>CM024580.1:6069978-6773674 GCA_014182395.1 Eucalyptus sp. ANBG9806169
GACACAGGAGAAAACGACTTGACCATGAGACTTGCGTGAGGATGATCCCGTAGATAGGCAGGCCGATTCAAAGGACGACTAGAAGTTGATTTGCGGACAGAACATAATGGAACGACGGGTGATTAGTTTATCGTTATCGAGCCCGTGGAACGACCCTATGTCGATCCTTAGTGATCGTGTACTTTGAAATAAGAATCTATCCTCCGTAATTTCATCAAGCCAGGACGTCCATGCGTCGAGATGTCTTGAACGTGGTTTGGCACGAGTCGGTTACGCGTGAATCCTCCAGGCCAGAGTCAATCCGAGTTATAACCAAAATGACATTAGGGCAAAATTGACATGGCAAGAGAACTTAGAAGCTGGACTTCGAATTATCCAAATGTCCGGACGGACATTAGATGAAGTCGCTTCAAACGGTGACGAGGCCAGTTAAGCCGAGCAATTGAAAAGGATTTTCGGACCAAGGAAGCGAGCCCGTGAGGACGTGGGCCGGGCCAAGCTAGTGTGGGCCTTAGGCCAAGGTGGGACAGCCCATGATGGGCCCAAAACAAGCAAGTGAGCCCATTGGGCCAAACCAACTATTCATCTTCTAAGCCCATGGGCCAAGCCTTAACCATTTCAAAGCCCAATAAATTCCTAAGCCCATTCCTATTCATGGCCAAGCCCATTTCTTAGGCCCATCCACCAATTTCAGCCCAAGGATAGATTGGTAATTTGTGCAAGGTGGAAATGACCAAATTGCCCCTAAAAGCTTGTGGATAAGGGCAAAGCAAAGAGAGAGAAAGAGGAGGTGATGTGCATGGGGGAAGTGGAGCAAGCATTGAATGGCCTTAATGAGGCCTTGATGGCAGCTCTCCCATCACTCTCTCTCCCCTCTTCAGCCCCAAACCGGTCGACCATCTCTCTCCCTCGTTCTCCCTCTCTTCAGGTTTCGTGCTCCACCTCGACTCCTTCGGTGAAGAATTGAGTCAAAAGTGGTCTTTACGGTTGAATCACAGAACGAGCCACATATCACCGTGACTGGGAGAGACAGACTGTTCCAAATAACCCAATTGCGCCCCGAACGGGCCGCCGTCCGCCCTGTACGGCCGTCGCAAGCCGCGATCCGTCCGTCCGTCGATCCGCCTGCAGCCTCGCACTGTTTCGAAGCGGGCCATTTTCTTCCATTCCAGCCGTTCCTCCGCCCATCCCAACCTCCAAACAAGACCCCCAAGACCTCCTGGTGTCGCCAGGTTGTCGCCACCCCTCGCCGGGAGCTCCCGCCAAGCCGTTCAACTTGTTTTCTCCTCGCGGGGCTGTTTTTTCGAGGGAGACGAGAGGCCGTGGTTGCTGTGTTGAGCTTGGGATTGTCTTGGATTGTTGTTGTCGAGGTCGGTGCGTAGCCACCGCCGCCGCCGCCGCGTCGGTGTGTCCGGCCCGCTTAACGGGTGAGTTTAGCTCCTAATCCTTCGATTAGTGCCTAAACTTGCTTAGGGTTGGTTTAGTTAGATTTAATTCTAATTTATGTGATTTAATTAAGTTGTATTAGTCCTAAGATAGGTGGTTAGATTGATGGATCGATTAGTTTAGCTTAATCTTGTTTTATTTGCTTAATGTGGTTTATGTGGTTAATTAAGCATGTTTTATCTTAATTGATTGGTTTCCTTAATTTAATCATTATTTTTAATGATTTTTGAATATAATTTATTGTTTATTGAATTTGGGAATTTATCGTTTCACGCGACACTATTCACAAAATACATGTTCACGTGACTGTTCACGAATCTTTGTTCACGTGCACTTGTATTCATCCAAAATGCGAAAAGTTGTCTAAATTCATGTGTGTTGATTTTATGAAGTGAATGGATGTGTAAATGCATGGGCATCCGCATGAATTGATTGTTGAATGGTGTAATTGTGTGACGATTAGAAATATATAGGTATTTTTAATTAGAAAATACCGGGCGTCGGTTACAACGCCAAAATGGATTTGTGGGCTGTTAAAGTTAGTGGGGCCGTGATGACCACTTAACCTAAATTATGCCAATGGGGCCGAGTTCTGCCATCGAATTTGGAATCGGTCGCGCCCATTGGGCCGTAATTTGCCACCTATTAAAGGTCGCGCCTTTGAGGCCGTAAATTGCCACCTGATAGAGGTCGCGCCCGTTGGGCCGTAAATTGCCACCCGATAAGGGTCGCGCCTAATAAGGCCGTAACCTGCCACCTATTAAAGGTCGCGCCCACTAGGCCATAATTTGCCACCTATTAAAGGTCACGCCCACTAGGCCATAATTTGCCACCTGATAGAGGTCGCGCCCGTTGGGCCGTAAATTGCCACCCGATAAGGGTCGCGCCTAATAAGGCCGTAACTTACGCCACCTATTAAAGGTCGCGTCCACTAGGCCGTAATTTGCCACACGATAGAGGTCGCGCCCGTTGGGCCGTAAATTGCCACCCGATAAAGGGTCGCGCCTAATAAGGCCGTAACCTCGCCACCTATTAAAAGGTCGCGCCTTTGGGCTGTAATTTGTCACCTAAAGATAGCTTGTGTCCTTTAGGCCGAAGTAAATTGTTGCCAAGAAATTTGGTAGACCGTGCTCGTGGAGCCGTGAGTAAGATTTGAGACTGAATAAGGGGAGACGGCCAGGGAATGGTCGGATTGACATGGAATCGACTGAGTCGATTGATCGATGACTCGATCTGAATTGATGCATTGATGTGTGAAATTGTTATATGCATTAATTATATGCATGAGTGAATCACGTCGTTTATGGTATGCACACATGAATTGATAATGTGCGGGGGTGTGGCAATGGCCGAGTGTGAGATCGCTTATGATGCGACTCGTGTGTGATTGATGAACTTTGCATCATCTAATGGTCATGTGCTTTGTGTGTATCATGCTGAGTGATATCGTGCAGGGTATGGCATACCAGGTGAGGTTGTATGCGAATCGACTATTATTTGTTGGTTGCTGGCTGTTGGTTGTTGTTTGTTAGTGGGGTGGTTACGGATAGATACCCGGGTTGAGTTGGTGTACTAACCGGGGCTTAAGGGTGTAACTCGCCGAGATTTATATCTCTTGGTTATTGAATAACCATTTTTCAGGTCCCTTGTGTGAAGAATCCGAAGCTTGAAGCGGAAGGGTCGGGAGCATAGGTGGCTCGGTAGTTCTTTATGACATAGACCTTACGTATAAGCTTGAAGTGTTTATAAAAAGTGTATTTGATTTGAAATTGGTTGTCTTTGCTTTTTCTATCCCATTTATGTTGTTGTCGGGGGATTAGTGAATTCGCTTCCGCATGTGCAATAAAACGAAAGGGTCGGCGACGAGTCCACAGGAACGTCGCAAAATTCTATCGACCACCGAGGGATGTGCGCGTGCTCTAGGTTCGGAGCGTGACAGCTTCCTCACTACCACCTTTGCTAGTGACACGCCCCTCATTCAGCCTACAGTCGTGCCGCCCCACCGCCGTCAAGCCGCCCCATCAACTAACAAACAGCTGAAACAGGGCTTTCGAGACCTCGCCAGAACGGACACTTGCCCTGTTTATGCTACATAGGTTAATTCCATACATCGAGGTTGATTTCCTCAAGTTTCAGTCGCCTTGATTAAATTCGTGCTTGATTATGTTCATTGACGGTTTTGGAATATTCGTGCTGCAAGTAGTGTTAATAATTTAGTACCCTGAATATATTAACATGTTGTTGAAATACTGGTCATTGAGATTTAAGTGCATTTTGAGTTTGTTTTTTTAGTCGAAATATCAGTCTTTCATTACTAGCCCACTAAAGGGGCAACTTCAGTTGGAATATCTAAGCATAATATTGACATTAAAGGTGAAGGAGGATATGAAAACCAATTACTCCGAAGAGAATTTGCTCAATGGGTTTTAGCTACCCAATCCGCAGCCTTATTTGTTTTTCGGGGCTCATAGATGACCGAAATTCCTTGAAGCTGGGCCAGTAAATTTCTGCAATCTGCCACAGTGGGCTGGGCCGGCCAAGGAGGCTCTTCGAAGCCTAATAAGCAACGCGCAAGAGGAAAGTGGTCTGTTGATAAGGTCACTCGCAGATTAGCAAAGTTCACGACTTCCAGATCAGATTCGATCGTGGCTTCCAAATGAAGAGAGTTCGTGCATTTCTTTTCTGTTTCACCCATAACAAGGCTTCCCTCACGGCTAGGGTTTCGGCTACCCAAGCGGACGGTGCGTAAATCTTCTTGGTGAATCCCGTAATGAGGAAGCCGGCTTCGTTCCTACACAGACCAGCCACAAATCCCATCTTGGTCGAGGCGCACCAGGAGCTATCAACATTGATCTTTAGCTCGCTTCTCCCGGGTGGGTTCCATCTTAGCATTCTATCTATGCTTTTTGTTGATCCGCACTTTCCGCTCATCCCTTTTGTGGACCATTTCATGAACAGAGCAGCGGCTATTCGGGCTTCTTCTTGGGTAGTTGTCGGCTCCAATGAAGACCCTTGGAAGACCGCTGAGTTGCGGGTTTTCCAAATCTGCCATAGTAGACTTGCGAAGAGGGCTTTCTGTTTAGATCTTGTTTTTGAGGTAAGATTCTCAAAGATCCATTTATCAATTCGAGTAATACTTGCTGGGGATGTGTCAGCTTGAAAATCAGGGGCTGACCATAGTGTTTTTGTCCAATCGCATAGAAGGAAGAGGTGTTCTGCTGTCTTTGGTGCATCGCCACAAATTTGGCAAGTTGGATAAGGTATTATATGTCTTTTGTACAGGTTTTCCTTTGTTGGGACATAATTGCTGCATATACTCCATAGTAGGAATTGAATTTTTGGTGGAGTAGGGAGTTTCCATACCTCATTCCAGAGGGATTTAGGAATGTGGTAGGAGGAAGATGGGTTAGGTTGGGTGAGGAATGCTGCTCTGTTGTGTAGTTGATTGTAGCTGCTTTTAACTGTGTATGACCTAGAGCTATTGGTTGTCCATACAAGCTGATTAGGCTGAGGATTTAGGCTCAATGGGTTTGCTAAAATCTCTTGAGCTACTCTTTTATTAAACGATTCATGAATTTTCCCTATATCCCATTCATTAGCTTCATTATCAATTAATTCAGCAACCACTCGTGGCTTATTCCGATTTGGCGGGCCAATTAATCTCCCAGTAGGAAGCCATACATCTTCTCTTATGCATATTATTTGTCCATTTCCAATCTTCTATCTTGTGGTATGTTCAATTGTCTCTCTCCCCATCAATAAACTTTGCCAACCCCATGAAGGACGGGATCTTTTGTTTGCTGTCCAAAAGTCACCTTGAGGAAAATAGATACTTTTAAGAACTTGACACCATAGGGCATCCGATTGTTGAGCCATTCTCCAAGCCTGCTTCCCCAGCATTGCTTTATTAAAATCCACTAAGTCCTTAAAACCTAGGCCTCCACAATCCTTCCTGGTTTTCAGCACATCCCAATTTTTCCAGTGAATACCTCTTCTAATAGCATTCTATTTCCACCAAAAAGCGGCGATTCGCTTCTCAATAGTGCGGCAAATGGAAGTTGGAATTTTGAATATGGACATAGCATATTGAGGTAGGGCTTGGATGACTGTCTTGATGAGAATTTCTTTTCCCGCCTTCGATATTAGCCTCTCTTTCCATCCTTCAAGTTTCCTCTCAACTTTAGCTAGAATCCATGTGAACATTTGCTTTTTTGTGCGACCCCAATCTGATGGGATTCCAAGTTATTTCCCTATGTTCTCTGAGATAGGAACTCTCAACTCAGCTGCTACATTCTGTTTCAAAGTTTCTAGGCAATTTCTCTCAAAGAAAAGGCTTGATTTGTTGAGGTTGATAGCATGTCCCAACACATAACAATATTGGTTCAATACATTGGCTACATTCTGAGCTTCTCTTATGGATCCATCTAAGAAAAAGATGGCATCATCTGCAAAGAGGAGATGCGAAAAAGATGTTAAGGGGCGAATTCCTTTTATACTACCCTAGAGGACAACTTTCCTCATAAGGGTGCCGAATACCTCTTGTAGGCCTAAAGACAGCAGAAGGCTCACCATTTACTAGGATGCTAAAAGTTACTGAAGAGATGCATTATTTTATCCAATTGACCCATTTTCCATGGAATCCCAACCTCAGCATATAATCACATAGAAAATCTCATTCAACTCTATCATATGCTTTTTCCATATCAAGTTTCAAAATGGCTGGAAATTTATGCTTTCTTCTTCTCACCCTTAGTTGATGGACCATCTCTTGGACTACAAAGATGTTGTCTTGGATCTGGCGATCACTTATAAAGGCAGTTTGCTCCTCTAAGATTATCTTTGGTAGCCAAATTTTCAGCCTATTAGCCAGTATCTTCGCAATGATCTTATAATTAAAGTTGCAAAGGCTTATAGGTCTAAATTGGTGATATTTACTAGATTTGTTACTTTAGGGATGAGAGTAATATACGTACTATTGAGCTCTTTTTCAAATGTACCTTGGTCAAAAAAAGATTGCACCATGCTGAAGATATCTTCATTTATGATAGGCCAATGATTTTGATAAAACAAACCATTTAACCCATCCAGTCCCGGCGCCTTTGTAGCCCCTAGTTGAAAAACAGCAGCTTTAACTTCCTCTTTTGTGACTGGTTTTATTAGATCTTCATTCATTTCTTCATTAACCATTGCTTTACATTGATTTAATACAGGTTGGTAATTCCGATCGCCCACCGAAGTAAATAATGATTGGTAGAAGCTTCGGATATGGTGTTTGAGGGTTGAGGGGTCTCTACACCAGGTTTGTTCATCGATTTGCAGCATGGATATTTTATTCCGTTGCCTTTGTTGGACTGTTTTCGCATGAAAATACTTGGTGTTTTGTTCCCCCATTTCAACCAGCTAATTCTTGACCTCTTGCACCAATACATTTCTTCTTGCTTCCACAAATTTGCAATTTTCCCAACAATATTGCTAATCTCCTCTCTATTTTGCTCCCCATTAGTTCTGTTATTCAGCTCCGTAAGCCTGGATTTGAGGGTGAAAAGCTGATTTTGAGCACTTTTGAATTTCCTCCTGCTCCATTTGTTTAATTCAGCAACAACCATCTTTGTTCTATGTACCAGATTGATTTATGTCGTTCTATTCACTTGCCAAGCTCGCTTAATCACCACCTCGCATTCAGGGTCCTCTAACCAAAAAGATTCAAATCTGAACATTCTCTTGCTCTTCTTTTCCTTTTGATCGTAAACCCAGAGATTTACAATCCTTTTACTACTTTAGACAAATGGGCAGAAAAGGCACTGATACATACTCAGAAACCCCAATAGAAGTTCAATTATACATCCATCACTTGGAGAGTGGAAGACCGAAGGGGCGAAATAAGAAATCCAGCGAAGACAGCCGTCTCATTGACATTGGAAGCATCATTGACGGGAGGAATGCGCCTGGACGAAGATAATCCATCGGGATTTTCACCATATATCACCCACTGGGGGAAGCGAAAATTTGGAGGAAATGCTAAGAAAACCAAAGAAGACCATCGTCGAGAATGAAATCTGGGAAATGCTGACTTAGTCAAGAGGGTTATGCGTGTATTCTGCCATGGGTAGATGGGATTGGGGTTTGTGATTTGGGATTAGGTTAGCTATCACCTACTGGGATAGAGAAAAGCTCCAAATCAAGGGAGAGCGAGAGGGGCCTCCTTCACGCAACCAACTTGACGTAAGACGCCTTTTGTCTTGGGGGCAAAACTACCTCTATCTACATGGTTCACTGTTGTGCGACTTGATTAATTGAGACGTGTCATTTGCCACTTGGTACTCAAATTCGCTATAATTGCATATTACTCCTTTATGTACTCAAAGTTCATCCAATTCCAGCTTGCGGCGCTCGCCTCAACTCCAGCAATTACCATGGTAGCTGCAGTTTCATCCGGCAGCTTACCGCTAACGGTGGTCCAGTTATTATGGGTGTGCCTAATCGTGCATATATTAGGCGCTGTGGCCCTTAACACTGGTCTACCGACTGATGACCTCTTGCGTAAGCATCCTGTAGGTTGGAATGGTCCGCCTGTAACCAACATTATGTGGAGAAACCTGGTAGCTCAAGCGTCATGCCAGGTAACAGTCGTTTTGATACTGAGTTCAAGGGTGAACTTCTCTACGTGAATCAACAGGTCAAGAACGCATCGATCTTCAGCACTCTCATCCTCTGTCAAGTTTTCAACCTATTCAATTGCAGGAAGCATGAAGAGATCAATGTCTTCAAGGGGACGATCAGACACAACAGATTGCTTTGGGCTGTTTCAGGAGGAATAGTCCTCACTCGGTCGCGATGATGGAACTCTCCGCAAGGTTTCCAGGCACTGAGAGGTTGAATTGGAAGCAATGGGGGCGTGTGCATCCCATTGGAAGCCATTCGTGGCCTATTTGTTGGGTTGTGAAGTGCATAGCAGTGCCTGAGAGACCATTCAAAAGCTACATGAAGTGGAATTGGTAGAAGCAGGCTTAGCACGAGGGGACCGTGTTGTGGTAAATAAGATTTGGGATCAAAGAGCACCTAGTCCATTCCTTCCTTGACCGTATTGTACAATTTACACGTGGGCTCAAGTCCAACAAAGAGCACCTCGCGTTTTGTTCAGGGAGCGACGTTCTTCAAGAGGTAACGCCTTCTGGTTTTTCCTTCCCTTTAGTTCTTCTCCAGATACTCCAATGACGATATCTCAAACATCTTAAGTTTTTTATTACTAGAATTGAATTCCGTATTGCAGGAAAATAGTTTAGGCAAGTCCTGCGTAATTGGCATTGAGTATAGCTCCTCTAAGTAGAGCTCCTTTCAAAAGATGGGATCTAACATTGCAACTCGTTTTCACCATAATTAGAGCAAATTCTGATGGTATAAACATTCGGCATCTGTTATCAACGATAGCAACCGACCAAGCATGAACAGAGGCGGCGATTGTCGCGGAAAAAAATTGACCGACAAGACACGGCTACTCTCGCCGAGCCCTGCAAGTATCCCGAGATCCATATGAAGCTCCTGCGAGGGCCACCGCCCGCTACTTGCTCCTCTACCCCACAGCCCGAGCAAATATTTCGCCACGTCATTTTTCGTATAAATGCACTCGGTGAACGGCACGTGTCGTTTGTGGGCCCACCTGTCGGAAACACCGGCTAAGTGGACAAATTTCAAAAAGAACAGCCTTTTCTTTTTCTTTTTCGCTATTTGGCCCGAAAAGGACCTCCTTCTCTCCCTCTCCACCACCTCGGCAGCCGTCGACCACCCTCCACCCCAGGTCCCCCAGGCCTGCGGGGCCACCAGATTCCAAGTTGCCCCTCTCCAAGCACTCCTCCCCTTCCCTCTTCATCATCCTCGCTGCCGTCGCCGCCTCCTCCGATGGCCTCAACGCCGCCCAGTCCATGATCAAGTCCGTCTTCGCCTCGTCCACTGGCCGCCGCCGTCCACTCCAAAGAACTGCCTCCAGATCCTCCCCCTATCGCAGCACCGGATGAGTTCAACGGTGGAGTCGATGCTTTTCCTTTTTTCTTCCTTTCCCTTCTTTTGCTGGGCTCGATTAGTAATAATGTCTTTTTCGGCTACTTTTCCCGGCTGCTCATCGTCACCTCTTGCGTCCCGTCGCGTCGCGTCGCGTTGCGATGGAATGCTTTTCCAGGAAATTAAACCCTCGCGAGAAAGAGAATTTTCCCATCGTTTCCTTTCGAAACAAACAGTCCCCTCTTTATTTTCCTTTGCCCACCACCCCAAAGACCCGCCGAAGTGGAGCCACGGAGAGAGAATATGATGGGCTTGAAGTGTTTTCGAAATTTCTTACAGGTGAGCCCAAATTTGACCCGTGGATTTGTGTAAAATGACGTAACACTGTTTGTGTACAAAATATTTTCTCCGCCCAAGTTAGCTGATGATATGTGGTATGATGACTTGGCAGTCTACGTAAACAAACATATTCTCATTTTATTTTAATCGAACGAACCATCACGAAAAAATTACTAAATAATTTAGTGTTGTGAAAACAAGCGATCGAACAATAAAATAGACTGAACAAAAAAATGATGTGTGGTTTGATCGGACTAACCTAACTACACAAAGGGAACAATCAAGAGTCCCACTATAGATCGAATGATATAATGAATATTATATTGTCAGAAACACTCCTGATTACGCGTAATAACTTATATAGTGTTTAATTCCATGATTTCTCACGAAATAATTTTTCAATCACATAAAAGAATTATCAAAATATCAAACCCACGTGATTTAATGGCGGCTTTCGGATAAAATTCCCCAGCGATGGCTCCCGTTGGATGCGAAAGGAAGAACCCGGAAGTTCCCTCTGTGCGCGTATCAACCGTTGGTCAGAGAGCTCCAACAACTAATCAACATATGTGAGTCGGTCGCATCGTGATCGCATCCAAAGTCAACGCTCTTGCACAAACACACGTTAGGAATATTGATTTTTGTGTGGCTTTCCCATTTCCGTTTTGCTTGGCGACCGCTCTCGCACAAACAAGGAAACCCCCTTCCAAATTCGGTCAGCGACGCTGGAAAGAAGTCTTAAATTTCCATTACACGTGCCTGCGCGTCCACAAACGACGATTCATCTTGGGTCGAATTTCTATTCACTGGCTTAATCTCGAGAGCGGTGATGATGAAGAAGTTTTTCGTCTCTGATCTGCCCTTGCTTAGTGAGTTTGGCGAGGGAAGCTCATCTGTCTAACGCTCTTTTCTTGACTTCTTTGGGAGTGCGTTGGTTAAGAAATGAGATGCCTCATTTTGAGCTGTTCCCCGAATAAACCATAAAGCCACGAGAAATCATGAATCATAGGATCATCCATCGACAAAAGGATCACCCGTGACTATTGAGAATGAAGCAAATAAGATGGTTCTAATTCTCAATCTTTCTGACTTGCTTCTATGGCAAGTCTTAAGCAGCTAGAGCTCTTGTGGGACTTTTTATGTCTTGCCGTGATTATTATGCAATTTCCCAAGCAATCTCATGATACATGTTGGAATATAATATGCTGAAATGACAAGCTTGTAATTTACGTCAATGCAAAAATCACCAGAAAACCCACCCCGCTGTGGGCAAGTTGGTTTGGGCCTTTCCCCCTCTAATTGCGGAAGGGGGAGGTTCGAGTCACCGCGTGCACATTAGCGCGACTTAAGCGGAGCACCGTGGGAGGTGGGTCTGCGCCGAGTGCTGCCTAGGGTTTACACCGAGTGCTCGTTGTGAGCGGTTCTTGCAATCTCAAAAAAAAAAAAAAATCACTAGAGAAATAAACAGGAAATAATAAGGACACCGTATCGGTACCTATCTCCACGATGAGAGCCAACAACAAATAATCGGAGTTTACACTTACTCATACGCTCGAGTGTTTCGCACACTTAAATTTAATCTCAAATCCAAAGTGTTTATAAATAAATAACTCACTTTGACATAAACTCACTGCACAAAATTACCGCGCATTTAAACTCAAAGTAAAATACTCTACGTACGCCAAAATCAAGAACTCCAGCGTTCGTCTTTGGTCCGCGTACGTACGGCTTCGCATTCTTGTTCAAGGCTTCACGCAGCTTCTTGTGGCTCTCAAGTCTTGCGTCTCCACATTTTTTCCTTGGTGCGGCTTCTGGAAACTTGCGGCTACTCTTACGTGCAGCTCCTTACGTTGATAAAAGAAACCTTGCCTTTTTATATTGTGTGCCCAAAGTCAAAGAAACCTAAACTTTGACTTTGGGCCCCACCATGGTTCTTTTCTTCAACATGGATTCGCTCCTTCCACAGATAAGGGAAGAAAACCTTCCTTATATTTCCTATTTTGTCTTATAGTGATATTTTGCACATCCAAAAGTATGTCCAATAAGAAAAAAGATTTCTTCTTCCGATTTGTAATCCACTTGAAAAAATCTTCCTCAACAAAATTCGATTTAACAAATCATTATCCGAATTCAAACTCGAAACATTAATTTAACAATACATATAAAAAAGAACCAAAAATTCCGGCCCACCAAGCGAAATCGGTGGTTTCTTGATCACTTTCTATACCTGTTTCATAACTCAAAAAATTTCTCTGGCCCTTTGTGGTACTAATAAAAAGAAGTTGCCATTACTGGACACTTTCTCTAACCCCTTCTCATCAATGGACCCCCGAAGTATATGAATGAGTCGCGGCTGGCCAAAGGAACCACCCAGGGCGAAGTTCTATACACTTGCTTCTCATAACTTCAACGTTTAGCTCTCCATTTCGGGAACAAAATTAAATGATGCATCTTATCCTATTCCTAAACATGTGTAGGTGGAATTTGATCTATCCATACGCTAATGGTAGGGGAGGAAAAGAATGAAAATCCTCCAGCTAAATCTCCCCGGGCTCTCCCCAAAGTCGTACCGTTATGGAAAAAGAATAATTATAGTATTCACATCTCTCCACTTTCTCGTTCTCATTGATCAATACCGATGATTCTGTATGAAAGGGCGGAAATGTCAAAAGTACATGTGGAAAGAAATACCCAAGAAAATGCACGCGTTGATTTGATTAAATCTGGAGTCTCCCGTGCCGATATCCTGTTCGTCAACCGCCTTTATCGTGTCGTTGTGTGTACCATCTTCGCTTGATGGATCATTTGACTTTTGGAGGATAGGTCTTGCCAACGAGAGCTCTAATAGCTTCGTTACTACCTACATATATTGTTCAGCTTCGTGCAACTTGATCAGAACTAAAACGCGTCATCTCTCACTTGGCATTTGAATTCGCTATAATCGTGTATTACTACTTATTGGGACTGGAACTAAGAAAAATGGTTGGGCTAACAAACATCCATTTCATTTGTATTT
Source organism: Eucalyptus sp. ANBG9806169 (assembly GCA_014182395.1). Taxonomy (NCBI): domain Eukaryota; kingdom Viridiplantae; phylum Streptophyta; class Magnoliopsida; order Myrtales; family Myrtaceae; genus Eucalyptus; species Eucalyptus sp. ANBG9806169. The sequence goes on from CM024580.1 coordinate 6,082,775, forward strand.
TGGATACCCATATAACCATCGAAGATAGTTAAAGTGATGAATTCCTGGAATTTAAGGGGTGTGGGGTAGGGGTGTGCATGGTCCAGACGGGCAGTTCCCAACTTAGTTTCGGGAACTACCTGCTAAGGACCAATTTCGAAAAATTGGAATCGGGATCCACCCGTTTGTTACATGGATCCACCCGGGAACCGGACTGCCAATTCGGTCTAGTTCCCGAGTGGATCCATGGAACCGATCTTGATGCGAAGGCAAGCTGTGGCGTTGCGGTGACAGGCGAGCGGGCGAAGGGCGCTCTCAGCTGTTGGCACGGTGATCAGCATGGAGGCGAGCTGTGGCATCGCGGGTCATTGCTGGACGGAGTAAAGGCTATGGCAGTTGGCATGAGGGGGTGGATAGCAGTAGCGAAGGAGCAGCGGCGGGAGTGTCAACGCTCGGGGAGGAATCGAAAGGTTGTAGGGATCACGCGGGGGGGTGGCGGAGCAGCGACGGAGGCGCAGCCACCGGTTCGGGATCTGCTGGCGTCAATCGTCATGGCTGTAGGGGCTGCAACGGCATCAGATGTGCTAGCGGAGGGGGCCTAGAGCAGAAGCAATGGCGGTGGGCGAGCGGGCGAAGGGCGCTTGCGGCTATTGGCGTGGTGGTCGGCGCGGAGGCGAGCTGTGATGTCGCGGGCCACTGCTGGGTGGAGTGAGAGGCCGTGGCGGGGCGGCGGCGCGAGGGGGCGGATAGCGGCGGCGGAGGAGCAGCAGCGGCGGCGTGGCGGCGTCGGCGCTCGGGGAGGAAGCGAGGAAGAGACAAAGAAGAGAGATAGTCACAAACCCAAAGAAGTCGAAGACAGAGGAGAGAAGTCACGCTCGATTATGGTTTGGTTTGTTTTAGTAATATTTTAATATTAAAAATTAATCGGTCCAGTCCGAGTGGGCAGGCGAGCGGATCCGCCCATGGAACTGGGAACCGGACCGATACCCACCGGTTCTTGTAAATTGGAACTGGGAATCGGACCGGTTCCCTCAAGAACCGCCAGTTCCGAGCGGTTCCTAGGTATTTTGCACACCCCTAGTGTGGGGGACAAATAAATTGTTGAGGGTACCATTTTGTTTTATCTAGTGTCAATCCATTTGATGGTAAGAAAGATCTTTTGTTGGAAGGCTGGCTAGAGAATTCTTATAAAAACACTAGCACTACTCAGTCAATAATGATAATATGTTGATCTTTTTTTATTCTATGTATTATTATCATTATGCACATAAGGGAGGAGCTGTATGAAGTAAAAATCTCACGTACAGTTATGGAATGGAGATTTTTTCAATCGAACAACGACCGTAACGGATGTCGGCTCAATCCGAAGGAAATTATGCGGAAGCTTTACAGAATTATTATGAAGCTATGCGACTAGAAATTGATCCCTATGATCGAAGCTATATACTCTATAACATAGGCCTTATCCACACAAGTAACGGAGAACATACGAAAGCTCTATTTCGTCCCTATCTCTTATGCTCTTCAGCAATGCTTATGCACAATGCTAACCCTTGCTCGCACCAAATGATCATGTACTAACCTCAAGATAAGGCCTTCCGGTTGCTCTATTTGCCTATGTTTGTCAAGTGACTATTCCAAGTGCGGGTCTGCAGCCTGGCTTGCTGAAACTATTTTCCTCTAATTACTAACTAATTTGATGTTGTTCTTAAAATTTGATAGTTTGTACAAAATTATGAAACTATATTATTAATAAACAATATTAGAATCAGAACATCATTTGTGAAACCGTACAAAATTTTTGCTGTTTCATTATACCAAGGCCCAAATGATCACATTACCATCGCTTGTTTCATTACGACCACATTATCTCGTGCGACCGCACGGCTACTTTAACCAAATGTGCAATGAGAATAGATATCTATAGAGCAAGTTTTTAGGCCGGCCTGATATATTGCCCTCATTGGACATCGTACGGTTGTGCTCTCCTCCATTCCTGAATGGAGAGGGGAAAGTTCCTGTAGCTAAATCTTTAATAGGCGCACGGATATAATCCGCAATCGAATTGAAATAAAAAAATTATAAATGGGAGTGATATTTATATTTATACCAGTCGAATGATTGAACGAGCAATAAAGGAAAATATAACGATGCCGAGTATTTCAAGACGGGGGTGCTAGAATGGGTGAACATGGACTTCATTTCCTCAAACATATCGGGATAACATGACGTCTTAAAGTTTGGGATGTCTTTGATTATAAGAGAAACAGCGCAGCTGGGTCTCTCTCGTATCTCCATATCTTTTTTGACTTTTCGTGGACTCCACGTCACCACACGGGTTCTCCACTTTCAGGGAAACGCATCAGCAGCTGCTACGTCCCACCCCCTTCTTTGCCCACGGGGAGTAAGGAAATTCGTATTTCGCCACTATGAAAATGCGGCGCCCCGCGTGAGCATTTCTATAAAAGATCCATGGTTATGGCCTCCCAACATCATTCCACAAAATTCCAAAATTCCACTTTTGAGCGGCTAAACCAAATACCAACAACATCAGAGCTTTCCTCTTTGTCTTGCCATTTGCACTGTGCGATACCTCATTGGAGGCCCGGCCATGACCAGCATTCTCCGTGGGGACTACAACGGCTACGGGGTCTCTCTCGACTTGCCCGCCGCTATGCGCAAGTTTGCCAAGCGATGGCATCTAGCCTTCGTGACCATATATTGCTCCCGAGCCATCACTACCTTCGCGAAGAAAACCAAGAAGTTGTCCCCACGAAAATCTCCTTCCTACACTTCTATTCCCATCCACGATCTCTCTGATCACCCCAGCTCCTTCAACATTGATCAGTCACAGCTCACCAAGCTGGTCAAGGGCAAGGACCTCGGCCACCTCCAGGAATTCGGCGGGGTCCAGAAAGTCATCTCAGCACTCGAAACTGATGTCTCAACCGGAATAAGCGGTGACCCAGACGACGTCTCTCGCCGGCAAAATGCGTTTGGCATCAACTCATACAAGAAGCCACCTGCCAAGGGCTTCTTCCACTTCGTGGTCGAGGCTTTCAAGGACCTCACAATCATGATTCTTCTTGTTTGCGCCGGGCTTTCGCTCGGGTTCGGGATCAAGGAGGACGGCGTCAAAGAAGGCTGGTATGATGGTGGCAGCATATTCGTTGCAGTGTTCCTGGTGATCGCCGTGTCCGCTGGGAGCAATTACCGCCAAAACCGGCAGTTTGAAAAATTATCTCAGGTGAGCAATAATATTCTCATTGATGTGATAAGGAAGGGTCGGCGGCAGCAGATTTCCATATTTGAGATCGTCGTCGGAGACATCGTTTGTTTGAAGACGGGCGATCAAGTTCCGGCAGATGGGCTGTTCCTGGACGGGCATTCCTTGCAGGTATGGCTGACAATTTGTACTGGTTTGACGCTTTAGATTTGCATATTTAACTCAAGTTCAGAAACATACGTAGTATTATTATTACCATTTTCGAGCATGAGTAATTAGTCCAAAAAATTGTAGAAGTGTATCATATTCTGCTTGACTGGGCAACTGTCATTTTCAAAATCTTGATTCTGTGACAAAAAGGATAAGGAATGGTTTTTATTCGTAGTTCTAGTTATAGTAGAAAAACTTTGTTAAAAAATTCTACTTTTAAAACGTAATCCATTTGTCCTTATTTCCTATTTGTTCAAGTTTCATTTTCTTTGCCTCAAGTGAAGACCAGAACGCTTCATATCGTGTCATCCTAGCGTCCCTAAACCATGAGCGACGTTTGTGTTGTCAATTTAGGTTGATGAATCGAGCATGACAGGGGAGAGTGATCACGTAGAAGTGAACTGCAAGGAAAATCCATTCCTGTTCTCGGGAACAAAGGTTGCTGATGGGTATGCTCAGATGCTGGTTACATCCGTCGGCATGAGCACAACGTGGGGCGAGATGATGAGCTTGATCAACCGCGATAACAGCGAGCAGACCCCTTTACAGGCTCGGCTCAACAAGCTCACCTCATCGATTGGCAAAATAGGCTTGGCGGTTGCTTTCCTGGTTCTCGTGGTTCTGCTGACTCGCTATTTCACGGGAAACACACAGGACGAGAACGGGAACCGGGAATTCATTGCAGGCCAAACCACAGGTAACGATATCATAAATTCTGTGGTGAGCATCATCGCAGCTGCAGTGACCATCGTGGTGGTTGCGATTCCGGAAGGCTTGCCGCTTGCAGTAACCCTCACTCTCGCTTATTCGATGAAGAGGATGATGGCGGATCAGGCAATGGTGAGGAAGCTTTCGGCCTGCGAAACGATGGGGTCAGCCACCACTATTTGCACCGACAAGACCGGCACTCTCACAATGAACCAGATGAAGGTGACAAAATTCTGGGTAGGCCAAGACTCTGTGGCAGAAAACACCTGCTCCTCTGTCTCCAGGTTTGTCCTGGATTTGATTCAGGATGGGGTTGCTCTGAACACCACGGGCAGTGTCTGCAGGTCGTCTTTGGGATCGGTAAATGCAGCGCTGACTCAAGATGTCGGAGCAGTCGAGCTATCCACGTTTGAGGAAGCTTCGCAATATGCTGAATGGAGGAAGATAGTTGAAGAGTACAAAAACAATATCAACATGGCTACTATATCTAAATTGAGAGAGTAGTCGGTGAGGGGGAGTGTCAGAAAAAAAGAGGGCACCGCCTCCTCTCTCTCTGGAGTTCTCCGGATTTCTCTCCCTCTCTACCGCACCAGATTTTTCTCCCTCTCTCCAGACTTTTCTCTCCCCCTCTCTCCAGATTTTTCTCGGCCATTTTGTTCATGGACTCCACCGACTTTGGCTCCTATAAATAGGGGTTGTTGTCTCTTGAAGTGTAAGAGAGAGGGGTGTTGTGTGCGTGAGTAAAGTGTGTACGTGAGTGTGAGTGGAGTGGGTGGAGTAGGTGATGTGAGTTGTAGAGTGGTAGACTAATAGGGGTCTTGTGTAGAAAAGTGTGTAGTGGTGAGGCGTGTGAGATGTGTGTGAGAGTGTTGTGTATGTAGAGAGTTTGTAATATTGTTTATATAAAATAAAGCAATTGTTTTACTTGTACATCCACATGCTTCTCAACAAGTGGTATCAGAGCGGGTTGTTGGAGACCGTGTGAAGACAGTGGTCGGGGACCATTGTAAGTGAGCAAGGCGGTCAAGATCGTTGAGCCGGGGAGCGAAGAAGCAAAGGACGTCGAAGTTCTGCCAGTGCACAATCCGGGATTGTGAAGTCGGTTGGTCCGGGACCAGGCTTACTTGGTATAGTGCGGGGCATTATACTCAAGTCACGATGGCGGATTTCTCAAGTTCGGTAAGTGGCGTTGAGAAGCTCAACAACTCAAATTATAATAATTGGAGTACCCGCATACAATATTACTTGCTAGGACAAGATTTGTGGGATATTGTTGGCGGGAGCAACACCACCCCACCCACGAATGATAGCGAATTAAGAAAATGGAATATAAAATCGGGAAAGGCTCTTTATGTGCTTGCCGTGACTGTTGAAGATGAATTACTGCAACACATAAAGAGTGCGACGACCCCGAAGGAGGCCTGGGATAACTTGGCGACGCTGTTTGCAAGGACAAACGATGCCAAGTTACAATGCCTGGAGAACGAGCTCCTCTCAATCTCGCAACAAAATATGACGGTGAGTCAATACTTTTCTAAAGTTAAATCTATTTGTGAAGAAATTTCAAAATTAGATCCTGAGAATGCCATCTACGAGACGAGAATGAGAAGAATAATAATTCATGGGTTAAGGCCGGAATATAATGGTATTGTTACGGCCACCCGTGGATGGGCAAATGAGCCAACTCTAACAGAGTTGGAGAATATATTGGCCAACCAAGAGGCCTTAGATAGACAAATTTCTAAGGTCTCAATTAAGGAGGATGAAAGTGCTCTCTTTAGTAATAAAAGAGGGTTCAAGGGCCAAAATAGAAATAGAGCAGGTGCAAGAGATGGCAAACCATGGAAAAGTCATAGAGAATGGCCAAAGCGAATAGAAGGAACTGGACCTCGGCTAGGGGGAGCTCGTCAAGATCGCAACAAGGATGACAATGAAGATAAGAAGAATAGAAGGCGTAATGGACGGTGTTACACCTGTGGCAAAGTAGGACACTTTGCTAGAGATTGTCGGTTCAAAAGAGTTGAAGGAAACGTCGCGGCATCCAAGGAAAATGATAGCGAAGAAGAATGGGATTTCCAAGCATCCTTTGCAGTGGAGGAACAAGAAGAGATCGCAGCCTCCTCCATCACAGAGTTAGAAGATGCGATGGCCCTCATCACGGTAAGTGATAAATTGATTGATTATGATGAAGATTGGATAGTTGACTCGGGGTGCTCAAATCACATGACCGGAGATCAAGGCAAGCTATCAAACATGTACGAGTACAAAGGAGGACGAGTAGTTGTCACCGCAGACAACTCAAGGTTGCCGATTACCCATGTCGGCCAAACGATGATAACACCCCGATTCAGTTCGCATCAAGTCGAACTGAAGAATGTGTACCATGTGCCAGGAATGAAGAAGAATCTATTGTCCGTGGCACAACTTACAGACTCAGGCAATTATGTTGTGTTAGGTCCTAGAGACGTTAGGGTGTACTGCAATTTGAAACCAACCGGTACACCAATCATGGAGGGGCATCGATTAGAGTCTGTCTACGTGATGTCAGCTCAGACGGCATACGTAGACAAAACTCGAAGGAGTGAAACACCTGATTTGTGGCATGCACGGCTTGGGCACGTGAGCTACCATAAGTTAAAGGTGATGATGAAGAAAGGTATGCTAAAAGGTCTCCCCCACTTGGAAGTCCAAGAAGATGTCATCTGCGCCGGATGCCAGTACGGGAAGGCACATCAGCTTCCATACGAGGAGTCCGCATTCAGAGCTAAGATGCCTCTCGAGCTTATCCACTCAGATGTATTTGGACCAGTGAAGCAACCATCAGTCAGAGGATCAAAGTACATGATAACATTCATCGATGATTTCTCCAGGTACGTCTGGGTCGACTTCATGAAAGAAAAATCCGAGGCATTAAACAAATTTAAGGAGTTTAAAGCAAAAGTAGAATGTGAAGTAGGCAAGAAAATACTATGCCTTCGCACGGATAATGGGGGAGAATATACATCAGATGACTTTACAAAATTTCTTCAAGAATGGAAGATACGTCGACAATTTACTTGCCCAAATACGCCACAACAAAATGGAGTTGCCGAAAGAAAGAACCGGCATTTGGCAAAGACATGCAGGAGTATGTTGCATGCAAAGAACGTTCCACCCAAGTTTTGGGCTGAGTGTATGAAGACGGCAGCGCACGTGATCAACAGACTACCTCAAGCAAGGCTTGGCTTTATGTCACCTTATGAGAAGTTGTGGAATCGCAAGCCCACGGTAAGTCACTTTAGAATATTTGGGTGTGTATGTTATGCATTCGTGCCAGACCATCTTCGCAACAAGTTCGATAAAAAGGCAGTTCGATGCATATTCGTGGGCTATGATGATCAAAGAAAAGGATGGAAGTGTTGCGACCCTACAACAGGGAGGTGTTACACTTCTAGAAATGTGGTGTTCGACGAACTATCATCTTGGTGGCCATCACAACCTAATTCAAAACAAGTTGAAGGAGAGATTCGTGAAGGAATGAAAGAAAATGATGAGATTGATAAGGGCCAGCCAATTGAAGAAGGAAATGATAATGTAACTGGAAGAAAAGAAGTCAGAGCACAATCACCAGAAAAATCAAAGAGCCCATGGCGAACTGGTGTACATCCAAGAACTACAGAAGAGCTTCGACCAAGTCAGATGGAAGAACCTGAAGAGGAGGAATCTCAACTTAGGAGATCAACAAGACAAAGAAGACCAAATCCCAAATATGCAAATGCAGCGCTGACTCAAGATGTCGGAGCAGTCGAGCTATCCACGTTTGAGGAAGCTTCGCAATATGCTGAATGGAGGAAGATAGTTGAAGAGTACAAAAACAATATCAACATGGCTACTATATCTAAATTGAGAGAGAGTAGTCGGTGAGGGGGAGTGTCAGAAAAAAAGAGGGCACCGCCTCTCTCTCTCTCTGGAGTTCTCCGGATTTCTCTCCCTCTCTACCGCACCAGATTTTTCTCCCTCTCTCCAGACTTTTCTCTCCCCCTCTCTCCAGATTTTTCTCGGCCATTTTGTTCATGGACTCCACCGACTTTGGCTCCTATAAATAGGGGTTGTTGTCTCTTGAAGTGTAAGAGAGAGAGGGGTGTTGTGTGCGTGAGTAAAGTGTGTACGTGAGTGTGAGTGGAGTGGGTGGAGTAGGTGATGTGAGTTGTAGAGTGGTAGACTAATAGGGGTCTTGTGTAGAAAAGTGTGTAGTGGTGAGGCGTGTGAGATGTGTGTGAGAGTGTTGTGTATGTAGAGAGTTTGTAATATTGTTTATATAAAATAAAGCAATTGTTTTACTTGTACATCCACATGCTTCTCAACAAGTACGAGTTCTCAGGTAGTCCCACTGAGAAAGCGATTCTCTCTTGGGCGGTTTTGCAATTGAGCATGGACATGGAGGAGACAAAGAAGAGCTGTGAAGTCATCCAAGTCGAAGCCTTCAACTCACAGAAGAAGAGAAGTGGTGTCCTAATAAGGAAGAACTTGGACGACACACTCCATGTGCACTGGAAAGGTGCGGCAGAGATGGTCTTGGCAAAATGCTCGAGCTTCTACGACGGGTCAGGGATAGTGAAAGATTTGGATGAAGATGAAAGGGCGAGATTCGAGCAGATTATTCAGGGGATGGCAGCGAGCAGCCTTAGATGCATCGCTCTAGCTCATAAACAAGTCTCCGAGGAAGCTATCCTGACAAGAGAATACGGGAAGAAGATCCGAGAGGACGGCCTGACATTACTGGGACTTGTCGGTATTAAGGACCCATGCCGTCCCGGTGTGAAAAGTGCGATCCAAGCTTGTCAGGACGCAGGAGTGAACATCAAGATGATAACGGGAGACAACATCTTCACCGCAAAGGCCATAGCTGCGGAGTGTGGGATTCTCAGGCCCGGGGACGATGCCTTCAGTGGAGCCATCGTGGAAGGAGCGGAGTTCCAAAGCTACACACCTGAGGAGAGGCTTCGGAGAGTTGAGAAAATCCGAGTAATGGCAAGATCCTCCCCTTTCGATAAGCTCCTCATGGTTCAATGCCTGAAGCAGAAAGGCCATGTGGTCGCCGTCACTGGGGACGGCACGAATGATGCACCAGCCCTCAAGGAAGCAGACATCGGGCTTTCAATGGGCATCCAAGGCACTGAGGTCGCCAAAGAGAGCTCGGACATCGTAATTCTCGACGACAACTTTGCCTCCGTGGCAACGGTGCTGCAGTGGGGTCGATGTGTCTACAATAACATCCAGAAGTTCATCCAATTCCAGCTCACGGTGAACGTCGCTGCCCTCGTGATCAACTTTGTGGCCGCCGTCTCTTCCGGCGATGTCCCCCTGACGGCTGTCCAGCTCTTGTGGGTGAACTTGATCATGGATACACTCAGCGCCCTCGCCCTGGCCACAGAGCGGCCCACTAGGGAGCTCATGGAGAAGCCCCCCGTGGGACGGACTGAGCCGCTCATAACCAATATCATGTGGAGGAACATTGTTGCCCAAGCAACGTACCAAATGGCCGTCCTTCTCACTCTACAGTTCAAGGGTGAATCGATCTTCGGCGTGGATGAGGCGGTGAAGCGGACGCTCATATTCAACGCGTTTGTCCTGTGCCAGGTCTTCAACGAGTTCAACGCGAGGAAGCTTGAGAAGAGGAATGTCTTCAAGGGGATACACAAGAACAAGCTGTTCCTTGGGATCATTTTCGTGACGGTGGTCCTCCAGGTGGTGATGGTCGAGTTCCTAAAGCGGTTCGCCGACACGGAGCGGTTGAGCTGGGGACAATGGGGCGCATGTGTCTGGATTGCGGCCGCGTCTTGGCCTATTGGTTGGGTCGTCAAGTGCATCCCTGTCCCTAATACACCAATCTTCAGCTACTTGGGATTGAAAAGCAAGAAGCTCGTGAGGAAAATTGGGCACAGAGAACAATAGCAACACTGACTTTAACTCGATTCTTTTTGTTGTTCAGGTATATCGAATCCATTATTGATGCAGCGTGATTTTTTTGTTTTTGTTGGAGATATGCGAGGATCGATTTGTATCAGTCTTTATTCTTTCATTGGTTGTATATCCATTGTATTATAAATAGGAGCATTCTCTCAATTTCTTCCTTAGTTGTATATCCATTATATTATAAATAAAAGCATTTTCTCAATTTCTTCCCTCCTTTCTTTTTGTGAACGAACCTTATCGTGGAGTACCTTCGTCTTGTACAATCTTTAGCCCCATCACTGTCCGAGGTAAGCACGCAACTTCTGATAAAGAGGAAGAAGAAGGACGAATTCCAGGAGACGCGTGACCTTATTACATCCAAGAATGTGAAGAACAAAATCATGAGAAAAATAGCACAAGAGGGCTCAATCGGTATGAATCACGTAGATCGACTATGTCAAGGCAAGGAACAATTCCCTCTTCGGTCATATTTCTAACTAACTCGAATCAAGTCAGGCCTTATTCTTATTTCGTCCTTCATTCGAGGACTTTTTGGAGGATGAATATTGCCATCGAGAGCTCTGGTAGCTTGGATAATACCTACTTCAATGGTTCATCCTTCGACTTTATCCAGCCTAAAACGTGCCATATGCCACGAGGCATTCTAGTTCGTAATAGTAGCCTAATCCTCCTTTCCTCTCTATTTCACGAACCCCTACATCTTCAAATTTTTAGACACACTTTGAACATACCGGACTTGTCAATACACAACGCTAAATCTTCAATAACTTTGCAACTACAAAAGGTGACGTTGGAATTCTCAGTCTTAAACTCAATAGCATGACGTCACTATTAGGCCCTCTAAATGACGGTGACTTTATGATCGCAGATTCTCAATCTTAGCTAATTGGCAACCGGAACATAAGACCAAGACACAACCTGTCAAATATTAGTCTATGTTGCCAAAAATGCCCTCAGAACAATTCTCGATTATCGAAAAGGAATGACTAGAAGAGTTTAAATTCGTTGAGATAGATTTTTTCTCTTATAATAGTTGACTTATGATTTTGTTGTTTATTCATTGGGATATTTTGATGTGTTTGGTTCAGTTTTTCCAAAAGACTTTCGACCAAATACTGACTTTGGGAAAGCTAAAAATTAGTGTTAGAACTTTTAGCATTTGGCCAAATGTTAAGGCTCCGTTCGTTTTGCGGAAAATAATTTCTGAGAAAACGTTTTCTGGATTTTCAACGTTCGTTTCACGAAAAATGAATTCCTTGGGGAAAATGTTTTTCATCAAAGGAAAAAAAAAGTCTTCTAAAGTAGGGGAAAATTTTTTTCCACTTTTGAAAAGTGGAAAACATTTTTCTTACTCAATCTTTCTTATCTCACACCTCAGCAAATCCTCACTTCCTCTTCTCATTTTTTTTATTCGAATTATTTTTAAATTTTCTTTTTCTTTTTCAATTCGAATTATTTTTAATTTTAATTTTCTCTTTTTTTCTTTGTTTCCCATCTTCTTCTTTTTTGGCTAGTCGTCGGACAGGGTGAACCTTAAGCTTGTCGATCTCAAACTCGCACTCGTCGATCTGGTGAGCCTTGATTGACGCTCACGCTCGCCAATATGGGGAGTGGAAAATATTTTCCTTACCGAATACCGGAAAATATTTTCTAAAATATTTTTAGGTTTTAGCCAAACACTAGAAAATATTGTCATTTTCCTAGAAAATGACTTTTGGGAAAATATTTTCCCGAAATGGCCAATTTTTCGCAAAATGAACGGGCCCTAAAATTACTTTTTTCCCAAAACTATCCTCACCAATTTGTTAGTTCTCTGATTTTGCCCCTTGTGTAATTGTTCATCTTCTTTGTGCGACGGTGGCCGACAAAGCCAGATCTTGCTAGCAAGGGGCCGGTGAAGGTTGTTCGACCTAGGCAACCTCCGCTAGAGGTCGCATGGCTTGAGTCTTGCGACCTTCGACAACCTCGCTTGAGGTTGTGCAACCCATGTGAGGGCTGCTTAAGGTCACGTGACCTTAGTCGATGACCGTTGGTGCCAAATCTAGCTTGCCGGCAACCATTGCCCTTCGCTGGCTCGGGTGAAGTGTTTATTTATTTTAATAAAAAAATATAAAAGCTATAGCTAAAGCTCATTGTAAAAGGTTCTTTTTGCCAAACATTCATTGAATTCAAAGTCCATTTGCAAAGAGTTTTTACCAAACATAATTTGCATTACCTCAAAGGGCTTTGGCTTTTAGCATTTGCATTACAGTCAAAGCCCATTTGCAAAGTTGAATCAAACGTGTTCTTAGTAGCGGAACAAAATTATCATATGCTAAAGACAATAGTTGGATTAATCAACTCTTCAAGTAAAAAGTAATTTTTGTGGGTCTCCTTTTTAGAATAGATAACATCATTGGTGAACTTTATTGGTGACATGTTTCATTGGAGTAAAATAGATATAAAATGATTCATAATGCTAAAAATTTAAAAGTATTTACCTTATTAATTAAGAAATTAAGAAAATTTAAGTCTGCTCATTATAATGTTTTTTTTTTTTTTTGGCACTTGGGGTGGGCACTGTGGGTGTATTCACACCAAAATGAATTTATTAATGCTGAAGATATCCGTGGATGGAATGGAAATTATTATAAGTTGAATTTGTATTTAAAGAAATACTCACGAATTACCGATATTGCTCAACATCTTTTTTTGTGATTGATCACTAGTGCATACGCAATTCAAAGCTTTTACCTTGAAACCGGATGAACGAGTCATCCACTTTTCAAGTAAATATGCGTGGACCACATAGATGGCTCTGTCTCTTTCAACAAAATAATAGAGCATTTTCCTTTTCACAGAGATCGCAAGGAAAGTTCCTACCAAGTTCCTGGAATTACCAAAACAACATAGCCATTGCCTCTTTCCATTATAGCCGTAATAGCTCCAACATGGCTGCTTTGACCATTACCATAACCACACGTGTCATGAAAATAGATATCTACACAGCGGTTCTCAGCGGGACATAACAATCACTTCGCTCACTCTATAAGAATAACGTTCCCGCTCCATTGGCGCATTATAGACATGGACATCGCCTGCGAACATGCTTCATAAGATATATACGTGAGCAGTATTTGTATTTATTAGCTACGGGCTGATCGATTGAAGGAGAAATGGAAGAAAATACGACGGTAGACCATGCGTTCAGAGATGGTGGACTAAAATATCCAAACTTTTTCTTGAATGGCATTGACGACGTCAAGTTTGGACTACCTTGATGATGTCGTGATAGCTTAATTGTGTATAATAAACAACATCTCATTGGGTCTCTAACAGGCTCTCTGAAAATTTTAGTTCGAAATGGGAAACCTCCAAATAGTCAAAGTCAATAGAAAGAACTGGAAATGCTGATGCAATTCCCAAAATATTACCAACCACGCAAAACGCACCAGCTATTTATCTTTTAAAATTTTAATTTTATTTCTAAAAATCTTATAAGCTATCATTTAAACTTAAATATACATGGAATGAAAGTGCCTCAACTCAATGCCTTTCTTAGTGCTGTTGTGCTACCAACATCACTTTTGAGTAAAGCCAAGAGAAGCTTCTCGTTCCTCGCTACTTAAACAGGCAACCTGCCCGTTAACCTCTCTTAGCAGCCGATGTGGGACTGAGCTCTCTATAGCTGTCACACACTTAGTCCCTGTCTCTCTCTCTCTCTATTCCTCTTGCAGATCCAAGGCAAATTACTATATGGCCCGCTGGAAAATGATGGTAGTGAATAAAACCTAATAGAGACGAGCCACTCCAAGAGTCCCACATCAAACAAACACAGAGCGCAAGAGAGATTGTGAACAAAACCCAAGCCAGGCAACTACATTAATCATGCTTTCTTTTGCCTTTAAGCTAAGGTCAAGTGTGCTACTTGTATAGTGTGGTTGATGTTCACACAAACCCTGAAGTTGTTTGATTTTTTGGCATGGCGAATATGTGTCTACCATCGGTTCCTTTGAACCGAACTACCTGGAATAGAAATGGATCGACTAATCCAATCCTATTCGGTTCTAGGCTCCTTCCATTCCTATTCGGTTCTAGGCTCCTTCGGTCCAGTGGCTGGGAACCAGTTTGCCCAGGAATTGATCACCCCCACCAAATAAGAAGCACAATTGAAACTTTCTTACGACATTCACCAAATTCGAACCATGACACCGAAAAGAAGTTTGGATTCCATCACATATATTTGGGCATTCAAAAATAACAATTTATCGCAAGTCAAATTTCTATACATGGGCTTAAACTCAAGATATAATTTCGATATTTGGGGTGCGCATGACAATCATTCTATTTCTGCTTAGATCTATTTTTCTGTTTTAGGGAACACGTTTGGAACTTAAATCTGTTTGATAATGCAATTTCATTATTCTATTTATGGAAAAAAATTAGTCCAAAAATAGGTCTATTCCAAAAATAGAAAAGTAAAAAAAAAAAATTACTTTTCAACTCGCCCATCGCCTCCCCTCACCGAGCGCCGGGTGCCAATCACTGTCTGCGATCCTCCACCATCCTTTGCCACACACTGCCCAATTGGAAGGGAGAAATTTTGTGAATTTCTATTTAGGAACGTAAAATTTGTATTGTTATTAAACGTGTATTTTTACTTAAATACTCATTCGAATAATCAAAATAGAAAACCTGTATTTTGGACTAGAAATTGTGTCAAAAAACAGAATAGTTAGGGCCTGTTTGTTAATGTTCTTTGTTTCTGTTTATAAACAAAATTTCTAAAAGAAACGCGTTTGTTTGCGTTTTTGTTCCAAATCTATTTTTTGTTCCCAGGAACACATTTGGAACAGAAACAAGAAACAAGAAAAACTTGTTTCTTGTTTCTAGAACAATTTTTAAGAACAAATTTTCTCTCTCCTCTCTTTTTTTTCCTTCTTTTCTTTTTCTTTTTTCTTTGGCTGGTCGCCGGCCTCAACCATGGCCGGCAACCGGCCGTCGAGGGCCGGCAACCTCGCCGGAGCATCGCCAGCCCTTGGCGAGGCCAAGCGTCGCCGCCCCGGCGAGGCTCGGCCTCGCCTTGGCCGGGCAAGCTCGGGCTCACGGGATCCAGGCGAGCCGAGCTCGCCCAGCCAAGGCGAGGCCGAACCTCACCGGCGCAGGGCAAGGCGGGCGAGCTCGAGCTCGCTAGATCTTGGCGAGCCTGAGCTCGCCCATCCAAGGCGAGGCCGCCGGCCCTCATCGGCTAGTCGTCGGCCATGGCCGAGGCTGGCGACCGGCCAAAAGAAGAAAAAAAAAAGAAAAAAAAAAAAAGAAAAGAAAAATATTAAAAAATTAAAAGAAACAAAAAAAGAACACAAATTTACCAAACATATTTATGTTAATTTTTTATTCCTAAAACAAGTTTACCAAACGCGTTTTTTTTTATTCAAAAATTGTTCCCCGAAATAGAAACACTTTTTTTTTTTTTATTATTTCATTCCCGGAACAATTTTTAAACAGAAATGTTACTAAACGCGCCCTTATTATTCACTTTCTTAATTGTCCATTCGTGAGCAAAATTTAAATGATGCTTCTAGTCCTATTCCTAAGAATGTGTCGGTGGAATTTGATCTATACGCTATTTATTATTATTATTATTATTGTAATCTATACGCTGATTGGTAGGGGGAAAATGACCGAAAAACCTTCGCTAAAATGTTCCCGGGCTCTCCCCCAAAGTCGTACCATTATGAAAGACACTAATAGTATGCACATCTTTCGACATTAGCGTTCTCATTAATGAACACAGATGTTTTTTTTTGGTAAAGTTAATGAACACAGATGTTTCTGTATGAAAGAAGGAAAATGTCAGAAGTACGTGTGGACAGAAAAATCCAAGAAAATGCACGTGTTGATTTAACTAAATCTAGATTATCTCTCGTAGCGATATCCTATTCATTTACTGCCTTCATGGTCTCGTTATCTTAGTTCGAAGGATCATTTGACTTTTGGAGGATGGGTCTTACCGTCGAGAGCCCTGATATATATGGTTCACTTTCGTGTGACTTGATTAACTGAGACGTGTCATCTGTCTTTTGGTATTCAAATTCACTATAATCACATATTACTCCTTTACATCCTCTCTATTTCAACCCAATCTCTTCGGCATTGCTCGTGCATAGTGCTAACCCTCACTCGCACCAAATGATCACGTACTAACCTCAAGATAAGGCCTTCCGGTCACAATATTTGCCTATGCATATCAAGTGACTATTCCAAATGTGGGTCCAACAATATGACTCACCAAAACAATTTCCGTCTAATTACTATCTAATTTAATATTATTTCGTAAAATTTGATAGTTTGTATGAAATTATGAAACTGATATGTTAATAAACACTATTAGAATCGTAACATCATTTATGAAGTAATAAATTTTTGCTGTTTCATTATACTAAAGCCTAAACAAACACATTACCATTGTCTATTTAGATGTGACCACATTATCTCATCCATGGTTGCTTTAACCAAACGCACAATGAGAATTGACATCTATAGAGCAAGTTTTAGGTGGGCCTCATATATCGCCCTCACTTTAAGACGTGTACTTTGTACGGTGGTGAGAGGAAAAGTTCCTCTAGCTAAATCTTTAATTGGCGCATTTTAAATACAACCATCATTGGCAATCAAATTGAAAAGAAAACTGGATGCGAGTAGTATTTATATTTGTAATTTACCAATCACATGATTGAACGAGGAATAAAGGAAAATATATAAAGATACCGCGTATTCAAAATCGATGGGGGCTAAAAGGGTCAACATAGCCTTCCTTTCCTCAAACGAACGAGAGTAACACCGTGCGTAAGAAGAAACACCGCAGCATTCTGCTTCTCTTGTATCTCCATATCTTTTTGACTTTTCGTTGACTCCACGTCACCAGCTTGAAAAATATTACATAGAGCTCGTGTGGCCACCTCAGTAATACACAAGAAGTCCATTCGGAGAAACCCGTGAGCAGCTGGCCCACCATCCCGTCGTCCCTCAATTTCTCTGTAAATCTGACGGCGACTCAAGATATAATAACACGAAAAAAAGCATGAAGTCAAGAAACGCGAAGATACAAAAGCCGAAGCCAAAAAAAAAAAAAAAAAAAAATCGACGCGCCGCGTAAGGAAAGAAAAGTTGCTTAATCCCTTGCGCAAATGACGCCAACCTCTAGTCTAGTCCTATAATCTTTTTTGGTCGGAAAACAATTACATAATTCAGTGGACACAGTTTTCGAGGAAAAAAATTCTTAGCTAAATATTTCCAATCTGTCCCCAAAAGTTGAAGCATCATGGAAAGAGAGTAGGGGTGCGTTTGTTTGTGTTTGTTTAAAAGCTGCATTTCCAGGGGAACGAAAAAAAAAAAAGTATTTCATTTAGGGGAACAATTTTTGAACAAATATGAGCGTTTGGTAAACTTGTTCCTAAAATAAAAAAAGAACAGAAATATGTTTGGTAAATTATGTTCTTTTTTATTTCTTTTAATTTTTTAATGTTTTTTTTTTTTTTTTTTTTTTTTTTTTTTTGGCCGGTTGCCGGCCTCGGCCATGGCCGGCGACCGGCCGACGAGGGCCGGCGGCCTCGCCAGCCACCGGCGAGGCTCGGCCTCGCCGGGCCACCGCCGAGACGCCGACACAGCGGTGGCCGGCGAGGCCGAGCCTCGCCGATGGTCGGGCGAGCTCGGCCTCGCCGGATCGGGCGAGCCCGAGCTCGCGAGCCTCGCGGCCGGCTGGGCGAGCTCGGCCTCGCCGGGGGCCGGCGAGCCTCGCCGTGGCTGGGCGAGGCCGCCGGCCCTCGTCGGCCGGTCGCCGGCCATGGCCGAGGCCGGTGACCGGCCAAAGCAAGAAGAAGAAGAAAAGAAGAAAAAAAAGAAAAGAAAAGAGAAGAGAGAGAAAACTTACTTCTTTGTTTTTGTTCAGAAACAAGAAACAACTTTTTTTTTGTTTCTTGTTTCTGTTCTTTTATGTTTCCAGGAACAAAAGAACAGATTTGGAACAAAAACGCACACAAACTGCGTTTCTGTTCTTTTTTGTTCCGGGAACAAAAAAAAGAAAAACTGTTTGGAACAGAAAAAAGAAACACAAACAAACAGGCCCTAGAAGTCTTGCACATCCCTCAACTTGAACGTTCCCATTGATCAATAAATTGCCGAAGATTAAATTCATTGAGACACAATATGCAAATGTTAAAATGAATTACCAAAAATACTCTCCGAGGGATTCTCGTTTATCAAAAAGGAATAACTAAAACAAATAAATTCACTGAGATGACTAAGATTTTTCTCTTACTCAGAATTTCAATTTTTATTTATTTGCATATTAGCTATTATGATAAGACAATAGTTGTATTAATTGACTATTCGAGTACAAAGTAATTTGTGGGTCTCCTTTTCAAAACAAATAGTATCATTACTTAATTTATTTGCGACACGCTTCGTGTGCGTACTATAAAGATAGTATGATTCACATTGGTAAAACTATAAAGTAATCGTCCTTATGTTCATGTAAAAAATGCATCATTGTTAGGAATTTTCCAAGTAATAACGAATGTAACGTAACAAGTCCGATATTAATCGGCGCAATCAATTGAGAACTTGAAGAGAAATTGTGATGAACAATTACTCAAAATGAGTAAACTCTTTAGGCATCACACTTGAAGCTTCCTAAACATCACTTCTATGGTTTCTTAAGCATCACACTTAAGAAAAAAAAAATTATCATACAATCTCTTTTGTAGAACAACACAAAAAGATGCTTCAATCAAAGTGCAAGTAGCAAAAAATCAAAGTAAAATTGAAACCACACGAGACATAAAGATATATGTGAATATCCAAATCAGCCAAAAACCATGAGGAGATAGAGGACTTTCATTATCTTCAACAACGAATACAAGAGTAAAATCCAAAAACTCCAAAAAGCCACTTGGTAAAACACAAGATCTAAAGATCTAGTAAAAAGATAGAAAGAACAAAGAATAGTGATAATGTGGAGACTAGGGTTAGAGATGTGTTGTTAAACACATCACTTTTATAGTCTCCCTTCAAAAAAACCTTAAAACAAATGTGCATTGTTCAAAATGCCCTTAACACTAGTTTGAAAGTCAAAACTTAACAATCTTCAAGCAAGAAATTGTCATCTCCAATAGTAATTACTCAATAATTTTAAAGAGGAAAAAAATTACAACGATATATATAGACTCCCTAAGATTCTTTGAAATAGGAAACCTCCAAACAAGAAGCGCGATTGAAACTTTCTTATAATGTTTAATGAAGCCGTAAAAATAAGCTATCGGGTATGGATTTGATTTAACTCCTTGTGGGGCGAAAAGGCATTTATTGCACGAAAATTTTTTAAAGTGGAAAATGTATTTAAAGGTAAAACTCACGAATTATCAATCTCGCTCAGCATTTTCTTTTTTTTTTTGGCAATCGATTGGTAGTGTACACGCAATGCAGAGCTCTTACCTTGAAACTGGATAAACGAGTCATCTAGATTTTATGTGAAATTGCATGCCCTGGATTGTTCTTTCTTTCATCAAAATAATAGAGCGTCACCTAAATATATCCCCACTTGCAAGCAGGGGTGTAAATGGTTCGGTTCGGTTCAATTTTTCAAAAAAAAATGAACCGAACCCATAAGGAAGTTTATTGAACCAAACCGAAATTTGATCCAAACCGAACCGCACTGAAATTCCGATTTAGTTCAGTTCGGTTTTTTTTTTTTTTACTTTTATTTTTGTTTTTGTTTTTTTTTCCCTACATGCATTCCTTTTGATAATTTTTTTGTCTTTTAAAAATCAATTTTAAAATTATTTTTATTCTTTTTTATTCTTTTTCTTCTTCTTCTTCATTGGCCGGTCGCCAACCATGGTGGCGACCGGTGATCGGCCGAGGCGAGCCGGAGCCTCGCCTAATTATGGGAGGCCGAGCTCGCCCGACTTTGGCGAGCTACGCGAGGCTCAAAATCATCGGTGTCGAGCCCGACTCTAGCAAGCTACACGAGGCTCAAGCTCACTATCGTTGAGCAAGCTCAGTCTTGCTTGATCAAGTGAGGCTCCAGCTCGCCTTTGGCCTGTCGCCGATTGCCATCATGGCCGGCAACTAGCCAATAAAGAAGAACAAGAAAAAGAAAGAAAGAAAAAGAAAGAAAAGGAAAAAAGAAAGGAAAAAATAAAAATTCAAAAAAGAATTTTTAAAAGATAAAATGAAATTTTTTTAGATTTTATCGGTTTGGTTCAATTAACTGAACTGATAAAAAACCGAACTAGTTAAAAAAATTTAAATTTTAATGAAAACTGAACCGAATGAGAACCGAACCGAAAAAAAATCGAACTTTTCGATTCGGTTTGGTTTTTGACACCCCTACTTGCAAGTCAAACGTTGTGAATAGGATAATCGAATGTGCTTTCTAAATGCATATTCAATATGCGGACGTAAATATTGAAAACAACAGAAAGTTTTTATTTTCATCTTCCATTTTCATCAAAACGAGAGAGTGAGAAATTGCCCACGAACCAAAGGGCCCTAATTTGTCTTTAGTTTCCATCTGAATTTCTCACACACTACTTTTTAAGATTCCTTCTCCTTTGGAGGGAATCACTTTTGCCTAGCCACTCTGTCCATTTCACGCCTCTTTCCATTTCACTTTGTCTTTCGTAGAGCCTAAGGAAAGTTCCTGGCAAGTACGTGGGGATTCCCGGAACCATTGCGCCAATACTTCGAAGTAAGAATCGATACCTGCAGAGTAGGTTTCAGCGGTGGAGAAAAAATACGGTGCTAGTTTTTAATTTAATATGAGAATAACAATTTGTTCTAAATCATAAAAAATTAAATAATAAATAATTATAAAATTTTGCAGGATCCATTCTTTCAAGAAACAAATGGGAGCGATGTTTATATTCATCATCTACCCATTAATTGATTGAAGGAGATATGGGAGAAAATACGACGTTAACCATGTTTTTGGGACAGCGGGACTTAAAGGCTAAGGTATCGGATTCCTCCTTAGCAAAAGAATGAAAACGATGATATCTAGCATCGGATGCCCCCAATGGCGTTGGAGAAATAATTGCAGAGCGTCTACAAGAAACTACGCGGCATTAGGGGTTCGTTTTGGGGAAACCTGTCAGCTATGAAGCACTGGCACTCTCGAAGAGCCTTCATGTTGTGTTGGACACTTCAACGCGTGTCCGACACTCTCCAATACTCTCGGACTCTCGAACACTCAGTTAACACATATCGGAAAATTGGACACTTGGTCAATTTTCTTGATACTTTCCGACACTTGAGTCGGAATTCTGACATACGGGTTTTCTACATTTTATTCCTATATCAAAGTCAATTTTAAAAATTCAATAAATGAGAGGTTAAAATATGTGTGTGTGTGTGTGTGTGTGTGTGTGTGTGTGTGTGTGTGTGTGTGAAAAAATAAAACACAATAATAAAAATAATAAATTGAGAAAGAATTAAAACATAATCTTCTCTTCTCTTATGACTCTCACTTATCGTGATACACAATTTACCCTTTATATTTTTTTCCTCCTCTTCCAACATATCTAACATGCGAGTCCGAAATATGGATCGCTTATTTTTTCGCCAAGTTTTATGAATTATTGAAATATAGTTAAATTCGTCAAATTAAAACAATGAATGATATTAATAAATGACGAATTAATGTTTTTAATGCATATTTATTCTAGGCTTATTTATTTATGAATTTGATTCAAATTAATTCGATTGAAATAATCATAAAAATGATAATTTATTAAATATTCAATATACAACGTGTCCCAACGTGTCGGAATTATCTATTTTTTTAGAAACAATGTGTTGGCATGTCGTGTTGTGTCGTGTCAGTGTCGGTGCTACTTAGCCCGTTAGCAGATAACACCTTCCTCCATCGTTCCTCGATCTCGAAGACCATAAAGTAGACAAGGTTGTAGGTCCCTGCATAGGTAAAAGAAAAGAGCATACCTTACAACCTCGCACAAATGACGACGCCCTCTTTTTCAGCCCTCGCGTGTATATAAAAAAGCATACCTTACAATGAAATCCATGATCATTGTATCCATCACCACTCCACACGAATTCGAACGCTGCACTTTTCGCAGCCTACGCAATGCCAAACTTATAGAGCTTTTTTCTTTCCTCGTCTTTGCCATTGCATTGTGCTGCCACCCTGTCTCGTAACATGACCACAAGCCTGCCTGTCTATCTCTTCCGAGCGATGACAAGCATTCTCAGTAGGGAAAGGGTTAGGTCAGTTTTACCAATACCAGTAGTAGTAGTCTCCATAAATATACAGTGACAATAGTGCAGCGGCTACTACTGCATCCACTGTGAGGTCTTGCTCGATTGAGGCAGAATATATGACACTAACCTTTATAGTGAATGAAATGATATGCCTACGAGTTTGCTCTTGGACTTTGAGCTAGAACAAAAAAGTATTGATATTATTGACAAATTGGATTTATACTAAAGGGCATAATTGTCATTAAATTGTTTTAGCCCTAAACCCTATGTATATATTGTAAATTACTTCATCAATGCAAGTAAGTTCGCCCAATCTCTACATGGTATCAGAGCGGCGATTCTTGGAGCCCGTCTCTCACGTCTCTCTTTGGCCTTCTCGCTTGCAATCATTACTGTTGCTGATATAGGGAAGAGGCCGTAGCATTGATGCCGTGCTCCAACGGAATGGCTCCGATTGAGCGCTAGGGTTTCTTTTGGCTGCGTTTGCCCACGCCATCGCAGCCTTGCAGCGGATGACATGACCAGCGGTGCTCGCCATCTCAACCTCGGCGATATACTACTGCCCAAATTCTGAAACTCAACCTCGGCGATATACTACTGTCCAAATTCTGAAACTGCTTGCTTTCTCTGATCTCTTCGTCCTCAAGAATCGGTTCTTGTGCATATGTGAGGAAGTGGGTCAAAATCGATAGTTGTATTTATACCAAAACAGCTTGTAGAGATAAACTCAAAGCCAATAGATATACACTGTGATAACCAAAATGCAATACACTTGGCATCTAATCTAATTTATCACTAGTGAATGAAACATATCAACATCAGGTACTACTTCATCATAGATGTCTTAGAGAAGGCTAAAAGATTGCTACCGCAAAAAACCCAGCAGACATGATGACTAAGCCTGTTCCTTTGGTGAAGCTCAAGCCTTGCTTGAGCACAATTGGTGTCTGTGAAGAGTAAGCTTCCATTGAGGCGTTAGGTGACCAAAACAAATTATTAGCATTATAACTTGACTTCAAATATTAAGTTAAGGTGGAGAATTATTAAATTATATTTCTAGTTTGAGAGTTTGCAAAACGCAACATGCTTGGATAAGTTTTTTCATATTTGATCATGAAGATATCTTTTATGTTGAAGAAAATATTCAAGATTGGGCACAAAGGAAATCCGCTTTGGGTCCCCATAGTGGACGTCTTCTTCATGCTCTAT
The DNA here is from genome assembly GCA_014182395.1 of Eucalyptus sp. ANBG9806169. Taxonomy (NCBI): domain Eukaryota; kingdom Viridiplantae; phylum Streptophyta; class Magnoliopsida; order Myrtales; family Myrtaceae; genus Eucalyptus; species Eucalyptus sp. ANBG9806169. Next base: position 6,106,320 of record CM024580.1, read on the forward strand.
GATTGATCGGTCTACAAAGGAGTAATTCGTTGGACTCGTTGTAGCTGTACAAAAGGAAATAAAATAAAAGAAAATCAAGGGCTTTTCTTGAGAGAGAAAGAGCCGCACAAGAAATAGCCGCCGGGGCGCTTCTTCGTGGGTGGTGTAGAGTTCAGGGGTGTGCATGGTCCGGGCGGGCGGTTCCTGACCTAGAACCGGGAACCGTCCGCTAAGGATCGGTTCCGAAAAATTGGAACCAGGATCCACCCGTTTGTTGCATGGATCCACCCGGGAACCGGACCGTCGGTCCGGTCCGGTTCCTAGGTGGATCTATGGAACCGATCTTGATGCAAAACAATTTTGGTTTTCAACGTAGAATGACTACGTGACATCAAAGTAAGCCAAAGAAAGAAAAACCAAATTTAAGTACGTGGAGATGCGGACGGCGAGAGAAGTAAACGCAGCGAAATGGCGATAGGATTAGGAGCCAAAGACGAAGGGAGTGAGATGAGATATAGGGTTTCTTTTAGTAATTTTTTTTTTTTTTAATATTAAAAAGGTTTTGGTCCGGTCTGGGTGGGCGGGCGGGCGGATCCGCCCATGGAACCGGGAACCGGACCGGTACCCACCGGTTCCCATACATTGGAACCGGGAACAGATGTTTCCCTCAAGAACCCGATTCCGGGCGGTTCGGTCCAGTTCCGGCGGTCCGGGCGGTTCCAGGGTATTTTGCACACCCCTACGTTGAACGAAGAAGATAGAAGAAGCTGCACGGACATGAATACGCGGTGATATGCGCCGTGAGTTTACGTCCAATTAAGTTTGTTTATTTATAAATATTTGGGAAAAGACTAAAAATCCCAAACTTTGCCCAAAATGACAAATTTATCCTAATTTTTTTTTTGTGACATGAAAAACCCCAAACTTTGTAAACTGTAACACATTTACCCCACCAAGGGCATCTTCGTATTATTATTATTTTTTTTATGTTTTTCCTCTCCTTTTTTTTCCCCCTCCCCGGTCATGGTGGAGGGAAGTTGACGTCTGGTGAGGGCTACCTCGGTTGGTGTCGGGAGAGGGTCGCCTTCACCTGGGCTAGCTAGGGCACCCTCGTCGGTGTTGGGCGAGGGCGGCCCTCGACTGGGCCTCCTCGCTCAATGCTAGCGAGGGCTTAGCGAGGGGTGGCCTTGCTGGCGTCGGGCAAGGGGTGGCCTTGCTAGATTTGGCAAGGGAGGCCCTCGCTGCGTTGGGCAAGGACGGCCCTTGCTAGATTTGGGCAAGGGTGGCCCCCGCCCAACGCTGGCGAGGGAGGCCCTCGCCTAACGCTAGCGAGGGCTGCCCTAGCTAGCCCAGCGAGGGCGACCCTTGCCGGACGCCAGCGAGGGCAACCCTCACTAAACGCCAGCTTCCCTTCGCCAGCTTTGCCATGGCCGGCGGAAGGAAGAGAGAAGAAGAAGAAGAAAAAAAAGAAAAAAAAAAGAAAAGAAATTTTAAAAGTAAAAAGACTAAAATGCCCTATAGTTTAAGGTAAATGTATTACACGAATAGAAGTTCCAGGTTTTTTGAGTCACGAAAAAAAGTTTGGGATAAATGTGTCACGGTTGGCAAAGTTTAGGGTTTTTCATGTTATAAAAAAAGTTTGGGGTAAATTTGTCACTTTGGGCAAAGTTTAGGATTTTTGGTGGTCTTTTCCTTAAATATTTTGGGTTTAGACTTAAATTCATGTGTGGGAATGACTCAAGCATGTAAGCAATTGTAAATTCTAATTTTTCGACTATAATGGATTATTTACTACTAGCTTTCTCTATAGATATATATATTGATATTCGAACCAAATCACGTAAATATCTGATATCATATTATTCATCATTTATTTCTCTAATATTTTCGCATTGACTTATTTATAAGAACCTGTCGTTTCCACGTTAATATTACAATATTGTCTAGACTCATCAAAATGGGTCATAAATTTATTTCTTAATCCATATAACTACGTTTGGCCGTCTGGATTTCAAATCAGAATAGAATTTGTCAACTAAACAATAATTTGTAGATCTCTTTTTTTAAAACAAATAGCATCATTGATGAAATTACTTCTGGCATGTTTTGTGCGATCGATATAAAGAATTTACTTTATTATTTAAGAAAAAAAGACAACGTAATTCCGCTCATTGTAGTGTTCTTTTTTAGCACCATGCGTACGTTCACATCGATCAAGATGAGAAGATATGGTTAGACGGGGTGAAATTTCTTTGGCTGAAAATATTTGTTAGTTGAATTTGTATTTGAAGAAAATACTCGCTATTTACCAATGTTGCTCAACATCTCTTTTTTTTTTTTGCAATTGATGGCTGGTGCATTCAATGTAGATCTTTTAGAATGGAAAGATAAGAACTTGAGACCTATATTTCAGACATTATGAAAGATTTTATGTGACCGCCACTAATTGTTTGAACAATTAAAGTCATTAAATTTAGGTGCTGTTTAATATTGAAATATTTTAAGAAGGGAAGAAAAGCTATCGACCACATCAAATCAGACAGGTGGGTAGTTGATAAAAGGCCAAATGATAATGAGACGTGAATGACGAATAATTTAGAACTATTTCTGAGGCGAAACTTCCCTCAGCCTTTCCATCTTTTACACTCTTATGCTGTATCTCCTTGGCAAAGAACATTTTGAATGGCCCACCCGCACGCAATTCTGGATTCTTTGCCCAATCTTTAGCAAACACTCGTCACTGTTCAGCCGCCGACGAGGTTCCTGCGTCGTTATTACTCATAGGTTTTGCCGGGGTCGTACCTTTGATCTTGAATCATGAAGGGTAACTTTCCATGTGCTTCATCCCCGACCGTCCTCCATTGGTTTCATTTGGAAATGATATCGTTTAGGATAACCAAATATCATTTCTAAACGCTTTTTCAGGTATTGAATTAGAGATTCGCTTTTCCCTAAAATGAAAAAAAAAATAAAAAAAATCCCTCGAACCGAAGGGACTCCCAACTTTAAAGATTTCATAGATTTGCCTAGGCTAGTCATTCTTTTCATCACGCCATTTTTCCATTTTAACTTGTCTTTACACCCATGATTCCCAAAATGATTTGTCCAAGATATCAACTATTTCATCACATTGAAGTATCATCTCACATATCGTCAAAAATAATAATAATACCATCTCACATCACTTGATAACGTGATTCAAAATGCTCTTTATATTTACTATGTCTTCCTCCATTTATTAATTTAAGCTTTTGAGTTAGGCTTTTTAATATGGTATTAGAGTCTGTGTTATCCATTATGTGAAAGTGCGTCCATTCCCATTAATCAAAGAAAAAAAAAATCATGTGGCATCAAGAGCGACCTCAGCATACTTTCACAATGGAAAGCATCTCATCAACTGAGTCTTCTTTATCACAAAGGGAAAAAGGGGAGAACCACTGGGATTTGCTAGCCACCCTTCCAACATGGAAGGAGGAGGTGGGGGGTTTGAATCTCCACCTTCTCATGGGGTTGGGGTGGGGAAGATTTAATTTTAAGTGTGAGTTTCGACTCTTATGCCTTACAAGAAAGCATGGCAAAAGTCTGAGAATGAGCGTTAGAGTATGAATATAATATGACCGACCAAAAAAAAAGGGGAGCATCTATAGCATAAAAAGGTTTCAAAATATTGACTAGGATGATCTAGACGTGCGGTATCACATATCGAACCAAATCATCTTTCATAAACCATACTTAAAGTTAACGTAATTCTTTCGCAAAGCGGTTTCACAAACCCGTAATATATCATCTTTCCTAACTCCATTTATCAGACAAAATATATTTCACAAGACATTTCTGACACTATTTCGGAATTCATTTGATAAACTAGTAACATTTTGAAACATCTTTCATTAAACATTTCCCAAATCATTTTAAAACTAATTCCATAAATCGGTTCACAACGTAATACATATTTATAAATTTTCACAACACCTTCCATAACATATTTCTCAAACCATTCTCAAATAATCGAATAGTAGTAAATGCCTAATGCAGATTTGTAAGCAATGAAGTTATTTCATAACTTATTCACTTAAACCAACAACACGTGGCTAAACAAGTTAATGATCTCGTAATTCTAACAATTAAATAAGAATCGAAGTCAAAACTCAATAAAATATTACCTCAACAACAAAATGGCTATACTAAGCTTAAATACTAACAAAGTGACACGTATACGCTAACAAAACAACTCAAAGGTGTCCAAAAATCGCTCGTCTAAAGTCATCATTCAAAACCATTCGCAATGCCGAGCTTGAGCAAGGAGATTGGTCGTGCCATAACTCTTTCTAGCGAACTCTGTTTTCAAATGAATTTACAGTCAAACAGAAGCCCTTTCAAAACACTAGAAGACCCACAACTCGACTAACTCAAAATTGTGCTGAAAACTGCCAAAATTCAGCTTGAAAGTCACTGGATGTGCACTGTTCATCACCCGCGGCCAACTTCAAAATATTCTTTTGGGCAAATCATATGTCCAAATTTTATGTAAAATTCTATGGCTCTAAAATAGCCTAAACTGTCATACAAAATATATATATATATATATATATATATATATATATATATATATATATATATATATATATATATATATATATATGTAATCCAACAACTCCTCAATTGAAACTTGCAGCTCAGAATTGACCCAATTTCGAATTTGTGCCCATTACTTTGAATATTATTTTGATTAACGAAAAAATGATGGGATCACTTACCAGACGTGCGAATAGGAGTTAAATTGCTTATCGAGGATTCCGTGGTGAGGAGGGGCGAAACCCTCTTCTTTCTTTTCCTTTCTTTTTCCCCCGTTTCCTGTCTTTTCCTTTTGCGATCTCTCGGTCTTCTTTCTCTGCGTTGCTTTTCCTAGTAATTGAGCCGAAGTCCACGTTTTTCTTTTTCTGTTGACCTTTCAACGTCTTTTCCCTTCTCCCTTTTGACCTGGTCAAAACCCATATTTTACAATAATAATTAACATCTCTCTCTAACATTTCAGTTTAGTTTCTTGGCAGAAAATGGGAAGGTAACGGGTCCGTCACTGTCCCAAATATGACCGAGCCGTCTCCACCTTCAATATTTCTCAGGAAACCGGCTAACTTGTGTATCCAATTTCCGAGGAAAACATCCCTTAAGTTTTAAAGGAAAGTTAAAAGTTCCCACGTGGTGAGATGTTCAAGGTGGCCGAGTTTTAAAAGAAAGAGGACACATAGTTGGCCACAAGAAAAATAAGAGAATAACAACAGAAAAAAAGGGAGACGAAATTAGTAATAAAAACTTGGATATAATTATGGGATGCACTTTTTGGGATTTAGAAAATATCCCAATTTTTCAGATGATCTCGGAACTTCTTTTTTTTTTTTTTTTTTTAATTTGGATGTCGTAAGAACATTTTCAATGCCATCGAAAAGAATTTGTGAAGGAATTTCTAAATTTGAGATTTGAATATATATATCCGTAGCTTTAAGGCAATTCAATGTTCCACGGTCTTTTCTTTTCCCTCTAAAACAATTCACTTTCAATATTTTTTTGGTTATGGACCTATGATAATCAATGTCTCTCTGATTTCGCAAAGCTTCGATTGCCAAATGGAAATTTGTGGAAACATGGCACCGTTTGTCATGTTAGCATGCCTAATACCTTCAAAAATCTTGAATAATTATAAATTTTGTTTCACTTATATCTCATATCTGTCCGCCGTTGTTATTTTCAATTCAGCAAAAAATCCACATCAGCTGGATTTTAGCACTGTTCATGCTTACTGTATATCTTCTTCAATCTTCACATTAACAGTAAACTTTGGGCCTGAGGAAAAAAATAATTTGTTATTTTTTAGTGGGTGTCCTTTGCCTATGTGATCTGGGAACGGCTTGAGGCAGTGGTTTGCGGCCAACAAGACCCACGTAACTCGACGAAGATTTCAGAATTCCAGCTCTCGAGCGGAAGAGCAGTCTTGAGACGTTAGAAAGGAGAATTTATGGGAAAAAGCCGAGGGTGATGGCGAGGAATCGAGCGGTCTTTTGTGCGGGGAGAGACTTGCGAAGACGTTCGATTCGCAAGGTTGCATGAAAGGAGCGATTGGAGATGAATGAAGAGGAGGAGAGGATTCCAAGTCAGCTGCTTATCCGTCGGAAGCTGACGTGACAGTCTACACGTAACATATTCTCTTTTATCTTAAAAGATTTGACTGGTCAAAGAGAGAAAAGGGTAGTGCTGAGATCTCGTAAAGGAAAGAGCCCCACATCAAAGGGAAGAAAAGAAGACGAAGAAAAGGAATGGGAAGGGAAAGGAAGAGAGAGCGCGTACACGTCACAAGTTAGTCGAGTTGGTACGTATATTTATTTGGTAATGTAATTTTAGGATTGGAACATAAATCTATATGATAATACAATTTCATTATTTTATATGTGGAAAAAAATTTCATCCAAAAATAGGTCTATTTCAAAAATAGAAAAATAAAAATATTTTACTTTTCTACTTGCCCTCGCTACTAGCTACTCACCCACTTGCCTACCTCTCGTCGGCTAGTCTCTGCTTGTCATCCTCCATCGCCGCCAACTGCTTACTTGGAAGGGAGAAATTTTGTGAATTTACATTCAGAGAGCAGAAAGTTTGTGTTATTATCAAACGCGTATTTTCTTAAAAACTCGTTCGAATAATACAAAAAAAAAAAAAAAAATCCATTTCTAATAAGAAATTGTTAGAAATAGAATAGTTATCATTCTCATATTTAATTGTCTATTCGCGAACAAAATTTAAATGATGCATCTAATCCTACTCCTAAAAACGTGGCCGTGGAATTTGATCTACGCGCTAATTTTCTTTTTGATCGTAATCTATACCCTAATTGTTAAGGGGAAAATGAATGGAAACCCTTAGCTAAAGTATTTCAGGGCTCTCCCCCAAAGTCGTACCATCATACATCTTTCAACCCTAGCGTCCTCATTGATGAACACAGATGTTTCTGTATGAAAGGGGGGAAATGTCAAAAGTAAGTGTGGGCAGAAAAATTCAAGAAAATGCTCGTGTTGATTTAACTAAATCTAGATTCTCTCTCGTGGCCATATCCTATTCATTAACTGCCTTTATCGTCTCGTTATCCTAGTTCGATGGATAATTTGACTTTTGGAGGACGGGTCTTGCCATCGAGAGATCTGATAGCTTGATTACTACCCCTATATATATATATGATTCACCCTCATGTGACTTGATCAACTGAGACGTATCATATTCGGATTCGCTATAATCACGTATTACTCATTTACGTCCTCTCTATTTCATCCCGGTCTCTTTGGCATTGCGCACCAAATGATCACTTACTAACCTTGAGATAAGGCCTTCCGGTCACTACATTTGCCTATGCTTGTCAAGTGACTATTCCGAGTGTGGGTCCCGCAACATTGCTTGCCGGAAAAAGTTTCGTCTAATTACTATCTAATGTGATATTAATTCATAAAATTTGATGATTTGTACGAAATTATGAAACTGTTTAAATAATAAAGACTATTAGAATCGTGACATCATCCATGAAAATAATTGGCCACTTCATCATACCAAAGCCCAAACAATCACATTATCATAGTTTGTTCTGTTATGACCGCATCATATCGTAGCTGTATCCTATACTTTAACCAAACGTGCAATAAAAATTGATATCTATGGAGCAAATTTCAGCCGAGCCCAATGCACCACGCTCACTTTAAGACGTGTGCATCACATGGCCGTGCTTTCCTCCATCCTGGATTAGAGAGAGGAAAGTTCTTCTACCTAAATCTTTTATCGGCGCATTATAATTACAGACATCATTCACAACAATCAAATTGAACAAAAAAAAAAAAAGAAAAGAGAATGAATGTGAGTTATATTTATATTTAGGAAAATGAAACGAGCACCAAAGGAAAGTTCCTCGAACGAATGAGAAGGACGATGTCTGAAGTTACAGAGAAAATGAAACGAGCACCAAAGGAAGTTCCTCGAACGAATGAGAAGGACGATGTCTGAAGTTTCAGAGAACAAGATGATGTCAGAGGACCTAATTGCAAACCGACTAAAAAGGAACAAACGCTCTGACAAAAAAAAAAAAAAAAAAAAAAAGGAACAAACGCAACATTGGGCATCTCGTACCTGCATATCTTTTGACCTTTAGTTGACTCCACGTCACCAGAAACGCGGGGTTCTCCACTTTCGCCGAAACCAGTCAGCAGCTGCCACGTCCCAGGCCCCTCAAAATGAGGGAGAAAGTATTGGGTGGTCCGGGACCGCCACGTCAGCGTGGTCCCGGACCACTCACGCGGCGCCACGCGTGACGTGAGGGAGACAAAAAAGAGAAAGAGGAGAGAGAGCGTAAGAGAGGTGGGCCGTGTATCGTCATCGTCAAGGACGCGGCGCGCCGTGTATAGCAAGAAAAGTTCGCTTCATCCTTGCGCAGAGGGCTCGGGATGTCTATAAAAAAAAGGATGCTTATTGTCTCCAAACATCACTCCACACTAGTCAGAAACTGCAATTTTTCAGCGGCTAAACCAAACACCAACAACACCAGAACTTTTTCTCGTCTTGCCATTTGCATAGTGCGACACTGCCTCATTGGAGGATCACCAGAGCTCGTGTGTCTCTTCCCAGCGATGACGAGCATTCACGGTGGTGACTACGTCTGCTACGAGGTGTCTCTCAACTTGCCCGCTATGCTCAAGTTTGCCAAGCCATGGCATGCAGCCTTCAAAACCATATATTGCTCCCGAGCCTTCACTACCTCCGCAAAGAAAACCAACAAGTTATCCCCACGAAAATCTCCTTCCTACACTTCGATTCCCATCCACGATCTCTCTGATCATCCCAGCTCCTCCAACATTGATCAGTCACAGCTCACCAGGCTGGTCAAGGACAAGGACCTCTGCTACCTCCAGGAATTTGGCGGGGTCCAGAAAGTCGCCTCAGCACTCGAAACTGACGTCTCGGCCGGAATAAGCGGTGACCCAGATGACGTCGCTCGCAGGCAAAATGTGTTCGGCATCAACACATACAAGAAGCCGCCTGCTAAGAGCTTCTTCCACTTTGTGGTCGAGGCTTTCAAGGATCTCACAATCATGATTCTTCTTGTTTGTGCTGGGCTTTCGCTCGGGTTCGGGATCAAGGAGAACGGGGTCAAGGAAGGCTGGTATGATGGCGGCAGCATATTCGTCGCGGTGTTCCTTGTGATCGCCGTGTCCGCTGGGAGCAATTACCGCCAAAACCGGCAGTTCGAAAAATTGTCTCGGGTGAGCGGTAATATTCTCATAGATGTGATAAGGAAGGGTCGTCCGCAGCAGGTTTCAATATTCGAGATCGTCGTCGGAGACGTTGTTTGTTTGAAGATCGGCGATCAAGTTCCAGCAGATGGGCTGTTCCTAGACGGGCATTCCTTGCAGGTATGGACGAAAATTTGTACTGGTTTGAAGCATTAGAATTGCATGTTAACTTGTGTTGGTTTCCTCTAGAAATATATGTAGTATTAATTGTTAAAAATTTGAATGAGATCTGATGCATGATTTTTGGTATTAATGATAGTTTTTTGATTAGCAATGTGTACAAGTGTACATCATAGTTTGTAGAGAATGAACAAAGGACAAAATAGAGTAATTTCATTAGTTGAACAAGCGTAATTTACCAATATGAGGAGCATGGGTGGCGTTTGTGGAGTACAATATTAAGGACTTTATTCTTCAACTCCCCACCCTCCATTACATGAATGGGTAAAGGCATCTTCACCGACATTCTCCTGTACAAGCGGTAAAAACACTGCCCCGCGTGTCCTCTTTTTAGCCAATTTACTCTTCGACTATCATCCACAATTTTTCTAGCGAATTCCACATTTTTCCTCTACCGCCTCAAGACTAGATACTTTAGAGGATTCTTCTGGACTTCTCTTGGCCTTTCTTCACGTGGGTGTCTTTAAGGTCTACTTGGACTCTTCGACCTGGTGCTTGGCTCACACTTTGCTTTCTCGTTCAAGACTTCAAGATTCAACTAGTAGTTTCTAGATTTAATTTAGAGAAAAATGGATCAGAATTTCCAACATGAATATTAGGAAGTTCGAGTGCAGTTTGAGTAATTAGTCCAAAAAATTGTAGAAGTGTATCATAAACTGCTTGATACTGGGCAGTCTGTCATTTTCATTTTCTTGATTCTATGACAAAAAGGTTCTATGACAAGAAGGATAACGGTTTTTATTCGTAGTTCTAGTTATAGTAGAACAAGCTCTGTTAATAAAATTCCACTGTCAAAACATAATCCATTTGTTCTTGTATCCTATTTGTTCATGTTTCATTTTCTTTGCTTCAAGTTAAGACCAGACCGCTTCGTATCGTGTCATCCTAGCGTCACTAAACCATGTGCGACCTTTGTGTTGTCAATTTAGGTTGATGAATCGAGCATGACCGGGGAGAGTGATCATGTTGAAGTCAACCGCAAGGAGAATCCATTCCTGTTCTCGGGAACAAAGGTTGCTGATGGGTATGCTCAGATGCTGGTTACATCCGTCGGCATGAACACAACGTGGGGAGAGATGATGAGCTTGATCAGTTGCGACAACAGTGAGCAGACCCCTTTACAGGCTCGGCTCAACAAGCTTACCTCGTCAATCGGCAAAGTAGGCTTGGCAGTCGCTTTCCTGGTTCTCGTGGTCCTGCTGATTCGCTATTTCACAGGAAACACACAGGATGAATATGGGAACCGGGAATTCATTGCAGGCCAAACCACAGGTGACGATATCATAAACTCCGTGGTGAGCATCATTGCAGCTGCAGTGACCATCGTGGTGGTCGCGATTCCCGAAGGCTTGCCACTTGCAGTAACCCTCACTCTTGCTTATTCGATGAAGAGGATGATGGTGGATCAGGCGATGGTGAGGAAGCTTTCGGCCTGTGAAACGATGGGGTCAGTCACCACCATTTGCACCGACAAGACCGGCACTCTCACAATGAACCAGATGAAGGTGACGAAATTCTGGGTCGGCCAAGACTCTGTGGCAGAAAACACCTGCTCCTCTGTCTCCAGGTTTGTCCTGGATTTGATTCACGATGGGGTTGCTCTGAACACCACGGGCAGTGTCTACAGGTCGTCTTTGGGATCGGAGTATGAGTTCTCTGGTAGTCCCACTGAGAAAGCGATTCTCTCTTGGGCGGTTTCGCAATTGAGCATGGACATGGAGGAGACAAAGAAGAGCTGTGAAGTCATCCAAGTCGAAGCCTTCAACTCACAAAAGAAGAGAAGTGGTGTCCTAATAAGGAAGAGCTTGGACAACACATTCCATGTGCACTGGAAAGGTGCGGCAGAGATGGTCTTGGCAAACTGCTCGAGCTTCTACGACGGGTCAGGGATAGTGAAAGATTTGGATGAAGATGAAAGGGCCAGATTTGAGGAGATTATTCAGGGGATGGCAGCGAGCAGCCTGAGGTGCATCGCTCTAGCTCATAAACAAGTCTCCGAGGAAGCTATCCTGACAAGAGAAGACGGGAAGAAGATCCGAGAGGACGGCCTGACATTACTGGGACTTGTCGGTATTAAGGACCCATGCCGTCCCGGTGTGAAGAGTGCGATCCAAGCTTGTCAGGACGCAGGAGTGAACATCAAGATGATAACGGGAGACAACATCTTCACCGCAAAGGCCATAGCTGCGGAGTGTGGGATTCTCAGGCCCGGGGACGATGCCTTCAGTGGAGCCATCGTGGAAGGAGCGGAGTTCCAAAGCTACACACCTGAGGAGAGGCTTCGGAGAGTTGAGAAAATCCGAGTAATGGCAAGATCCTCCCCTTTCGATAAGCTCCTCATGGTTCAATGCCTGAAGCAGAAAGGCCATGTGGTCGCCGTCACTGGGGACGGCACGAATGATGCACCAGCCCTCAAGGAAGCAGACATCGGGCTTTCAATGGGCATCCAAGGCACTGAGGTCGCCAAAGAGAGCTCAGACATCGTAATCCTCGATGATAACTTCGCCTCGGTGGCGACAGTGCTGCGGTGGGGTCGATGTGTCTACAATAACATCCAGAAGTTCATCCAGTTCCAGCTTACCGTGAACGTCGCAGCCCTCGTGATCAACTTTGTGGCCGCGGTCTCTTCTGGCGACGTCCCCCTGACGGCTGTCCAGCTCTTGTGGGTGAACCTGATCATGGACACACTCGGCGCCCTCGCTCTGGCCACGGAGCGGCCCACCAGGGAGCTCATGGATAAGCCCCCTGTGGGACGGACCGAGCCGCTCATAACCAACGTCATGTGGAGGAACATTGTGGCCCAAGCAACATACCAAATGGCCATCCTCCTCACTCTACAGTTCAAGGGCGAATTAATCTTTGGCGTGGACGAGGCGGTGAAGCGGACGCTGATATTCAACGCGTTCGTCTTGTGCCAGGTCTTCAATGAGTTCAATGCGAGGAAACTCGAGAAGAGGAACGTGTTCAAGGGCATTCACAAGAACAAGCTGTTCCTTGGGATCATCTTCGTGACAGTGGTCCTCCAGGTGGTGATGGTCGAGTTCCTAAAGCGGTTCGCCGACACAGAGCGGTTGAGCTGGGGACAATGGGGTGCGTGTGTCGGGATCGCGGCCGCATCTTGGCCTATCGGTTGGGTGGTGAAGTGCATCCCAGTCCCTGATATACCAATCTTCATCTACTTGGGATTGAAAAGCAAGAAGCTGGTAGGGAAAATCGTGCACAGAGAACGGTAGCAACTATTGGAGACTCGATTTGATTTGATCCATTCCGATTCTTTGGATTGATTTAGATTGAATCTTGATTGGGATTTGATTTTGTAATTGATACAATAAATCGTAGATATAGGATATTGTGTATATTCTTTCCGATTCATTTATTGTATGAAAAATATGGATACATTCGTGTACATAGAATAGGATGAAATATATGGAAAACTCTGTTCCTCCATCATTCCACATTTCTTGTCAGGGTATCAGAGCAGTGTCTCTAACCCCTTGTCAATGTATCACAGTATCACAGTATCACAGTAGTGTCTTTAACCCCGCTTCTGCAAAAATCCTTATGAATTATCTTCAGTTGTTTCTGAGTTATTGTTGTTGAACCTACAAAACAAAACCAGCACAATAGGTACGTATTCGACTCTCTGAATATGCAGAATCCACACAGTAGTGAATCCAAGATCCGACTCTACCTACAATGGAGGAATCACCCAACCAAATTTCGGGACAATCCTCCGCCCCTGCTCCAATTGCTCCAGTCGCTCCAGCGCCCCAGTTTCCTCCGGCTTAATGGCCATTCATCCCATGGTTTCCGATTCATGGCCCATGGGCCACTGAATCGAATCAGTGGACCACTGGGTCCAGTTAGTAATGGGCCAATTTCGGCCCACCTGGACAACACCCGAATGGAGATCTGCATCCATTGTCTTCGGGTTAGAGACCCGAATTGAATCTGGTTGGGGCAAGGACGATTCCTTATGTGATATCCGGGTCTTTGCTTGACGGAATCGTGAACTCAAGCTACTAGTAGCTATTGCCGCGTCTTCTTGTGTTGCCACAATTTGTGGTAATGTGGCATTTAATCAATTGTCAAGACCATGTAGGCTGTGGTGAAGGGGGAAACAAAAATATAAATTCAGCAAACTCCATTCATTTCCATCTCTTCTGCCACTCCACTACCCCACCGTTCCCTTTCGTTCATCCTTTTCTTCATCCGCGCATCATCCCTCCTTGCTGCTCAACGCTGCATGACCCTCACCCTCCCTCGTTTCTTCTCTGTTTCCGTGCAACAACCGTGGCTTCCTCGCCGCCACCTTTGCCAGTGATGAGCCCCTCATTCAGGCCTCACTCGCGCTGCCCCCACCATCCTCAGGCCGCCCCATTGACTAATAAATAGCCGAAACCAGGCTTCCGAGACCTCGCCAGAACTGGCACTTGCCCTGTTTATGCTACGTAGGTTAATTTCGTACAGGTTGATTTCCTCAAGTTTTACTCGGCTCAATCAAATTCATGCTTGATTATGTTCATCGACAGTTTTGAAATATTTGTGTTGCAAGTAGTGTTAACAATTTAGTACCCTGAGCATATTAACATGTTGTTGAAATACTGGTTGTTGAGATTTAAGTGCATTTGAGTTTGAATATCACGAATTGTGGACTGAATCCAGGAATGCGATCATGTTGAAATTTGGTTTATTGTGGATTTTGCCAATTTTATCCTGATTTATGTGGTACAACTTTGATGGGGCTTTCTTCACAAATTGTGTGTTTTGGCTAAAGTTTTGCAATTTTCCGAATGGATTTACTTGGTAAATGCCGCTGATTTCTAGGGATGGGCGAATTGCCTTTTTTATTTGTTTATTTATTGAAATTGGGACTTTGGAATTTCCCTTTTTGTGCTTGTCTTTTGGAGGATACCGATAAGTAACCATCCTCTATCATTTTTGGGGTTTTTAAACGGACAAAGGATTTTGGAATTGCGATGGTCTCTGTGATTTAACTCATTGAACAGCATATTTAAATTGAATTATGGAATTATTGCACCATGAGATGAGTGACGAGTTTGGGTATGTTGTTGGTCCTTGAGACAACGATGTCCCAGGTGTTAGAAGGGATACCTGGAGAGGTATTTGGGTTCCTTTGAATGTCTACACAGTTCCTCTAAATGTTCTCAAGATGTTGAATGGGTGAGAGATGCCGGAGTGGTAATAGGATTCCATGGAAGATAGTGGCAGTCAATTCATAATAAACATGATCAATTGCAATGTCAAATTTTTAGTCAAGTTTTCTTCGGTAATTGTTTTCAGAGGAAACGTTTTTTTATTTGTTATCCTAATTTAAGAAAGGTTCTTAAGCAAGTTGATATCATAATGATCTTTTGACCTTTATATTTAAACTTCATCATACGTGCTGTTATTGACTTACGTGGTATAAAGAAGTTAGTAGTTTGCTTGTTGAGCTTTGTGCTCACTTGTAATTGATCATTATTTCTTAGATCATTAGCATTTTAGAAAGAACAAGGTAAGATTTTGAATGTATTATGAGTGGGAGGCAGATGACATAGTACATATGTAGTATCCAGGTTGGGATAATGCACTTGCTGGAGCTTTTAGACGTAGTATGGAGTAGTGGTACTTTTTGCTCATCTCCCATTGTACCCCGATATTGTCACCTAAAATACATAGAAATAAGAAATGAAATGAGATTGTTTGATTTGCAATTCCATTTGTGTTCCTTTGAAATTTTATGTGTCTTGCATGTTCTTTAACCGTACATGCTTCCACATACTTAAAAAGAGAAAAGATTTTAGTAATTGTGTTAGCCATGGCGTACTAAGTGTGTCACACCCTACCCAAGTTTTCCACATGGATTCGTGCCTTTTTCAACTATTGTCGGCCATCAAGAGCCAAGCAAGCCTCTTTATACCTTGCTAGCCGACAGGCCGAAGTCTAGACCCTACCCACCATGGACCTAATCACCCCTAGTACCCTCTTAGTTCATTGATCATTCGAGGACTTTTTGAAGGATGGATATTGCCATCGACAGCTCTGATAGCTTGGATAATACCAACATGAATGGTCATCCTTCGACTTCATCCAGCCTAAAAGATGCCATATGCTACTAGGCATCTAGGGTTGTTACAATAACCTACTCTTCCTTTCATGTCCTCTATGTTTTGAGAACTCGGATATCTTCCAAATTTAAGATGCTCTCAGCACACTGGACTTGCCAAATATATAACAAGTCTTCAACAACTTTGCAACAATGAGAGATGACATTGGAATTTTGAATGTGAGCGGCTAGCGTGACAATGAACTGAAGGATGACAATGTAACGGTGAAATACCATCCACAAAATCGGAGGGCCCCGCTTTGACTTCTATCTTTTCTTTCTCATCTTTGCAATTTGGGGCTGAAGTTCAACTGTCTACTTTCTAATCAAATGGCATAGTCACGCAAGCATTTCCCATTTTCATTCTTAAACTCAATGTCATGACGTCACTATTATCCCCTCTAAATGACAGCGACTTCATGCTCACAGATTCTCAATTTTAGCTAATTGGCAACTGGAACATAAGATTAAGATACAATCTGTCAAATGTTAGAATATATTGCCAAAAAAATTTCTTAGAGGAATTCTCGATGATTCGAAATGAAAAAGTAAAGGAGTTAAATTTGTCGAGATGACGAATTTTTTCCTCTTATAACAGTTGACTCATAATTTCGTTTTTTATTCATTTGAATATTTGGTATTTGGACAAATTCATTATATGCTAAAGACAATACTTGAATTGCGTATGTAATTCAGACCTTTTATCTTGGAAACCAAATGAATGAGTCATCCGATTTTCAAAATTGCTTAGCCAAGATTGATGGCTCCGTCTCTTTCATCAAAATAATAGGACCATCACCTAAGTATTCACCCACTCACTATGAACTTTTTCCATGTAGATAGGATAACCAAACGTTCCTTTGAACATATTCTCGATATGCGCACTTTCAAATAGTGGAAAAGAATTAATGAAAATAGACGGCAATTTTTTATTTTTTTTCATGCTCATTCTCCCTGAAACGAAAAATTGAGAGAACCCTGCGAACCAAAGGCCCCTTAAATTCGCGTTTATTTCCTTTCCAGCTCTCCCGGTGGGCATCACTCCCTCCGTCCTCTTTAAGATTTCATCTCTCTTGGAGGAGAAAGTACTTCGCCTAGGCGAAGGCATTCTCCTCTTCACACAGACCGCAAGGAAAGTTCCTAGTGAGTACCTGGAATTCTCGAAACAACATAAGCCATTGCCTGTTTCCACTATAGCCGCAATAGCTTCAACACGGCTACTTTGACCATTACTTGAACCGCACGCGTCATGAGCATCGATGAGCAGGTTTAAATCATCCTCGCTCCATAACATGCCCGCTCCATTGGCGCGTTATAAACAGGGACATCGCCTGCGAACACGCTTCATAAGAAATAAACGCAAATGATATTTATATTTATCATCTATGGGCCGATCGATTGAAGGAGAGATGGAAGAAAATACGACGGTAGACCATGCGTTCGAGAGGGTGGAATAAAAAGTGTAAACATAGGATTCCTTTTACTCAGAAGAATGGTACTTTTGACTACCTTAATGGTGTCGTAGTAACTTAACCGTGTCCGATAAACATCCCATTGGGTCTCTAATAGACTCTCTAAAAGGTCTGCTCCGAAATAGGAAACCTCCAAACGAGAAGCACAATTGAAACTTTTTTACAACGTTCACCTTAAGGTAGCCACAAAAACAGGCTATCGGGTATAAATTAGATTTAATTCCTTGAGGGGAAAAAGGCATATTATTGTAAGAAAATTAGTTTCATATTAATAAAAAAAAAAAGGAAAAAGTTTTCTATTTTATACCTTTCGCAAAATCGGTTTTAGATAAACATATATAAGTAACCATTAAATTTATATGTTTTGTTATTTCAGATGTAGAAAAGTATCATCTACATTTGTTGTAAAACGAAAGTGGACTTCTGTTATTTCAATCGTTTCTACTTTGGACATCGAAGAAACTCAATGATCTAGATTTCACGTGAAATTGCATGGCCTAGATGGTCCCGTCTCCTTCATCAAATTAACGGAGGCGTCACCAAAGCATATCCCTACTCATTATTAATTCCCTGTGAACAGGATAATTAAATGTGCATTTTAGGCAGCATGCTCGATATGCCCATGTTCAAATATTGAAAATAAAAGCAAAACTTCATCCTCGTCTTCGTTTTCAACCAAACAATGGAATATCGAAGAATTTCCCACGAACCTACGGGCCCTTAATTTCTCTTTAGTTTCCATGTAAATCAATTAATTGTTGACTCGGCATGACTCACTCACTCCTATTAAATTACATCTCCTTTTGGAGGAAAATGCTTTCGCTAGGCTGCCCTTCACCCCTCTCTTCTCCTCTCTTTCCATGTCATTTTGTCTCTCACAGAGCTAGGAGGAAAGTTCCTAGCAAAGTACCTGGAATCCCCCGAACCACCTGCCCTGAAATGTCGGCCACATCGTCCTACCATATTCCTAACGAACAACACTACCATTTTCCGTCGCATTGTAGCGGCAATAGCTTCTACGCGGCTATTTTAAAAGGGCCGTGCTTTCCCTCCCGTTGCCTCCTGCCAAATCTTTTAATTGGCCCATTTTAAATATCAACATCGCTAACGAATAAACTTAACAAGAAATATATGGGAGTAATTATTATTTATTTATAGTCTAAATGATCGAAAGAGGGATAGCGTAAAATACGATACTACCGTCTATCAAGACTAAAGTACAAACATAAACATAGGATTCCTTTGAAACAAAGAGAACGATAATGACAATGTGAGAGCTTCGGGTGGCTCAGATGATGTCGGGAAACGGATGCAAACCGCGTAAGAAATAACACGCTGCATAGTATTTCTTGACCGTTTTGGTTGACTCCACACCATAACGGCTCCCGACATATAATAATTACAAAAAAAAAAAAAAAGAAACGCGAAGACTACAGGAAGAAGTAACGGCATGTATATAGTCACCTGATATCCATGAGATACATGCAGTATTGTCTCCAAACATCGTTCCACGTATTCGAAATTCGCACTTTTCGCTGCTTAACACCACACCAACGTCAGAGTCTTTCGTTTCTTTTCTTGCCATTTTGCGTTGTGTCACTCCTCCGAGCGATGACAAGCATTTCCCGTGGCGACTGCGTCCGCTATGAGGTCTCTCTCGACTTGCCCGCTACGCGCAATTTTGCCAAGCGATGGCGCTTGGCATTCGCGACCATACATTGCTCCCGAGCCTTCACTACCTACGCAAGGAAAACCAAGAAGTTCCCGAGAAAATCTCCGTCCTACAGTTCGATTTTGATACCCGATCAGGTTCAGAGCGCATGCTCTGATCATCCAGGCTTCTTCAAGATTGATCAGTCACAGCTTACTAAGCTGGTCAAGGAAAAGGACCACAGCCACCTCCAGCAATTTGGCGGGGTCGAGAAAGTTGCCTCAGCACTCGAAACTGATGTCTCGGCTGGAACAAGTGGCAACCCTGATGACATCTCTCGCAGGCAAAATGCATTCGGCGTCAACACATACAAGAAGCCGCCTGCCAAGGGCTTCTTCCATTTCGTGTTCGAGGCTTTCAAGGACCTTACAATAACAATTCTTCTTGTTTGCGCTGGGCTTTCGCTCGGGTTCGGGATCAAGGAGAACGGGGTTAAGGAAGGCTGGTATGACGGTGGCAGCATATTCGTTGCTGTGTTCCTCGTGATTGCCGTGAGTGCTGGGAGCAATTACCGCCAAAACCGGCAGTTTGAAAAATTGTCTCGGGTGAGTGGTAATATTCTCATTGATGTGATAAGGAAGGGTCGTCGGCAGCAGGTTTCCATATTCGAGATTGTCGTTGGAGACGTCATTTGTTTGAAGATTGGCGATCAAGTTCCGGCAGATGGGCTGTTCCTGGATGGGCATTCCTTGCAGGTAAGGATGACAATTTGTACGGGTTTGACGCATTAGATTTGCATAGTATCTCATGTTGGTTTCCTCCAGAAACATACATAGTATTAATATTACCAAGTTCTAGCACAGTTTGAGTAATTAGTCCAAAAAATTGTAGAAGTGTATCATATTCTGCTTGATACTGGGCAGTCTTGTCATTTTCATGATCTTGATTCTATGATAAAACGGATAAGTAATGGTTTTTATTCGTAGTTCTAGTTATAGTAGAACAAACTCTCTTAAAAAATTCTAATGCTATAACGTAATCCATTTGTTCTTGTTTCCAATTTGTTCATGTTTCATTTTGTTTGCTTCAAGTTAAGACCAGAGCTTTGTATCGTGTCATAGCGTCCCTAAACCATGTGTGACGTTTGTGTTGTCAATTTAGGTTGATGAATCGAGCATGACTGGGGAGAGTGATCACGTAGAAGTGAACTGCAAGGACAATCCATTCCTGTTCTCAGGAACAAAGGTTGCTGATGGGTATGCTCAGATGCTGGTTACATCCGTTGGCATGAACACGACATGGGGCGAGATGATGAGCTCAATCAGCCGCGACAACAGCGAACAGACCCCTTTACAGGCTCGGCTCAACAAGCTTACCTCGTCGATTGGCAAAGTAGGCTTGGCAGTTGCTTTCCTGGTGCTCTTGGTCCTGCTGATTCGCTATTTCACGGGAAACACACAGGATGCATACGGGAACAAGGAATTCATTGCAGGCCAAACCACAGGTAACGACATCATAAACTCCGTTGTGGGCATCATCGCAGCTGCAGTGACAATAGTGGTGGTCGCGATTCCCGAAGGCTTGCCGCTTGCAGTAACCCTCACTCTCGCTTATTCGATGAAGAGGATGATGGCGGATCAGGCAATGGTGAGGAAGCTTTCGGCCTGTGAAACGATGGGGTCAGCCACCACTATTTGCACTGACAAGACCGGTACCCTCACAATGAACCAGATGAAGGTGACAAAATTCTGGGTCGGCCAAGACTCTGTGGCAGAAAATACTTACTCCTCTGTCTCCAGGTTTGTTCTGGATTTGATTCACGATGGGGTTGCTTTGAACACCACAGGTAGTGTCTATAGGCCGTCTTATGAATCAGAGTACGAGTTCTCAGGCAGTCCCACCGAGAAAGCAATTCTTTCCTGGGCGGTTTTACAATTGACCATGGACATGGAGGAGACAGAGAAGAGTTGTGAAGTCATCCAAGTCGAAGCCTTCAACTCCCAGAAGAAGAGAAGCGGTGTCCTAATAAGGAAAAGCTTGGATGATACATTCCATGTGCACTGGAAAGGAGCGGCAGAGATGGTCTTGGCAAAGTGCTCGAGCTTCTACGACGGGTCAGGGATAGTGAAAGATTTGGATGAAGATGAAAGGGTGAGATTCGAGCAGATTATTCAGGGGATGGCGGCAAGCAGCCTCAGATGCATCGCTTTCGCTCATAAACAAGTCTCCGAGGAAGCTGTCCTAGAAAGAGAAGACGGGAAGAAGATCCAAGAGGATGGCCTGACATTACTAGGACTTGTTGGTATTAAGGATCCGTGCCGTCCCGGCGTGAAGAGTGCGGTCCAAGCTTGTCAGGATGCGGGAGTGAACATCAGGATGATAACGGGAGACAACATCTTCACCGCCAAGGCCATCGCCACAGAGTGCGGGATTCTCAGGCCCGAGGACGATGCCTCCAACGAAGCCATTGTGGAAGGAGCTGACTTTCGCAATTACACGCCTGAGGAGAGGCTTCGGAGAGTTGAGAAAATCCGGGTCATGGCGAGATCCTCGCCTTTGGATAAGCTCCTGATGGTTCAATGCCTGAAGCAAAAAGGCCACGTGGTTGCTGTCACAGGGGATGGCACGAACGATGCACCAGCCCTCAAGGAAGCCGACATCGGGCTTTCAATGGGCATACAGGGCACCGAGGTCGCCAAGGAGAGCTCGGACATCGTAATCCTCGACGACAACTTCGCCTCCATGGCAACGGTGCTGTGTTGGGGTCGATGCGTCTACAATAACATCCAGAAGTTCATCCAATTCCAGCTCACGGTGAACGTTGCTGCCCTTGTGATCAACTTTGTGGCCGCTGTCTCTTCCGGCGACGTCCCCCTGACGGCTGTCCAGCTCTTGTGGGTGAACCTGATCATGGATACACTTGGCGCCCTCGCGCTGGCCACGGAGCGGCCCACTAGGGAGCTCATGGAGAAGCCCCCGGTGGGACGGACTGAGCCGCTAATAACCAATGTCATGTGGAGGAACATTGTGGCCCAAGCAACATACCAAATGGCCGTCCTCCTCACTCTACAGTTCAAGGGCGAATCGATCTTCGGCGTGGATGAGGCGGTGAAGCGGACACTAATATTCAATGCGTTCGTCTTGTGCCAGGTGTTCAACGAGTTCAACGCGCGGAAGCTTGAGAAGAGGAACGTGTTCAAGGGCATACACAAGAACAAACTGTTCCTTGGGATCATTTTCGTGACCGTGGTCCTCCAGGTGGTGATGGTTGAGTTCCTAAAGCGGTTCGCCGACACAGAGAGGTTGAGCTGGGGACAATGGGGCGCATGCGTAGGGATTGCAGCTGCATCTTGGCCTATCGATTGGGTCGTCAAGTGCATCCCCGTCCCAGATATGCCAATCTTCAGCTACTTGGGATTGAAAAGCAAGAAGCTTGTGAGGAAAATCTTGCGCACAGAACAGTAGCAACACTAGTTTAACTCGATCCTTTTCGTTGTACAAGTATATTGAGTTCATTATTAATGCTGCGTGATTTTTTTGTTTTCCCTAGGAAAATAAGGAATTTGTAACCCATCGATTGATCTTTCAGTCGCATCGATATGTAGGCCAAGCCTTGTAAAAGAAATAATTTTTCATTTATTGCATAACTCATATTTCCAGAGGTAAGCACGCAACTTCTGATATGAGGAAGAAGAAGGACGAAATCCATAAGACGAGTGACCCTATTTACAGTCAAGAATGTGAAGAACAAAATTGGGAGAAAAATTTTAAGCGCAAAGGGACTGAATCGGCATGAATCGCATACTATTGACAATGTCAAGGCAAGGAAAAAATTCATAACCCGCCTGGACCATATTTCTAATTAACTTGAATGACGTAACAACATTAAATATATAGTTCGATAAAAGAATCAATAGAATGATAGATAGCAATCTATATCATTAGCCAATGACGTCATGATAATATATAACAAGTCTTCAACAACTTTGCAACTAATAAGAGATGACATTGGAAGTCTCAATGGGAGCGGCTGGCTGAAATACCATCCACAAAATCAGAGGGTCCCGCTTTGACTTCTATCCTTTCTTTTTCATCTTTGCAATTTGTGGCTGACGTCTCGGCCAGAATAAGCGGCAACCCAGACGACGTCTCTCGCAGGCAAAATGCGTTCGCCGTTCTGCAATCTTCTTAACCCAACTACAAGCGAGGCGAGCCTTTGTCGGATCTGGCGAGGGCTCACCTCGCCATATCTGGAGAGGGACCCTACCGTCGCTGGGGCTCGCCTCGCCAAACCAAGCGATGGCAAGGCCTCATTTGCCGGATTTGGCGAGGGATCGCCTTGCTGTTGTTGGGCAAGTTGCTCGCTTGGCTGCCTCAGTTTAGTGATCAGCTAGCCCTTTGGCCGATTGTTGGAGCCAAAGGAAGAAGGAGGGAGGAGGAGGGAGGAGAAAAAAATGAAAAAAAATGAAAAAAAAAAAGATAATAAAATTCAAAAAATAAATAAAATATTATTAAAAAATTATCACTTGCACCGGCCGCCAGCTACGTCAGCCCTGGCCTGCCAATTTTGGTTGAAAGGATTGAACTGTCATGACTGTAAAAAATTTAGAATCAATTGACCAAAAAAATAAATTTATGACTGAATTGCCACAATTGTTATAAGTTTGGGACTTTTTTGGTAATTTTCCCAATTTTTATACATCCATCAACAGTGGGTTTTTATTCCCGGCTTCTGTGGGGTTTTATTATCGTTGATTTATTCCCGACTTCCATAAGGTTTTATTCACATCAGCCATAGGGTTACAGAAGATATACTTGGATAGAGTGAAATTTCTTTGGTTTAAAATTATTATAAGTGAAATTTGTATTTAAAGACAAAACTCGCGAATTATCAATGTCGCTCGGCATTTTTTTTGCACTCGATGGCTAGTGCACATGCAATGCGGAGCTTTTACCTTGGAAACTAGATAAACGAATCATCTAGATTTCATGTAAAATCGCGTGGCCTGAATGGTTCTATCTCTTTCATCAAAATAATGGAACCGTCCCCTAAGTATATCCCCACTCACTATTAACACCTTGTGAATATGATAATTAAATGTGCTTTTTAAAGGCATATTCAATATGCGCACGTTCAAATATTGAAAAATAAAAGCAAAGTTCTATTTTCGTTTTCGTTTTCACTGAAACGAGAGATGAAGAAATTGCCCACGAACCAAGGGCCCTTAATTTCTCTTTAGCTTCCATCTAAATCAATTGATATTTGACGGGGCATCGCTCGCTCCTTTTTTAAGATTTCATCTCATTTGGAGGGAAAAGATTCGCGAGGAAAGTTCCAGGCAAGTTCTGGGTTTCTCGGAACCATTGCCCCAATTCTTTCCAGTGAGAATCGATACCTGCTGCGTAGGTTTCATCAGCAGGATATAACAAGAGATCGCTCACTTTAAAACGCGCATACTCCATCTTTGATTGGAGGGAGAGAGAGGAAAGTGCCTTCCTTCGGCTGAAGCTTGGCGTGTTACAAGGACATCACCTATGGACACACTTCACGAGAAATGAATGTGAGCGATGTTTATAAAGTCTTAAGGAATATGATTCCCTTCTTTTGCGGAAGAATGATAACTGCGGAGCTTCTTCAAGAAACAACGCGGCGTTGGGGTTCGTTTCGGGGGAAACCCATCAGCAGAAAAGCAAACAGAGCTGGCCGCGTGAGGCAAAGAAAAAGAAAAGCATATCTTACACCTTTGCACAAATGCTGTCACCCTCTTGTGCTTTTCCCGCTTGTATATAAAGTACAAGCCATTCATGGTCCTTGTATCCATCATCGCTCCACACAAATTCGAACGTTGCACTTTTCGTGGTTAACGCAACACCAAACTTCAGAGTTTTTCTCCTTTCGTCGTGCCACTTGCATTGTGCCACCCTGTCTCGTAAATGGATCGGGAGCCTGTGTGTCTCTTCCAAGCGATGACGAGCATTCTCAGTAATGACTACTGCGTCCGCTTATCTACGAGGCCTGTCTCGACGATTATCTACACTCACTACCCACCTCCCCCCCTTCTCTCTCTCGCTTCCCCTTGCAAAACAGGCAACCTGCCGAAAAATGATGGTATTGAATAAAACCTTTTCTCAAACAAGCACCAGCCGATGTAAAAGATCAAGCCCTGGCTTTTAGCTTGTAAAGTGTGGTCGATGTTCACACAAATGCTGAAATAGTTTGATTTTTTTTTTTGCAAGTGCGAACATGCATTAGCGGATTGATTGGTCTAGTCCTATCTGGTTCTAGGCTCCTTCGGTCTAGACTGGAGGAACCGGTGAGTGGAGACCGGACTGCCCTGGAATTCGGTCTAGACTGGAGGAACTTCGGTCTGGTTCTAGGCTCCTTCGGTCTAGACTGGAGGAACCAGTGAGTGGAGACTTGACCGCCCGAGAATTCAGTCTAGACTGGAGGAACCGGTGGGTGGAGACCGGACCGCCCGGGAATTGATCACCCCTACCAAATAAGAAGCACAATTGAAACTTTCTTTTCGGATCATGACACCGAAAAGAAGTTAGGATTTTCATGACATATATATAGGCATTCAAAAATAACAATTTATTGCAATCGAATTTCTATTCACGGGCTTAAAAGACATAATTTCAATGTTTAAGGTACGTATGATAACCATTATATTTCTAGTTAGATATATTTTTCTGTTTTAGGAAACATATTTAGAATATAAATCCATTTGGTAATGCAAGTTCATTATTTTGTTTATGAAATGCAATTGAATTTCCATTCACGGGCTTAAGCTCAAGACATAATTCCAATGTTTAAGGCACGTATGATAATCATTCTATGTCTAGTTAGATCTATGTTTCTGATTTAGGAAATATGTTTGGAACAACATAAATCCATTTGGTAATGTAATTTCATTATTCTATTTATGAAAAAAAAAAATTAGTCCAAACATAGAAAAGTAAAATGTTTTTTCTTCTCAACTCGCTTTCGCTAATTGGTAGAGGGAAAATGAATGAAAACCCTTAGCTAAAATATTCCCGGGCTCTCCCCCAAAGTCGGACCATCATGAAAGAGTCTAATAGTATGCACATCTCTCAACCTTACCGTTCTCGTTGATGGATGCAGAAACGTTTCTGTATGAAAGGGGGAAAATATCAAAATTACGCCTGGACAGAAAAATCCAAGAAAATGGACGTGTTGATTTAACTAAATCTTGATTCTCTCTCGTGGCGATATCCTATTCGTTAACCGCCTTAATCGTCTCGTTATCTTAGTTCGATGGATCATTTGACTTTTGGAGGATAGGTCTTGCCATCGAAAGCTCTGATAGCTTGGTTACTCTATATATATGGTTCACCCTCGTGCGACTAAATCAACTCAGACGTGTCATCGGTTATTTGGTATTCAAATTCACTATAATCACGTATTACTCCTTTACGTCTGCTCTATTTCACCCCGATCTCTTATAAGTTGCTTGTGCGTAGTGCTAACCCTCGCTCGCCCCAAATGATCACATATAACCTCCAGATAAGGCTGGTCATGATATTTGCCTATGCTTGTCAAGTAACTAAGCCGAGTGTGGGTCCAGCAATATGGCTCGCCAAAATAATTTCTGTCTAATTAGTTTGTACGAAAATTATGAAACTGATTTATTAATAAACGCTATTAGAATCGAAACATCATTTGTGAAACTGTGCAAAATTTTTGCTATTTCGTCGTATCAAAGCCCAAACAAATACATTACTATTGTTTGTTCCATCTGTCACCACGTTATCTCGTGCATGGCTACTTTAGCCAAACGCGCAATGAGAATTTATTTATATCTATAGAGCAACTTTCAGGTGGGCCTGATATATCGCCATCACTTTAAGAGGTGCACATCGTACGGTTGCGCTTTCCTCTATCCGGATTGGAGAGAGGAAAAGTTCCTCTAGCTAAATCTTGAATCGGCGCATAATAAATACCAACATCATCCAGGATCAAATTGAAAGAATAAAACAAATGAATGCGAGTAGTATTTATATTTATAATCTACCAATCACATGATTAAACGAGGAATAAATGGAAATATATAAAGACACCCCATCCTTCAAAATTTGTGGGGCCTAAAAGGATGAACACACTCTTTCTGGTTCAACTCTAGGGAAATAGCTTTGCATTTCTCCAAGTATCTTTGAACGAAGAGACATTTGGTGAAAGTAATAGTGTTTGGATACTCATCTTAATATACATTTTGTAAAGCAACTTTGAAGTGAAAAGAAAAAGGAAATACAAAAAGAAGAGAAAAACATGAGAGAGGGCGAGCAAGGGCAGCTAGGTGAGCTTCTCCAAAGTCGACCCCAGGTAACCATCGATGGTGACCAAGGGCCACCTTCGAGGTCTCGCAAACCTAGGTGAGGCAATCCTAGGGGTTGTGCAACCTCAACAAGGTGAAGAGACTTTACTAGCGATCAATCTCATTATTCTAGGATTTGCAATTTAGAGATTTGCAATGTTGGAGCTTCACCGATGACCGATCCCGTAGACCATTTGAGCCCTTTGATTGTTCGCAACCCAGGTGATGGTTGCCTAGGATGCACGACGCTAAGGACGCACGATGCCGAGGTCACATGACTACATTTGAAGGGCCAGATTTGAGTCGCTCGACCTTGACCTCAACCCACAGCGGCTGTAGTAAAGACAATAGCTCTGGCAAGCGGCTAGCCGACACACGCAACCCTCAATCTCAAGCTTGACAATGGTGACCTTGACCTAGACCTCACTTGAATGATGAACCAGCAAGCCTAAGGAAAAAGACGATGAATATTATTTTTTGAGGGCAAAAGTGAAAAACATAATTACCGGTGAGGGCAATATTGAAAAGAAAAATAATAATCAAACCTTCACAATAGCATTCCAAAAATACTAAAAAATCAAAGTAGATCCCTACTTACTTTGGGCTTTCAGCTTTCTCAATACTAACATTCGGTTAATAGAGTTTTTTTTTCCGGTGAATACTTATCAAAAACCTTATATTTTCTTCTATGGGCTTTGAATGGAAAAGTTGAATTGGGGTCATAGCCTTCCTTTCCTCTGACGAATGGAAGTAACGCCACGTCTAGAAAGAAAGAGCGCAGCATTGGACCTCTCTCGTATCTCCACATCTTTTTGACTTTTCGTTGACTCCGTCCCCGTCCCTCAATTTCTCCCCGAATCTGACGGCGGCTCCCAAAATATAATAACACAAAAAAAGCAAGAATTCAATTCATGTATCGTTGTCACGTCAAGAAACGCAAAAAAAAAAAAAAAAAAAAAAAAAAAAAAAAAAAAACGACGCTTTTCTTAAGGAAAGAAAAGTCGCTTAGGGTATGTTTGATAACCATTTTGCTCTTGGGAATAATTTTTTTATCAAAAATGATTTTTTTTAATTATGTTCCTAGGAACAATTTCTGAGTAAAAGAACTCGTTTGGTAACTGTCTAAAATTTATACTCCCGAGATAGAAATGCATTTGGTAAAACTCTTAAATTTTTGGTTTATTTTAAATTGTTAATACTTTTATTATAATTTTCTTTTTTCTTTTTTTTTTTTTTTTTTTTTTCCTTTTTTTTCTCTTCTTCCTCCTCCTTCTTTGCCGTTGGTCGCCGACCACTACCTTGACCGGCGACCGGTGACCTACTGGGCGAGTTCGGCCAGCTCGCCGGAGCCTCGCCAGGCTAGGGCGAGGTCCGGCCAACTCGCCGGAGGCTCGCCGACCAAGACAAGCCTCAACCTCGCCAAATCTAGGCAAGGCCAAGCCTTGTGCCGGTTGGCGAGGCTTGGCCTCTGGTGGCTAGGCTAGCTTGGCCTCGCCTAGCCCAGCCAAGGCGAGGCCAAGCCTCGCCCAGCCACGGCGAGGCTCAAGCTAACAAGCCTTGCCATGGCTCGGCGTGGCCGGGGTCGGCGACACTCGGCAAGGTCGCCGGCCCGAGCCTCACTGGCCATAGCCGAGGCCAACGACCAGCCAAAGGGAAGAAGGAGAAGAAAGAGGAAAAGAAAAAGAGAAAAAAAAAATAGAAGAAAAGAAAAAAATAGGAATTGATTTTAGGAATTGTTTCCGGGTACAAAAAGTAAGTTTTTTCTACTTTTGATTCTATTCCAAATCTATTCTCGAAAACAAAAAATAAATTTTTGTTCTTGGGAACAAAAAATTTACCAAACACATTTCTATTCTTTTTCTTTGTTCCAAGGAATGAAAGAACAAAATCAAACATTATTTGGAGTAAAAACAAACAAGCCCTTAATGCGCGGCGTCTATCTCTAGTCCTATGAAGATATGCGATGCAGGGCATCCCTACCTGCATATGTTTTGACATTTAGGGTCCGTTCATTTCGCTGAACAACACAACGCCTAATGACAAGACGATCATGATTCTCCTCTTGGCAAGATCTCCATCTAAAAACCAGTGGCTTGGTCCAAAAGGATATCCTAACCAATATACATACCCATAAACCCCTCATTGGGTTCAATGTCATGTTGAACATCGGACAAGCATAATACCAGAAATCCTATCCCATAAACCAAAAAAATAACTTTTTCACAATATAACTCATCCATCATTTCTCAAATCATTCATAAATCCTTTCATAAACCAACTCACAAAACAGTTTTACACAACTTCACAATAACTAATATAGCACGCTTTCTAAATATTCATAAATAACCAAAGAGTAGTATGTGCTCGATCCGGCTTTTTATGCAACAATAATGCCATTTCATAATTCATACTAGAAATAATCCATAGTATTTTTGAATATGAGTTCCAAAAATCAAAAGAAGAGAAAAAAACAAATAAGTAAAAACCAACGTTGAAATCGAGTATAATGCTACCCCAACTATAATTTAACTATACTAAGTTTAAATGCTAACAAAATGTTTCTAGCGCGCGCTCACAAATTGCTTGTCCAAAGCAACTATTCAAAGCCGTTCACAATACGGAGCTTGAGTGTGAAATTTGGTCATGCCGTAACTTTTTTCACCGAACCCCGTTTCAAACATGATTATAGTCAATGGAAAGCATTTTCAATGCATTACAAGAACTCCAACTTGGCTAAACCAAAATCAAGGTAAAAACCATCGAAATTCAGCCCAAAAGCCACTGGTCGTCACTGTTCATCACTCGTGGCCAACTTCATAATTTTGTTTTAGGCTAATCGTAAATCCAAATCAAGTTCTATAAATTTTATGACTCCACAACACTTTACATTATCATTTTTTATGTATGTACGTAGCTCAATGACTTTTTAATGAACTTCAGAGTTCAAAATTCATAAAACCCCAAATTTATGCCATAACCCAAAATATTACTTTCCTTTGACAAACGAAAGGCGTGAACACTTACCGGGAGTTGCCATACATAATTGAATTGGCTTGGCAACGCGTTTCATGATGCAAAACCCTCTCCTTTTTCTTTTCCTTTATTCCTCTTCTCTCTTCTTTCTTTCCTTTCCTTTCTTTTTCTCTGCGTACGTCTTGGCCTTCTGTATAAACTAAAGAGTCCACTTTCTTCTTCTTCTTCTTTTTTTTTTTTTTCTTTTCTTTTTTTGTCCCGCCACTATCTTTTGACTTAGTCAAAAGGATCTAAATATCACATTATTAATCGGCTATTCAAGTAAAAAGTAATTTGTGGATCTCCTTTTCAATACATATAATATCATTAGTAAACTTATTTGTGACACGCTTCATGTGAGTAATATAGAGCTAGAATGATTCACGATATTAAATCTATAAAGTAATTTTTTTTTTTAATTTGGAAATATAAACAATTCGATTCCACTGATTGTAGTGTTTTTAGCATTGTGCTTGTGTTAATATCAAAAATGCCTCATGTTAGGAGATTTTCCAAGTCATAGCTGATGTAGGACAACAAGTCCGATATTAGTGAGCGCAATCAATTGAGAAGGAAAGAATATTAATACAATGCCAAAGCAAGGAATTGCCATTTTCAATTACTCGTTAACTCTATAACTCTATAGGGAAGAAAGAATTACAACGATATAAATAAATTCCCTAAGAGTTCTTCTTCAAAATAGGAAACCTCCAAACAAGACATTGAAACTTTCTTATGACGTTTAATGAAGCCACAAAAATAGGCTATAAGGTATAAATTTGATTTGATTCCTCGAGGGGCAAAAGGTCATACATTGTACGAAAATTAATTTCATATTGAAAAAAGACATATTAGGGAATGTTCTATTTCGATACGTTTTGGTAAATCAGTTTTAGATAAATATACATTAGCAATCATTAAATCTATCCATTTTATTATTTCAGATGTCAAAAAGTATCTTCAATATTTGTTGTTGGACGATAGTGGATTTTTGTTATTTCAAACTTTTTAGTAGTTATTGGAATGATTATACATATGATAGCTCATCGAATTTGTGAGTTTAAATTTCTAGGTTAATATATTGTAATTAAAATTTTTAGATATCTTTTTTTCAGGAGATGTTTGGGGTATTTTCACATTTTAACCATTTACTATAGTATTTTACTTTGATTTGGTTTTTTTTTTTTTTTTTTTTCTTGTATGCTTTTTACTACATCCATCAAACGTGGGGTTTTATTCCCAGCTTCTGTAGGGTTTTATTACCGTCAACCGTAGGGATTTATTCCCGGCTCCGTAAGGTTTTATTCCCATCAGCCATAGGGTTACGGAAGATATACTTGGATGGAGTGATTTCTTTGGCTTAAAATCATTATAAGTGGAATTTGTATTTAAAGGCAAAACTCGCGAATCATCAATGTCGCTTGGCATCTTTTGCCCTCGATAGCTAGTGCACATGCAATGCGGAGCTTTTACCTTGGAAACTGGATAAACGAGTCATCTAGATTTCATGTAAAATTGCATGACCAGGATGGTTTCGTCTCTTTCATCAAAATAATGGAGCCGTCACCTAAGTATATCCCAACTCACTATTAATACCTTGTGAATAGGATAATTAAATGTGCTTTTTAAACACATATTCAATGTGCGCACCTTCAAATATTGAAAAATAAAAAGCAAAGTTCTATTTTTGTTTTTTGCTTTCACTAAAACGAGAGATTAAGAAATTGTCCACGACCAAGGGCCCTTACTTTCTCTTTAGCTTCCATCTAAATCAATTGATACTTGACGGGGAATCGCTCGCTCCTTTTTTCAGATTTCATCTCTCTTGGAGGGAAAAGTTTTGGCGAGGAAAGTTCCTGGCAAGTTCTGGGATTCTCGGAACCGTTGCCCCAATACTTTTCAGTGAGAATCGACACCTGAAAAGCAGGTTTCATCCGCAGGATATAACAAGAGATCGCTCGCTTATAAAACACCCAGAGAGGAAAGTACCTTCCTTCGGCTGAAGCTTGAATTTTTTTTCTTTTTTTTTGGTCGAAAAGTTGAAGCTTGAATTGGCGCGTTACAGGTGAGGACATCACCTACGGACCTACTTCACGAGAAATGAATGGGAGCGATGATTATCATCACCTACCCGTTAATTGATTGAAGGAGACATGGGAGATAGGACGTCACCGTGTATTCGGGACGGTGGGACTTAAAGTCTAAGGAATATGATTCTCTTCTTTTGCGAAAGAATGATGGAGCGTCTTCAAGAAACAACGCGGCGTTGGGGTTCGTTTATGGGAAACCCACCAAAAGCAAACAA
Source organism: Eucalyptus sp. ANBG9806169 (assembly GCA_014182395.1). NCBI lineage: Eukaryota > Viridiplantae > Streptophyta > Magnoliopsida > Myrtales > Myrtaceae > Eucalyptus > Eucalyptus sp. ANBG9806169. The sequence goes on from CM024580.1 coordinate 6,138,684, forward strand.
GCTGGCCGCGTGACGCAAAGTAAAAAGAAAAGCATATCTTACACCTTCGGAGAAATGCCGTCGCCCTCTTTTTCTGTTCCCGTTTGTATATAAAGTACGTGCAATCCATGGTCATTGTATCCATCATCACTCCACACAAATTCGAACGTTGCACTTTCCCGGGCTAACGCAACACCAAACTTTAGAGTCTCTTGCCTTTCGTCTTGCCATTTGCATTGTGTCACCCTGTCTCGTAATAGGATCACAAGCCTGTGTGTCTCTTCCGAGCAATGACGAGCATTCTCAGCGGGGACTACTGCGTCCAATGCAAGTTCGGTCTCGACTCGCCTACAGTGTGCAAGTTCGCCAAGCAATGGCGTTTGGCATTCGCCACCATCTATTCCTCCCGAGCCATCACTACCTCTGCAAAGAAAACCAAGAAATTCCCTAGAAAATCTCCTTCCTACACTTTGCTTTCGATCCACGATGAGGATCAGAGCACTCGCTGCTATCAACCCACCTCCTTCGAGATTGATCAGTCACGGCTCACCAAGCTGGTCAAGGAAAAGGACCTCCACCACCTCCAGGAATTCGGCGGGGTCAAGAAAGTTGCCTCAACACTCGAAATTGATGTCTCAGTCGGGATAAGCGGCGACCCGGTTGATCTTTCTCGCAGGCAAAATGCGTTTGGCGTTAACTCATACAAGAAGCCGCCTGCCAAGGGCTTCTTCCACTTCATGTTCGAGGCTTTCAAGGACCTCACAATCATGATTCTTCTTGTCTGTGCTGGGCTTTCGCTCGGGTTTGGGATCAAGAAGAATGGGATCAAGGAAGGCTGGTACGCCGGGGGCAGTATATTCGTTGCGGTGGTCCTTGTGATCACGGTGTCAGCCATGAGCAATTACCGGCAGAACAGGCAATTTGAAAAATTGTCTCAGGTGAGCGGTAATATTCTCATTGATGTGATAAGGAAGGGTCGGCGGCAGCAGGTTTCCATATTCGAGATCGTCGTCGGAGACGTCATTTGTTTGAAGATTGGCGATCAAGTTCCGGCAGACGGGCTGTTCCTCCAGGGGCACTCCCTGCAGGTTTGGACAGCAATTTTTACTAGCTTGACCGCGTTAGATTTGCATATTTACTCATGTTGGTTTCCTCCAGAAATATTTAGTTAAGTAATTAGTCCAAAGAAATGTAGAAATGTATGATATTCTCTTTGATACGGGGCAATTTGTCATTTTTATAATCTTAGTTGACAAAAGAACGCTTTAAGTGCCATAACTTTGCATAAAATGATACTTAAGTGCCATAAATTACGAAATGTACACTTAAGTACCAAAATCGGAGCAAAATGAATCACTTGAGTGCCAATCGGCTAAAATCTAGCCAAAACGGCGACGTGTTAATTTTTACGGCGAAGTGAGTGCAAAACGGCGTTGTTTTAGTGCTAACGTGGTAAAAATTTTAATATAAAAATTAATTTAATTTAATTTAAAACTAAATTTATTTAAAATATTTTAAAATATTAAAAATATCAATAAAAATTTAAAATTTAAAATTTAAAAAAATTTAAACAATTTAAACAATTTAAAAAAAAAAAAAAAAAAAAAAGGGAGGCAGCCCCAGCTAACCCTCCCCCACCTTCCGGCAACGGCGGGGAGGCGACGGCAGCGAGGGCTCTACCCTCAGCTGCTAGCTGCCTTCCTCCTCCGTTTTTTAAGAATAAATATAAATTATATTATTATTTTGTTTTAAATTTAATTTAATTAATTTTTATATTATATTAAAATTCAACTTATACCAAAACAACGTTGTTTTGGCCGATTTAAGGGCTCTATTTTGGCCAACACCCAAAACGACATCGTTTTGGTGCTGACATGGTAAAAAATTTAATATAAAAATTAATTAAATTAGATTTAAAAATAAATTTATTTAAAAATTTTGCAAAATTAAAAAATTTACAAAAAAAAATTAAAAAGGAAAATAGAAAAAGGGAGGCGGCTGAGGGCTGAAATTTTTTGTAAATTTTTTCAATTTTTTCAATTTTTTTTTTAATTTTTTTTAATTTATTTTAATTTTTTTTTAATTTTTGTAATTTTTTTAAATTTTTTTGTAATTTTGTGTAATTTTTTAAAGTTTTTAATGTTTTAAATTTTTTTAAATGTTTTAAATAAATTTAGTTTTAAATTTAATTTAAATAATTTTTATATTATTATAAAATTCAAATTATGCCAAAACGATGTTGTTTTGGCCGAATTCGAGCTGACTCAGCGAAACACATCGGTGAGAAATATTAATATTTTAATGACATGTATGATTTCCGGCCAACTTTGCCGGAAATGGCACTCAGTGTCCCACTTTTCTTAAAATGTGACGCTTAAGTGTACCTTTCATAAGTTATGGCAGTTAAGTGTCCATTTTTGCCAAGTTATGGCACTCTAGGGTCCGCATGTCAATCTTAGTTCTATGAAAAGTAATGGTTTTAAGTCGTAGTTGTAGTCAAAGTAGAACAAACTTAGTGAAAGAATTTTACCGCAAAAAGTATAGTTAAAATAGAATCAATTTGTTCTTGTGTTAGTATTTACTGAGATTTCAGTTTCTTGACTCGGAATGCGTCGTATCGTGTCATCCTAGCGTCACTAAATCAAGAGCAACTTTTGTATTGTTAATTTAGGTTGACGAATCAAGCATGACTGGGGAGAGTGATCACGTAGAAGTGAACAGCAATCGTAATCCATTCCTGTTCTCAGGAACAAAGGTTGCTGATGGGTATGCTCAGATGCTCATTACATCAGTCGGTATGAACACGACATGGGGCGAGATGATGAGCTCCATCAGCCGTGACAATAGCGAGCAAACCCCTTTACAAGCTCGGCTCAACAAGCTAACCTCATCGATTGGCAAAGTAGGCTTGGCAGTTGCATTCCTGGTTCTCATAGTCCTACTGATTCGCTATTTCACGGGAAACACACAGGATGAGAACAGTAGCCAGGAATTCATTGCCGGCCAAACGACAGGTGACGATATCATAAACTCCCTGGTGGGCATCATTGCAGCTGCTGTGACAATCGTGGTGGTCGCAATTCCTGAAGGCTTGCCACTCGCGGTAACCCTAACTCTCGCCTATTCGATGAAGAGGATGATGGCAGATCAGGCGATGGTAAGGAAGCTGTCAGCCTGCGAGACGATGGGGTCAGCCACCACTATTTGCACTGACAAGACCGGCACTCTGACAATGAACCAGATGAAGGTGACGAAATTCTGGGTTGGCAAAAACTCTGTGGCAGAAAACGCATACTCCTCTGCCTCCAAGTATGTCCTGGATTTTATTCAGGAGGGGGTCACATCGAACACCACGGGTTGCGTCTATAAGCCGTCTTTGGGATCGGAGTACGAGTTCTCCGGCAGTCCCACTGAGAAAGCGATTCTTTCCTGGGCAGTTTCACAATTAAGCATGGACATGGAGGAAATAAAGAAGAGATGTGAAGTCATCCAAGTTGAAGCCTTCAATTCGTTGAAGAAGAGAAGTGGTGTCCTAATAAAGAAGAGCGTGGATGACTCATTCCATGTGCACTGGAAAGGAGCGGCAGAGATGGTCTTGGCAATGTGCTCGAGCTTCTACGACGGGTCTGGGATAGAGAAAGATTTGGACAAAGATGAAAGGATGAAATTCGAGCAGATTATCCAGGGCATGGCGGCGAGCAGCCTCAGGTGCATCGCTTTTGCTCATAAACAAGTCTCCGAGGAAGTGACCAAAGAAAAAGAAGACGGGAAGAAGATCCAAGAGGATGGCCTAACATTGCTAGGACTTGTTGGTATTAAGGACCCATGCCGTCCTGGTGTGAGGAGCGCGGTCCAAGCTTGTCAAGACGCAGGAGTGAACATCAAGATGATAACAGGAGACAACATCTTCACTGCCAAGGCCATTGCCACTGAGTGTGGGATTCTTAGGCCCGGGGACGACGCCTTCAATGGAGCCATCATGGAAGGAGCTGAGTTCCGCAACTACACACCTGTGGAGAGGCTTCAAAGAGTCGAGAAAATCCGGGTCATGGCAAGATCCTCACCTTTCGATAAGCTCCTGATGGTTCAATGCCTGAAGCAGAAAGGCCATGTGGTTGCTGTCACTGGGGACGGCACGAATGATGCACCGGCCCTCAAGGAAGCTGACATCGGGCTCTCGATGGGCATCAAGGCACTGAGGTCGCCAAAGAGAGCTCAGACATTGTCATCCTTGACGACAACTTCGCCTCTGTGGTGACGGTGCTGCATTGGGGTCGATGCGTCTACACTAACATCCAAAAGTTCATCCAGTTCCAGCTCACGGTGAATGTCGCGGCCCTCGTGATCAACTTTGTGGCTGCGGTCTCCTCCGGCCATGTCCCTCTAACGGCGGTCCAGCTCTTATGGGTGAACTTGATCATGGACACACTCGGCGCCCTCGCCCTGGCCACTGAGCGGCCTACCAGGGAGCTCATGGAGAAACCCCCCGTGGGCCGAACCAAGCCACTCATAACCAACGTCATGTGGAGGAATGTTATAGCACAAGCAACGTATCAAACGGCCATCCTCCTCACTTTGCAATTCAAGGGCGGATCGATCTTCGGGGTCAACGAGGTAGCAAAGCGGACACTGATATTCAACGCCTTCGTCCTGTGCCAGGTTTTCAATGAGTTCAACGCGAGGAAGCTTGAGAAGAAGAATGTGTTCGAGGGCATTCACAAGAACAAGCTGTTCCTCGGGATCATCTTCATGACGGTCGTCCTCCAGGTGGTGATGGTCGAGTTCTTAAAGCGGTTCGCTGACACGGAGCGATTGAGCTGGGGTCAGTGGGGTGCGTGTGTCGGAATTGCGGCTGCATCTTGGCCTATAAGTTGGGTTGTCAAGTGCATCCCGGTAACACCAATCTTCAGCTACTTGGGATCCAAAAGCAAGGAGCTTGTGAGGAAAATCGTGCACAGAAACCAGTAGAAACGCTACTTGGCCCTAACTCAAAGCTTTCCATTGTACAGGAGGTATATTGAATTCGTCATTGATGCTGTGTGATTTTTTTTTCTTTGCCCAGTAAATGAGGAATGCGTAATCAATGATGTAATATATTCGATTGAAAGAAAGTGTTCATTGAGAAATAAGGAATGAGTAATCAATCGATCTTTCGGCACGGGTCAAAAGACCGAGCTTGGCTTATCTGGGCTTAGTATGCCGGCGCAGTCTTCTAAAAGGAACTGACTCGAATCAAATTAAAGCGCTTCAAAACAAAGCCCAATACTATTCTTTTATATTTCAGATTTTGTGCATTAACATTTTGTTTTCATGTTATGCTAGGAAATAAGAGATTTGCCTTGAATTATAAGCGAATTATGTCGTGGAGTACCGTCGGCTTGTTGCGTCTCTGGCCCCATCAGTGTCCAACAGAGATTGCAACTTCAAATATGAGCGTGAAGAGTGACGAATTCCGTGAGACGAGCAAATCGGTATGAATTACAGACGTAGGCGATGTCAATTCAAGGGGGCCCTTATTCTCAGAGTTTGGAATGTAGACATGACAAATTACGGGCGAGCCAAATCGTGCATATATAGGCGCCTTGGCCCTCAACACCGAGCGACCGACTGATGGGCTCATGCAAAAGCATCCCGCGGCTTGGAACCGATCCACTTATAGTCAAGATCATGCGGAGAAATCTGGTAGCCCAGGCATTGTCAAGCCCCGAACTCCGAGCGCGTAAACATCCCTCGACGGTTAATTAAAAATGCGACGTCCCAAGTTGGGTCGCCGACCCATTCTTTTTATCTAAGCGAATTAACTAAACACCCAATCAATCAACAAAACATGGATAGTAAAACACAACAACCGATTTCCAAAAGCCTCACCTTTATTTATCCACTTGTTAACCCAAGAAGTTTAACATTTACATGCCTAAAACAAAATGCAACTCCTACACGACCTATGAGCAAAAAGGGTCAGAAAGCTCAGGGTTAACTTTAGCTTCACTAATGGCAAGGCTAGCCAAAAAGTGTCGCATCTCGCGCCCACCACAACAGCACCTAGCAATTTCCCCACGCTATAGCCCTAAAAAAGTTAACAACAGCAAGGTGATAAAATCTCAGCAAGTCAACTTCCTAAATCTCGATTAAGAAGCTAATTCACCTTGGAGATAGCTTAAACATGCAACAGCATACAATCTTACCTCGCATTGGCATACCCTTGCATATTAGTACACCTCACATGGCAATATTAATGCAACACACAATGATAATCAGAATATAATCCATAATAGCCAAGCGCACTGTCAAACATAAGTGTTCCAATTATACAACCCATCGGGCCATGGCTAACACAAGAGTCGGCGGTCTTCCGATGTGACCGGGCATCGTCTCGCCCCATCAGGCACGGCATCATCTAGAAGCCCCACCTAGATGGCATTCCATAAAGGAGTTTTGATCCGGCCTCAACCGCGACTCGACATTTGGACCCTCGCCAAACATTTGATAAAAATTGGGCATCGCCCCCAAACTTCTGTTGGGTGACGGATTCGATTAAATCACCACTCAAGCACATTAACAATCAAGCCAATTTTTATTGTCATTAACCAAGAAAGTAATAGGTCATTTTCAAATAATTAACTTTGGCAATTTTTCACATTTAAAAATCCCAGTGAAATATTCGTACGTGGTCACGTATTTGAAATCAACCCGTTAAACTTTGCATAATTTTATTTTAAAACCCCATTATTTTATTTAGCATGTAAAATTTGGCATTCAAACCCAACACCTCATATTTTTCTATTTTCTTGCCTATAAAACCCTTTTCGAAAATAATAAATAGATTTCATAATTGGGCAATGAATAACATAACATCACATGTGCAAACAATCGGAATTACGCACAATCTCATCCGGAAAACGGGTATAAGATTCTCCTTAACGACTAATCTATCATTAATTACACTAATCGTGATTAATTAAGCTAATCGTAATTAATTAAGCTAATCACGATTAATTATGCTAATTACAATTAATTAGGCTAATTATAATTAATTAAACTAAACTCGATTAATTAGCCTAACTAAAATGAAGAGGATTAGATACCGAAATGGCACTAATTGATTAATTAGTATAATCAAGTCCCCAAATTTAGATTCTCTCATTGCGTAGGAAGTGAGGTATACTCCCATACCTCACTTGATTTCTAGTCGACCCCATAGGCTAGTGGCGACTCATTCTTTAAAAAAAAAATTCATACCTTCAATTTGAACATCCAATGTCATGCAAGGTATAGACTTGGGAGAACCCATGCGATCATGAGCCATAGGCCCAATCTTTAGACAATACCTTTAAACATATTCCCTCCCCCCGAGGGGTGGGTCGCGACACATGTATATGAAGTACATGCAATCCATGGTCATTATATATGTTATGGAAAATGAGCAATCGAATAATAAAATAAATAGATTAAGAAAATAAATCAAATATCAAATTTACATGATTTTGTCATAATGACTTACGTCCATAGAATGAGTAGCAGCAAATTATATTATAGATCAAGCAATACAACAGAGGTTATACACTCGAGTCACTTAAACACTTTTGGTGTTTCTCAACTCCCAATTACATCTAATAACATACACAGTATTTAGTCACGCAATTCTTTGCGAAATAATCTCTTAATCTTGCAAAAGTATTAAACAAATCTCAACATTAACTACAAATACTAATCTTTCTTGGATGTAATTCACGAACAATAATCCACATCAAGTACTCACTTGGAAATGGCACTTTGATATTTCAAATTAGCCAAATTACCAAAGTTTTCTTTTTAGGCTAAAAGCCGAGACATATTTTTAACAATTTCCACCTTGGCTCAACATTAAAGCCCAGTTACAATTGCTTTTTAAAATCCGAACTTCGGTATAATCTCCCATAACCCCATATGAGCTCAACCACTATAGACATATTTCGATTCTAAGCATCGCTTAAACTTCACTATAACCGTAGACCTCATTAAAACACCAATTTTACATCCACTTTTAATTACTGCACAATGATTTTTCAACACAACCTTCTCAACTATAGATGTAAAACCACTTTTGCATCCATATATTTTAACAGATCGACTTAGATCTTGTTAAACTCAACAGATTATAACAACTGTTGACTCTATAGGCTTAATCTCATTATAAGTATTATCTCCATCGATTATCACACTAGTACTTTCTACTTCAAGTGTTTCTAGTTGTAGCTCCACCTTAAACAAAACACTATTCATATTCATATAAGCACTACCACAAACACTCATATTTAGAAATATTGTAGATTTGTCAAATCTACCTTTTCTGCAGATAATAAATGATAAATTCTAATTCACAACACAGCATTGGCTCTCATCCTCCTTGCATATCTTTTGACTATTCGCGGACTCCCCATCCCTTGCCCGTCAAATTAAGTCAATTGTGGGCTTTCCTAGAAACGTGTTTACCCCCTGCGGTGCCTCAATTTCGCTATAACCCTAGTATGCACTCACAAAATATCTTGCATTGGTCCACAATCAACCGTTGTTTTGCATTAAATCTCTCCTCTGCGTGAGTCTTTCGGGTTGTCCTTTCTTGGAAACCGTTAGCAACTTCCGTGTCCCGCAATCACGCGGTAGCCTATGAAGCACGAACACATGGTTTCGGACACGTGGTAGCCTATGAAGCAACTTTCTGGAACCTTATGTGTCTTGTCGGACACGTGTTGGGGTGTTCGACATGCTCCCGACATGCTCCAACACATTTGGACACGCTCGGACACACGGTCAACACATGTCGGAAAGTCAACTATTCTCGACACGCTCTAACTCGCGTGTCCGGAATTGCAAGAGACTAGGTTTCTGGAGTGGGTCTGCAAGTGTGAAGGGAGAGTGAATCGTTGTAGAAGGTGATGGAGGGTGGAGACGAGGGTGAGGGAGAGGAAACAAGGTTGTGGAGGCGAGGCCACAGTGGTGAGGCTGTGACTGTAAGAGAGGGCTCAAGGAAGAGAGAAAGAGGCGACGCGACTGCAACACTGCGATGGAGGGAGGGCCAAAGGCAAGGCAACGAGTGATTGTGATGAGGCAACCAAGAGAGAGTACAGATTGAGAGGAAGAGGATCATGCAATGAGGAGGAGGGAGCGGGTTTTCTGGGGGTTTCCAAGGTTGCTCTTCTTGCTTTAGGAAGAAGAGTAGAAAAAAGATTAAGAATGGGGATGCCGTGCAAGGAGGAGGAACCTAGAAGGAGGAGGAGACGGCTAGGGTTTAGGTTTCCAAGGAAGGGCAGAAAAAAAAAATGCGGGTGCCGTGGAGGAGGTGGCGGCTAGGGTTTGGGTTTCCAAAGAGGGCAAAAAAAAGATTAAACAGTGGGGTATCGTGCAAGGAGGAGGAACCTAGGAGGAAAAGTAGGTGACTAGGGTTTGGATTTTCAAGGAAGAGCGGAAAAAAATAATGGTGCCGTGAAGAGCATAAAATAATTTAAAATGGGGATGTCCGTCCAATTTGACGGGATTTGTCTTTTCTTCTCTTCTTTTTTGGAGGGGAGGATGGAGGGTGGAGGGTAATTTCAAGAAAGGAGATGAACAATGTTGAATAATGATAAATGCTGGTCACCGTAAAAATCATAAATTTATTGACTCTACTGTTTAGTTTTGAAATAATTATATGTATATATAAAAATATTTATTTATTATATAACGTGTTCTAACGTATCATTTTTTTTTTTTTTTATAAATGATGTGTCAACGTATAGTGTCGCGTGTCCGTATCAGTGCTATATAGTCCGTAGCCCGACGCACCGCTTAACCCAACTCACCGCTTAACCCATGCGTGGGTATTCTCTCAGACATCATTCCGCAAACTCCAAGATTGCTTTTTTCGTTGCTTTCACAAAACAATCAGAGTTTCTCTCTGTCGGCCCTATCTGTACATCTCTTCCCATTGCTGAGGAGTGGTTACTCCTTCCGCTCCTAGGCCACCTCGAATCGCCCGAGCAATGGCCTCAGCGAGGCGAAGAAGATATCCTTCCCACACTTCGATTTCAATCCACGATCAACCCAGCTCCTTCGGGATTAATCAGTCAGAGCTCACAAGTCTGGTCAATGAGAAGGACCTTGGCGACCTCCAGAGAAAATACGGCAGAAGGGGAATCGCCCACGCCCTTAATACTGATGCCTTGAGAGGAATCAGCGGCGAACTGGATGACGTCGCTCGCAGGCAAAACGCATTCGGTGTCAACACATTCAAGCAGCCCGCCAAGGGCTTCTTCCACTTTTTGCTCGAGGCTTTCAAGGACCTCACGCACCTGACTCTTCTTGTTTGCGCTGGGCTTTTGCCCGGGCTCACGATCAAGGAGAGCGGGCTCAGGGAAGGCTGGTACAGCGGCGGGAGCTCGTTCTTCTCAGTTTTCTTCGTGATTGTGGTGTCCGCCGTGTGCAAATATCAGCAGAACCGGCAGTTTGATAAATTGTATGGGGCTAGTGGTAATATTCTCTTCGATGTGATAAGAAAGGGCCGGCGGCAGCAAGCGTCCAGATCCAATATCGTCGTCGGAGATGTCGTTTGTCTGTGGCCAGGCAATCAAGTCCCGGCAGACGGTCTGTACATCATTGGGCGCCGCTTGTGGGTATGGACAAGAACTTGTACTATTTTGATCGCATTAGTTTCACATATTAACTCATGTTAGTTTCCTCTATTAGTATTACCAAGTTCGAGCCCAGGTTGATTAATTAGTTTAGTAATTCGTACAAAGAAATGTAAAAGCGTATGATATTCTGTTTGATACTGCAGTCATTTTCATAATTTTAATTCTATAAAAAAGAGGAAAGTAAGGGTTTTAATTCGTAACTCCAGTCGTAGGAGAACAACTTTGTTAAAAAAAATTACTGGAAAAAAGTATGCTTAAACATAATCCGTTTCTTCTCGGGTTAATATTTATTCAGGTTTCATTTTTTTGTTTCAACTTGAGACTCCGCATTCTAGCGTCCCTAAATCATGTGCAACGTTTGTATCATCAATTTAGGTTGACGAATCGAGCATGACTGGGGAGAGTGATTGCATAGAAGAGAAGAACGATCAGAATCCATTCCTGTTCTCTGGAACAAAGGTCGTTGGTGGGGATGCGCGGATGCTGGTCACAACGGTTGGGATGAATACGAAGGGCGGCGAGATGATGAGTTCAATCAACCACGACAGCAGCGAGGAGACCCCTTTACAGGCTCGGCTCAACAAGCTCACCTCGTCGATCAGCAAAGTCAGCTTGGTGGTCAATTTTCTGGTTCTTGTGGTCCTGCAAATTCACTACTTCATGGGAAAAAACAGGACGCGAACAGGAAACAGGAATTCGTTCCAGGGCAAACGTTGGGTGACAACATCATGAACTCTGTGGGGGGAAAAATTGCAGCCACAGTGACAATCATATCTGTCGTGATTCCCGAAGGATTGCCAATCGCGGTAACACTCATTCTTGCTTATTCAATGAAGAGAATGATAAGGGATAAAGTGATGGTGAGGAAGCTTTGGGCCTGCGAGACAATGGGGTCGGCCACCACTATTTGCATCGACAAGACCGGCACTCTCACGATGAACGAGATGAAAGTGAAGAAATTCTGGGTCGGCCGAATGTCCGTGGCAGAAAAAGGGTGCTTCCCTGTCTCCAAGTTTGTCGTGGATTTGATTAGGGACGGAGTTGCTTTGAACACCAAGGGCAGCGTCTATCAGCCATCTTCAGAATCGGTGTACAAGTTCTCTGGTAGTCCCACCGAGAAAGCGATTCTTTCCTGGGCAGTTTCACAATTAAGCATTGACATGGAAGAGAAAAAGGAGAGATGTGAAGTCATCCGAGTCGAAGCCTTCAACTCGCAGAAGAAGACAAGCGGTGTCCTAATAAAGAAGAGCATAGATGACACATTTCATGTGCACTTGAAAGGAGCGGCAAAGATGATCTTGGTGATGTGCTCAAGCTTCTACAACTGGTTGGGGAAGAAGGAAAATTTAGACGAAGGTAAAAGGATGAGATTCAAGGAGATTATCCACGAGATGAGGGTGAGCGGCCTCAGGTGCATCGCTTTTGCTCATAAACAAGTCTGCGCAGAAGCAGCCAAAGAAATAGAAGACCGGAAAACGATCCGAGAGGACAGCCTGACATTACTAGGACTCGTTGGTATCAAGGAACTGTGCCGTCCTGGTGTGGAGACCGCGGTCCAAGCTTTTCAGGATGCGGGAGTGAACATCAAGATGATAACAGGAGACGGCATCGTCCCTGCTAAGGCCATCGCCACGGAGTGCAGGATTATCAGGTCTGAGAAACGTCCCTCCAAAAGTGTCATCTTGAAAGGGAATGATTTCCGCAAGTGCATGACTATGAGGCCTGGGATGCTAGACGAAATCGAGGTCATGACGAGATCCTCGTCTCTCAATAAGCTCCTCATGGTTCAATCCCTGAAGAAGAAAGGCCATGTGGTCGCCTTCGTAGGGGACGGCATAAACGATGCACAGGCCCTCAAGGAAGCCCACATCGGGGTCTCGATGGGCATCCAAGGCATTGAGGTTGCCGAAGAGAGCTCGGACATTGTCATCCACGGTGACAACTTCGCCTCTGTGGCGGAGGTGCTGCGTTGGGGTCGATGCATCTATGATAACATCCAGAAGTTCATCCAGTTCAAGCTCACAGTAAACGTCGCGGCCCTTTTGATCAATTTTGTGGCCGCAATCTCCTCCCGTGACGTCCCTTTGACAGCCATCCAGCTCTTATGGGTGAACCTGATTGTGGACACGCTTGGCGCCTTCGCTCTGTCCACAGACCTGTCCACAGAGCAGACCAGGAGGTCATGAAAAAGCCCCCGTGGGCTGGACCGAGCCACTCATAACAAACGTCATGTGGAGGAATCTGGTGGGACAAGCAATTTACCAAGTGGCTGTCCTCCTTACTCTACAATTCAAGGGCGAATCAATCTTCGGCGTGGACGAGGCGGTGAAGCGGACGTTGATATTTAACGTGTTCGTCCTGTGCCAGGTCTTCAACGAGTTCAATGTGAGGAAGCTTGCGAAGAAGAACATATTTGAGGGCATTCACAAGAACAAGCTGTTCCTAGGGATCATCTTCTTGACGGTGGTCCTCCAGGTGGTAATGGTTGAGTTCCTGAAGCAGTTCGCAGTCACGAAGTGGTTGAGCTGGGGACAATGGGGTGAATGTGTGGGGATCGCAGCCATGTCTTGGCCTATTGCTTGGATTGTCAAGTGCATTCCGGTCCCGCGTACCCCAATCTTACAGCTAGTTAAGAAAATTATGCACAGAGAGCGTTCTGTTTTTCGGGGGGTTCGCTTTTGGCCGAGAGAGTGGGGAGAGATCGGAGAGCTCGAGAGATTTTTGAGCGAGTGAGAGGGAGAGAACAGGAGACTGAGGGAGCTCGAGAGGGTGGTCGACCGTCGCCAGAGTCCGTTCGTCAACCGCCCTCTCCCACGTTCGTCGACCACCCTCTCCCCGCCACCCCCGCCCCCCAACCCGAACCAGGTAGGCCTTGTGCGTAGCTTTTTGATTTGTGTCGAGTTGCGTTGCTTTCCCGAGGGTCTTGCTTCGAGAACACCGCAGGACGGCCAGCCATTGCTCGATCCATTTCGAGTTCACCCTCCCGTCGCCGCTGCCAAAGCCGAGGAGGGATCTCCTCATTTTAAACGCCCGTCCCCGTGAACCCCTGCTACTCCGCCCTATTTTGCTAGGATAGGACTCTGAGTTTTGTTCCTCCTGTTAGTCACACGCGTGGTGGGCTTCTGCGGGCTAATGTGGTTGATTTCGAATGCCCCTTTGATGATTTTCTAAAGTTTGGCGCTGAGTCCGAGCGCAAGAAGGGTTGATATCGTTTCTCCTGTCCATGCCCGCCACATGTAAGCCAGCCCAGGCGGTTGCATTACCGATTCCCATATGTTCTTGAACGCGTATAAGTAGGCTTTCCATGTTATGAACCTTTTGTTGCTTGCTAGTTGTCGTTTGCATCATCGGGCCAGGTCTGGGCATACATTCGCTGCGTTTTATTTGTCTCCCGTTGGTTTCCTGGGGGTGCTGGCTGTAAGTGGTGCGCGGCTCGGGGAGGCCGGCGATGATGTCAGGAGGTGATGGTGGCGGCAAGCGACGATCTCAGCCGCTGCTTTGTTTACGGTGCTCGGCGTGGGAGAATAGGTCGGGCGTTCGGCGATGGAGGCATTGGGAGGAGGGGCTAGTTTCGGGCGTGGGAGTAAACCATCGAAGAAGGAGAAGAAGAGGGGCAGAAGAGGACGAAATAGGGAAAAGACAAAAAAAAAATTAATTTAAATAATAATATTAGTATAAAAACGAAAAAGAAAACAAAAAAATTGTTTTAAGAAATAGATTTTGTCTATTTAAGGTTAAATTCGGATCGTTGGATGGGGTCAACGGGCCGGGTCGGGTTAACTACCGGGTCTTTTTGTCTAGAACTAAGGCGTGGAAACATTTAATTAGATGGGCAAATGGAACCTAGAAAGAGACCTGGAACAACTTGAACTCAAGACTTTTACTATGATACCATATTAAATATTGTAAAACCACTGTTAACTTCTTTATAAATTTAAAACTGTTAGATGAATGAATGATTTAAAATTTATATATTCTATCATAATCCACTCACTACCAACACTAAATAGAAAAAAATCTGGTGGCTCAGGCATTGTACCAGGTAATAGTCTTTTTGATGGTGCGGTTCAAGGATGAACAACATCTTAATGGGAATGAACAAGTCAAGAACACATCCATCTTCCACATTCTCATCCTTTGTCAAGATTTACGGCTTATCTATTCAAGGAAGCTCGAAGAGATCAATGTCTTGAAGGGGACGGTCACACGCAACAAATGGCTTTGGGCTGTTTCTGGAGGAATAGTCCTCGCTCAGGTGGCGATGATGGAACTCTCGGCAAGGTTTCTAGGTACAGAGAGATTGGATTGGAAGCAATGGGGGGTGTGCATTGCAGTGGCAGCCGTTTCATGACCTCTTTGTTGGTTGTTTAAGTGGTCTTTTCCTGTGATGACAGTATTGTACTGATTAGCTTTGGAGTCAAGTGCAACAAAGAGCACCTGGTGTTTTCTTCAGGTTAGAGATGCGTTCTTAAAAATGCAAATGCCCAACTGCAGTGCCCTCTGTTTTTTACCCTCCCTTTGGGTCTCGTGCAGATACTGCTGCGATCAGATCTCAAACAATTGAAAATTTCTTTGACTTGAATTGAATTCCGTATAGAATTGTGGGAAAAAAGTTAGGAGGTAACGAAATGTTGTTAATAGGTACTCAATTAGAGCTCTTTTCAAATCATAGTATCAATATTGCAGCTTGGTTTCACTATAGCCAGAGCAAATTCTTAGGGAAAAATGTCCAAAAAATCCTCACCTATTATATTGGTATTAATTTAGTCTTAAAACATTTGTAATGATGTCAATTGAGTCCCAAATATTTTGACCTAGAGCCAATTTAGTTATTTCGGCTAATTTTTACTAGAAATTGCCATTGTAGACTCCGGATGGCCTATATGGCACAACCGACACTAAAGTTGACTATTTTTAAATAACATTTCAATAATTTTCGAGTTTTTTTCTCTTTTTTCTCCTCTTTCCTCTGGTGGTCGGCAAGGACTGGCCTCACCTGAGCTGAGGGCGAGGGCAAACGTCCCCAAGCCCACCCTTGCCAAATCCGTACAGAGAATTTGAGTACTTTGACGGTAGGCTCATCGGGCTCAAGGCGCCCTTGACAGCGGGAGGTGGAGGTGGAACAGGGGATGGGGCTGTATCTTTTTTTGCGAGAAGAAGAGGAGGGAAACTGAAGAATGCGTCGTGCTCCTCCTCCTTGCTGTTCTTTTTCTGGAATTTGGGCTTCTCGTGGGTTCGAAGTAGGTGGCGGTAACCCTTGGAACGAATGTCCCCCCATTTCTCTGCTCTCTCTGCAGGAGTCTTGAGCGTGTTGCGATTCTCTCTCGTCTGAAGATTGGGCTGAGCAAGGGCGACCTCACCGGGCATCCAGGCGACACCTGGTCTCATCAGAACTGGTGAGGTTTACCGACCCTTGGAGGGGACGACTGTGTTGCCCACTAAAGGAAAGAAGAGGAAAAAAAGGAAGAAAAAAGTTAAAAATTTAAAAATTATTTAAAATTATTGATAAATGTCCACGTCCCTAGTAATCCTACCACATAATATGAACGACGTCCACATCAACAATATTCAGTCAAAATAAGTCATAATGATTGAATTGACTCTTTATTAAAAAGTTCATAACTAAATTTATATAATTAAAATATTATAAAATTTTAGCATTAGTGGCTGATAGTAACAATCTACCAAGCATATCATGAAAAAAAACTCTAAATTAATATACTTGCGACATATTGTACTTCAGGCAGCCAAGTCTTCGGAAGAATCGACGTGACAACTTCCACGAACTCTCCCGATCATAAAACGGAGAGAAACAGAGCATGTACAGGACCAGAGTCTGAAAGCACTCTCCCCGAACGAGATGAAATCACGCAAAAGAAGCGGAAAACCATGGCGAAGGAGATGCCTGACAGACCATCCAGAAAGTTCCTCCACAATCTGGCTTTTCTCCCCTCCGCGATCTTACGGGGAAAAGGGATTGGCTTTCTTGCGCTGGTCCCTGCGTGTCCTCTTCAACCCCACCCGTCCGCTCCCTCATACCTTGGAACCTCCTCTCCCCTGCCCCCATAACGCGTTACTTCCCACTCGTGACATATTGACATGCGTCACTGGTTCACAGCCTAGTCACAGCTAGCGCGCACACATCTTCGCGTCGCCATCGCCCTCGGGCGTCCGCCAGAGAGTTGTCAGGGAGAAAAAGAGCCGACCATCTCTTCATTATTTTTTTATTATTATTTTTAACTCTATTCATTCTTTTAATTTAATTTAAATCATATTTGAATCGAAATGACGCTGTACTCACCTTACCTTTTATGTTTTAATCAGGTCAGGGTCATGTAAAAAATTCAAATGAATTATAAATTTTAGGATTTTCAATGCGCTTATTATAATTTAATTATTATTTTTTTTTTCGTTTGATGGGTTTGGAGTACGGCTTTTTGCAGAAGAGTTTATCTATGCACTTACTCGTTGCGGTGGCAATGCCTGTTTTCACGATGCATGATAATCCATATTTGACCTCAAATTCATGTACATGACAATCTATATCATTGGCCAATATTCTCTCGATGCGCAATAACCTACCAATTATTGATTCGACCCAACCTGAATTGTCACATGGCAATATATTTGTTTGTTAACCATCTTAACCCTCTCGTTATGTTCACCATCCTCTTTCGATGATGATGTGTGGATTTTTGGATGATCCATTTTGCTATGGATGGCTTTGAGAGCTCGAATGGTACCTAAATGTACATAATTCATCCTCCTCCGACTTCATCCATCCTAAAATAGGTCATGTGCCGTTAGGCATTCGAGTTCGCTATATTTGCCTCCTCCTCCTTTGACATGCTCTCTATTTAATCCTGGTCCTCGGTTCTGTTTGTGCACAATACTAACAGTTGCTCAACGCAAGTTATCACATGCAAACCTCTTGAGATAAGGCCCCCTCTAATCACATTATTGTCAATAAAATCATCCAAAAAAATCCGAAACTTATTTTACGGCAATCAATTCAACCCAAATTGATCAGAAATCGTTGACATTAGTACAACACTGTTAAAACCATAACATCATTAGTCATGGATAACATAATTATTTCGTCTATACTAGAACCAGTACACTGTTGTTAAATAATTATATCCTCTACTGGACGTTCTATCTCTATTCCTTTGATGTCACAAGTGATATCGTACAAAGACATTAGCTATTTCATGGCACGAAAACCCAAACGAACAATTTTTCCATTGTTCCATCATAGCCGCAAGAGTTCCTGCTTTAACCGATACTTTAACTAAACGTGCGCTAAGAATTTATATCAACACAGCCGGTTTCAATGCGATGAAACAAATATTTCGCTCACTCTTTAACTCGTAACATTATAAGGATGTGCTTTCCTACATCCTAAGTTTGATAGAAAAAAAATATTTGTTAATTTAAGAATTAATATCACGAAAAATCTCAAACTAATGCATGCATGAAAAATTTACCTTCTGTTAACTTTTGTCAAATTTCACCATTAAATTGTTGAGTTGGAGGACGCATGGTAGTTGATGTGACAAGTCCACATGAAAATCTAAAGGGTTAATACCATGAAAACCCTCAAACTAATATCTTGAGAAATTTACCTTAAATTATTTTTTGGATCGTCAAAAATCCCAAATTGGTATATGCATGATGCATTTATCCTCCATTAGTTTTCATCAAATTTTACCATAAAATTTTTAAATTGGATTACACGTGGCAATAACTCAATTGAGGTGGCAAGTCCCGTGAAAATTCATAACATTCACTCTCTATTTTTTCGATTAGCCCTAACTTGAAACAATTAGGGTTCATTCTCTCTCTCCCTCAGAGCTCTGAGTCAGAGCACAAAAAACCCTAGATCGTCTTCCTCTTCATTGAATCCTTCATTGTCGTCTTTGGCTAAGGTTGTAGAAATTGCGAACACCATTTAGCAAAAAAAAATTAGTGACACCTTTAGTAAGGATCTTTGTTGTTCTTTGCCCTAAGATGTTGCCTATGATGAATGGTCACACTGATTTTACTTTAATAGCATAGTCTTTTTATTCATGGTAAAATTTTGTAGTGAATTATAAAGAAAAAAATCTAGGTGTACAGAGGCAATGTTAGAGAAATCTGGAAGATGAACTTGATTGCACATCACAACTCAGCCTGATTGCTTCATTCATCGACCTAGATTTATCAAGAAAAGTTGATACATCAAATGCTCTTTGAATGGGGTTTAGGATTCTAACAATTTGTGTGTATCCCACATGAAAAAACCATTGTTTTTGCTTACCTCGAGGAGGGAGTGTTGATAGAAAGTTAAGTAAAAATCGCAAGGGCTTAATCCATTATTAATGTTCTTACACTAGATTTGGTCGGGCCATTTAATGGCACTTGATCAAGCCATTTTACTAAGAGTACCATTAGAGTTACTGAAAGTGTTATTAAAGAGTTATTACTAAACAGGGTTCACAATTTCCACGACCTTAGCCAAAGATGACAATAAAGGAGTCCATGAACAAGAAGACGATCTAGGGTTTTTTGTGCTTTGAGAGAGAGAGAGAGAGAGAGAGAGAGAGAGAGAGAGAGAGAGAGAAGGACCCTATTGGTTTTTAAATTAGAGTTAATTGAAGAAATAAAGAAAAAGTGTTATGGATTTCCAAGTGAACTTTGCCACGTTAGGGTAAATTTATCTCGAGTATACCCGTTTGAGATTTTTGATGACTCAAAAATTAATTTAAGATAAATTTATCATCAATATCAGTTTGAGTCTTTTGAGGTATTAACTCTTAAATTAATGTCTAAAGTTTGAGTGGTGCATGAGAATCGACCCGATTAGAAGATATATATCAACCCTAATTGTAGTGATAATTAGGATTAGATTTTCTAGGGTGGTTATTTTCTTCAAGTGGCAATGGTCAACTCATGCATATCCAAGAAGACCAAGAACTGAACTCTATAGAGTTTGACATCCAGTGGAATTGTTTATTTATTAACACTTTGGGCTTGAGTCTAATTTAGATGCGGAAAATACTCAAGCGAGTGAGTAATCGTAATTCCGATTATTACATTATTATGAATTATTTGCTATTGACTCTCATCGTGGAATAGTTACCGACACTCATATCAAACCACGATTCTTGTTTATTTTTCTGATGATTTCGTGTCGATGTAATTATAAGATCCAGTTAGTTTCTGTTAGAGATGAGCATGGTTCCAGGGTAGAGCTTAGAATTGAAGAACTAGACCGATATAAATCTATCCAATTTTAGATTCCAAGGTATGCATGGTAAGTTTCAAGTTTTAAAAATTGGATAACTTATTTCGATGAGTAAATTCTATGTTCTTGGTAAGTGGAACCTGGAGCTTGGAACCTATTTTTGTGTTTTTCTTGATTTATGATTTCGTATAATTTTGCGGTATTCCATGACATCTGATGATGAGTATATAATTTAAAACAACTAGTCTAAACTTTCATTTTATGACTAAGACTTTTGTTTTGCTAATGATTTTTTATATTATTTGTATGTGTAAATATAAGCTGTGGTCAATATATTGTAGTAATAAGTGATAGTCTTCAAAGTTGATGATTCACTATAATTGTTTAATTAATAATATAAGTGGAATCTAAAACCAACCTTAGAACTCGTGAATTCACGTTTTAAAAAATGAGAAACTATTTTAACGAGTAAGTTCTAAATGAAATCTATATGGAATTTGAAATCGCATAATCCCTAATTTGTGCATTAGTTTTATGAATGGTATTTTCAACTAAACCTTTGATCGGTGCATTGTAAATGCCGACATCACCCCCGTGAATAAATTTAAAAACGAATAGTCAATCTACCGATTAGACAGATGGATAGAGGGGAAAAGCGACCCAACCGTGTCATTTTGGAATGGGCGGGGGGCTACCAAGTATAAACACAACCTGGGGTCTCTCAGTGATGACGTCACATTCCGTACACGACCCGCAGAAAGCAACCCCGGCCCACCAACGAGTGTATCACGTCTGCATGTCTTTTCACCCTTTTTGTTCAGCTCGAAACCCGATTGTAGCTTCCATGCAGATAAAGGTAAGTCCAAGCAGCGTGAGCATTATGTATATAAATCCATGCAATCGATCGGCGTCTCCTCGGACACCATCCCACAAAATTCGAAGAATCGCTTCTTTTCCGTTGCTAATCAAGACACAATCTTCCTAGTTTTTTTTTTCTTTTTCTTTTTTCGTCTTGCCATTTGCACTGCTGCGGTGCGGGCCTATCTCGGTCATCGGAGGATCCCAAGCCTGTGCATCTCTCCCCGGCGATGACGAGCATTCTCCGTGGTGGCAGCTCCATCCCCCATTATGAGGCTCCGAGTGCTCGCTCTGATCAACCCAGCTCCCTCCAGATTGATCAGCCACTGCTTGGAGCGCTCGCTCCTTCCTGCACTTCGATTTCGATCCCCGATGAGGCTCGGAGCCCTCACTCTGATCAACCCAACTCCCTAGAGATTGATCAGTCACAGCTTGGAACGCTCACTCCTTCTTGCACTTCGATTTCGATCCCCAATGAGGCTCTGAGAGCTCGCTCTGATCAACCCAGCTCCTTCGAGATTGATCAGCCACAACTCGAAGCACTCGCTCCTTCCTGCACTTCGATTTCGATCCCCGATGAGGCTCCGAGAGCTCGCTCTGATCAACCCAGCTCCTTCGAGATTGATCAGTCACAGCTCGAAGTGCTCGCTTCTTCCTGCACTTTGATTTCAATCCCCGATGAGGCTCGGACTGCTCACTCTGATCAACCCAGCTCTTTCCAGATTGATCAGTCACAGCTCACCAGACTGGTCAATGACAAGAACCTCAACTGCCTCAGAGAATTCGGCGGCATCAATAGAGTCGCCTCGGCCCTTGAAACTGATGTCTCTGATGGAATTAGCGGTGAGCAGGATGACATCACTCGCAGGCAAAACACATTTGGCGTCAACAAATTCAAGCGGCCCGCCGAGGGCTTCTTCCACTTTTTGCTCGAGGCTTTTAAGGACCTCACGCACCTGATTCTTCTTGTTTGCGCTGGGCTTTCGCCCGGGCTTGCGATCAAGGAGAAGGGGGTCAAGGAAGGCTGGTACAACGGCGGGAGCCCATTCTTCGCAGTTTTCCTTGTGATCATGGTGTCCGCTGTGAACAAATACCACAAGAACCGGCAGTTCCATAAATTGTATTGGGCTAGCGGTAATATTCTCATCCATGTGATGAGAAAGGGTCGGCAGCAGCAAGTGTCCAGATACAAGATAGTCGTCGGAGATGTCATTTGTCTAAAGATCGGCGATCAAGTCCCGGCAGACGGTTTGTTCATAGAAGGCCATTCCTTGCAGGTACGGATGAGACTGTACCAGTTTGATCGCATTAGATTCGCGTGATAACTTATGTTAATTTCCTCCAGAAATATATAGTATTAGTATTACCAAGTTCGAGCCTAGGTTGGTTGACTAATTAGTTAAGTAATTAGTCCAACGAAATGTAAAAGTGTACGGCATTCTGTTTGATACTGCACAGTTTATCATAATCACAATCACAATCATAATTCTATGACAAAAAGGAAGTGAGGGTTTTAATTCGTAATTCTAGTCGTAGGAGAGCAAACTTTGTTAAAAAATTTATTGGAAAAAGTATATTTAAACATGATCCAACTCTTCTCGTGTCAATATTTATTCAGGTTTCATTTTCTTTGTTTCAACTTGAGACTGGAATGCATCCACTCGTCTCATCCTAGCGTCACTAAATCATGTGCGACGTTTGTATTGTCAATTTAGGTTGACAAATGGATCATGACCGGGGAGAGTGATCACGTAGAAGAGAAGAGCAATCAGAATCCATTCCTATTCTCTGGAACAAAGGTCGCTTATGGGGATGCTCGGATGCTGGTCACATCGGTTGGGATGAACACAACGTGGGGCAAGATGATAAGTTCAATCAACCGCGATAGCAGCGAGCAGACCCCTTTACAGGCTCGGCTCAACAAGCTCACCTCATCGATTAGCAAAGTCGGCTTGGCGGTCAATTTTCTGGTTCTTGTGGTGCTGCTAATTTACTACTTCAGGGGGAAAAAAACAGGACGAGAACAGGAAGCAGGAATTCGTTCCAGGTCAAACGATGGGTGACAATATTATAAACTCCGTGGGGGGCATCATAGCAACCACAGTGACAATCGTGGGGGTCGCAATTCCTGAAGGCTTGCCGCTTGCGGTAACTCTCACTCTTGCTTATTCGATGAAGAGGATGATGGCGGATCAGGTGATGGTGAGGAAGCTTTGGGCCTTTGAGAAGATGGCGTTAGCCACCACTATTTGCACTGACAAGACCGGCACTCTGACGAACCAAATGGAGGTGACGAAATTCTGTGTCGGCCAAGACTCCGTGGCAGAAAACGCGTACTACTCTGCCTCCAAGTATGTCCTGGATCTTATTCAGGATGGGGTCGCTTTGAACACCGCAGGCAGCGTCTACAAGCCATCTTCAGGACCGAAGTACAATTTCTCCGGTAGTCCCATCGAGAAAGCGATTCTTTCCTGGGCAGTTTCGCAGTTGAGCATGGACATGGAGGAGACAAAGAAGAGATGTGCAGTTATCCAAGTCGAAGCCTTCAATTCGCAGAACAAAAGAAGCGGTGTCCTAATAAAGAAGAGCGGGGACGACAAATTCCATGTGCACTGGAAAGGAGCGGCAGAGATGGTCTTGGCGATGTGCTCGTGCTTCTACGATGGGTCGGGGATAGAGAGAGATCTGGACGAAGATAAAAGGGCAAGATGCGAGCAGATTATTCAGGGGATGGCAGAAAGCAGCCTCACTTGCATCGCTTTTGCTCATAAACAAGTCCCCGAGGAAAAGACCAAAGAAAGAGAAGATGGGAAGAAGATCCAAGAGGACGGCCTGACATTACTAGGACTTGTTGGTATTAAGGACCTGTGTCATCCCGACGTGAAGAAGGCGGTCCAAGATTGTCAGGAGGCGGGAGTAAACATTAAGATGATAACAAGAGACAACATCATCACTGCTAAGGCCATTGCCGTGGAGTGCGGGATTCTCAAGCCCGGGGACGACAATGAGACTATCATGGAAGGAGATAAGTTCCGCAGCTACACGCCTGAGGAGAGGCTTTTGAGAGTCGAGAAAATCCGGGTCATAGCCAGATCTTTGCCTTCTGATAAGCTCCTCATGGTTGAATGCCTGAAGCAGAAAGGCCATGTGGTCGCCATCACGGGGGATGGCACGAACGATGCACTGGCCCTCAAGGAAGCCGACATCGGGATCTCAATGGGCATCCAAGAAACTGAGTTCACCGAAGAGAGCTCGGACATCATCATCCTCAATGGCAACTTCGCCTCCGTGGCGAAGTTGTTGCAGTGGGGTCGATGCGTCTACGATAACATCCAGAAGTTCATCCAGTTCCAGCTCACAGTAAATGTCGCCGGCCTTTTAATCAACTTCGTGGCCGTGGTCTCCTCCGGTGACGTCCCTTTGACGGCCATCCAGCTCATATGGGTGAACCTGATCATGGACATACTTGGTGCCTTTGCCCTGTCCACAGAGCGGCCCACCAAGGAGCTCATGGCAAAGCCCCCGTGGGCCTAACGGAGCCGCTCATCACCAACGTCATGTGGGGGAATCTGGTGGGACAAGCAATTTACCAAGTGGCCATCCTCCTCACCCTACAATTCAAGGGCAAATCGATTTTCGGCGTGGATAAGGCAATAAAGCGGACGCTGATGTTCAACACGTTCGTGCTGTGCCAAGTCTTCAATGAGTTCAACACGAGGAAGCTCAAGAAGAAGAACGTGTTCGGGGGCATACGCAAGAACAAGCTGTTCCTCGGGATCATCTTCGTGACGATGGTCCTCCAAGTGGTGATGGTCGAGTTCCTAAAGTGGTTCGCCGGTTGAGCTGGGGACAATGGGGCATGTGTCTCGGGATCGCAGCCGTGTCTTGGCCAATCGGTTGGGTCGTCAAGTGCATACCGATCCTTGATACGCCAAGCTTTAGCTACTTGGGATCGGAAAGCAAGGAGCTCGTGAGAAAAATCGGACAATACTTTAATGGGTTTAGGAACCATAATCGGATTTAACTCGATTCTTCCATTGTACAGGTCTAATAAATTTCTTTTGATACGGTGTGAGTTTTTTTCTTTTACCTAGAAAATAAGGAATGTGCAATCGATGTTTGTGATTTTTCCAATTCAAAGAGAGCTGAAAGAGCAATACTAGCATCGTGTTCCCTAAAGCATTAATGGGTAAGAGGGGAGACTCTAATTGGCATCATAGGACATAACAACAACAAAAACAAATTTCGTCCACACTTTTTATGTCATAGTGGGCGACCATTTTTCCATAAATTTTTTTTCCAATATAAATAGTCCATAAACTTTGAATTCACTTTAATGTGATTCATGAATATTTAATTTATTCAAATATAGTTCATGAAATTTATCACAATGTGCAATGTGCTTCCTAAAATTTTAATTTATTCAATATAATCTTTAGACTTTTATTACATGTTCAATTTGGTCCGTAAAATATATAAAAATATTCAATGTGAAAATTGTATGATGTATATGCAAAATGAGAAAAAAACATTATAATAAGTTGAAAAGGGTATTTATTGCTACTTCCTGAAGAGCAAGTAAACTTTTAGTAAAATAGGATTTGCAAAATAATAATAATAATAATAATAATAATAAAGACACTCGTGTTCTCATTCATCAATGCGTGTTTCTCTATGAGAGGGGAAACAATTCAAAAATGTGGGTGGAAGGCAACATCCAAGAAAGTACGCAGAGACACTCGTGTTCTCATTCATCAATGCGTGTTTCTCTATGAGAGGGGAAACAATTCAAAAATGTGGGTGGAAGGCAACATCCAAGAAAGTACGCAGACATGGCTTAAACAAAAAGCAAGATTAGGACAGCTGAATCAATCGTGCAACTCCTTTATGAAAAATTAATAAATTATAAATTATTGTTCGGTGTAACAAGATCCTCAATCTTTGATGCGTATCTGATTGAGATGACTTTTCTTAGAAAGAGTATTTCTTGTTTTGTTTTTTCTTTACTCAGATGGTTTAGGAGTGTGTCTTCTTTCGGATGATTTGGGATCCCTTAACTTTTTCCGGATGGTATTAATGCGAATTCATGTTCTTATAGCACGTGATAATCTATACTTGACAATCTCATCTGGTGATTTATAGCAATTTATATCATCAGTCGATATCCTCACAACAAACTATAAGGAACAAATCGTTTGTTTCACTTAACCTAAATCAGTACAAGGCAATATCCTATTTGTTTATCAACATACAAGGTGCAAATTCTGATGCACCAATAGTAATTTTCAGTTTTTTGTATTTTTTTTTCTTTTTTCGTAGAGAGCAATACATGCTCCATGAAGGAGTTTGAACCTTCCAAGAAACAACACTCTCCAGCGCACAGCATTGGGTCTCATCCTCCCTGTATATCTTTCGACTATTCGTTGACTCCCCGTCCCAAGCCCGTCAAATGAATGGCCAGAACGAGAACTAAAAAGGGAAGGGGGAAGAGCGGAATTGAAGCGTACCTGCGAAGCTCCCTACTTGCGCTGACGTCGGAGCAGTGACAGATAGCAAAACCGACACGCCATTGGAGGAAGATGAAGATGAAGAGGAGGAGGATGAAGATGGAGGAGAAGAGGAGCAATGGAGATTGCGGATTAAGTTACAAATGAGATTTTTCTTCTTTTTCAGGTTTTAGAACATGAAAGTGGAGAGATCAAATCAATTGAATCGTGTCGCCATTATATAAAGCCAAGAGGAAAACATTTTTACCTGAGAAGGAAGAGAGAGAAATGAGGAGGGATTGCCACGTAGGGGCTGCTCGCGTCTTGTAGCTTTTGTCAAATTAGGTAGTGCCACGTCACCCGCTTTTATTAGGGGTAGGTACGTATTATTAGCCGTAATTCTGTACACGCTGTCAAAGGTGTTTTTCGTGGAAACACGTTTTCCGACTGCGTCCTCGGTTTCGCTCTAACCCTAGGATGAACTCACAAAATACAATCATGCGAAGAATAAGAACTCAGAGTCATGTATCTCGCGATCATCGAACAAAAACGAAGAAACTCGAAGAGAAAATTCAATCGAGAAGG
Source organism: Eucalyptus sp. ANBG9806169 (assembly GCA_014182395.1). Lineage (NCBI taxonomy): Eukaryota > Viridiplantae > Streptophyta > Magnoliopsida > Myrtales > Myrtaceae > Eucalyptus > Eucalyptus sp. ANBG9806169. The sequence continues at coordinate 6,165,467 of CM024580.1, forward strand.
AGAACGAGTGCACAAGAATTCCTATTACACTTATAAGGCCATGCCATTACCTTCCACAATTTCGGAGTTTAATTGATTGTGCAGATATCGGAGTTTGCGGACGTGGCGCATTTGCATTGGTCCACAATCAGCCGTCGTTTGCATTGGGTCTCTCCTCTACATGAGTCTTTTGGGTCGTCATTTCGCGGAAACCCGTTGGCAGCTTCTGTGTCCCGCAATTACGCTGTAACCCGGCTCGCCGCTTTATAACATCGCCCTCCGCTTCCCTTGAGCATGTGTATAAACCCCATGTAGTCGCTAGGGCTATTCTCTCAAGTGAAGCGGACAGGTAATTTTGAAATTGCCAAGTGTGTCGAGTAGTCAAGTATGTAGAATGCCACTGGGATATTTTCCCGATCTTTGCGATCCCTAACAAAATGAGGAAATCTACAGGTTGGCATTCATGTGATCTTGCAAGAAATTCGACAATTGAAATGCGGATATCAAACGTTGTGCTGTCTCTGACAGATTAATCGTGTCGTCCGGAGATGGACATGGTAAAGAGATGAGATCGTTCATGCGAGAAATGAGCTTCAGGATTACGGACATATCAGCGAGGGCAAAGGTGCCAATTATTAAAGTTGACAAATATTTATAGTTGTGAATGCTTGAACCATGATGTAGTTAACTCGACAGATTTCCGTGATTCTGTAGAACGCTTGCCGTGCTCGTAATGGCCATGGTTTCTTCAAAGATCACGGGCTTCAGAAGCACTGGTTTCGACCTGTCAAAGGTGCTATTCATGAAGAACTTATGGTGGAGCAGGATCTCGCTCGACGAGGAGGGCGCGAAAATGATGGACACGGCTGTGGTGCTCCCATAGATTTTTTTCAGACTGTTGTAGCATATCCATGATTTGAACATCCACGAAGTAGGGATTGCTTAGAATACACGTATTTAGGGCATATCCCTCTCGTTACGCAGTAGCCTCTTGTTTTGGCTTTTCGGGGCTCGAGGATGGGGAGGGTTCGCACGAGAGCAGACGTGAATTGGCTGTATATCTTGTCTCACTCCATAGAAAAGTGAGGGACGTGGCTATCTTGAAAATTTTGCTGTAACTAAAGGAAGTGTATCACGGTCAGCTTCATTCCTCAATCTTCACTGATAATTCAGGTAATCTTGTGACGTAGTGCCTTACCATGGCCATCATAATATGAAAGTTGTGAATGGTACATCACTGTCAATTACTCATGTTGGGACTGGTCCACTTGGCAATGAGATTGGTCAGTTTCACCTAATAAAGTTCTAGTTGTTCCACAGATTAAGAAAAATTATTGTCTGTTTCTCAATTGACAAGAGATTAACTTTGCTCTTTTGATTTTCTTTACCCAAAAAAAAAAAAAAAAAAAAAAACTTTACTCTTTTGATTTTGATGCCTTTGGTTTTTCTATACAAGACTCCAGGACACAATGGGTATTACTAGCAGGAACTAATCATTAAGGATTATATACCAACCAAGATCCGTGCTCGATGGCATTCTTTTCCCAGAGAAACAAGGTTGCTGATGAACTTCATGGCATTGCCAATTAGGCCATCCAAATAGTCGTATTTTATAGCTTTTGTGGTACAATGATTTGATTTCAGTAAATAAATCCACTAGCACTTTATGCACAAATTGTCGTATTAGTAAAAGTTCAAGATAGCCATTTTCTTTATTTGATTTTCGATGTTCCCATCCATTGGAGAAAATACATTGTGATCTATGGGGACCAAGTCAATTCCATCTATGCAAAAATTTCAATATTATGTGGCATTTGTTGATGATTTCTCCCGATATATTGGTTGTATCCATAGAAATGAAAGTAAGATTTCTTTGAGATTTTCTTGCCTTTTCAGAAATTAGTTGAAAATCTTCTTGATAGGAAAGTTAAAGTTTTTCAATATGATGGAGGAGGAGGTGATGAGCAATAAATTTTGTCACGCATCTTCATGAATGCGGCATACAACAACTCTCTTGTCCAAGAACACCATAGCAAAACAGTTATGGGAGGAAACATCGACACATTGTTGAATACAAGCTTGCTACATTATTTGAGGCATCTATGCCACTTGGTTATTGGGTGGAAGCCTTTACGACAACAAATTATTGATAAATCGGCTTCCTTCAACTGCAAGTGTTTGGCTCTCATTGTTATCCATATTTACGCAATTACACAATGAACAAATTTGACAAATGCTCTTTGCCATGCGTGTTTTTGGGATACGACGAAAAGCACAAAGGATATCGTCGTCTTCACCAATCTATTAGTCACATTTATATATCTCGACATGTTTTTTATGAGCATCATTTTCCTTCGCATCTCCTTCTCAGGTTATTGCTATGATTGAGGGGGAGCTATTGCAATGGAAGTCAACTTTAAGTATATCACAAACAAAGGCTTCTAGTGATCGTTGGATTGTGCCCCAACTTAGTCTAGAAGTTGGTCAAAATGTTTGTTCACCAAAGGATCTTGACTCCGCAAACGAACGTGCACGTCTATTTATTGAGATAGAACTAGAGTCAAATGTTTCATCTGCTATTCTCTCTAATTATGTGCCACGACCAACGGAGAGTAAATCTTTAGTTCAATCTCAATTTGAAGGTTCCACATCCCTAGTGCATCATATGGTTACATGTTCAAAGGCTATGATCTCGAAGCCAAAGCCTAGGTATGCCAATGTAGCAATATTATCTATCCCTCCCAAACCACAAACTGTCCATTTAATCTTAAAACACCCTTGTTGGATAGCTACTATGCTTGAGGAGTTGGATGATCTTGCAATCAACAAAACATGAGAGCTTATTCCCCGTCATCCCTTGATGAATGTGGTTGGATGTAAATGGGTGCACAAGGCAAAGCTACATGCAAATGGTTCACTTGACCAATTGAAAGCCGACTTGATGCAAAAGACTTTTATCAAGAGGAGGGCATTGACTTCCAATAAACTTTTAATCTATTAGTAAAAAAAGCCACAATTCGTATTGTCCTATCTGCTGCTATTGTTCAAAATGGGGAAATTGGCCAATTACATGTCAATAACGCCTTCCTACACGGCAATCTTGAGGTTTCTATCTACATGGAAAGACAACTAGGTTTTCATGATTCATTTTGTCGTGACCATGTCTGCTTACACTAGCATGCACTATTTGGCCTCAAACAAGTTTCCAGGACATGGTTTGACAAGTTCAGCACTTTTCTTCATGTGTATGGATTCTTCTACAGCACGGTTGAACCATTACTATTGTTAGAACTAGAATTAACACCTAGAGGGGGGTGAATAGGTGTTTAAAGCGATTTTAACAATTTAAATCGAATGAGATATAAATAATTTGAAATCAACGATTGCAGCAAATGAAAACAGTTAACAATATAAATGATTAGGGATAGAGAATCAAGACTCCAGATTTATAGTGGTTCGGCTTAGACCAAGCCTACGTCCACTCTCCCGCACGGACAGCCCTTTCCGGGCTGGATTTCACTAAGAATTAATAAGAGTGATTACGGTCTCACGCTCTTGAGTCAACAGTGTAGATTACTCTACTACACTTCCTTAAGGTCTACAATATGATCTCTCTTTTGATTACATGTAACGCTCAAAGAATGATATCGCAAAATAGAAAAGGAGATTCATACTTTGGAATTCTTCTATCCGCACCCTTCAACAACTAGAGCATCTCTCTTATATACTTCTTTATGCCTTCAAATACCGTTGGCACCTTCCAAAGAAGTTCTTCCAATCAACCCGTTGGACAGAATCAATTAGAGAGATCTCGAGCTCTTTAAGGTAAGTGTTGATAGCCCATCAATCCCGCTCGCCCATACAATCGGGATCTCGGTTTCCATAAGTAGATCCTTCCAAATTTAAGTTGCGAAGTCGTCCAGGAATCTAAACATATTCCATATAAAACTAAGATCGTTTAGTGCTGAATCCAAAAGTAGAAAGATATCCACTAGTCGTTAGAATAAAGATCATATAAGATCAGAATAAACGTCGTCCCGGAAACTGTCCATGTGAGTAGACTTTGAAATATAAGTCTTGAGTCTTGCTAGCTTCGGACTTTGATCTTCGGACTTTGATCTTCAGATTTTGTCAATAGAGTCCGTAAGTCTTCAGACTAGACTGAAAAACATGTTTTGTCAACTTCAAAATACTTCAAGAGAATTTATCCAACAATCTCCCCCTTTTTGATGGTGACAACTTTCCTGCAGATTTGAATATTATCGCACTGCAATATAACTTTTAAGCAAGCATCATAAAAGATTAAATAAGATAGTAGAAGTTATCCTGTACACAAATATCCTGTACACAGACTTTCCCGTACACGCAGATCTGCATTCACCGAAACCTCATTAGTCATAAAAGACGGTACTATCTAATTTACAAAGCTTAAAGTATTGCCATAGTGAGCACACATTCAAAAGTTGCACACGTTTAATAAAACTCAAGTCAAAGTCAAGATAGCAATAAAAAGATAAAAAGATAGGATTTGGTTTGGATTGGTTTTGAGAACAAAAATCTGCAAAGTCTTCTCCCCCTTTTTGTCAGCATTAAAAAAAAATCAAGGAGCTCGAGGAATGCGAACAAGTTGAAAGTCTTCCATAGACTTGACAGTGTCTTCCAACTTCCTCAAATCTTCCTGTACTTGGGTGAGAGTAGTGCCCTTTGCGGTATCCCGAATCGACGCTGAACATCTTTAAGCCGATCATGCAAAGTGATGAACATTGCATGATTTTTCATTTCTGCAAGGTCTGAAATTCATATCCCATGGCATAAATTTGACCTTTAAGTTCCAAGATGATCTCAAGCAGCCTTTGAAAATCTCCGAGTTGTCGGCCCGAGTGCTTGTTTCAGCTCGGTCCGAAGGCGGAGTCAAGCCGTATGAATGTCGGCGGGAGGTTTAGTGTGTGGAGATGATGCCTCTCCTTCAGAAAGCGTGCAGCATGAATATCCTCAGCATCGGGAGGTGATCGACTAACACTTGTTTGAGCATCCTCTTCTCGAAAGTCAGCCGAAGAGGTGTGTGTTCTCTTTCTTTATCTCCCCTGTTTCCATGTCTTCCGGAGGAGAAAAGAATTCTTCTTTCGAGGAGTTTCCTCGGTGACGGGATGTTGTAGATCCTCCTTTTCGCTGGAGAATCTGTTCTTTCTTGTTCATCTGCTTGTTCTTCTTTTCCTTCTTCCTCTTCCTTTCTTTCTTCCTCTGTCTTCTCTTCTTCTTTCTCTTTCTCTTTCTCTTCCTCTTCCTCTTCTTCTTTCTCTTTTTCTGCACCTTGATGTTCTGGAACAGTTGGAATAGATGCAGCAAATTGAGAAATAAGAGTAGAGATGGGTATAGCATCCTCATCATCTTCATCTTCCAAGATGATTGCCCTTCTCTTCTTGGTAGAACTAACCACAGGTTCTTTCCCTTTCCTTTTGGCTGCTGATGAGTCTGGTCTGAGCTTGATAGGAGTCTTTTCCTTGAATTGCTCCAGCTTCTTGCTAAGCTCTTTCAGACGCATCTTGGTAATCATCCTCAGCTCGATGACCATTTTATCAATAGTCTTCACTATGAGAATATGAGGAGGTTGAATGTGTAGATGTCTGAAGAGACGAGTAATGAGAGTAGCATAAGGAAGCTTTCCTTTGTCCTTTACCATGCATCTATACATGTGAAATATGATGGTATGCGGCAAAGAGAAGTTTACACCGGTCTTGATGGCAAACATCAACTTAGCTTCAGTAAATTGATACATCTGTCTTGGATGTCGATTTGGGTCTTAGACAGTTGATTACAATCTTGTGCAGCAAAGTATTTGTTGCATTCATTTTGGAATAAGAGAGTCTTCCTTCTGCAATTCTGTCCCTTGCTAGATCAAGAGTAGCATAGCTTACAGACACACCGATTGGTTGGAAAGCCCCTATTTCCACACCAAGCACATCAGCCAAAATGTCTTTATCAATGACATACTCTTTATCCCTCACGCTGAAAGTAAAGCTGTTTGCATCAATGAAACTGATATTGGAGTAGAAATAAGCCGTCAATTCAGAATGTGCCGTGTCACGCTCCGTGCAGAACGATAAAGTTGGAGTTTTTCGAATTTCTCTCGCAGATTTATGCTCAACAAGTCCAGAAAATCGAAATCCACAGTTCGTGGGTTCATCACCCCACGCTTCAGCAATTTTTCATACCTCTTTCTGTGTCCGTCTGAATGGAACAATTCATCCTTCTTCCCTCGAAGGCTTGCAGCCACACCCATCCATGGTTTAAAGTGTATGAACATCTTTTCATCATCATCCTTTCCCTCATTTGATTCATACTACTAAACCTAGGGTCACTAGGGAAATTTGCAAATGCTCTTGCAGCCGTTCCTCGGGCACAACTCCCGGACCTTTCCATAACAAGTAAGAAAGTGCGTCTCGTTTCTATAACCCTTCTCTTTCGAAACTCATCCACGAAAGACATAGCAGTATCACCTTCCTTTAACGCAGAGTAAAGCTTGTAAACAAAGGCAGGCTTAAGAGTTCTTATTGGATCGATATCTTCATAAATCGTTTCTGCATCTTGAGGGCCCTGTTCTTGAGGTCTAGTTGGGGATGACCGCTGTTGAGATTGTTGAGGAGTTTGCTCAGTAGGAATGTCGCTTTCCTCAGTGAGATCAAAGTGCGTAGGCCCCTCACCGGATCCCCGTAGTCCCTTGTTTGCTATTCGGATGACTTCCTCGATACGACATTGTGCTTTTCTTTGGAGAGACTTTCTCACTTGTGTCGCAAGAAAGTTGAGAACTTTGAAACGAAGAAGTTTTGGAGAGAAAATACAGAGCAAGTGAAAAGCTTTTGATCTAGGGTTTTTGAGTAAAGTGAAAACGAAGGAGAAGAGATGTATAAGGATAACAGTGTACGGGGATAAACCAAGCGTCGTATCTTTTGAAAATCTTGAATTTTCCTTTTTGAAAAAATAACTGCCTTAATAAAACGATAACCACTCTCTTTAAAAATAACCGACTTAAAATAGACAGATAATCTTACCTTATCAATAAGACAGTTTAAGTAAATGAACTTACAGTCGTGTCGATTCATATTCTCAGTCTTTTAACCTTTGAGTCGATACTCGTCGGACTTTAGTTCGAGTCCGAGCTTCAAAGCATTCTTCAAGAGATAATATATTGAGTCTTGATCGAATAGACTCAAACAAGCTTTTCTCAAGTGGCTTTGTGAAGATGTCGCGCGTTGATTCTTTGAGTCTATGAATTGTATCAAGACTTGTTTGTTCTGAACATGATCTCTTATAAAGTGATGTCGAATCTCAATATGTTTTGCTCTTGAATGTAGGATAGGATTCTTTGTAAGATTGATTGCACTTTGGTGTTGTCACATCTAATTTCTGTGCAAGAGTCTTCAATGCCAAAGTCTTGCGGTTGTTATTTTATCCACAATATTTGAGAACAGCAACTTCCAAGAGCAACGTATTCTCGCTTCAGCCTGTTGAAAGAGCCACAAGACTTTGTTTCCTCGAAAACCAGGATACTGCCCTGTTTCCAAGCAATTGACAAGTACCTGAAGTGCTTTTTCTTTCAACTCTACAACCTGCAAGATCTATGTCTGAATAGCCAAGAAGTGTAAAGTCTCATTCTTTGGGATACCAAAGACCGATCTTAGCGATAGTAGCAACATATTTAATAATACGTTTAACAGCACTTAAGTGAGATTCTCTAGGGTCGATTGAAACCTAGCACATATGCAAACACTAAATAATATGTCGTCCGGGATGCGTAAGATAAAGAAGTGAGCCAATGATACTCCCGTATAACTTTTGGTCAATTTTCTTCCCTACTTCATCTTTGTCTATCTTCAAGGAACTTGACATTGGTATGTTAGTCTTTTTGCAATTTTCTAGACCGAACTTTTTAACAAGTTCTTTTGTATATTTCTCTTGATGAATGAATATTCCCTCCTTTAGTTGTTTGACTTGTAGACCAAGGAAAAAGGATAGTTCACCCATCATGCTCATCTCGAATTCATCCCGCATAGACTTAGAAAATTTCTTGCACAAAGTCTCATTAGATGATCCGAATATGATGTCATCAACATAAATCTGAACAAGTAAAAAGCTTTTACCTTCCTTTTTAATGAACAAAGTAGTGTCTACCTTTCCTTTAGAAAAGCCACTATGAATTAAGAAATTACTTAGCCTTTCATACCAAGCTCGAGGAGCTTGTTTCAATCCATATAAAGCTTTCTTTTGTCTGAACACCGAGTCTGGTTTCTTTGAATCTTCAAATCCAGGAGGTTGTTCTACGTAGACTTCTTCTTGAATAAATCCATTCAGGAATGCGCTTTTGACATCCATTTGAAACAACCTGAAATTCTTATAGCAAGCAAAAACAAGTAGTAATCTGATTGCTTCTAACCTTGCTACTGGAGCGTAAGTCTCATCATAGTCTATCCCTTCTTCTTGCGTGTATCCTTTAGCCACGAGTCTTGCTTTGTTTCTCGTTACTTTGCCTTTTCGTCAACTTTATTCCCGAAAACCCATTTAGCTCCAATAATCGACTTACCTTTAGGTTTGGGAGTCAACTCCCATACGTCGTTAATACTGAATTGTCTGAGCTCTTCTTGCATTGCTTCAATCCAGCTTTCATCAGCTAAGGCTTCTTCAATATTCTTGGGTTCTATTTCAGAAATAAGAGCAACAGCACTAGACTCTTCTCGCCTTTTGGATCTTGTTTGAATTCCCTCATTAATGTTCCCAATAATGAGTTCTTCAGGATGACTAGACTTGTGCTTCCGATTCTTGTTCAGTCCCGATAGATTGTTGATCTTCTTCTTGAGTAGGTTCTTCATCGGTAGCTTGTTGTACCGATTTCGATTTAGTAACTTGCTTCGGTGGAGTTAGATCTAGCAATGTCCGGTGCAGATTCGAATCTTGATCAGTATCTCCGCTGAACTTGTGGAGAGTCTTGAAATTTGACATTCATTGATTCCTCCACGGTTTGAGTCTTTTTGTTGAACACTCTAAAAGCTTTGCTTGTAGTAGAGTATCCAAGAAAGACTCCTTCATTTTATTTTTCTTCAAACTTACCAACACGATCATTTGCATTCTTTAGAATAAAACATTTGCAACCAAATATTTGAAAATAAGAAACTATTGGTTTCTTCCCTTTAAAAATTTCATAAGGAGTTTTTTCAAGAATTGGCCTTAAAAACACTCGGTTTATAATATAGCAAGCAGTTGAAACAGCTTCTGCCCAAAACCTTCCAATTAAAAGTGTTCTTGCCATTTCTTGTAAAGACCTATTCTTCCTTTCCACAACCCCATTCTGTTCTGGTGTATATGGAGAAGAGAATTTATGTTGAAAACCAAATTCATCACAAAAATTAGCAAAGTCTTGATTTTCAAACTCACCTCCATGGTCTGTACGAATGCTTGAGATAGTGTGACCTTTCTCATTCTGTATCTTTTTAGCAAATTTTGAAAAGAGAGAGAAAGTCTCTGACTTACTTGTAAGAAAGTAGACCCAAGTGAATCGTGAATAGTCATCCACTATTACCAGACAGAACCTTTTACCACCAATGCTTTTCGTTCTGGTAGGTCCAAACAAATCCATGTGCAAAAGCTGCAATACATGATTAGTGGAAACTTTATTTATTGATTTGTAAGAGTTTCTAACCTGTTTACCCAAGCACGCATGGTGTACATAGATCAGACTTTGAATAATTCAGAATAGGCAATCCTCGAACAAGTTTCTTTGTAGAGATCTTGTTGATTTGCTTCATGTTGATATGGCCTAGCTTTTTGTGCCATAGATTTGCTTCATCTTGTACGATATTAAGCACTGTGATCTTTCTTGATTCACATCCGGAAGATAGATATTTCCATGTCTTCGGCGCGGTAAAAGATTGAGTAAGGTCTTTACCGATTCCAGAGCACGTTTCTTCCTGAAAGTTGATCTTGAAACCAGAATCACACAACTGACTTATGCTAAGCAGGTTGTAATTTAATCCTTCAACTAATGAAACATTATTGATAGACAAACTTCCAATCTTCACTGTTCCTCGACCAGTAATCTTTCCTTTGTTGTTACCACCAAAGGAAACTTTTCCTCCGTCTATCTGGATAAGTTTTATGAAGCAGCTTGAGTCTCTGTCATATGTCTTGAGCAGCCACTATCAAGATACCATTTTATCTTCTTTTTGATAGTAACCTGCAATTAACAGAAATCAAGCTCTTTTTGGTACCCATACCATCTCGAGTTCGCTGTCTGAGTCTGTGTCTGAATCAAGGTCTGAGTCTGAGTCTGATTTTGCCATTAAACAAATATTGGCATAATCATTATCACTATCTTCACATTCAGTATCACTCCAAGTCTCTGCTTTGAGTGCCTTCCTGTTTTTCTCAGTCTTCCCGTTTCTCTTCTTTAACAGAGAACAGTTAGATCTGATGTGTCCCTTTTTCTTGCATTCAAAGCAAGTCACTTCTTTATTCGTATCATCTTCCTCTGTTGACCTATTTTGAAACCTTTGAGAACTTTGTTTCTTCCAATTGAATTTCCTTCCTTTTCGTTCAACTTTCTGAATCTCTTTATCATAAGTGCCGTTCTTCATCATCTAGATCTTCTTCGAGTCTCGTAACATCAGAATAGTCATTAGACTTTAAGGCAATAGATTTCTTACCTTTTGAGTCTTCCTCTTCGTTGGTCTTCTACTTCATAGGATTGAAGAGTCCCAACCAATTCATCTACGAGAAAGTGGAGCAATCCTCTGTGTCTCTCTTATTGAGGTTTTTATATAATTCCAGTCTTTTGAGAGTCCTCGAAGAAGTTTGTTGACCTTCATATGTCCTGAGATTGGATGTCCCTGATATTCAAGACTATTCACAATTTCAGTAAAGCGACTAAACATGTCAATAATTGATTCTCCTGATCTCATCTTAAAGACTTCATATTGTCCCAAGAGAATGCTGATCCTTGTTTCTATCACACGATCAGTTCCTTCATAGGTAATGTGAAGCCTATCCCATACTTCTTTTGCTGTATCACAAGAAGATATTCTATTATATTCAGTAGGGGATAAAGCACAATATAAAGAGTAAATAGCTTTGGTGTCGAGAGTCTGTCTCTTGGTGATTTCTTCTTGAGTCAAAAGAGTAGGAACAACAGGTTCTTTTCCTCTCTCTGATTCCGATGCAGCAGCAGGATTGATTCCTTTATCAACCACTTCCCATTCCAGAGGATCTTTCGATCTTAGGAATGCCTTCATCTTATTTTTCCATATGCTATAATCTTTTCCATCAAAGTATGGAGGTCCGGGTATTGCTTTGACCTTCAACCAACCCTGTAGGTAACATACTAGCCATAGATCTTTTACTTAGAAGTAAAGACACTTCTTATAAACAAGTACACAAGCTCTGATACCAATTGTTAGAACTAGAATTAGCACCTAGAGGGGGGTGAATAGGTGTTTAAAGCGATTTTAACAATTTAAATCGAATGAGATATAAATAATTTGAAATCAACGATTGCAGCAAATGAAAACAGTTAACAATATAAAGGATTAGGGATAGAGAATCAAGACTCCAGATTTATAGTGGTTCGGCTTAGATCAAGCCTACGTCCACTCTCTCGCACGGATAGCCCTTCCCGGGCCGGATTTCACTAAGAATCAATAAGAGTGATTACAGTCTCACGCTCTTGAGTCCACGGTGTAGATTACTCTACTACACTTCCTCAAGGTCTACAATATGATCTCTCTTTTGATTACATGTAACGCTCAAAGAATGATATCGCAAAATAGAAAAGGAGATTCAGACTTTGGAATTCTTCTATCCGCACCCTTCAACAACTAGAGCATCTCTCTTATATACTTCTTTATGCCTTCAAATACCGTTGGCACCTTCCAAAGAAGTTCTTCCAATCAACCCGTTGGACAGAATCAATTAGAGAGATCTCGAGCTCTTTAAGGTAAGTGTTGATAGCCCATCAATCCTGCTCGCCCATACAATCAGGATCTCGGTTTCCATAAGTAGATCCTTCCAAATTTAAGTTGCGAAGTCGTCCAGGAATCTAAACATATTCCATATAAAACTAAGATCGTTTAGTGCTGAATCCAGTAGAAAGATATCCACTAGTCGTTAGAATAAAGATCATATAAGATCAGAATAAACGTCGTCCTGGAAACTGTCCATGTGAGTAGACTTTGAAATATAAGTCTTGAGTCTTGCTAGCTTCAGACTTTGATCTTCAGACTTTGTCAATAGAGTCTGTAAGTCTTCAGACTAGACTGAAAAACATGTTTTGTCAACTTCAAAATACTTCAAGAGAATTTATCCAACAGCTATTTGTTTATCGTCATCGTGGTCATATTATTATTTTATTGCCCTACATGGATGATATAGTCCTCATTGGTGATTCTCCAAAATTACTAAACCCTCTAGTCCTCATCATGGTCAATTCTTTTCCATGAAAGACCTTGGCACTCTTCATTTTTTATTGGGCATTGAAGTCAATCGCTCCACAAATGGACTCTTTCTCTCACATAAGCATGCCTTGAATCTTTTGAGTCTTGCATCAATACCGCAATTTAAGCTGATTGCTACTCCAATAGCTACCAAGCAACCACCACTCTAGCGTGGTGATAAGCCTTATGCTCACCCATCCCATTTTCGAAACATTGTAGGCGCTTTGGTACCTTACTCTCATTTGTCTGAACCTCTTGCTTGTAGTCAACATAATTTGCCAACATATATGGCCCCAACTATGGCTCATTATCAAATGGTCAAAGCGGACACTAATATTCAATGCGTTCATGTTGTGCTAGGTCTTCAATGAGTTCAACGCGAGGAAGCTTGAGAAGAAGAACGTGTTCGGGGACATACACAAGAACATACCGTTCCTTGGGATCATTTTCGTGACGGTCGTCCTTCAGGTGGTGATGGTCGAGTTCCTGAAGTGGTTTGCCAGCGTGGAGCGGTTGAGCTGGGAAAAATGGGGCACTTGTGTCGGGATCACGGCCACATCTTGGCCTATCAGTTAGGTCGTTAAGTGCATCCCGGTCCCTGATACACCAATCTTCAGCTACTTGGAATCAAAAAGCAAGAAGCTCATAAGGAAAATTGTGCACGGAGAATACTTTATTGGGTTTAGGAACTGTAATCAGGCTTAGCTCGATTCTTCTCATCGTATAGGTATATTAACTTTCTTTTTTTAGGTTTAATATGTATGTATTATAGAGCAAATGAAGTGCAACAGCTTATGGGCATCCCCCAGCATTACACAAAAGATCTAATGATTCAAAAATATGGAGGTAGGAAGTCTCCACATAGTAACCAATACAACATTTGACTAGGAAGGTCTAATTTTTTTGGTAAAGCGAAGCTTTACCTCTTACGTTTTTGCGGACCTTGGCTAAAATAATACGGATGTCAATTGATTTGTTTTGAAACCGTCTATGATTGCACTCCATCCAAATGCAATATATGATTGCTGGGAAAGACACTTTGAGGAGTTTTACTGCCAAATCAAAAGAAAGTTGATATACCTTAATATAAAATAAGGTATATTATCTTTCTCTTGATATAGTGTGATTTTTTTTTCTTTTACCTAGAAAAATATGGAATGTGCAATAGATGGATGTAATTTTCCCAATTGAAAGAGAGCGCTCATTGAAACAGCAATACTAGCATCGTGTTCTCTATAGCATTAATGGATAAGAGAGAAAGACTCTAATTGGCATTATAGGACATAACAACAACATAATGTTTTGGTCCACACTTTTTATGTCATCATGGACGACCATTTCTCCTCAAAATTTTTGGGATAATGACATAAATGGTTTAAGAACTTTGGCATCACGTGTAATGTGATCGATAGACTTTTAATTTATTCAATATCATTCCTGAAATCTATCCCAATGTGCAATGCGCTCTTTAAAATTTTAATTTATTCAATGTGAATTCTAAATTTTTAATACATTTTCAATTGGTCTTTAAATTATATGGAAATGTTTCAATGTTGAAAAGGGAATGATGTATATGCAAAATGAGCAAAAAAAAAAAACATTATAATAAGTAAAATAGGGTATTATTGCTACTTCGAGAAGAGCCAGTGAACTTTTAGTGAAATAGGATTTGCAAAAAGAAATAATTAAATTAACTAAAGTCAAAACGACTCTCGCGTTCTCATTCATCAATGCGTGGTTCTTTATGAGAGGGGAAACAATTCAAAAATGTGGGTGGAAGGAAACATCCTAGAAAATGGGCAAACATGGCTTAAATACGGAGCAAGATTAGGACAGATGAATTAACCATGCAATTCCTTTATGCAAAATAAACAATTTAAAAATTATTGTTAGGTGCAACAAGATCCTCAATCTTTGATCCTTATATGATTTAGATGGCTTTTCTAGAAAGAGTATTTCTTCTTTTTTCTTTACTCAGATGGTTTCGGAGTGTGGCTTCTTCCAGATGATTTGATCTAATCCCCTCAACCCTTTGTCAATGATGTTAATGCGAATCCATGTTCTCGCGACACATACATATTTGACATTGTGTTCTCGCGAATTATTGCAATTTACATCATTAGTCAATATAATCAGCGCAAGGCAATATCCCGTTTGTTTATCACCAGACAAGGTGCAAATTCTGATTGCACCAACAGTAATTTTCAGTTTTTTGTATTTCTTTTTTTCTTTTTTCATGGAGAGCAACACATACCTCACGTAGGAGTTGAACCTTCCAAGAAACAACACAGCATTGGGTCTCATCCTCCCTGCATATCTTTTGACCATTCGTCGACTCCCCAATCCCCATCCCAAGCCCGTCAAGTCAAGTTAAAGTCAATCGCGGGCTTTCCTGGAAACGCGTTTAGCCCTGCGTGCCTCGATTTCGCTGTAACCCGAGTATGCACTCACAAATTATCTTGCATTGGTCCACAGTCAGCCGTCGTTTTGCATTGAATCTCTCCTCTGCGTGAGTCTTTCGGGTCGTCCTTTCTCGGAAACCCGTTGGCAGCTTCCGTGTCCCGCAATCGCGCGGTAGCCCGGCTCGCCGCTTAACCCATGCGATCGGCGGGTATTTCTCAGACATCATTCCACAAACTCCAAGATTGCCTTTTTCGTTGCTATCTCAACACAATCAGAGTTTCTCTCTTTTGTCTTGCCATTTGCATTGTGCGGCCCTATCTGTGCATTTCTTCCCATCGCTGAGGAGTCGTGACTCCTTCCGCTCCTAGGCCACCTCGAATTGCCCGAGCAATGGCCTCCGCGAGGCGAAGAAGAAATCCTTCCCGCACTTCGATTTCGATCCACGATCAACCCAGGTCCTTCGGGATTAATCAGTCAGAGCTCACAAGTCTGGTCAAAGAGAAGGACCTCGGCGACCTCCGAGAAAAACATGGCGGCGTACTGGGAATCGCCGAAGCCCTTAATACTAATTTCTTTCGTGGAATCAGCGGCGAACCAGATGATGTCACTCGCAGGCAAAACGCATTCGGTGTCAACACATTCAAGCGGCCCGCCAAGGGCTTCTTCCACTTTTTGCTAGAGGCTTTCAAGGACCTCACGCACCTGATTCTTCTTGTTTGCGCTGGGCTTTCGCCCGGGCTTGCGATCAAGGAGAGCGGGCTCAAGGAAGGCTGGTACAGCAACGGGAGCTCATTCTTCTCAGTTCTCCTCGTGATTGTGGTGTCCGCAATGTGCAAATACCAGCAGAACCGGCAGTTTGATAAATTGTATGGGGCTACCGGTAATATTCTCTTCGATGTGAAAAGAAAGGGCCAGCGGCAGCAAGTGTCCAGATCCAATATCGTCGTCGGAGATGTCGTTTGTCTGTGTCCCGGCAATCAAGTCCCGGCAGACGGTCTGTTCTTTGGGTACCGCTTGTTGGTATGGACGAGAACTTGTACTGTTTCGATCACATTAGTTTCGCCTATTAACTCATGTTAGTTTCCTCCAGAAATATATAGTATTAGTATTTACCAAGTTCGAGCCCAGGTTGATTAATTAGTTAAGTAATTAGTTTAAAGAAATGTAAAAGCCTACGATATTCTGTTTGATACCGCACACTATCATTTTCATAATTTTAATTCTATGACAAAGAGGAAGGTAAGAGTTTTAATTCGTAATTCCAGTCGTAGGAGAACAAACTTTGTTAAAAAAGTTTACTCGAAAAAGTATACTTAAACATAATCCATTTCTTCTCGGATTAATATATATTCAAGTTTCATTTTCTTTGTTTCAACTTGAGACTCCGCATCCTCGCGTCACTAAATCATGTGCAACGTTTGTGTTATCAATTTAGGTCGACGAATCGAGCATGACCGGGGAGAGTGATTGCGTAGAAGAGAAGAGACATCAGAATCCATTCCTGTTCTCTGGAACAAAGGTCGTTGATGGGGACGCTCTGATGCTGGTCACAGCGGTTGGGATGAACACAAAGGAGGGCAAGATGATGAGTTCAATCAACCGCGGCAGCAGCGAGGATACCCCTTTACAGGCTTGGCTCAACAAGCTCACCTCGTCGATTAGCAAAGTCAGCTTGGTGGTCAATTTTCTGGTTCTTGTGGTCCTGCAAATTCTCTACTTCACGGGAAAAAAACAGGGGGCGAACAGGAAACAGGAATTCGATCCAAGCCAAACGATGGGCGACAACATCATGAACTCTGTGGGGGGAAAAATTGCAGCCACAGTGACAATCGTATCGGTCATGATTCCCGAAGGATTGCCAATCGCGGTAACACTCATTCTTGCTTGTTCAATGAAGAGCATGAGGGATTGGGCGATGGTGAGGAAGCTTTGGGCCTGTGAGACAATGGGGTCAGCCACCACTATTTGCATCGACAAGACTGGCACTCTCACGACGAACCAGATGAAAGTGACGAAATTCTGGGTTGGCCAAGGCTTCGCGGCAGAAAACGGGTGCTCCTCTGCCTCCAAGTTTGTCCTGGATTTGATTCGGGACGGAGTTGCTTTGAACACAAATGGTGGCGTCTACAATCCAGAGCTATATTCAGAATCGGTGTACGGGTTATCCCGTTGTCCCACCGAGAAAGCGATTCTTTCCTGGGCAGTTTCACAATTAAGCATGGACATGCAGGAGATAAAGGAAAGCTGTCGAGTCATCGCACGCGAAGTCCTCGACAACCAGAAGAGAAGCGGTGTCCTAATAAAGAAGACCATAGATGACAGAGTACAAGTGCACTGGAAAGGAGGGGCGGAGATGATCTTGGCGATGTGCTCGAGCTTCTACGACGGGTCGGGGATAGAGAAAGATTTGGACGAAGATGAAAGGAAGAAATTCAAGCAGATAATCCAGGGGATGGGGGCGAGCGGCCTGAGCTGCATCGCTTTTGCTCATAAACAATCCTGCGCAGAATCCTACGCAGAAGCGATCAGAAAAGGAAATTACATTAACGAGATCCAAAAGGACAGCCTGACATTACTAGGACTCGTTGGTATTATTGAACTGTGCCGTCCTGGTGTGGATCGCGCGGTTCAAGCTTTTCAGGACGCCAGAGTGAACATCACGATGATTACAGGAGACAACAGCTTCGCTGCTAAGGCCATCGCCAAAGAGTGCGGGATTCTCAGGCCCGAGGATGATGCCTCCGATGAAGCCTTCATGACAGGGGCTGATTTCCGCAACTACTCGATTGAGAAGAGGCTTGAAGAAGTTGAGAAAATCCGGGTCATGGCGAGATCCTCCTCTTCTGATAAGCTCCTCATGGTTCAATCCTTGAAGAACAAAGGCCATGTGGTCGCCTTCATAGGAGACGGCACGAGCGACGCACTAGTCCTCAAGGAAGCCCACATCGGGGTCTTGATGGGCATCCAAGGCATTGAATTTGCCAAAGAGAGCTTGGACATTGTCATCCACAGCGACAACTTCTTCTCCGTGGCGGAGGTGCTGCGTTGGGGTCGATGCATCTATGATAACATCCAGAAGTTCATCCAGTTCAAGCTCACAGTGAACATCGCGGCCCTTTTGATCAACTTTGTGGCCGCAATCTCCTCCCGTGACGTCCCTTTGACAGCCATCCAGCTCTTATGGGTGAACCTGATTGTGGACACGCTTGGCGCCTTCGCTCTGTCCACAGACCTGTCCACAGAGCAGACCAGGGAGGTCATGAAAAAGCCCCCCGTGGGCTGGACCGAGCCACTCATAACAAACGTCATGTGGAGG
This sequence comes from Eucalyptus sp. ANBG9806169, assembly GCA_014182395.1. NCBI lineage: Eukaryota > Viridiplantae > Streptophyta > Magnoliopsida > Myrtales > Myrtaceae > Eucalyptus > Eucalyptus sp. ANBG9806169. Next base: position 6,183,641 of record CM024580.1, read on the forward strand.
AATCTGGTGGGACAAGCAATTTACCAAGTGGCTGTCCTCCTCACTCTACAATTCAAGGGTGAATCGATCTTCGGCGTGGACGAGGCGGTGAAGCGGACCGCTGATATTTAACGTGTTTGTCCTGTGCCAAGTCTTCAACGAGTTCAATGCGAGGAAGCTTGCGAAGAACATATTTGAGGGCATTCACAAGAACAAGCTGTTCCTAGGGATCATCTTCATGACGGTGGTCCTCCAAGTGGGGATGATTGAGTTCCTGAAGCAGTTCGCGGTCACGAAGCGGTTGAGCTGGGGACAATGGGGTGCATGTGTCGGGATCGCAGCCATGTCTTGGCCTATTGCTTGGGTTGTCAAGTGCATTCCGGTCCCGCGTACGCCAATCTTTACTGGTGTATTGAATTTCTCTTGACACAACGTGAATTTTTTTTTTTGGGTCCTTTGACCTAGAAAAATGAAAAGAATGTGCAATGAATCGATGTAATTTTTCCAATTCAAAGAAAGCATTCATTTAGAAAACAAGAAATGAGATGAGAGACTTTAATATAGCCAAGAATGTGAAGAATAAAATTGTGAGAAAAATGCGGCAGCACAAATAGAATGAATTGGTACGAATTTAGTTCTTCGCTACATCCCTCGATGCCATTGTAACCATAGTTAATCCGTTACACAACTGACCTCACCCTCTACTTCAGCTCAAGCAATATGAAGATATTGTCTCTATTGGAAAAAAAAGTCAGCAAAAAAATTGACTAACCTTTTGATGCGCAGTAAAAGCGATTACCCAGGAATATACATAAGATTACAAGCACGCAATAAACGAATCTATAACTTTACAATAGTCCGAATACAATCGCAAAAAAAATATTCTCATTTTATAGCATTAATGTCAATTGTCTTCTCAAAGTAGAAACGGAAGCCTTTTGAGAGTAGAACCATTCTCTTTTCTGAACCTTCTTTTTAATCTCATATAACTCATGTATATATATATAATTATGCAAAAGTTATTTTATAACTTCCCTTGAAAGATAACCGGTCACTCGTTTTTTAAAAGGTGCCTCTTAGACACACATCACTGCCCCTCGGACACACCCACCTAAATTTTGCCTTTTTACTTAGGACTTAATTGCTTAGAAAATTAAGGATGAATGTTTAGTCCCTAGTAAAAATAATTTGTATCGCATGTAGACATTGGGGACATTAACATCACTAGTACTAACCAATGAATTTTTTGAGTTTTTTTCTAAAAAATTAGTATTAAAGTTATTATTATTTTGTTTTTATTTCCATTTTAAAAAAATAAAAGAAAAAGAAGAAGCAAGAAAAAGAAAAAGAGAGAGAGAATCCAAATAGGGCCGGACCAGATCTGGGCCTGTCCGGCCCCCTTCCTTTCCCTTTTTTCTTTTTCCCCGCAGCCAGCCCACTTATCTTTTCTTTCCCATGGGGCCCACCTCTTTTTTATTTTTCTTTCTTCTTTCTTTCCCCACGGGCCGGCCCACCTCTTTTCTTCCTCAGCCCAGCCCGTTCGTTCCCCCTTCTTTCCCCTCTCCAGCTCGCCTTGGCCGCTGCCTTCGCGGCAAACAGGGAGAAGGGACGTTGGTACAGCGTACAGAGGACAGCAGCGTGGAGGGCGTCGCGCGCGACGCTGGTGAAAGGGAATGTCGTGCGGTACGGTCTGAGCTGGCATGGTCCTGGCGAGAGCGAAGAGAGACAGGGGCGTTTTGAAAAGAGGGAGGAGCGTTCTGTTCTTCGGGGAGTTCGCTTTTGGCCGAGAGAGGGGGGAGAGATCGGAGAACTCGGGAGAGTTTTGAGCGAGTGTGAGGGAGAGAACCAGAGAGTGAGGGAGCTCGAGAGGGTGTTCGACCGTCGCCAGAGTCCGTTCGTCAGCCGCCGTCCGCCGCAGCGCTCCCCTACGAACCAGGTAGGTCTTGTGCTTAGCTTTTTGATTTGTGTCGAGTTGCGTCGCTTTCTCGAGGATCTCGCTTCGAGAACACCGCGGGACGGCCAGCCATTGCTCGATCCATTTCGAGTTCACCCTCCCGTCGCCGCTACCGAAGCCGAGTAGGGATCTCCTCATTTTAAACGCCCGTCCCCGTGAACCCCTGCTACTCCGCCCTATTTTGCTAGTATAGGACGCTGAGTTTTGTTCCTCCTGTTAGTCACACGCGTGCTGGGCTTCTGCGGGCTAATGTGGTTGATTTCGAATGCCCCTTTGATGGTTTTTTAAAGTTTGGCGCTGAGTCCGAGTGCAAGAAGGGTTGATATCGTTCCTCCGGTCCATGCCCACCACATGTTCGACGATATTTCTAAGCCAGCCCAGGCGGTTGCATTACCGATTCCCATATGTTCTTGAACGCGTATAAGTAGGCTTTCCATGTTATGAACCTTTTGTTGCTTGCTAGTTGTCGTTTGCATCATCGGGCCAGGTCTGGGCATACATTCGCTGCGTTTTATTTGTCTCCGTTGGTTTCCTGGGGTGGTGGCTGTAAGTGGTGCGCGGCTCGGGGAGGCCGGCGATGATGTCACGAGGTGATGGTGGCGGCAAGCGACGATCTCAGCCGCTGCTTTGTTTATGGTGCACGGCGTGAGAGAATAGGTCGGGCGTTCGGCGATGGAGGCTTTGGGAGGAGGGGCTAGTTTCGGGCGTGGGATTAAACCATCGAAGAAGGAGAAGAAGTGGGGCAGAAGAGGACGAAATAGGGAAAAGACAAAAAAATTAATTTAAATATTAATATTAATATAAAAACGAAAAAGAAAACAAAAAAGTGTTTTAAGAAATAGATTTTGTCTATTTAGGTTAAATTCGGATTGTCGGATAGGGTCAACGGCCGGATCGGATTTACGGGCCTGAACCCGTTCTCCCGAATATAATAATATTAAATATTACATATATTAAAAAATTTCAAATTTCAAAAATTTTCAGAAAAAAATGAAAAAAATAAAAATTCAAAAACTTTCCGAAAATTCAAAAGCTTTCAGAAAACATTAAAAAAAAATTCAAAAAATTTCCGAAAATTCAAAAACTTTCAGAAAATATTAAAAAATTCAAAAAAATAAAAATAAAAATAAGGAAACGACTCGAATCAAATTAAAGCGCTTCAAACCAAAGCCCACAACTTTCAGATTTTGTACATAATACTGTGCATTAACATTTTGTTTTTATGCTATCCTTAGGAAATAAGAGAATTGGCTTAAATTATAGGCAAATCACATCGAGTACTATCGGCTTGTTGCATCTTCGACCTCATCAATGTCTGACTAAGCATGCGTCTTCATAACGTGTATTGGTATGAATTACAGACATTGACTATGTCAAGGCAAGGAAGAAATTCATTACGTATATTGGTCACAATTTCTAATTAACTCAAATTAAGTCAGGCCATATTCTCAAAATTTGGAACATAGACATAAAGAATTATGGATGAGCCAAATGGTGCATATATTAGGTGCCATGCCTTTAACATCAAGCAACCAATTGCAAAAGCATCTTAGGGCTGGGAGCTAATATGTTACATTGACCACTACCGGGTCTTTTTGCCTAGAACTAAGGCATGGAAATATTTAATTAGATGGGCAAATGGGACCTAGAAAGAGGCCTGGAACAACTTGAACTTAAGACTTTTTACTCCGATATCATATTAAATATTGTAGAACCACTATTAACTTTTTTATAAATTTAAACTGTTAGATGAATGAATGATTTAAAATTTATTCATTTTATCATAATCTATTCACAACCGGCACTATACAGAAAAAAATATGGTGACTCAGGCATTGTACCAGCTAATAGTGTTTTTGATGGTGCGGTTCAAGGATAAACAACATCTTAATGGGAATGAACAAGTCAAGAATAGATCCATCTTCCACATTCTCATCCTTTGTCAAGATTTACGGCTTATCTATTCAAGGAAGCTCGAAGAGATCAATGTCTTGAAGGGGACGGTCACACGCAACAAATGGCTTTGGGGCTGTTTTTGGAGGAATAGTCCTCGCTCAGGTGGCAATGATGGAACTCTCGGCGAGGTTTCTAGGTACAAAGAGATTGGATTGGAAGCAATGGGGGGTGTGCATTGCAATGGCAGCCGTTTCATGACTTCTTTGTTGGTTGTTTAAGTGGTCTTTTCCTGTGATGACAGTATTGTACTGATTAGCTTTGGAGTCAAGTGCAACAAAGAGCACCTGGTGTTTTCTTCAGGTTAGAGATGCGTTCTTAAAAATGCAAATGCCCAACTGCAGTGCCCTCTCGTTTTTTACCCTCCCTTTGGGTCTCGTGCGAGATCTTTATTTGCGATCAGATTTCATACAATTGAAAATTTCTTTGACTTGAATTGAATTCCGTATAGAATTGTGGGAAAAAAGTTAGGAGGTAACGAAATGTTGTTAATAGGTACTCAATTAGAGCTCTTTTCAAATCATAGTATCAATATCGCAGCTTGGTTTCACTATAGCCAGAGCAAATTCTTAGGGAAAAATGTCCAAAAAATTTTCACCTATTATATTGATATTAATTTAGTCTTAAACATTTTTAATGATGTCAATTTTTTGTTTTTTTTGTTTTTGGTCGGTCCCACGCTAGTCCTACTCTAACATTCACTCTCGGACTTTTGCCCCGCTCTTTGCGGGCGTGGGAGTCGAAACCCACTCATGAAATGAAATCGTCCCCACCCCAATCCCCCTTGAGAATGTAGGGATTTGAACCCCCAACCTCCTCCTTTCAAGATGGAAAGGTGGCCACTGGGCGAACCCCAGTGGTTTTAATGATGTCAATTGAGTCCCAAATATTTTGACCTAGAGCCAATTTAGTTATTTCGGCTAATTTTTACTAGAAATTGTCATTGTAGACTCCGGATGGCCTATATGGCACAACCGACACTAAAGTTGACATTTTTAAATAATATTTCAATAATTTTCTCTTTTTTTTCTCTTTTTCTTCTCTTCTTTCCTCTAGTGGTCGGCAAGGATTGGCCTCACCTGAGCTGAGGGCGAGGGCAAACGTCCCCAAGCCCACCCTTGCCAAATCCGTACAGAGAATTTGAGTACTTTGACGTTAGGCTCATCGGACTTGGGCCGCTTGAGTGCGCTCTTGACAGCGGGAGGTGGAGGTGGAACAGGGGATGGGGCTGTATCGTTTTTTTGCGAGAAGAAGAGGAGGGAAACTGAAGAATGCGTCGTGCTCCTCCTCCTTGCTGTTCTTTTTCTGGAATTTGGGCTTCTCGTGGGTTTGAAGTAGGTGGCGGTAACCCTTGGAACGAATGTCCCCCCATTTCTCTGCTCTCTCTGCAGGAGTCTTGAGCGTGTTGCGATTCTCTCTCGTCTGAAGATTGGGCTGAGCGAGGGCGACCTCGCCGGGCATCACTTGAGTGAGGGCGACCTCACCGGGCATCCAGGCGACACCTGGTCTCATCAGAACTGGTGAGGTTTACCAACCCTTGGAGGGCATGACTGTGTTGCCCACTAAAGGAAATAGGAGGAAAAAAGGAAGAAAAAAGTTAAAAATTTAAAAATTATTAAAAATTATTGATAAATGTCCACGTCAGTAGTAATCCTACCATATAGTATGAACGATGTCTATGTCAATAATATTAAGTCAAAATAAGTCATAATGATTGAATTGACTCTTTATTAAAAAATTTATAACTAAATTTGTATAATTAAAATATTATAAAGTTTTAGCATCAGTGGCTGATAGTAACAATCTACCAATCATATCATGAAAAAAAACTCTAAATTAATATACTTGCGACATATTGTACTTTAGGCAGCCAAGTCTTCGGAAGAATCGACGTGACAACTTCCACGAACTCTCCCGATCATAAAACGGAGAGAAACAGAGCATGTACAGGACCAGAGTCTGAAAGCACTCTCCCCGAACGAGATGAAATCACGCAAAAGAAGCGGAAAACCATGGCGAAGGAGATGCCTGACGGACCATCCAGAAAGTTCCTCCACAATCTGGCTTTTCTCCCCTCCGCGATCTTTACGGGGAAAAGGAATTGGCTTTCTTGCCGTGGTCCCTGCGTGTCCTCTTCAACCCCACCCGTCCGCTCCCTCATATCTTGGAACCTCCTCTCCCCCATAACGCGTCAGCTCCCACTTGTGACATATTGACATGCGTCACTGGTTCGCAGCCTGGTCACAGCTAGCGCGCACACATCTTCGCGTCGCCATCGCCCTCGGGCGTCCGCCAGAGAGTCGTCAGGAAGAAAAAGAGCACGACCATCTCTTCATTATTTTATTATTATTGTTTTTAACTCTATTTATTCTTTTAATTTAATTTAAATCATATTTGAATCGAAATGATGTCATCCTAACATTACCATTCATGTTTTAGTCATGTCAGAGTCACGTAAAAAATTTAAATAAACAATAAATTTTAGGATTTTCGATGCATTTATTATAATTTTTTTTGTTTGATGGGTCTGGAGTGCGGCTTTTTGCGGAAAAATTTATCTATCCCCTAACTCATTATAGTGGCAATGTACATTTTCATGATGCATGATAACCCATATTTGACCTCAAATTCATATACATGACAATCTATATCATTGGCCAATATTCTCTCGATGCGCAATGACCTACCAATTATTGATTCGACCCAACCTGAATTGTCACATGGCAATATATTTGTTTGTTAACCATCTTAACCCTCTCGTTATGTTCACCATCCTCTTTCGATGATGATGTGTGGATTTTGGATGATCCATTTTGCTATGGATGGCTTTGAGAGCTCGAATGCTACCTAAATGTACATAATTCATCCTCCTCCGACTTCATCCATCCTAAAATAGGTCATCTGCCGTTAGGCATTCGAGTTCGCTGTATTTGCCTCCTCCTCCTTTGACATGCTCTCTATTTAATCTTGGTCCTCGGTTCTGTTTGTGCACAGTACTAATAGTTGCTCAACGCAAGTTATCACATGCAAACTTCTTGAGATAAGGCCCCCTCTAATCACATTATTGTCAATAAAATCATCCAAAAATCCGAAACTTATTTTACGGCAGTCAATTCAACCCAAATTGATCAGAAATCGTTGACATTAGTATAGCACTGTTAAAATCATAACATCATTAGTCATGGATAACATAATTATTTCGTCTATACTAGAACCAGTACACCGTTGTTAAATAATTATATCCTCTACTGGACGTTCTATCTCTATTCCTTTGATGTCACAAGTGATATCGTACAAGACATTGGCTATTTCATGGCACGAAAACCCAAACGAACAATTTTTCCATTGTTCCATCGTAGCCGCAAGAGTTCCTACTTTAACCGATACTTTAATTAAACGTGCGGTAAAAATTTATATCAACACAGCCGGTTTCAATGCGATGAAACAAATATTTCGCTCACTCTTAACTCGTAACATTATAAGGATGTGCTTTCCTCCATCCTAAGTTTGATAGAAAAAAGTATTTGTTAATTTAACAATTAATATCACGAAAATCTCAAACTGATGCATGCATGAAAAATTTACCTTCTGTTAACTTTCGTCAAATTTCACCATTAAATTGTTGAGTTGGAGGACACATGGTAGTTGATGTGACAAGTCCACATGAAAATCTAAAGGGTTAATACCATGAAAACCCTCAAACTAATATCTTGAGAAATTTACCTTAAATTATTTTTGGGATCGTCAAAAATCCCAAATTGGTATATGCATGACGCATTTATCCTCCATTAGTTTTCATCAAATTTTACCATAAAATTTTTAAATTGGATTACACGTGGCAATAACTCAATTGAGGTGGCAAGTCCACGTGAAAATTCATAACATTCACTCTCTATTTTTTCGATTAGCCCTAACTTGAAACAATTAGGGTTCATTCTCTCTCTCCCTCAGAGCTCAGTCAGAAAAACCCTAGATCGTCTTCCTCTTCATTGAATCCTTCATTGTCGTCTTTGGCTAAGGTTGTAGAAATTCGAACACCATTTAGCAAAAAAAAATTAGTGACACCTTTAGTAAGGATCTTTGTTGTTCTTTGCCCTAAGATGTTGCCTATGATGAATGGTCACACTGATTTTACTTTAATAGCATAGTCTTTTTATTCATGGTAAAATTTTGTAGTGAATTATAAAAAAAAAATCTAGGTGTACAGAGGCAATGTTAGAGAAATCTGGAAGATGAACTTGATTGCACATCACAACTCAGCCTGATTGCTTCATTCATCGACCTAGATTTATCAAGAAAAGTTGATACATCAAATGCTCTTTGAATGGGGTTTAGGATTCTAACAATTTGTGTGTATCCCACATGAAAAAACCATTGTTTTTGCTTACCTCGAGGAGGGAGTGTTGATAGAAAGTTAAGTAAAAATCGCAAGGGCTCAATCCATTATTAATGTTCTTACACTAGATTTGGTCGGGCCATGTAATGGCACTTGATCAAGCCATTTTATTAAGAGTACCATTAGAGTTACTGAAAGTGTTATTAAAGAGTTTTTACTAAACAGGGTTCACAATTTCCACGACCTTAGCCAAAGATGACAATAAAGGAGTCCATGAACAAGAAGACGATCTAGGGTTTTTTGTGCTTTGAGAAAGAGAGAGAGAGAGAGAGAGAGAGAGAGAGAGAGAGAGAGAGAGAGAGAGAGAAGGACCCTATTGGTTTTTAAATTAGAGTTAATTGAAGAAATAAAGAAAAAGTGTTATGGATTTCCACGTGAACTTTGCCACGTTAGAGTAAATTTATCATGAGTATACTCGTTTGAGATTTTTGGTGACTCAAAAATTAATTTAAGATAAATTTATCATCAATATATCAGTTTGAGTCTTTTGAGGTATTAACTCTTAAATTAATGTCTAAAGTTTGAGTGGTGCATGAGATTCGACCCGATTAGAAGATATATATCAACCCTAATTGTAGTGATAATTAGGATTAGATTTCTTGGGTGGTTATTTTCTTCAAGTGGCAATGGTCAACTCATACATATCCAAGAAGACCAAGAATTGAACTCTATAGAGTTTGACATCCAATGGAATTTTTTTATTTATTAACACTTTTGGCTTGAGTCTAATTTAGATGCGGAAAATACTCAAGCGAGTGAGTAATCGTAATTCCAATTATTAAATTATTATGACTTATTTGCTATTGACTCTCATCGTGGAATAGTTACCGACACTCATATCAAACCACAATTCTCGTTTATTTTTTTGATGATTTCGTGTCGATGTAATTATAAGATCCCGTTAGTTTCTGTTAGAGATGAGAATGGTTCCAGGGTAGAGCTTAGAATTGAAGAACTAGACCAATATAAATATATCCAGTTTTAGATTCCAAGGTATGCATGGTAGGTTTCAAGTTTTAAAAATTGGAGAACTTATTTTGATGAGTAAATTCCATGTTCTAGGTAAGTGGAACCTGGAGCTTGGAACCTATTTTTGTGTTTTTCTTGATTTATGATTTCGTATAATTTTGCGGTATTCCATGACATCTGATGATGAGTATATAATTTAAAACAACTAGTCTAAACTTCCATTTTATGACTAAGACTTTTGTTTTGTTAATGTTTTTTTTTTATATTATTTGTATGTGTAAATATAAGCTGTGGTAAGTATATTAGAGTAATAAGTGATAGTCTTCAAAGTTGATGATTCACTATAATTGTTTAATTAATAATATAAGTGGAATCGAGAACCAATCATAGAACTTGTGAATCCATGTTTCAAAAAATGAGAAACTATTTCAACGAGTAAGTTCTAAATAAAACCTATATGGAATTTGAAATCACATAAACCCTAATTTCTGCATTAGTTTTACGAACGGTATTTTCAACTAAACCTTTGACCGATGCATTGTAAATGCCGACATCACCCCCGTGAATAAATTTAAAAACGAATAGTCAAGCTACCGATTAGACAGATGGATAGAGGGGAAAAGCGACCCAACCGTGTCATTTTGGAATGGGCGGGGGGCTATCAAGTACAAACACAACTTGGGGTCTCTCAGTGATGATGTCATATTCCGTACACGACATCCGCAGCAAGCAACCCCCGCCCACCAACGAGTCTATCACGTCTGCATGTCTTTTCACCCTTTTTGTTCAGCTCGAAACCCGATTGTAGCTTCCATGCAGATAAAGGTACAGTCCAAGCAGCGTGAGCATTATGTATATAAACCCATGCAATCGATCGGCGTCTCCTCGGACACCATCCCACAAAATTCGAAGAATCGCTTCTTTTCCGTTGCTAATCAAGACACAATCTTCCCGGTTTTTTTTTTTTTATTTTTTCTTTTTTCGTCTTGCCATTTGCACTGCTGCGGTGCGGGCCTATCTCGGTCATCGGAGGATCCCAAGCCTGTGCATCTCTCCCCGGCGATGACGAGCATTCTCCGTGGTGGCAGCTCCATCCCCCATTATGAGGCTCCGAGTGCTCCCTCTGATCAACCCAGCTCCCTCCATATTGATCAGCCACTGCTTAGAGCGCTCGCTCCTTCCTGCACTTCGATTTCGATCCCCGATGAGGCTCGGAGCCCTCACTCTGATCAACCCAGCTCCCTGGAGATTGATTAGTCACAGCTTGGAACGCTCACTCCTTCCTGCACTTCGATTTCGATCCCCGATGAGGCTCTGAGAGCTCGCTCTGATCAACCCAGCTCCTTCGAGATCGATCAGCCACAACTCGAAGCACTCGCTACTTCCTGCACTTCGATTTCGATCCCCAATGAGGCTCCGAGAGCTCGCTCTGATCAACCCAACTCCTTCGAGATTGATCAGTCACAGCTCGAAGTGCTCGCTTCTTCCTGCACTTTGATTTCAATCCCCGATGAGGCTCGGACTGCTTACTCTGATCAACCCAGCTCTTTCCAGATTGATCAGTCACAGCTCACAAGGCTGGTCAATGACAAGAACCTCAACTGCCTTAGAGAATTCGGCGGCATCAACAGAGTCGCCTCGGCCCTTGAAACTGATGTCTCTGATGGAATTAGCGATGAGCAGGATGACATCACTCGCAGGCAAAACACATTTGGCGTCAACAAATTCAAGCGGCCCGCCGAGGGCTTCTTCCACTTTTTGCTCGAGGCTTTTAAGGACCTCACGCACCTGATTCTTCTTGTTTGCGCTGGGCTTTCACCCGGGCTTGCGAACAAGGAGAAGGGGGTCAAGGAAGGCTGGTACAACGGCGGGAGCCCATTCTTCGCAGTTTTCCTTGTGATCATGGTGTCCGTTGTGAACAAATACCACCAGAACCGGCAGTTCCATAAATTGTATTGGGCTAGCGGTAATATTCTCATCCATGTGATGAGAAAGGGTCGGCAGCAGCAAGTGTCCAAATACAAGATAGTCGTCGGAGATGTCATTTGTCTGAAGATCGGTGATCAAGTCCCGGCAGACGGTTTGTTCATAGAAGGCCATTCCTTGCAGGTACGGATGAGACTGTACCAATTTGATCGCATTAGATTCGCGTGATAACTTATGTTAATTTCCTCCAGAAATATATAGTATTAGTATTACCAAGTTCGAGCCCAGGCTGGTTGACTAATTAGTTAAGTAATTAGTCCAACGAAATGTAAAAGTGTACGACATTCTGTTTGATACTGCACAGTTTATCATAATCACAATCACAATCATAATTCTATGACAAAAAGGAAGTGAGGGTTTTAATTCGTAATTCTAGTCGTAGGAGAACAAACTTTGTTAAAAAATTTACTGGAAAAAGTATATTTAAACATGATCCAACTCTTCTCGTCTCAATATTTATTCAGGTTTCATTTTCTTTGTTTCAACTTGAGACTGGAATGCATCCACTCGTCTCATCCTAGCGTCACTAAATCATGTGCGACGTTTGCATTGTCAATTTAGGTTGACAAATGGATCATGACCGGGGAGAGTGATCACGTAGAAGAGAAGAGCAATCAGAATCCATTCCTATTCTCTGGAACAAAGGCCGCTTATGGGGATGCTCGGATGCTGGTCACATCGGTTGGGATGAACACAACGTGGGGCAAGATGATAAGTTCAATCAACCGCGATAGCAACGAGCAGACCCCTTTATAGGCTCGGCTCAACAAGCTCACCTCATCGATTAGCAAAGTCGGCTTGGCGGTCAATTTTCTGGTTCTTGTGGTGCTGCTAATTTACTACTTCAGGGGAAAAAAACAGGACGACAACAGGAAGCAGGAATTCGTTCCAGGTCAAACGATGGGTGACAATATTATAAACTCCGTGGGGGGCATCATAGCAACCACAGTGACAATCGTGGGGGTCGCAATTCCTGAAGGCTTGCCGCTTGCGGTAACTCTCACTCTTGCTTATTCGATGAAGAGGATGATGGCGGATCAGTTAAATATAAAGGAACAGAAGTTGAAGAAGAAGAAGAACAGCAATGGCACGTGTTGGAAAAACAGTCAACAAAGAAAACAGAGGACTTGGCGATACAGAAAAGATGATCAACGGTGAAGAACTTGTGATGAAGATCAGCTTGGATCGACATCAATGAAGGAGACACCTGAAGTGAAGAATGACATGGATCGCCAACATATACAAAACTAACACATATGCTATGAGCTGTAATCTGTTATTAGTAGTCTGTTATTAGTAGTCTGTTTTACTGAACAAACTACATTCGGGTTTTCTGTTAGTTGTTTGTTCTTAGTAGTTTGTTCCTTATATAACTAGAGACTTGAGATCAGTAAAAACATACGAAGAAATAGAAGAAGAGAAGTAGTATTCAAATATAGAGAGAAAGAGATAGAGAGAAGAAAGAGAAATCCTCCATGGATGTTTGGCGTCACAGAAAAGTTTCAGCAGGATGATCAAAAGCTACTGAAGATTCAAGTAAGATAGAACAGAGGAAGTAAAACAGGGGATCTATATTCATTGGTGTTCTAGATACATTGCACTTCAATGATTTGTTAATACAATGATACATGAAGTATTTTCAGAATTGATTGTTCTGCACTAGATTCTGTTCTTCATATTCATCTGCTTATTGCTCGTCTTCATATCACCATCTAGTTCTTCAGTTTCTCTTGGTATCAGAGCCACTGTTGATTTACTGTATCAACAGCATCTTCAAATCCTATAAGGATTCATTAGCATTCCTGATATCTTTTCTCTCAAGCTGAAATCTTGTGACAATGGCAATAAGAACACCAAAGTATCCTTTTCCGATACATGTGAACATCTCGAATTTTATCACAATCGACTTACCGAAGGAAATTTTCTGTTATGGCAAGCTCAGATTCAAAGATTTCTGAAAAGCCAAGAATTATTTGGCTTCATTAATGGTGATATTCCTTCACCTCCTCGAATGCTGCAAAATGATGCTGAAAGTTGTGAATCTGAATTATTTAATCCTGACTATGCTGACTGGACAAGAACATATCAGTTGATATCATCGTGGATCAGTGGAGCTGTCACTGAGAATATCTTAAGTCTAATAATTGGCTTAGATACATCTTTTGAAGTATGGCAGACTCTTCTAAAGCGATTTACACAGAAGTCAATTGCTAGAGAGTTTGAACTCAGAGGGAAACTACAGTCTTGCCAGAAGCTTGATCAAACTCTCTCTGCCTATCTTAGAGAATATAAGTCTATATGTGATCAGTTGAATGCAATAGGCAAACCTGTGGATGAAATAACCAAAATATTTGGTGTACTGGAAGGTTTAGGTCCTGAATATGAAAATCTTCGAACCACCATATATTGTTTAAAGCCTCAACCTGATTATGATGAGGTTATTGCTCAATTAGAAAGGTTTGAATCAAGAATGAAGACTTATTCCAGTCGGTTCAATCCAAATTTGGCTTATTTTGGGCGAGACAATTTCAGATACAACCTAAAGAAAATACTGATGGAGAGTATGTTTCTCAAACCTCTGGATTTATAGCTCAAAGAGGAAATTACAGAGGTGGTCGCAGTTATGGTCGGCGGTAACTACTAATAATAGAGGTCGAGGTTTTGGTTATCTTTGAAAGAAATCCAAACTATAGAGGAGAAGCACCAATTCAAGTGCAAGCATATCAACACCTCAGACAAAGAAATAACTTTTCTACTCCTAATCAGGGATTTCGACCCTATGCCAATTACTCCCAAAGGTACCAGACTACCAAATCTTATCCTTCTTTCTCATTAAGTTCAAGTAAAAATCTGCAGGATGAGAAAGACACAGGTTCTACTAGATTGGAATGTCAAATATGTAAACGTCCCGGCATGATGCTCTTCGTTCTGGTATCGATTTGATAACTCTTATCAAGTAGAAGATGTTCCAAGAAAGCATTGACAAAGAATACATATTGTAGATCCAAAAGGAAGTGAATGGTACCCTGATACTGGTGCTACAGCCCACATCAGCACTAATCCTGGTATTCTTCATACCCTTACTAAATACCAAGGATCTGATACTGTGATGGTAGGAAATGGATCGTGCTTACCTGTTACACATATTGGTAATATCTGTTTAAATACAGAAGGCAATACATTACCTCTTAATGATGTTCTTATAGTACCAGAAATAAAGAAGAATCTACTTTCAGTTTCAAAGATCACAGATGACTATCCTTGCTCTTTTATCTTTGACAAATTTGGTGTTTATGTAAAGGACAACAATACCAAAGTAACGGTCAAGCTCGGAAGGAAGACTAGAGGTCTTTATCAAGTTGATACAGAGACAACTGCAGCTTTCTTTACTCAAAGACAGAAAACTGTTGATAAAGACAGATGGCACCAGAGGCTAGCTCATACAAATTCTCAGACAGTGCAACATCTACAACAACAGAAGCTGATCAAATTCAATTCATCTTCTTCTAATGTTTGCAGCAGCTGTCAAATAGCGAAAAGTACAGCTCTATCCTTTCCCTTATCAGATTCTACATCGAACTTGTCATTAGAAAAGATTCACTGTGACATCTGGGGACCCTCACCAGTCAATTCTTTCCAGAAGTTTAGATACTATGTGATTTTTGTTGACAATTTCTCACGATATAGCTGGCTATATCCTATGAAGTTGAAGTCTGAGTTCTATAATATCTTTGTTCGATTTCAGAAATTAGTTGAGAAACAGTACAATCATCAAATCAAAATTTTCCAAAGTGATGGAGGAGGGGAGTTTGTCAGTAACAGATTCCAATGTCATCTACAAAACTGTGGCATAAAACAACATCTATCGTGTCCACACACTCCAGAACATAATGGGATTCCAGAGAGAAAACATTGTCACATTGTAGAACTGGGATTAGCCATGTTATATCACTCCAAGGTTCCACTAAAATTTTGGGTGGATGCTTTCATGGAGAGCAACACATACCCCACGTAGGAGTTGAACCTTCCAAGAAACAACACAGCATTGGAGAAAATATTAGGTGGTCCGGGACCGCCACGTCAGCGTGGTCCCGGACCACTCACGCGGCGCCACGCGTGAGGGGAGGGGGACAAAAAGAGAAAGAGGAGAGAGAGCGTCAGAGAGGGGGCCCGGGTCGGGTTTTTTGTCCCCCTCCTCACACGTGGCGCCGCGTGAGTGGTCCGGGACCACGCTGACGTGGCGGTCCCGAACCACCCAGTACTTACTCCACAGCATTGGGTCTCATCCTCCCTGCATATCTTTTGACCATTCGTCGACTCCCCAATCACCATCCCAAGCCCGTCAAGTCAAGTTACAGTCAATCGCGGGCTTGCCTGGAAATGCGTTTACTCCTGCGTGCCTCGCTTTCGCTGTAACCCTAGTATGCACTCGCAAATTATCTTGCATTGGTCCACAATCAGCCGTCGTTTTGCATTGACCTCTGCGTGAGTCTTTCGGGTCGTCCTTTCGGAAACCCATTGGCAGCTTCCGTGTCCCGCAATCGCGCGGTAGCCCGGCTCGCCACTTAACCCATGCGATAGGCGGCTATTTTTCGTTGCTATCACAACACAATCAGAGTTTCTCTCTTTTGTCTTTCCATTTGCATCGTGCGGCCCTATCTGTGCATCTCTTCCCATCGCTGAGGAGTCGTGACTCCTTCCGCTCCTAGGCCACCTCGAATCGCCCGAGCAATGGCCTGCACGAGGCGAAGAAAATATCCTTCCCACACTTCGATTTCGGTCCCAGATCAACCCAGCTCATTCCAGATTGATCAGCCAGAGCTCACAAGGCTGGTCAATGAGAAGGATTTTGGCGGCCTCCGAGGAAAACACGGCGGCCCAGGGGGAATCGCCGAAGCCCTTAAAACTGATCTCCTCGAAGGAATTAGCGGCGAACCGGATGACGTCACTCGCAGGCAAAACGCATTCGGTGTCAACACATTCAAGCGGCTCGCCAAGGGCTTCTTCCACTTTTTGCTCGAGGCTTTCAAGGACCTCACGCACCTGATTCTTCTTGTTTGCGCTGGGCTATCGCCTGGGCTTGCGATCAAGGAGAGCAGGCTCAGGGAAGGCTGGTACAGCGGCGGGAGCTCATTCTTCTTAGTTTTCCTCATGATTGTGCTGTCCGCCGTGTGCAAATACCAGCAGAACCTCTTCAAAATTTTTTGGATAATGACATAAATAGTTTATGAACTTTGGTCTCATGTGTAATGTGATCCATGAACTTTTAATTTATTCAATATCATTCCTAAAATCTATCCCAATGTGCAATGCGCTCTCTAAATTTTTAATTTATTCAATGTGATTTCTAAATTTTTAATACATGTTCAATTTGGTCTTTAAATTATATAGAAATGTTTCAATATTGAAAAGGGAATTATGTATATGCAAAATGAGGAAAAAAAACACATTATAATAAGTGGAATAGGGTATTATTGCTACTCCGAGAAAAGCAAGTAAAATTTTAGTAAAATAGGATTTGCAAAAAGAAATAATTAAATTAACTAAAGTCAAAACGACACTCGCGTTCTCATTCATCAATGCGTGGTTCTTCATGAGAGGAGAAACAATTTTAAAATGTGGGTGGAAGGAAACATCCTAGAAAATGGGCAGACATGGCTTAAACACGGAGCAAGATTAGGACAGATGAATCAACCATGCAATTCCTTTATACAAAATAAATAATTTAAAATTTATTGTTAGGTGCAACAAGATCCTCAATCTTTGATCCTTATATGATTTAGATGGCTTTTCTAGAAAGAGTATTTCTTCTTTTTTCTTTACTCAGATGGTTTTGGAGTGTGGCTTCTTCCAGATGATTTGGTCTAATCCCCTTAACCCTTTGTGAATGATGTTAATGCGAATCGATGTTCTCACGACACATATATATTTGACATCATGTTCTCGCGAATTATTGCAATTTACATCATTAGTCAATATAATCAGCGCAAGGCAATATCCTGTTTGTTTATCACCAGACAAGGTGCAAATTCTGATTGCACCAACAGTAATTTTCAGTTTTTTGTATTTCTTTTTTTCTTTTTTCATGGAGAGCAACACATACCCCACGTAGGAGTTGAACCTTCCAAGAAACAACACAGCATTGGAGAAAATATTAGGTGGTCCGGGACCACGACTCACGCGGCGCCACGCGTGAGGGGAGGGGGACAAAAAAGAGAAAGAGGAGAGAGAGCGTCAGAGAGGGGGTCCGGGTCGGGTTTTTTGTCCCCCTCCCCTCACACGTGGCGCCGCATGAATGGTCCGGGACCACGCTGACGTGGCGGCCCGAACCACCCAATACTTACTCCACAGCATTGGGTCTCATCCTCCCTGCATATCTTTTGACCATTCGTCGACTCCCCAATCACCATCCCAAGCCCGTCAAGTCAAGTTACAGTCAATCGCGGGCTTGCCTGGAAATGCGTTTACTCCTGCGTGCCTCGCTTTCGCTGTAACCCTAGTATGCACTCGCAAATTATCTTGCATTGGTCCACAATCAGCCGTCGTTTTGCATTGACCTCTGCGTGAGTCTTTCGGGTCGTCCTTTCTCGGAAACCCATTGGCAGCTTCCGTGTCCCGCAATCGCGCGGTAGCCCGGCTCGCCACTTAACCCATGCGATAGGCGGCTATTTTTCGTTGCTATCACAACACAATCAGAGTTTCTCTCTTTTGTCTTGCCATTTGCATCGTGCGGCCCTATCTGTGCATCTCTCCCATCGCTGAGGAGTCGTGACTCCTTCCGCTCCTAGGCCACCTCGAATCGCCCGAGCAATGGCCTGCACGAGGCGAAGAAAATATCCTTCCCACACTTCGATTTCGGTCCCAGATCAACCCAGCTCATTCCAGATTGATCAGTCAGAGCTCACAAGGCTGGTCAATGAGAAGGATTTTGGCGGCCTCCGAGGAAAACACGGTGGCCCAGGAGGAATCGCCGAAGCCCTTAAAACTGATCTCCTCGAAGGAATTAGCGGCGAACCGGACGACGTCACTCGCAGGCAAAACGCATTCAGTGTCAACACATTCAAGTGGCCCTCCAAGGGCTTCTTCCACTTTTTGCTCGAGGCTTTCAAGGACCTCACGCACCTGATTCTTCTTGTTTGCGCTGGGCTTTCGCCTGGGCTTGCGATCAAGGAGAGCGGGCTCAGGGAAGGCTGGTACAGCGGCGGGAGCTCATTCTTCTTAGTTTTCCTCGTGATTGTGGTGTCCGCCGTGTGCAAATACCAGCAGAACCGGCAATTTGGTAAATTGTACGGGGCTAGCGGTAATATTCCCTTTGATTTGATAAGAAAGGGCCGGCAGCAGCAAGTGTCCAGATCTAAGATCGTCGTCGGAGATGTCGTTCTTCTCAAGACTGAAGATCAAGTCCCAGCAGACGGTTTGTACATTTATGGGCAGCACTTGCTGGTATGGACGAGAACTTGTACTGTTTCGATCGCATTAGTTTTCGCGTATTAACTCATGTTAGTTTCCTCCAGAAATATATAGTATTAGTATTACCAAGTTCGAGCCCAGGTTGATTAATTAGCTAAGTAGTTAGTTCAAATAAATGTAAAAGCGTACGATATTCTGTTTGATACTGCACACTGTCATTCTCATAACTTTAATTCCATGACAAAGAGGAAAGTAAGGGTTTTAATTCGTAATTCTAATTGGAGGAGAACAAACTGTGTTAAAAAATTTTACTGGAAAAAGTATACTTAAAACATAATCCATTTCTTCTCGGGTTAATATTTATTCAGGTTTCGTTTTCTTTGTTTTAACTTGATACTCCGCATCCTAGCGTCACTAAATCATGTGCAACGTTTGTATTATCGATTTAGGTTGACGAATTGAGCATGACTGGGGAGAGTGATTGCTTAAAAAAGGACGATCAGAATCCAATCCTGTTCTTTGGAACAAAGGTCGTTGATGGGCGTGCTCGGATGGTGGTCACAGGGGTTGGGATGAATACAAAGTGGGCCAAGATGATGAGTTCAATCAACTGCGGCAACAGCGAGCAGACCCCTTTACAGGCTCGGCTCAACGAGCTCACCTCGTCGATTAGCAAAGTCGGCTTGCTAATCAATTTTCTGGTTCTTGTGGTCCTGCTAATTCTCTACTTCACGGGAAAAAATCAGGACGCGAACAGGAAACAGGAATTCGTTCCAGGCCAAACGATGGGTGACAATATCATGAACTCTGTGGGGGGAAAAATTGCAGCCACAGTGACAATCATATCGGTGATGATTCCCGAAGGATCGCCAATCGCAGTAACACTCATTCTTGCTTATTCGATGAAGAGCTTGATGGGGGATGGAGCGATGGTGAGGAAGCTTTGGGCCTGCGAGACAATGGGGTCGGCCACCACTATTTGCATCAACAAGACTGGCACTCTCACGGAGAATCAGATGATAGTGACGAAATTCTGGGTCGGCCAAGACACCATGGCAGAAAACTGGTGTTCCTCTGCCTCCAAGTTTGTTGTGGATTTGATTTGGGACGGAGTTGCTTGGAACGCCGAGGGCAGCGTCTACAATCCAAAGCCATCTTCAGAATCGGTGTGCAGGTTCTCCGGTAGTCCCACCGAGAAAGCGATTTTTTCCTGGGCATTTTCACAAGTAAGCATGGACATGGGGAAGATAAAGAAAAGATGTAAACTCATCCAAGGCGAAGTCTTCGACTCGCGGAAGAAGACAAGCGGTGTCCTAATAATGAACATCATGGATGGCACAGTCCACGTGCACTGGAAAGGAGTGGCGCAGATGATCTTGGCGATGTGCTCGAGCTTCTACAACCGGTCGGGGATGGAGAAAGATTTGAACGAAGATGAAAGGAAGAAATTCGAGCAGATAATCCAGGGGATGGAGGCGAGCGGCCTGAGGTGCATCGCTTTCGCTCATAAAAAAGTCTGCACGGAAGCTATCGAAGAAAGAAATTACGGGAACGAGATCCAAGAGGACAGCCTGACATTACTAGGACTCGTTGGTATTAAGGAACTGTGCCGTCCTGGTGTGAATTGCGCGGTCAAAGCTTTTCAGAACGCCGGAGTGAACATCAAGATGATTACGGCAGACAACGAGTTCACTGCTAAGGCCATCGCCAAAGAGTGCGGGATTCTCAGGCCCGAGGATGATGCCTCCAATGGAGCCATCGTGACAGGGACTGGTTTCCGCAAAATCCCGAGGGAGAAGAGGCCTGAAGAAGTTGAGAAAATCCGCGTCATGGCAAGATCCTCCTCTTCTGATAACCTCTTCATGGTTCAATGCCTGAAGCAGAAAGGCCATGTGGTCGCCGTCATAGGGGATGGCATGGACAACATACCGGCCCTCAAGGAAGCCCATATCGGGGTCTCGATGGGCATCCAAGGCATTGAGGTTGCCAAAGAGAGCTCAGACATTGTCATCAACGGCGACAACTTCTTCTCTGTGGCGATCGTGCTGCGTTGGGGTCGATGCATCTATGATAACATCCAGAAGTTCATCCAATTCAAGCTCACAGTGAACATCGCGGCCCTTTTGATCAACTTTGTGGCCGCAACCTCCTCCGGTGACGTCCCTTTGACTAGGGGTGTGCAACCGGACCGGGTCAACCCGGTTCCCGGATCGCCCACCCGAAAACAGGGTCGGGAACCGGTTCGGTTGAAACGGTCCGGGAACAGTTCCCAAAAGCGAGACCCTGTTTGAACCGGTCCGGGAACCGGTTCCGAGGGATTTCCCACCCGGGAACCGGTTCGCCCGGACCGGTTTGGGAACCGGTTGGAGAACCGGTCCACCCCTAAAAAAACAAAACGCCAAAACCCTAATTTGAAGCTGCCGCGCGATTCCTCGCCCCCTTCCGAGGGATTTCTATCTTTACCTCTCTCTCTCTCTCACCCGCGACCTCGCGATTCCTCGCCCCCCTTCGCGAAGCTGCCGCAGCCCGCCCGAGCCTTGTTGCCGACGTCCGCTGGTTCGCTCTCCACCCTCGGGCGCCACCGCCGCTTTGACCACGCTAGAAGCCGTCGTTCTGCGCCGTGACTCCGTCCTCGGCCCATTCGTCCGAGCCCCCTGCTCACCAACGAGATCGAGCGACGCTGCAGTGGCCGGCGAGCCCGCCTTCTGTCCGCAAGACTCCTCCGCCGACGCCTCGCTCCTGCTTCTGCCCTACAGCAACTCGCCACCGCGCCAGAGCGTCGCCCGCCTTCTGTCCGCAAGACTCCTCCGCCGACGCCCGCACCAGCCACCCCCCCGCTCACCCGTGCCTCCCTCGTCGCACCCCTCGCGCTCGCACCACCGCCTCCCCGCTGTTAGGTCCTCCTCTCGCTCGAAGTCGACGCCCCGACAGATCGCTCCTCCGAGCCTACTCCCGAGCGACGCCCCGCCGCCGCCGACAGCCCAGCTCTGCTAGTTCACGGTATGCCCTAAATACCAGACCAGTAAAATTTACAAAGATCATGCCTGAATCAGAAAGTCTTCACTATGTATTGTTTAATTTTGATTGGACTGTTCTGCATTATCGTTTCATGAACAGGTAATTTCATTGCTCTGTTTCAGTGATTCACAAAATTGAGATGTATTCATGTTGTTTGAATATAAATCATCAAGAATTTGAATTAATCTGAGACTTCTTTTAACGATCTGTGAAGGCGTTGTTGTTCTAGTAATTGCTCGATTAGTAGTAGGGTAAGGAACATCATGAAGCACAGAGTTTCTTTTAGTTTAAATAATATAGATTGCCTCCCCTTCCAAGCAAAGCTTAGTAGAGTTTTCATACAAAAAAAAAAAAAGGACTTCCCAGCAATACCTTAGACATGAGGCTTAAGTACGCTGCTCTCATTGAAAAGCTTCCACCAAATATGAGTTACTGTTAGGTTCAACAAACCAAATTCTTTGGTTTTTTAACTATTAAAGTTGTACCCAAGCATTCCAAATGAACCTAGCTCTCACTACCAATCTCCAAAGGCAATTCTAGACAAGTAATTGTCTTAATCCTCTTCCCCTTTACATTTAAGAAGGCAAATATCTTTCCAAGTCGTGCTTGCTCCCTTAGCATTGTCAAGTTTGCCTCTCCGAAGAATGGCAATGTGCTTACTTTCCATTAGCTTCAATATTTTCTTTGGTAGCATAAAAATATGGCTCCTATAAGTAATAAAGCTAAATGAGTTGTACTCTGCCTACACAAGTCAAATGCTTGACATTCTTCTAGTTATCCTTGAGGTGGTTTGCAATTTTTGTCACTAAGCTTTGTTAGGTATTGAAGGAAGTTGAAGGCATTTACGAGGCAATGCTCCTCTCAAAATACCACTTATTTGTAGCAAATCATCGCAATAAACTATGTCATATGTAACCAGAAACTCTATTTTTTAGGATTAAACTCCATCCACAAATTTGATGAAACTGCTGAAAAAGATTATTATTTAAGGAAAAGAAATTTTGTCACTTTGAAAGAGATCATGAGATCACAAAATGTGTCCATGAAGCCGAGAAACCATTTCAATGCCATAATTAGACTAGTAATTTCGTTGCATGCAAGTTTTTGTTGAAATGTGTCCATGAAGCCGCAAAATGTATTCTCGAGAGAGAGTTGATTATATCTGTTGACTGAAAGGTTCACTAATGCTTATATATCAATAGAAATTTTAGATTCATATATATCATTGTTGTTTCGCGAAACTTGAACATGAAATCGAGAATAACATCGCTGTTTGTTGTGTTGCTCTGTTTTGTGCATTGAACTCCCGATGTTGGCGACATAAGTTGCTAGAGAAATGATTGGGAGTTGATGGCTTAAGCGTGGATCTCCAGAAGCATTCATCTCAATTTGTTTTTTCCTATCCACGCTCTAAATTTCTGCAACTCTTTGATTGTGGCTGATAGTGGTGGTCTCGCGGCCAATGGAGGTGGTCACCGGTGAAGACTGCCGGCGGAGCAAAGATAAATTTAGTTAACCTCCATTGAAGACTTCCAATTTCCTGGAACTTCTATATTTGGTTATGTGGTCTTGGTTTGCAGATCGAAGGAGATACTGAGAGGGATGAATATATTAGGGTATTTTGGGTTTTAGAAAGTTTGGGCTAGACTTAGTTTAGGTGACTTTGAGCCGATTCCAATGTTATATTGAGATATTTGATTTACTATGAAAACTAATATGTTTTTGTAGAATCCTAATGTTATATAATTTTTTTTTTTTTTTTTCAGTTTTCAGTCAATGGATCAAGACAAAGACATATCAATGGAGGTAGAGGGACATAATGAAATGAGTCCACTCATGGAATTGCCATTCCATGGAGCTGATGAAGTGGAATCGCAACCATGGGCGCGACAAACAAGGTGAGGGTACCTAACTCTCATACCGCTTCGGGTAAAAAGCGAGCTAATCAATCAGATTGTTGGGATCATTTTTCGAGAATTATAGATGAGAAAACACAGAAAGCGATTAAGGTGAAGTGCATTCATTGCGGGATGGATTATGTGTATAATGTTGATCATGGAACCTCTACTATGTGGAAGCACGTGAGAAAGTGCAAAAAGTATCCTCGCACAGATAAAAAGCAAATGTTGTTTGCATCACGTGACAAAAGTGTGATTGGCGAGGTTGGGGAAAATACTACTAGTGATAGTGTCTTGACGACATGGAAGTTTGATCAAGAACGTTGTAGGCATATGCTTGCTCGAATGATTATTATTGATGAGCAGCCATTTTCCATGGTTGAGCGTGTTGGTTTTCGGGATTTTGTTACTGAATTGCAACCTCTTTTCCATCATCTTTCACGATTTACAATGGCAAGAGATTGTATGAAGTTATATCTAAGTGAAAGGACTTGTTTGAAAGCTTACTTTGGTAAGCTTAAATCTAGGATTGCACTCACAACGGATATGTGGAGTTCCATTCAAAACTTGAACTATTTGTGTCTTACTGCACATTACATTGATGAAAATTGGCAGTTGCAAAAAAAGAATAATCAATTTTGTGATGATGCATAGTCACAAGGGTAAGGAGATTGGTAAAATGGTGGGGAAATGCATTTATGATTGAGGAATAGAAAGGAAGGTGTCCACAATAACAGTGGATAATGCAAGTTCAAATGATGTGGCCGTTAGTTATTTGAAAGAAAAATTTTCAGAAGAAGGATTTTTGATTTTGAATGGTGATGCTTTACATATGAGATGCACTGCTCACATACTTAACTTGATAGTAAGAGACGGATTGAATGAGGTGCGTGATTCTATTGCACGCATTCGAAACATAGTTAGGTATGTGAGGAGTTCTCCGGCTAGAGCTAAGACATTCAAAGGTTGCATTGAGATTGAGAGGATTGCATACAATGGTTCGGTCTGTCTTGATGTTTCCACTAGATGGAACTCCACTTACATGATGTTAGACACCGCCATAAAGTTCAAGAAAGCTTTTAAAAGAATGGAAGATGAAGATTTATATTTCTTAAGGGAAATTGACAATGATCCTCCTAAAGCTGAAGATTGGGAAAATGCCATCATTCTTTCTAAATTTCTGAGACGGTTTTATGATGCAACCAAAAGGATGTCGGGTAGTTCATATGTTACTTCAAATCATTATTTTGAGGAGATAGCTAAGTTGTACAAGTATTTGAATAATGCGATGAATTCTTTAGACCCAAAGCTTCAAGCTATGGGTTTAAAAATGAAAGAGAAGTTTGACAAGTATTATGGGAGTTTAGATAAAGTTAATATGATGGCATTGATTGCGGTTGCATTGGATCCTACAAAGAAGTTGAATTATGTAAGGTTCTGTTTTGAACAAATTTATGATGATGAAGCAAAAATTGATGAGATGCATGATAAAGTGAAGGTCGCCTTGGAGAATTTGTATAAATCTTATGAGCGATCTTTTGTTGGCTCTTCTAGTGAAGGAAAATTTGGTGATTCAAGTGTGAGTAACAGTAGTAGTGCTTCTAATGTTGATATTGATGACAATGATTGTGAAATCGATGCTTGGCACCAAAGCTTTCTCCATGCGAAGAAAAGAGTGTTGGGTGAAAAACAAATCTGAGCTTGATCGGTATCTTGAAGCTGAAAGTGAAGATATCCTTAATATTGATCTTTTGATGTGGTGGAAGAGTACTTTGGGTCAAAGTATAAAATTGTATCTTTGATGGCTCGAGATGTTTTGTCTATTCCCGTGACTACCGTTGCTTCAGAGTCGGCTTTTAGTACATCGGGACGTGTACTTGATGGCTTTCAAGTTCTTTGACTCCTAGAGTGGTGGAAGGTTTAATTTGTACTCAAGATTGGTTGAGAGCTGTTCGCGTGTCAATTAATGTTGAAGAGTGCATCGAAAATGCGGAACAATTTGAGGCGGGTAAGTTATATATATTTCTTTTTATCTTATAATTCATTTGCATAACTATCTATTAAGTGCATGCCCTATTTAATCTCTTTTTTTTCTTTTGATATAGATTTGGATTGTCTTACCAAGGACATTATCATTGGAAAATAAACTTCATTTTGTCGAAACTCCGATTTTGTGGTAAGTAAATAAACTTTATTAAATCATAACTTTTGCATGTCTCTAAAGTATGGATTCTTGTTGATTTTTCTTTATATATGAATTTTAGGTTTTTGTTAGAGATTTTGTACCATGTGGAACACAAGGCCAAAGAAGGAGAAGAAGATCGAGCACATGAAGGAAATTGTACTACAACTAGTTAATTGGCTAAATTGCTAGCTTTTATATTATTGGAATATGAGAAACTTGATGTACTTTGTGGGATATTGGGATGCGAGATGGTCGATTTATACACGTGGTTGTTTTTTCAAGGGGGTTCCAAATTTTATACATGTTCCCAATGAGTTTGGTCGAAGGATGTGTTTGGTCCGGCCTTTTTGTTTCAGCATATAACTCATCCATACTTGCTTATCTAAAGTTAATATAAAGATACAATAATTTTTATGCAAAACAGGTTCCAATATAAACAGGGTCAACCCTGTTCCCGGACCGGAAAAACAGGGTGGGCCGGGAACAGGGTCCAATGCAAACAGGGTAGGGAACAATGTCCAAAAAAGGGGAACCTGTTATAACAGGGTAGGGAACAGGGTCCAGGTCTAGACCCGGCCCACCCTGGACCCGATCACCCCTACCTTTGACAGCTATCCAGCTCTTATGGGTAAACCTGATTGTGGACACACTTGGCGCCTTCGCGCTGTCCACAGACCTGCCCACAGACCTGCCCACGTACCAGTCCACAGAGCAGACCAAGGAGGTCATGAATAAGCCCCCGGTGGGCTGGACCGAGCCGCTCATAACAAACGTCATGTGGAGGAATCTGGTGGGACAAGCAATTTACCAAGTGGCCGTCCTCCTCACTCTACAATTCAAGGGCGAATCGATCTTCAGAGTGGACGAGGTGGTGAACCGGACGATGATATTTAACGCGTTCGTCCTATGCCAGGTCTTCAACGAGTTCAACGCGAGGAAGCTCGCGAAGATGAACATATTCAAGGGCATTCACAAGAACAAGCTGTTCCTAGGGATCATCTTCATGACGGTGGCCCTCCAGGTGGGGATGGTCGAGTTCCTAAAGCGGTTCATGGTCACGAAGCGGTTGAGCTGGGGACAATGGGGTGCATGTTTCGGGATTGCGGCCGCGTCTTGGCCTATTGCTTGGGTCGTCAAGTGCATTCCGGTCCCTCGTACACCAATCTCACAGCTAATTGAGAAAATTATACAGAGAACAAGTAATTAGGTTCAAGAACGCCAATTGTTTTCAACTCAATTCTTCTTAATGTACTGGTGTATTGAATTTCTCTTGACGCGGCATGATTTTTTTTTTTTTTTTTGGGTCCTTTGACCTAGAAAAAAAAATGCGCAATGAATCGATGTAATTTTTCCAAATAAAAAAAAAACATTCATGCAGAAAATAAGAAATGAGACGAGAGACCTTAATATATCCAAGAACGTGAAGAACAAAATCGTGAGAAAAATGCTGAAGCACGAATAGAATGAATCGGTACGATTTAGTTCTTCACTATGTCCCTCAATGTTGCTGTAACCATAGTTAATTCGTTACACAAATGACCTCACCCTCTACTTCAGCTCAAGCTACATGAAGATATTGTTTCTATTGGAAAAAAATCGGCAAAAGAATCGACTAACCTTTTAATGCACATCAAAAGTGATTACCAATCTACATAAAATTACCAGCGCGCAATAAACGAATCTATAACTTCATGATGGTTCGAATACAATCACAAGAAAAGTATTGTATTTCTATAGCATTGATGATAATTGTCTTCTTAAAGTAAAAACGGAAGCCTTTTGAGAGTAGAACCATTCTTTTTTATGAACCTTCTTTTCTATCTCACACACATATGTACATATATATTTACAGTTATGCAGAAGTTATTTTATAACTTTCCTGAAAAGATAACCTCTCACACATTTTTTAAAAGGTGCCTCTTAGACACACATCACATTAGAGCAAATGGTGCCTCTCGAACACATCCCATCATAGGTGATGTTGACACCTAAATTTTACATTTTTAACTAGAACTTAATCGCATAAAAAATTATGGATGAATGTTTAATCCCTGGCAAAAATAATTTGCATTGCATGTAGACATTGGGAACAGTAGCATCACTAGTACTAATCGTTGAATTTTTTGAGTTTTTTTTCTATAAAACCGTCATGCCCCAAACCCCGAACGCGTACCCATCCCTCTTTGGTCGATAAAATTTTGCGACTTCCCAAGACTAGTCGCTGACCCTTTTACTTTATTGCACATGCGGAAGCGAAAAAGAATCCCCTGACAGTAACCATCTCGGGACAGAAAAGCAAAACAATAATTTCACAAACAAACTTGCCTTTATAAACATATGTTGAGTCAAGTACAAGAGTCTATGGTCAAAAGACTACAAAAGACTGTTCTTCAAAAAGAAGCGGTCCTATCCGACCTATGCTTCAAATCACCTCCTCTCTACTCCAGGTCCTCCACTCGATGACCCTGAAAGTGGTTATACAATAACCAGTGAGATAATGTCTCAGCAAGTCTAAGCTCTAAACTGCGGCTAGGAGGAAAAGACGCTAAAAAGCGTCCTAAGCACGCAATCACACAATCAATGAGACTTACCTCGTCTTAGTTCCACCCTGCAGGTCAGCACAATTCATATCACAAATCAGAGCATCACTCAAGCTCAATTAAATGGAACACAATACTTAATTCAACCTATCAATGGTGTTAAGCAGTTTCACGTACTTCGCCTCTTAAGATACAACACCTTAAACTTATTGACATAAGCAGTATACAAATAGGACTCGTCGAACAATTCTTAAAATTGGCACACTTAAAAAAAAACTTGAAAAGAGGAGATGTAGGTTTTTTACTTGTTTTGGTTCCTTTGGGAATAAGAATTTCAAATCTATTTATAGAGTTTTGGAATTCATGTACATAAGTGGTATATGAATCATGAATTAAATAGATATAAGATCCAGAAAATACATGAATCATAAATTAAATAGATACATGAATCCAAGAGATACACAAACTCAAAAGATATGCTAGTTAATGAAATACATAAACAAAAACAACATATATTTTCGTTGATCGATTAACTCACCATAAATACAGCAATGAGAACACGGGATTGACATTAATACCACTGGAAAGAGCTAAGGGATGGATCGAATCATGCGTGAAAAGCCAACTCCAAACCCATCTGAGTAAAGAGATAACGGAAGAAGAAATACTCCTTCTAGAAGGTCGTCTGGATCAGATGAGGATCGAAGACTGAGGGCCCTGTTGCATCTAACAATAATTTTTAATTTATTTATTTTGTATAAAGGAGTGTTTAAACCATGTCTACCTACATTATTCTTGGATGTTTCCTTCCGCCCTCATTTTTGAATCGTTTCCCCTCTCATGCAGAAACATCGTATTGACGAATGAGAGAACACGAGAGTGGAGAGACACATGAGTACGATATTGCTCTCTTTCGTAGTAAATGCTTTTGTTTAGGAAGACTTTTTGCTCGAAGACTTTGTCGTCGTCTCTCCAACTCGACCGGCAGGACTAACTATTAAGGCTAAATGCATCACCAGCTCTTGAATTTTCTTGATCACGACGATTCGTTCAATTTTCTTTAATAAATAAGAATTTGTTTGTTGATGTAGACTCTAAAGTCAGCTTCTGACGGACGAGCAGCCGACTTGGAATCTCTTTGACTGGTTGCACATTCCTTAGTTTTTTAGGCCAAAGAAAAAAATCAAAATGCATCAAGAGAAATTCAATATGCCAGAACAATAAGAAGAATTGAGTTTAACCCAATTGGCGTTCCTAAATCTAATAAGCTGGCCTCTGTGCACAATTTTCCTCACGAGCTTCTAGCTATTCGATCCCAAGTAGATGTAAGATTGGTGTATCAGGGACCCAAATGCATTTGACGACCCAACCGATAGGCCAAGATGCAGCCGCAATCCCAACACACACGCCCCATTGTCCCCAGCTCAATCGCGCCATGACAGCGAACTGCTTCAGGAACTCGATCATCACCACCTGGAGGACTACCGTCACAAAGATGATCCCGAGGAACAGCTTGTCCTTGTGAATGCCCTCGAACACATTCTTCTTCTCGAGCTTCTTCACGTTGAACTCATTGAAGACTTGGCACAGGATGAATGCATTGAATATCATCGTCCGCTTCACCGCCTCATCCATGCCGAAGATTGATTCGCCCTTGAATTGTAGAGTGAGGAGGACGGCCACTTGGTAAATTGCTTGTCCTACCAGATTCCTCCACATGACGTTTGTTATGAGCGGCTCGGTGCGGCCCACAGGGGGCTTTTTCATGAGCTCCCTGTTGGGCAGCTCTGTCGACAAGGCGAAGGCGCCAAGCGTGTCCACGATCAGGTTCACCCATAAGAGCTGGAAGGCCGTCAAAGGGACGTCACCAGAGGAGACCGCAGCCACGAAGTTGATCAAAAGGGCTGCGACGTTCACCGTGAGCTGGAACTGGATGAACTTCTGGATGTTATCATAGACGCATCAACCCCACAACAACACCTTCACCACGGAGGTGAAGTTGTCAATGACGATATCCGAGCTCTCCTTGGCGACCTCGGTGCCTTGGATGCCCATCGAGACCCCAGTGTCGGCTTCCTTGAGGGCCTGTGCATCGTTAATGCCGTCGCCTGTGACAGCCACCACATGGCCTTGCTGCTTCAAGCATTGAACCATGAGGAACTTATCGTCAGACGAGGAGCCCGCCATGACCCGAATTTCATGGACTCTCTTAAGTTTCTCCCGCGACGAGTAAGAGCGGAACTCAGCTCCTTCCACGGTGGCTTCGTTGGAGGCACCGTATCCAGGCTTGAGAATACCGCACTCTAAGGCGACGGCCTTAGCGGTGAAGATGTTGTCTCCCGTTGTCATCATGATTTTCACTCCTGCCTCCTGACAATCTTGGATTGCGCTCTTCACGTCGGGACGACAAGGGTCCTTAATACCAACAAGTCCTAGTAATGTCAGGCCGTCCTCTTGGATCTTCTCCCCGTCTTCTCTTTCTAGGATAGCTTCCTTGGAGACTTGTTTATGAGCGAAAGCAATGCACCTGAGGCTGCTCACCGCCATCCCCCGGATAATCTGCTCAAATCTCACCCTTCCATCTTCATCCAAATCTTTCACTTTCCCTGACCCGTCGTAGAAGCTCGAGCACTTTGCCAAGACCATCTCTGCCGCTCCTTTCCAGTGCACATGGAATGTGTCGTCCAAGCTCTTCTTTATTAGGACACCGCTTCTCTTCTTCTGTGAGTTAAAGGCTTCGACTTGGTTGACTTCATAGCACTTCTTTGCCTCGTCCGTGTCCATGCTCAATTGAGCAACCGCCCAGGAAATAATCGCTTTTTCGGTGGGACTATTGGAGAACTCGTACTCCGATCTCGAAAGCAGCCTATAGACAATGCTCGTGGTGTTCAAAGCAACTCCGTCCCGAATCAAATCCAGGACAAACTTGGAGACAGAGGGGCACATGTTTTCCGCCACAGAATCTTGGCCGACCCAAATTTCCGTCACTTCCATCTCGTTCATCGTGAGAGTGCCGGTCTTGTCAGTGCAAATAATGGTGGCTGACCCCATTGTCTCGCAGGCTGAAAGTTTCCTTGCCATCACCTGATCCACCATCATCCTCTTCATCGAATGAGCAAGAGTGATTGTTACCGCAAGTGGTAAGCCTTCAGGAATCAAGACCACCACGATTGTCACTGTGGCTGCAATGTTGCCTACCACGGAGTTCATGATATGGTCACCCATCGTTTGGCCTGGAACAGATTCGCGTTTCCCATGCTCGTCATGTTTGTTTCCCTTGAAATAGCAAATTAGCAGGACCACAAGAACCAGAGAATTGACTGCCAAACCGACTTTGGTAATTGATGAGGTGAGCTTGTTGAGCCGAGCCTGTAAAGGGGTCTGTTCGCTGCTGTCGCATTTGATTGGCCTCATCATCTCGCCCCCTTTGTGTTCATCCCGACCGATGTAACCAGCATCCGAGCAGACCCATAAGCGACCTTTGTTCCAGAGAACAGGAAGGGATTTTGATTGCTCTTCTCTTCTATGCAACCACTCTCCCCGGTCATGCTTGATTCGTCGACCTAAATTGACACCAGAATGAGACGATAGGATGCGGTTTAGGTCGACACCAGAATGAGACGATAGGATGCGGTCAGAAAATGAAACCTCAGTAAATATTAACACAAGAAGAAATGGATTATGTCTAAGTATACTTTTTTCCAGTAAATGTTTTTAACAAAGAAGGTTCTCCTACGACTAGAACTACGAATTAAAACCACCTTTTCCTTTTTGTCGTGGAATTAAGATTATAAAAATGAAGAACTGTGCAGTATCAAACAGAATACAGTATACATGTACATTACTTTAGACTAATTACTCAATTAATTAATCAACCTGGGCTTGAACTTGGTAACACTAATACTATATATTTTTGAAGAAACTAACAAGAGTTAATAAGCTAATCTTATGAAAACAAAACCAGTACAAATTCTCATCCGTACCTGCAAGGAGTGCCCGTCGAGTAACAACCCATCTGCTGGGATTTGATCATTGTTCTTCAAACAAACGACATCTCCGACCACAATGTCGGATATGGAAACCTCGCACGGCCCTCCCTTCCTTATCACATCGATGAGAATATCACCGCTCGCCTCATACGATTTATCGAACTGCCAGTTCTGCTGGTAATTCCTCATGGCCGACACCACGATCATGAGGAAAACTGTGAAGAATGGGCTCCCGCCATTGTACCAGCCTTCCTTGAGCCCGTTCTCCTTGATCGCAAACCCAGGCGAAAGCCCAGCGCAAACAAGAAGAATCATGAGCGTGAGGTCCTTGAAAGCCTCGAACACAAAGTAAAAGAAGCCCTTGGGGGGTGGCTTGAATGTGTTGACGCCAAATGCGTTTTGCCTGCAAGTGACATCATCCAGTTCGCCGTTAATTCCGCGAGAGACATCAGTTTTGAGGGCCAACGCGACTTCGCTGACACTGCCAAATTCTCTGAGGAAGATGAGGTTCTTGCCCTTGACCAGCTTTGTAAGCTGCGACTGATCAATATGGAAGGAGCTGGGTTGATCGGAGGAAGCGCTTGGAGCCTGATCAGGGATTGAATTCGAAGTCTGGAAGAAGCTGGATTGATCGGAGCAAGCACTCAGAGCCTGAACGGGGATTGAAATCGAAGTGTGGGAAGGCTCAAGCAGTCGAAGTTGTGACTGATCAATCTGGAAGGAGTTGAGTTGATCGGAGCGAGTGCTCAGAGCCTGATCGGGGATCAAAATCGAAGTGTAGGAAAGAGCAAGAGGTTGAAGCTGCGACTGTCCGGTCTGGAAGGAGCTGGGTAGATCGGAGTGAGCACTCGGAGCCTGATTGGGGATTGAAATCGAAGCATAAGGAGGAGATTTTCTAGGGAACTTGTTGGTTTTCTTTGCAGAGGTAGTGATGGCTCGGGAGCAATAGATGGTGGCAAAGGCCAAATGCCATAG
Organism: Eucalyptus sp. ANBG9806169; assembly: GCA_014182395.1. NCBI lineage: Eukaryota > Viridiplantae > Streptophyta > Magnoliopsida > Myrtales > Myrtaceae > Eucalyptus > Eucalyptus sp. ANBG9806169. The sequence goes on from CM024580.1 coordinate 6,216,893, forward strand.
CTTCGCGAACTTGCGCATAGCGGGCTCATAGCGGCGGGAGTCACCGCTGAGAATGCTCGTCATCGCTCGGAAGAGACGCACAGTCGTTCAATGCAAATGGCGGCACCAAAAGGAGGAAAAACTCTGAAGTCTGGTGTTTCGTTAGCCGCTGAAAAGTGCAACGTTCGCATTTAAAATACCATGAATTGCCTGTACTTTATATACGCGCAGGAGCTGACCGAGAGGGTCACCTTCACTCGCGCGAGGTTGTCAGGAATTTGCCTCATGCAGAGCGTCGACCTCTTGTCTTGCTTTTTCCAACTTATACGTAAAGAACGACTGGGGATAAGTGAGGCCCGGTAGTTGCTATTGATGTTTCCCATGCACCTTCTGCTGCGATGAAAAATGGGGCCCAATCCATGTTTGGTGGTGAGATCAGGCTTGAATCATCGTCTAATGTGGGGCACAAATTCCGTTTGTCTTGGTTAAATCATCAATCGAGGGGAGGACACGTGTACGTGGGCCCGCCTCTTAGGATGCGCATGACAAAATTTCTAGAATAGAAATTGATTTGTGGCCAAAAATTAAGAAATGATTTCTTCTTCAAATCTATTTCTGGAATAGAAATCTATTCTAAAAATTGAAAAATCAAATTGCGTTACCAAACGGATTTCTATTAAAAATCTGTTCCGGGAAATAGAGAAACAGAGAAATAGAGAAGTAGAAATTTTATCACGCGCGCCCTTATCCATCCCTATCCCCTTAATGCTTGGTCATTGCCATGTTTTTTCTTACACGGCGTGTGGCCAACTGGCCATTGCCCCTTACTTAAATCCGGCGAGGCTCGTAAAATTTCGTTCTCGTCTTCGTTCTCACCAAGCAATGGAATATTGGCCACGGACCTATCGGGCCCTTAATTTCTATTTTGTTTCTATCTGAATCAATCATTTCTGACTTGGCATGACTCGCTTCTCTTCTTGGAGGAAAATACTTCCCCCTAGAAGGCCTCAGAGCTACGAGGAAAGTTCTTAGCAAAGTACCTGGAATTCCCCGAACCATCATCTATCCATCCTAAAATGCCGGCCACTTCATCGTTCCAGAACCCAAACGAACGACACTACCATCGTCTGTTCCATTATGGCCCCAATACTGCTAAAATGACGGTATCATTATTTATTTACCATCAATACCGATGCCACAGTGACCCCAAATTCCTTCTACGTGGATTTGGCAACCCAAGCCGTGGAAATCAAAGATATTGAAGACCATAATTAATAGATATCGAAAAGCAAATCCAGAGGTATTATTGTTTTATTACGGAATGAAAACATTGTGACATGTATGTTGAATTTGGATTTTTTTTTTATAGTTATTTTTAATGGCATAAAAATGTTCACACTTTCAATACTTCCAGCCAAAACCCAAAAAAAGAAAAAAAAAAAAAAAAAAAGGCATGCAAATATACATGCGGGGTGAAAATATCTTCCCTTCTTAAACGATCCAAAGATGCACAGACTCTTACTTCAGAGATACATTAAATTTTCCATCAGGCAAACCAATGAATTTGCTCGAAATCACAGATTTGGAAAGCTAGCTTTTGTTTTGGGGCAAAAAGAACTTAGTTCACTAACCCTCATTCAATTTTTAGCTGCTATTTTTTTTCTCTTTCTGATTGAAACATACGAGTTTTTGATTGAAAAAAAATTAAATATCATTGTCGTTATGCCCTGCTAACATGCCATATGTTTTGCGTCAGTCCCATTAGTCACGTTTTCCGACCCCCTTACGTGTGTGAAAATCTAAGGGGCGAGTCTTTTTATCCCTTCAAGTATTTTTTTTTTTCTTCCTTTTTGGAGTTCTTTTTTTTTGTTTTTTGGAGTTCCTTTGAAAAGTTGGTATGTACGCCAATTTGAAAATTATCTCGGCTAAAAGGTAATATCCTCACCAATGTGATAAGGAAGGTCGGAGGCAGCAGGTTTTCACATTCAAGATCGTCATCGGAGACGTCGTTTGTTTGAAGATTGACAATCAAGTTCCGGCAGACCGGCCGTTCCTGGAGGGGCACTCCCTGCAGGTGTGGACGGCAATTTTTGCTGGTTTGACTGCATTAGATATGCATATTAAGAGTGTGTTTGGTTGGACTTTTGGAGAAAGCCTTTGAGAAAATGTAAAGGACTTTAAGTTTAAGAAGTTTTCCAAAATGCAAATTGTGTTTGGTAAATTGTAATAAAAAAAGTCCATTGTGAAGTACATTTGGGCAAAATAGTGTTTGGAGAAATTTACATGTACAAAAGACTCTTATAATTAAAAATAAAAATAAAAAAATAATAATTGGACGTTGAAGGGTAGTCGGCCGCCGGTCACCGACGGCCGACGGCCAACATCTCAGGTTGCAAGACCTCAAGCGATCGTCAACGACCACAAGTCCTTCCTCGTTTGTTGTTCCTTCCAGGCCGTTGAGTCCCATCACTACAAGTCCCTTGGCCTCCTCCATGCCAAGCACCTCCCCACCGCCCTCGCCTGCTACCCCAACACCCCACCCCGACCCCTCTATCCCCCCCCCCATCACCTATGCCTCTCTGGCCATTGTCGCCGTCACCCACGGAGCATCCTCCGCTCTCTCAACCTCTCCAAGTCTCGGTACTTTACCGCCGCTAGGCTGCAAGCAACCCAGATCTAGGTTGTCGGAGGTCACGCAACTCAATTTTGGGTCATCGAAGGTCGCGAGACCTCTAGGTTGTGCCGACGAGACTTGTGGGGGTTGCCGAGGTCACGCGACTGGCCGGCAACCGTCATCGCGACCACACCGGCCTCATGCCGACCTCTATCCAGCCTGTCGCCAGCCCCTCGCAGCTCCGCACAAGCTCGCCAACCAACCTCAATGGAGAAGAAGGTAAAAAGTCATGAGGACAAAACCGGAAAAACGAAATGTCAATAAGGATATTTGTGGAAGAAAATTTTTTGTCTTATCCACCCCTCAACATTTTGAGAAGGCTGAATGCCAAAGGCAGCCTTACACCTGTCTTGGGCTTTCAACCTTTAAACGCCCACTTTTTCCTCAATTATCTTTACAAAAGAAGTCCTCAAACACCAATTTTTTAGCCCAAACGACTTTGGATGCCCATAGTGGCTTGAAAAAGTCACTTCCAAAAGCACCCTAACTCACGTTGGTTTCCTCTAGATAGGCTGACGTCATCTGAGCCAGGGATTAAAGCGACTATCCTTGCCTTACGCTGCGAGCTGGTATTTTGCTTTTGCATCTTCGCGTTTCTTGATCACTTTCGGGAAGCCCGTTAAGCAGCTGTCACGTCCCAATTTCCCCGTCCCTCGATGTCGCTGTACATCTAAAAACTGCCGTGTGCAGTTTAATTGGCTTATTTAGCTCTTGTATCTGCATGTTTTTTGACTTTTTGTTCACTCCACGTCCAAAGCCCGTTAAATTGCTCAAACGCGGGTTTACCATTTCAGGGGGCTTCGTTTCGTGGAAACACCCCCGCCGCCCCGCCCCCCCGCGGGGGGTTTGAGGTTTACCCAGATATTACAATACAAGTTGTTTCGGTGGAAGTTTCGCCAAAATTGATCCCATTATGAATTATCTCTTATCAAAAGTCTTTCTTTGATTTTATTAAAAATAAATAAATTCTATGATAATTCCGGGTAGAAAATATCGCAGTAAACAAGAAAATCGTAAACTTTACTTCAAACAAAACTGTACATACAAACCGTGCAGGAATTTAATCGATGACAAAGTTTGGAAATACAACCGATTCAAAATAGCTAAGCATAGACAAATTATGTTGAAATTTAATCGATGATAATACTTAAGAATGCCAAGATGCTACACATTAATTTAATCAATGGCGCGACACCCAAGATAAAGATACATGCCGAAATTTAATGGACAACAAGAGTTTGAAGTACAATGTAGGAAAGTAAAAATAAATTAAAGATAGTAAATTTATTTGTTTGTGCGCCTGGAAACCTCCAAAGAATACAATGTGGTCACTTAAAACCTGCAATTGATGATTATAAACGGAGGTTACAAACAAAAGTTACAAAAAGAGATTACATATAGAGTTTACAAATAGTTATTGAAAAAGAAATAACTTTCTAGTGGTTACAAGATATTATAACAATCCTAACATAGCGGCAAAATAACCAACCAGTGATTTTCCTCTTGTCAATTGCTTGTTGTCGATATCAATGACTTTGTCATCAACTTCAGGTTCTCATTAATAACTTCATGTTGTGTGTCATCAATCACTCCATTAGTAAATTGTTGATTCTCTTTTAGTTACTAATATTCTATTCATAAATGACCAAATTCTACTTTAATCGACTAAGTCTATTAAAAGTTAATAATAATCAAAAGTCGGATATTTTTTAGTGCAAACAAATGCTTCCTTTAAAAGAATTAAATGATTCATCGATCATTCAATTCTTTTACATTAGATAATTAAAAGTCATCACATGCCCCCTTTGTCATTAGCAAATTTGATTTTTTTCTTGCCGAATTTTGTCTTGGTCAAATTCATCATATGACTCATATTTTTCCATGAAAGGCGCATTCATTATAAAGACTTCACGTGGTTATCGATCTCTGTCCTTATGTAATTACTCATACATAGGCACTTTTATTGCCAATTGATATAAATCGATAAAATTTTTAGCCTTCGAATTTTCTCATCTATTGAATTTCAATCCACTAAAAGCCAAATTTGTAAATTCTCTTTAAAAGTGAAATAAGGCATCCATTCCAAGCCCACTTTATCAAGCAACCCAATCTATTGATTCATTGTTCAGCTACTTAATACAAACCAAATCTGCAATAGATTCATCAGGGACTGACCTATAGAATTAGGTATTGAACTATGTTGCCATTTGTTCTAAAGTATGAACAAAATTGGCCGCCAAAGTAATGTACCAAGTAAAAGCAATGTTGGATAGTAATGGAGGGAGCAATCTTAACTTCCAGCAATCAACTTGAGATGCATCTCCACATTGCACAGCAAATTGACTAACATGCTCAACTATCGATTGATTGTCTTCGCTGGAGAAGAGGTGGAAAATAAATATCTTGAGGCCTCTGGAAAAGGAATTGCATCCATCCATGGGTATGGTTTTATGTATGCAGGATTGACGTTCCCAACATTGTAGCCTAGATGTTGCATTGCTTGATCCATTAGCATCTGACATATCGATGGTACTGATCAGGAACTATTTGACTAGGTTGCCCCTTAGGTAACTGTGGTAGTCTAACCTGATTGTGATTGCTACATTAGGCCTTTGGGGAACATACCTTGGGTTAGGCAGAACCAACACTTCACCGAAAGGCCCTTTACCATCCTGTCCCCTAGATGGAGAAGGTGGTCTACCTTAATTATTAACAGTATTGAGCCTATATGGAGCAGGTGCTACGTCGAGTTGAGGGCTTCATACCCCTCGCGATGGGTTTATTAAACAATTCAATTGTTTAAGACAACCTAAAAAATAAGACGAAAGTCACCACCAGCCTTGTTTTTGGAGGTTAGCTAGAGAGAGAGAGGAGAGAGAGGTGAGAAAAGAAGAGAGAGTGTTGACACCTAAATTTTGACAACCCAGTCATTTATTTGTCACATAAAAATTAGGGATTAACTTTTAACCCCTAAACAAAATATTAGAATTAAATTGCATAACATATAGTTTTTGAAGCATTTTTTTTGCATTTGCATTGGACCGATTGACGATAGATGAGTGTTAATTTTTCCAATATTGAATGATATGACAAGAGATTTTCCTATATTCAAGTAATATACACCGACGGATATTTTTTTGGGCAAAAAAGAATGTTTCGGGTGGAATATTAGAAAAATATAAAAGAGAATATTGCGCGTGAGTGCATATATCTCAACGATATATTCAGGAGGCTATGTGTGAGCAAAAATTGATTTCATGCATATTGGAAAAGGAAATTTGAATCTAATATGGATAATAAAATATGCTACAAAATCTAAGTCCCTCATCTATAAAAAGGGTTCACGTATGGAGGACAAAGAATGCACTATTTGGTAACCATCCAAATAGTGCATGATTCTAATTTTTTTTGTTCTCGGGAGGAGTTTGGGAACAGAATTGCGTTTGGTAAAATTTTTGTTCCCAAGAACAAATTTGTTTCTGGGAACAGATTTGAAGTAGAATTAAAAATTAAAAAAAAATTGATTCTTGTTCCGTGAACAAAAAAAAGTGGAACTCTTCTTCCTCTGCTCAGACGTTCTCTCCCCTCTTTTGTTGCTGTCTGCCACCGTCCGCCGTTCGCCGCCGCCATCCGCCGGTCGCCGACAACCAGTCTGGCGAGCTCACCAGGCTAAAGCGAGGTCCGGCGAACTTGCCAATGGCCAGGTGGGCCTCGCCCAGCCCTACCGGTGGTCAAGCGAGCCTCACCCAGCCCTGACGAGGCTCGAGCTCGCCAGCGGTGGGGCTAGGCGAGCCTCACCGATAGCTAGTCGAGCCTTGCCCAGCCCCGGCGAGGCCAGCCTGGCCATTGGCGAGGCTGGGCGAGGGTTGGGCGAGCCTTGCCCAACTGCTAGTGAGGCTCGGCCGACGAGGGCTAGCCTCGCCAAGGGCTGGCGACGCTCTGGTGAGGTCGCCAGTCTGGCAACCAACCATAAACGGCTTAAAATAATCAATGAACACGGTCACAAACACAATTCTATTCCAAAATCAGAAATTTTGGACAGTTACTAAACGGCTTAAAATGCTTAGAAATTATTCTCGGGAACAGAATAAAAAATAATCATTTCTGATCAGAATCTGTTTTTGGGAATATAATCGATACTAAACGTGCTCGAAGAGGCAAGACATTGACGTAAGTGGGGAGACACGATTCGTAAAAGAGAGCAGGGAGAGTTCTTTTATTTTTGGGGTCAAAGTCAATAATGAGGGTTTGCTTTTCTGAAGGGGTGCAGAGAGGAGCTGTAGAGAGTAGGGGTGAGCGGTTCCTGGTTCCTTACAGGTTCCGCCTGGAACCTGGAACCTACCCTCGGGTACAGGTTCCTAATTTTTTGGAACCTGGAACCTACTCATCAAAACCAAGAACTTGGAACCTACCCTATCATAGGTTCCGGGGTCGGTTCTAGGTTCCAACAGGTTCTTTTTTCTTTTTCTTTTTTTTTTTTTTTCATTTTTAGTTTAAAAAAACGATAATGAGCATGGTACACATTTACATAAATGATTGGCAAAATTAGGATCCCTTGGTTAGGAAAATTGTCTAAATAATATACAAAATTGACTAGGTGAAGCATACCATGCAACAGCAAGGAGAAGTTGCCTCCTGTTATATAGTCATATGTAAGGAGCTTCTCATCTTTTGAGTAGTAATATGCACGAAGTGGAATGACATTCAGATGCTATCCTACCCTCTACACATTCTCCATCTGTTGCTCAAACTCTCGTTTCTCCGCCACCACTTCCTTAAGCCTTTTCACCACCGACAGCTGATAGTGAGGGCTACACTTGAAAAGCTCCCAACATACTTGCATATTCGACAGGGCATTCTCGCTGAAGAAGATGGCAAGATAACAGAGGTTAATATCGGGAATCTCGGGTTGACAGAGAGGAGCAACTTGTTGGAGAGGTTGCTGAAGACAGCTGAGGAAGACAATGATAAGTTCTTCTTGAAGCTTAAGCAAAGGATTGAGATGGTTAGGAATTTGAATACCCCAATCAACTTATGCGCGAGAAATGGAAAAATATTTTAACCCACTTCTAATCCAACTTTGCACCTATAGAGAAGTTCAAATGAATGAGGTTCAATGGATTAACATTAAAGGAAAAAGTAATAGCTAATTGTAAAACTATCAAAAAACAATTATTCTTTTCATTGCCACTCAAAGGGAGATACTTTTGAGTTCCTAGAATGGTTATAGTCGATGTTGATGGACTCTTGGCCCTGAAAAAAATGCTCAATTATGTTTTCACCTTTATTAGTAGAAAAAGAATGCTCTACAGATAATATGAACCAAACCACCTTTATTCATGTCAATTGAACAAGCAAGATGCTCAGCTTCATTCTATCCTAAGTGAGGTGGCATGAAAACATGCCTTACCAAACCTCTTCCACTAATTGCGATACATATGAAAGCCAACAACATCACCAAATAATATATACTGCAACTCATCACCGAACGGCCACTTCAATTGATTTGAGTTATGCTGTAGCAAAACCTTCAGCTTTTATGACTGAATTCATCATAAGACCCCAAGTTTGCTCATTATCTCCTCTCCAAAATAGTAACTTGAGAAATCTAAAAGCAGTAGTAGTAACCCCTTGTGTTTGAAAAGTTTCAAAACATGGTCCAATACAGATTATGGCACTGTCTAGTAAGATGATCTTTGTTTTAAAGCCTTTTCATGTCAATGAAAATATTATCCTAATTATCCAACACACTCCTCAAATAGCAATCATCTATTATGGAAGAAACAAAATAGCAATCACCCACGGTTAAGGAGGAGGCCAGATGTGCTTCATTTCCTTTCTTTTCCACAAAACTTTACTCTTTCCAGTCAATTGAAAAACTCAACATATCAAGCTTGCCTACAAATTTGTATAAATAGAAATCGTAGAAAGAAGACATTTGTCTGAAGATGCTACCACAGTTATCCAACTTTTATTAAAGCGTTGCTCACTATTCTAAAAGTGATGCCCGACTCACATCAAGTGCATATAAAAAGATTAATTCACCTGAAAGAAGACAACAATGGTGTTAGAGAAAACTCCTTTGTTATTTTGAAGTTGACGAAACCTTTCTAAAGTCTAAATCTGAAGATCTAAAGACTTTATCGTCAAAGTCTAAAGACCGACAGACCACCAGATGTTAATCTCAAAGTCTATCCTCACTAGCAGTTCCATTCTGAAGCATGAAGATTTATCCAAACGCAGGATTATTGTTTAGATAAAGATTATCTTCAAAGTTTCGTTTCGTATGGTCATTGGAAGATCTTATAGCTGGAATTTACACATATTTGATTGATTATTCCTATTGGAAACTACTTCGATATGAAGATCTTTGAAAGGCAACCTAAACTTAGAAGGTTCTACTTATGGAAACTCAAGATCCTGATTTGTATGGGCGAGCAGGATTGACGGGCTTTTAACACAAATTATCTAACGACTCGAGATCACCTTAATTGATTATGTCCAACGGGTAGATTAGAGGAATTCCTTTGGAAAGTGCCAACGGTTGAAGAATGCATGAATGAGTATTTAAGGGTTGATTCTTTGGTTGTTCGATATGGTGCTTGAGAGAGAATTCTAAAGTCTGAAGCCTTCTTGGTCTCTTTCTTTTTCATTCAATTGAGTAAAACATTGTATACAAAAGAGAGAAACTCCTAATGTGACTATGTGAGAGTTTGATAAGACTCATCACCATGATAGTCAAGATCTCAAGCTGTAACAACTCTTTTGATATCTAGTGGAATCTAGCCAATAGGCTGTCAGCGAAGAGAGTGGACGTAGGCTTGATCTAAGCTGAACCACTATAAACTTTGTGTTTGCTTTCTCTTATCCCTGAACTTCTTACTCATATTTGCTAATTGTTTATTTACTTAGAGTTGAAATACGATTTATATCTAGTATCTTCTAAAATCAAAACACTTTCTTTAAGTCCTGTGAAAATTTTTGATTACACCTATTCACCTCCCTCTAGGTGTATTCTCTAGCCTCTTTCAATTGGTATCAGAGCCTGTGTGCGTATTTGTTGAAGTGTTTTACTTCTTAAGATAAAGATCTATGGCTAGTATTTTGGCTTCAGAACTTGTTGAAGGTCAAAGCAACACCAGACCTCCTTACTTTGATGGGAAGGAATACAATGTATGGAAGAACAAGATGAAAACTTTCCTGAAATTGAAAAATCCCCTGGAATGGGATGTGGTAGAAAAATGAGTTATTCCTATAAATCATCAACTTCAAAAAGAGGAAAGGAAGTGGCAGATGCTAGCGAGATGACACAAGCAGATATAACCAAGAGACAAGCTCTTGATGCAAAAGCTATTTATTCTTTATATTATGCCTTATCTCCTACTGAGTATAATAGAATTTCATCTTGTGAAACAGCGAAAGAAGTCTGAGACAGGTTGCATGTTACCTATGAAGGAACTGATCGAGTTAAAGAAACAAAGATCAACATTCTTCTTGAACAATATGAAGCTTTCAAAATGAAGCCAGGAGAATCCATCACTAATATGTTTAGTCACTTTACAAAAATTGTAAACGGTCTTGCATATCATGGACAGCCAATCTCAAGGCAGATGAAAGTCAACAAGTTGCTGCGAGGACTCTCCAAAGACTGGAATCACATTAAGACTTCCATTAGAGAAACACAAAGGATCATGCCTCTATCTGTAGATGAATTAGTGGGCACACTTCAATCTTATGAAGTGGAGCAAATCAATGAGGAAGAAGATCCTAAAGGTAAGAAGTCAATCGCTTTAAAGTCCAATGATGATTCCAATGTTACAGATTCAGAAGATGACCTGGATGATGAAGAACTAGCACTCATGATAAGGAAGTTCATAAAGTTAAACGGGAAAGGAAGCAAGTACAATTAGAGGAAGCAGAGTACTCAAAGATCTCAAAATAAATCAACCGAAGACAATGAGTTTAACAAAGATGTGACTTGCTTCGAATGCAAGAAGAAAGGACACATAAGACCCAACTATCCTCTATTGAAGAAAAGAAGGGAAATACAGAGAAATTCAAGAAGGCTCTCAAGGCAGAGACTTGGAGAGACACTGAATGTGAAGAGAGTGATGAAGAACATGCCAACATTTGTTTAATGGCAAATTCAGAATTAGATTCAAACTCGTAATGAGACTCGGACTCGAGATTCAAACAAGGAAATCGAGGTTAGTAATTTTAAAATCCCTATTAAAGTTTCAAAGTATATTGATGAACTTTATCTTATTATCAAGGTATCTCTTAAAAGAATTTCCGAACTGAAAAAGGAAAATTCCATGCGAGGCAATAGGAAATTTCTTGGAAAGCAAAATTTGAAAATCTAAACAAAAAATTTAATGTGTTAAAAGAAAATGCAGATTCTCTTTCAAAGGAAAACACCTTTTTGATAAAAGATATCTCAAATATTTCAAAGAAGTTTTCAAATGAATCTGAAAAGCTAGATAAAATTCTTTCAATCCAAAGACCTTATTTTAATAAATCAGGTTTAGGAATGACACCGGAAACTATTACTTTAATTGACTTTCCAAAAGTGAAAAAAAGAAATAAACAAAGACCTACTAAAACTTTTTACAAAAATCATTTTCAAAAAGTTTTTGTAAAACATATTGGCCGAAATGCTCTCAAATGTTTAAAGTGTAACAACTCATAACATTTCGAGAAAGATTGTCCTAAAGTTTGGAGACTCGTTAAGAGAGATTGAGCAAAGATTGTTTTTGGAACTAACTCCCAAGACCCAAGAAAATATGGATACCAAAGAAAACTTGAAATCTTCTCATAACTGGAGATCACTATCAAGAAAAAGATCGAATGGTATTTGGATAGTGGTTGTTCGAGACACATGACAGGAGATTCAAACTGCTTTATAAAGCTTACTCAAATAAATGGTGGAAAAGTTTCTTTTTGTGGAAACAGCAAAGGGAAAATTATTAGATGTGGAACCGTTAAGATTGGAAGTCTCACAATCAACAATATTTCCTTGGTGGAAGGCTTGAACTATAATCTACTCAAGTATAAGTCAACTGTGTGACATTGGATTCAAAATCAATTTTCAAGAAGGCATTTGTTCAAGAACTAGTAACAATTTGTCTCAATCTTTCTTTGGACAAAGACATGAAAACATCTATCTACTTGACATTAAACCAGAAAGCTCTTAGTGTCTAATTTCTATTCAAGATGAAGAAAATCTTTGGGATAGAAAGCTTGGCCATGTTAATATGAAGCAAATAGCCAAAATTTCCTCCAAGAAGCTTGTTCGTGGACTGCCCAACTTAAGTTATCAAAAGTCAGAATTATGCACACCATGTGTTTTGGGAAAACAGGTAAGAAATTCTTTTAAATCTATAAATCAAGTTTCTACTAATCGTGTTTTGCAACTTCTGCATATGGATCTTTTTGGACCAATTAGAACACAAAGTATTGGTGGAAAGAAATACTGCTTAGTAATCGTGGATGATTATTCTTGTTTTACATGGGTATTATTCTTAGCAAGTAAGTCTGAAACTTTTTCTTATTTCTCAAAGTTTGCTAAGAAAATTCAAAATGAAAAAGGATATACCATAACAAACATCCAAACAGACCATTGAGGTGAATTTGAAAATTAAGACTTTACAAATTTCTGTGGTGAATTTGATTTAAAACATGTTTTCTCTTCGCCATATACTTCTGAGCAAAAGGGAGTTGTGTAAAGAAAGAATAGATCATTGCAAGAAATTGCAAGAACTCTTTTAATTGAAAGTAACATTTCTTCTCATTTTTGGGCTGAAGCAATTTCTACAGCTTGTTATATCATTAATAGAGTATTTTTAAGGCCTATTTTAGAAAAAACTCCTTATGAAGTGTTTAAAGGAAAGAAACCAAATGTTTCTTATTTTCACGTATTTGGTTGCAAATGTTTTATTTTGAAAAATGCAAATGATTGAACTGGTAAGTTTGAAAAAAAGTCAGACGAATGTATCTTTCTTGGCTACTCAACTTCATGCAAAGCATACAAAGTATTCAACAACAAGACTCAGTCTGTTGAAGAATCTATGAATGTCAAGTTTCAAGACTACACCGAATCAAATGGTAGAGACTCAACTTGAAAAAACTGAACCCGCACGAGATGTTACAAAGTCTACTTCTCCCACAGAAGCTCAAACTCTTGAGATTCAACAACAAGAATAACCAAAAGACTCAACAGAAGCAAAGGATGAGCAAACTCAAAAATTAACCAGTAATTGGAAGCTTAAATCTAGTCATCCCAAAGAACTCATCATTGGCAACATTGATGATGGAATTCGTACCAGATCCAAAAGACGAGAAGAGTCTAGTGTTTTGGCATTTATTTCTGAAATTGAACCCAAAAGCATAAAAGAAGTCTTAGCTGATAAAAGCTGGATTGAAGCATGCAATAAGAACTTAGATAGTTCAGCATCAACGATGTTTGGAAATTAATTCATAAACCAAAAGGTAAATCTATTATTAGAGCTAAATGGGTTTTCAGGAACAAAGTGGACGAGAAAGGAAAAGTGATAATGAGCAAAGCAAGAATTATGACTAAAGGATACACTCAAGAAGAAGGGATAGACTATGACGAGACCTATGCACCAGTAGCGAGGTTAGAAGCAATTAGATTACTTCTTGCTTTTGCTTGCTTTTAAAATTTCAGGTTATTCCAAATGGATGTAAAGAGTGCATTCCTCAATGGATTTATTCGAGAAGAAGTCTATGTGGAACAACCACCTGGTTTTGAAGATCCAAGAAAGCCAAATTCAATTTATAGACTGAAAAAAGCTTTGTATGAACTGAAGCAAGCACCTCGAGCTTGGTATGAAAGATTAAGTAATTTTCTAACACAAAATGGTTTTGTTAAAGGGAAAGTAGATACTACCTTGTTCATTAAAAAGGAAGGTAAAGATTTTCTACTTGTTTAAATTTATGTTAATGATATTATTTTTGGTTCACCAAATGAAAGACTATGCAAGAAATTCTCTAGATGCATGCAGGATGAATTCGAAATGAGCATGATGGGTGAGCTAAATTTCTTTCTGGGATTACAAGTAAAACAATCAATAGAAGGAATCTTCATTCACCAAGAGAAGTATGCAAAGGATCTCATCAAGAAGTTTGGATTGGAAAACTGCAAAAAGACAGAGACTCCTATGTCAAGCTCTTCAAAGCTGGATAAAGATGAAGAAGGAAAGACTGTGGATCAAAAGCTATACATGAGCATAATTGGATCACTTCTTTACCTTACTGCATCTAGACCCGACATTTTATTTATTGTTTGTATTTGTGCTAGATTCCAATCAAATCCCAAAGAATCTCATCTTAGTGCAGCAAAGCAAATTATCAAATATGTTGCAACTACTTCAAAGCTAGGTCTATGATATCCCAAAGAATGAGACTTTACTCTCCTTGGATATTTAGACGTAGATCTTGTAGGATGCAAAGTGGATAGAAAGAGTACTTCGGGAACTTGTCAACTACTTGGCAACAAGCTGGTATCATAGTTTTCGAGAAAACAGAGTACTGTAGCTCTTTCAATAGCTGAAGCGAAATATATAGCACTTGGGAGTTGTTGTTCTCAAATTCTATGGATGAGGCAACAGTTAAGAGACTTTGGAATTGAAGAATCATGCACTGAAATCAAATATGATAATACAAGCACCATCAATCTCACAAAGAACCCAATTCTTCACTCAAGAGCAAAGCATATAGAAATACGTCATCACTTCATTAGAGATCATGTTCAGAATGGAGAAGTCTTGATTCAATTCATTGACTCGAAGAATCAACCGGCGAACATATTTACAAAGCCATTGGATAAAAACTTATTTGAGTCTATTCGTGCTAGACTGAACATTCTATCCTTTGCCAGGTAAAGTCTGAAGGTGTTCAGACTCAGAATTTCCAGATGCTAAGATTGTAAGTAAATTTCTTCCATTTTAATGTGATGTTATCTTTGGATAAAATTTTGAAAAGGTACGTTATCTTTTTATTTTATTTAGTCATATTTATTTTTAAGAAGTTATCCTAATTGACGATTGTTCATTTTCAAAAATGAAGTTATTATTTCGAAAAAGGTAGTTACGTTTAAGGCAGTTTATTATTTTCAAAAATGCAGTTTTTACTTTCTAATTGTGACGCTTCGTATAACTGCTTTATATATTGTTGAAACTCGTCTTCTTCATTTACACTCACTTTTTGAAACCCTAGAATACTGTGATCTTACTGTTTTCATCTACTTGAGTTTCATCCAAAAAGTTTAAACCTTTTTCGAAAGAGCAAGTTCGAGAAAATTCCCCAAGACTTTGACAATGTCTTCTCAAAGAAAGTCTTCGAGAATCGCAAGTCAGGGACCACAGCGTATGCGTGAGGGACCTACACATTTCGATCTAACCGAGGAAGAAGATTCTCCTCATCAATAGCAACTGCCAAGACAACATTCTCAACCGCGCCAACAAGCAACACAAAATCCTCCTCCACAGCAAGAAGAAGTTATTGAAGATGTTGAACCTATAAGGACTCAAAAACCCCAATTTATTTATAGACTGTATTCGAACTTGAAGAAGGGCGGTTCTGCTATGAACTTTATCGATGAGTTCTTAAAGACGCATGGTTACAAAAATGAGACTTTTTTCTTGAACACCATGGAGAGACTAGGAATTGTGCCTCAAGGTTTGGCAAAATGGACATTCAAGAATATTCCCAGTGATCCAAGTGTTGGACAGCCAGAGGAGAAAGACGACAATGAAAAGTTGTTTGCTAATTTTCAGCCCAGGATGGGCATTGCTGCAAAGGTTGGTGGTGAAGGGATGAACCTATTTCGTCCAAAGGACCACAAAAGATGTTACTTGAATTTGCTGAAAAAAAAAGGGGTTATGAACCCTAGGAGTGTGGATTTCAACTTTCTTGATTCTTTAAAGATTAATTTGAGAGAAAAGCTTAGTTTGCTTCAACTTGAACATTTTTGCACCGAGATGACTGTCGCGTATCCCGAACTTACTGCCTATTTTTATTCGAATTTTTCATTTATAGATGCGAATAAATTTAGTTTTTCTGTAAGGGATAAAGAATTTGTAGTTGATGTAGATACCTTGGTTGATATAATTGGTGTGGAAATAGTAAGATTCCAACCAATTGGTGCATCTTATGCCCATGCTACCTTGTCCATAGTGAATGACAGGATGGTCGAAGGTAAAATTTCTTATTCAAGGTTGAATGCCCACAACATTCTTCTTCATAAGGTGGTCATTAACTGCATCAAGCCAAAGTCTACTTCAAAGACTGATGTCTCTCGTTCTGAAGTGAAACTAATGTACGCAATCAACACTGGTTGCAAGTTCTCTTTGCCTCACACAATTCTCATGTACATGTATAGATATGTGGTGAAAGACAAGGGACGGCTCCCTTACTCTGCTCTCGTCTCTCGACTATTCAATCATTTCAAGATCAAACTCCCTGCTCTTCTGTGTGCTAGAACCATTCCTCCAATGGTTATTAGTCTCAAAATGGTTTCTAAAATGAGACTGAAGGAACTGAGCAAAGAGTTGGAGCGCTTTAAGGAGAAGTCCCATGTGAAGGCTAAGCAAGACTCTTTTGCAAAAAAGAGGAAGGGAAAAGAGTCTATGACAGAACCTGTGAAGAAAATAAGATGACGATGATCTCACTATCTCATCTCTTGCCCTACAAAATCTACAAAGTCATGTAAGCCCTGCCAAGATCAGAGAACAAGAAGAAACAGAGAGAAGAGGAGAAGAAAGGAGAAAATGAGAAGAAGAAAGAAGAGAAGAAGAAGGAAGAAAAAGAGATGAACAAGAAGGAAGAAGAAGCGAAGAAAGAATGAGTCACGATGACTCTTTTGAACCAACACTGGCTGTATTCGATGATTCGGAAAAGACAATGAGTGACAAGACAGAAGAACATCGCTATAGTGCCGAAGCAAAGCTTGAAGAAGAACATATCTCTCAACCTGAAGGCATGAAGACAGGGGGAGATGCTGAAAATCAAGGTACTTCTCCACCTATTTTTACTAGTGATGTTAGAAGATCTCCACCAAACCCAAAACGGTCTATGCCTCTCAATTTCCTGAATCAAACTTCGAGGCATACACTCCTACTCATGGAGATAGAACAACTGATGTTCCCCCCTCATTTTCAAACTCCTGCATCTACTTCGGCTAGTCCTAGCACTACTAAAGATCACTATGCAGACCTTTAGCGAGTGATGGAACTTCTCTTAGAATTGAAAGGACAACAATATGCTTTTGAGTTTGAAATGAAGCACATGATGACTGTCTTCAAAGCATCTACCGACTTTCTTCAAGATCAGATTCAAGCCCTCAAGCAAGAACAGGCAAAGGGTGTGGATATCCAACAGCTTAAGGAGTCTCTGCAGAAGCTTGAAGACATTGTCAAGTCCATGGGGGATTTCCAGCTCGTTCATATCCCCAAACAGCCCTAATTCAAACCAATTATTTTAATCGTTTTTGTCTCCACTTTTTGCTGATGACAAAAAGGGGGAGAGTGCAGATTTGTTTTTATTGATTTTGGACTTGGACTTTACTTGACTTTGCTTTACTTTCTGTAGACTTTTTTATTATGGTTTGGTTGATGACATTTAACTTTGGATTTTGATAATATTTTGATGCTTGCAGCAGTGGTTTAGTTTGTGATATTGCTTATAAATGGTTTGTACTAACATATGTTATGTGGTTGCAGGATCAAAGTTTTTATATTTATAAGATATTATATATTGCATAAGTACTCTTTTGCAGGTCAAAAAGTTTTCCAAAATCTGCAGGAAAGTTTTGTCATCATCAAAAAGGGGGAGATTGTTAGAGAAAACTTTTTTATTGTTTTGAAGTTGACAAAACATTTCCAAAGTCTATGTCTGAAGATCTGAAGACTTTATCGTCAAAGTCTGAAGACCGACAGACCACTAGATGTTAATCTCAAAGTCTATCCTCATTGGCAGTTCCAAATTGAAGCATGAAGATTTATCCAAACGCAAGATTATTATCCAGATGAAGATTATCTTCAAAGTTTCTTTTCTTATGGTCATTGGAAGATCTTATAGTTGGAATTTACACATATTCGATTGATTATTCCTATTGGAAACTACTCCGATATGAAGATCTTTGAAAGGCAACCTAAACTTGGAAGGTTCTACTTATACAAACTCAAGATCCTAATTTGTATGGGCAAGCAAGATTGACGGGCTTTCAACACAAATTATCTAATGAGTCGAGATCACCTTAATTGATTATGTCCGATGGGTAAATTGGAGAAATTCCTTTGGAAAGTGCCAACGGTTGAAGAAGGCATGAAGGAGTATTTAAGGGTTGATTCTTTAGTTGTTCGATATGGTGCTTGAGAGAGAATTCTAAAGTCTGAAGCCTTCTTGGTCTCTTGCTTTTTCATTTAATTGAGCAAAACATTGTATACAAAAGAGAGAAACTCCTAGTGTGACTGTGTGAGAGTTTGATAAGACTCATCACCGTGATAGTCAAGATATCAAGCTGTAACAACTCTTTTGATATCTAGTGGAATCCAGCCAATAGGCTGTCAGCGAGGAGAGTGGACGTAGGCTTGATCTAAGCCGAACCACTATAAACTTTATGTTTGCTTTCTCTTATCCCTGAACTACTTACTCATATTTGCTAATTGTTTATTTACTTAGAGTTGAAATACGATTTATATCTAGTATCTTCTAAAATCAAAACACTTTCTTTAAGTCTTGCGAAAATTCTTAATTACACCTATTCACCCCCCTCTAGGTGTATTCTCTAGCCCCTTTCAAATGGAACATTGCTTTTCTTAAATAGAGAGCTTAGACATTGTCTCACCTCATTTAAACGAAATGGTGGCTTTATGAATTCTGGTAAAGGGAGGATGATGTCGGTGCATGTTTCAAAGAAAATAAGAGAGATGATGAACTTGTCTATGATGGTGAAAGTGAAAAACAATTTCCGGGATTTTAAAAGCTGAAGTCATTTTCCTCATTTTTGGGTGCAGCTTTTCCTCTTGATGAAAAGTTTTTCACTTAGACCAACTAACTTTCCAGCATCAAACACCATAATAATATGAACGCGCTTTTTTAACAATCATTATCAAAGAAACAAGCAGAGCCAACAAAAAAACAAGCAAAATTTTCACGTTGTGCTGATAGATAGCCGCCAATGTGATCAATATCAAACAGCATGAAGAAACTATACTATCCCATTTAGTACATTCGAATCCTCATTCAAAAGTCCCCCCAAATATCAGCACAAAAGATTCTCTCCACAGCCCAACATCAGCCACAATAGAGAGAAGGTGCCCAACAATTCATCAACAGTTGTGCAACACTTCCCATAATTCAACCATAGCTCTCACTAAGCAACATGAACAATATCAATCTCCACGCAACATAACCAATCTAGACCCTAAAGCGGATTCCACATAAATCCCAACTACCAAGGAGAAGCCGGAAGAACATAAAACTCACCCGTCTTGCAAACATTAACCTTCTGCTTATTGGGCTAAGGCTGAGCAGGCTCATCCTTTGCCTCACGAGCCGCTTTTTTCGCCAAGTTGGTCTAATGCCTCTTCCCCTGCGTGAGTGCCAAGTAGTTCCCCTCGTTGTTGTGCAGCGTCAAGCAAAGCTTACACTCATAATTGCAACCATTGAAACAAGCCAGTGCCGCCATCAGCCCCGTAAAAATATCAAATTGACGCGAAAGCCCAGTTATGGGGGATCGATTACTGAGGGGGGAAAGGAAGGGGGGAGTCTAAACCTGCCAAGGTGGTTGCACATGAAGTAGGGGTCCTTGGCAAGATCGATGGTCTCAAGGGTGAGGCGGAGGCGCTCCTCACGGCGGTCGATGGCTTCGTTTTGGGCGAAGGCAACGCCCCCGCTTCGAACCCCACTCCGAGCTTTGAACCCCACTCCCGATCCATTCTCTCGTCGTCGTCGAGCCTGAGTTAGGGTCGAGGGAGTCGAGACGCTGGAGTGGATAGGGAGAAAAGAGTAAACGAACTCTGAAACTAAAACTGAGGGAAGTCGCGAGAAGAGAGGGGGAAGAACAGAAGTGAAAACCAATTAGGGTTTTTCTGTTCCGATTCTAATTCCTGTTCCACGATCCAGAACTGAATCAGGAACCGCCAGTTCCCAAAAAAATAGAACTGGGAACCGGAACCTCCCTCCTTGAAACCTGGAACCGAACCGGACCCTGCAGTGCGATTCTCCAATTCCTAGTTCTACCCGGGAACCACACTCACCCCTAGCAGAGAGAGGGGATGTGAGAGAGAGAAAAAAAAAAGAAGAAAAAAGGAAAAAACAAAAAACAAAAAGAGGAAGAAGGAGGAGGAGCAGTCGTCGATGCCCTGCTTCAACATCGCACCCCGATCGCCAACGCTACCAGAGCTCCAAACACTGACCCTTCGCACTCGCTGCCACCGCTGCCCAAGCCGGTCACCGTGCCCTCGTGCCCGCCACCACTGCAGCAACTTGAGCCGGTCACCACGCCTCGAAGTCCGCTGATCGCTGCTGCAACCTGCGCCTCCGTCCCTGCTCTGCCGGTCACCGCCTCCTCGCTGACCTCCTACACTCACCGCTTCCACCCTTCGTTGATGTCGACGCCGCCACCGCAGTAGCTCGCCCAAGCGCCGGCGCCTTTGCCACCGCACCTCCTACTACTATGTGCACCAACAACCACGAGCATCGCCATGCCTCCGCCTACAACCCAATGCCACAGCTTGCCACCACTATTGACGCCTACAAGCCCGAGCCCCCTCGCCGCGTGACTTGCAACGCCTTCTACCGGGCTCCGCCGTACCTCCACCCCTACACTCGTCGCCGCCCTATTCCCTCACCAGAGCTCCGAACGCCGGCGCACTCCTGCATCTCCGACGTGTCTATTCTAGACGATCCCAGCAAGAAGCCAACACCTTTCCAAGAGCTATTATTCAATTTCTAGCGAACCCACAATCACATTTCAGTCCTTCCCATTGGGATTTGATTCAATTTTGCAAGTTTGCTAAAGATGTCTCTTACGGACAACAAGCTCTTTGTCTTCTCTGGTGAACATCTAAGCGTCCGTCCCACACAGTGGCACCATCAATGGCCAAGAGTTGGTAGAAGAGAAGAAGACAAAAGTCAAGTGGTGGATTGAAGATTAAAATAAAGAAGTCCAAGAGCATTCCATCACTCGTAGATAAGCTGAAGTTCTCGAATAGAATTCCAAAGTACTCGGTCTTGTGGAACACGTCCGACATTACCGAGCGACCGTGCATGTGCTACCAATCGTCGGTCTTCCGACATTACCAAGATTGCTTTTTTCATTGCTAATACAACACAATCGGAGTTTTTCTCGTCTTGCCAATTGCATTGTGTGGCCCTATCTGTGCATCTCTTCCTATCGCTAAAGAGTCGTGACTCCTTCTTCCCCTAGGCCACCTCAAATCGCTCGAGCAATGGCCCTTATGAGGCAAAAAAATATCTCCTTTCGACAATTCGATTTCGATCCACGATCAACCCAGCTCCTTCTAGATTGATCAATCAGAGCTCGTAAGGCTGGTCGATGACAAGAGCCTCATCCACCTCAAACAAGCCGGCGGCATTAGGAGAGTCGCGTCGGCCCTTAAAACTGATCTCTTTGATGGAATTAGCCTGCATGGTAATGTTTCTGTTCCTCCCAAGTTTTGTTCTTTTGTTCCCCGGAACAAAAAAAGAACAAAAATCCGTTTGGTAACACCAAGTTATTTTTCTGTTCCCCGGAATAGAAAGTTAGCCCAAAAATAGATTTGGAGCAGAAACGAGAAACAAAAAAAAAAGTTGCTTCTTGTTCCCAAGAATAATGTATAGAAATAAGCCAATTTTTTTTTCTTTTGTTCTTCTCTCTTGCCACAGCCACCTCCAATCGCTCGAAGCCACCGTCGACCATCGACCAACCGCCGCCCGCCGCCAGCCGCCCGCCGTGGCCGGCGGTTATGCAGCGGCAGCCAGCAGTCGGCGATCCGTGAGCAAGAATAGAAAACGAATAAATATAAAAAGAAACTATTGAGTTACCAAACACATTTCTATTCCAAAAATAGAAATTTTGTGTAGTTACCAAACACGTTCTTTTACTCATAAATTATTCCTCGGAATAAAAATAGAAAAGAACTATTTCTAAAAAAAAAAAAAAAAAAAAAAAAAAAGCTCTTCCTCAGCCAAGAAGCATTGTCATGCACAGCCTTAACGTCCATGTATAAAATGCCAATTGAATTTCTGTAAACAAGGCCACATAACATCGTCGCGCGGGGCGAATTCTTTCTGGCTTCAACTTCTATACCTGACCATCATGAGTTCCTCCGGCTCCGACGACCATCTCCCGAAGCTCCCTCACGACGCCGTCGTTGAGATCCTGAAGCAATTGCCGGTGGGATCTGAGGCGATCCACCATCGACGACCCTCGTTTCGTGGCCCTCCACCTAAACTGCTCCGCTCTCCATGCCTCCAATTGGCATCTCACGGGTCTAGATTGGCGCCATGATCCTGAACGAAGGCTATGCTCTCTGTTCTCCGGTGACTCTCTCGCCCAGCCTTCCATGTCCCAAATTGAAATCCCATTTGCTGCTCATCCCAACTATTAGGATGTTGTTGGTCCGTGTGATGGTTTGATCTGCGTCACGGAACTTTCCACAAATGGCTATGGCCAGTCGATATATCTGTGGAATTTATTCACCAAAAAAGCACAAGGTGGTTCGTCCTAGGAGTATATTTGTTTCCACGGAGGCTGCTTTCGAAAGTTTAGGGTTTGGCTTCAACACTAGGCCTAATGACCACGAGATCGTGAGGATTCTCTATATTTTTTACGATCAAAGCCTTAATTCCATATTTATTCACTCAGTCTAGATTCCTGGAGAATTCTGAGGTGTGAGGTTCCTGCTCAGCTACAAACGTGCGATTTTCTTGAATGGGAATCTACATTGGTTTGCCGCCAAAGGTAAATACGAATTGGTAGTCTTGTTCAATGTCGTAGGTGAGGTGTTTGATGAAATGGCTCTGCCGGAAGAGATTTATGACCAAGTCGGCTTAATATTGTCTGAAGCAGTATTGAATGACTTGTTGGCTGTGTTCACTAGTCGTGTAGAGCCAATTGGGTTGTTCTGTTTGGGTTATGAGAGACTATGGTGTGCCTGAGTTTTGGACTAAGCTGTATGCTTTTGAGGCTAGTGGAAGGGTTCACGTGGAATGGCGAGCTTTTTATTCAAATAAATTGCAAAGAACGAGTTTCTTGGAATCCAATCACGGGACAATTCGCAAATCTTCCATTATGGTTGACATGTGATTTGGTCACCATTGTAGAGAGTCTCATTTCATTATAGATATGATTCAATTGATGTTACCTTTTCTAGTACA
The DNA here is from genome assembly GCA_014182395.1 of Eucalyptus sp. ANBG9806169. NCBI lineage: Eukaryota > Viridiplantae > Streptophyta > Magnoliopsida > Myrtales > Myrtaceae > Eucalyptus > Eucalyptus sp. ANBG9806169. Next base: position 6,239,952 of record CM024580.1, read on the forward strand.
ATAGGTTGATTCAGATTGCGGAAAAGTTGAAAGTGGCATATGAATTGAGAAGATATTGTTTTATTCATATACGCTCTGGCCACAAAATGGTGAGCAAAGGAAGTGAGGTGGTGCCATCTTACTTTTGGTACTTCTTACGAGCTTTAGAATGCGTTTTCATTTTCACTTTTTACTTTTAGACTAGTAACAGTATGCTACTGAAGACTGCATCTACAGCTTCAGCTCTGCCAGTAGTAGCAGATTTTAGATGATGTGGAAATGAATGACGAAGCTTTTTCAATGCTATGCATCTATGTATTTGATTTGATGCCACCATAAGCATTTTTCAGCTTCTATAAAACCAAACTATTCATAGTTTTGAATTCTGCGTCTTACTCTCTAGGCATTTCATATAGTGCAACTACAGATTACTATGTTTTGTTTCCTAATCTTGAGACTTTCTGGTAGAATAGTCAATGCATACCTAGTAAGCTTGTTTATTGATCCATGTAGACAATTGCATTAATGCATTAGGAGAAAATTGGAGACTATATTATCATGATATACTCTCTTTTTTTCCCTTGAATGATTTGTGGGTCAGAAGGCTCACTCCATCTTATGCTACACTAAGATCTTTGCATGTCAAGCCATCTGAGAATGTGGTCTGTAGATGAGATAATCTCTCTGCTTCCTCCTTGGAAAGACATCTGCGACAGTGATCCTAAATTGCAGTTCTCTTTTAAGGTTTGGTGCAATGTGCTGGAGCTCTGCTTCATTAATAAGGGATTCTAGTGGTTGGCAATCCCAATTCACCTAGCTCTTGCAAAAATGGGAAATGGCAAAGAAAGCAATGTTGAAGTTTCTTTGGAATGCCAGCATATAGTTTGTCTGGAAGCCAAGAAATAATCTACTTCATTGCAAGCTACTGCTTCTGCGGGGTGTGTTCTTAGATTGATCAATATTTTAGTTAGACTTCTAATTGAAGGCTGTCTAGTTTCAAGAGGATATACTTAAATTTATCAAACTTGAAATCCATCTAGTTTAGGGTCTGTTTGATGTAATGCCTTAGATTTGTGTAGTTCGTGCTTGTTTGAGCATAGCTAGGTTGTAATTGTTGTCTCTGTGCTATTGGGCTGCTTGTGGGAATATTCCACCCAATGACCCTCTTGTGTCATGAACTTGATGATGCAATGTATAAACTTAGGGCATGCATGGTAACTTTTCTATTTCTCCCGATTTCTGTTTTTTTGTTCCCCGAAACCAAAAAAAAAAAAAAAAAACAGAAATCTATTTGGTAATACCAACTTATTTTTCTATTCCCCGAAATAGAAAAGTGACTAGGGAATAGATTTGGAACAGAAATAAAAAAAAAAAAAAAACAAACAAAAAAATTAGCTTCTTGTTCTCGGAAAAAATTTCTAAAAATAAGTTTTTTTTTTCTTTTTCTATTTTTCTTTTGTTCTTCTTCCTTGTTGCGGCCATCGCTAGCCGCTTGCCAACCGTCAGCCACCTCCAGCCGCCCACGGCCACCGTCGGCAGTTGACCGTCAGTGACTGCCGACGACAGTTGCTGCTGCCTGTAGCCCACCGGCCGCCACCCACGGCCCACCGGTCGACAACCGCCATTGTCTGCCGATAGCTTTGCCAACCGTCGCCAACCCGTCACTACCGCCGCCGCCACCGCAGGATCGCCGCCCACAGCTCACCGGCCACCGCCCCCACCCGTGGCTGGTGGGCTATGGATGACAATCCTGTGATGGCGGTCGGCAACGATGGTCAGCGGTCTTGCGGTGGACGTGCGACGATCGTGCAACGGTCACACGGCGGTCTTGCGGCGATCGTGTGATGGCCGTGCGGTGGCCATGCAGTGATCGTGCAGCAATCGTACAGTGGTGGGCAAAGGCCGGCAATCCATAAGTAAGAAGAAAAGGCAAACAAATATAAAAATTTATAATTTTTTAGTAAACGCATTTCTATTCTTTTTCTATTCCCAAAATAGAAATTTTGTATAATTACCAAACACCTTACTTTACTCAGAAATTATTCCCATAGTAGAAATAGGAAAAAACTATTTCTAAAACGAAATAGTTCCCCGGAATAGAAACGTTACCATGCGCACCCTTAGTGGCGAAACGGATGACGTCACTCGCAGGCAAAACGCATTCGGTGTCAACACATTCAAGCGGCCCGCCAAGGGCTTCTTCCACTTTTTGCTCGAGGCTTTCAAGGACCTCACGCACCTTATTCTTCTTGTTTGCGGTGGGCTTTCGCTTAGGCTTGCGATCAAGGAGAGCGGGCTCGCGGAAGGCTGGTACAGCGGCGGGAGCTCATTCTTCTCATTTTTCCTCGTGATTGTGGTGTCCACCGTGTGCAAATACCAGCAGAATCGGTAGTTTGATAAATTGTATGGGGCTATCGGTAATATTCTCTTCGATGTGATAAGAAAGGGCCGACGGCAGCAAGTGTCCAGATCCAATATCGTCGTCGGAGATTGCGTTTGTCTGTATCCCGGCAATCAAGTCCCGGCAGATAGTCTGTCCATCAATCGGCTCTGCTTGTGGGTATGGATAAGAACTTGTACTGTTTCGATCGCATTAGTTTCACGTATTAACTCATGTTAGTTTCCTCCATAAATATATAGTATTAGTATTACCAAGTTCAAGCCCGGGTTGATAAATTAGTTAAGTAAATAGTTCAAAGAAATGTAAAAGCGTACGATATTCTATTTGATACTGCACACTGTCATTTTCATAATTTTAATTCTATGACAAAGAGGAAAGTAAGGGTTTTAATTCATAATTCCAGTCAGTAGGAGAACAAACTTTGTTAAAAGATTTTACTGGAAAAAGGATACTTCAACATAATCCATTTCTTCTCGGGTTAATATTTATTCAGGTTTCATTTTCTTTGTTTCAACTTGAGACTCCGCATCCTAGCGTCACTAAATCATGTGCAACGTTCGTATTATCAATTTAGGTCGACAAATCGAGCATGACCAAGGAGAGTGATTGCGTAGAAGAGATGAAAAATCGAAATTCATTCATGTTCTCTGGAACAAAGGTCGTTGGTGGGGGTGTTCGGATGCTGGTCACAACGATTGGGATGAACACAAAGGAGGGCAAGATGATAAGTTCAATCAACCACGGCAGCAGCAAGGAGACCCCTTTACAGGCTCGGCTCAACAAGCTCACCTCGTCGATTAGCAAAGTCAGCTTGGTGGTCAATTGCCGCACGACCGCCGCATGGCCATCGCAGGATCGCCGCCCACGGCTCACCGACCACTACCCCCTCCCATGGCTAGTGGGCTATGGATGACAATCCTGCGACGGCGGTCGGCGACGATGGTCAGCGGTCGTGCGGTGGACGTGCGACAGTCGTGCAACGGTCGTGCGACGGTCACGCGGCGGTCTTGCGGCAATCGTGTGACGGCCATGCGGTGGCCATGCGGCGGTCGTGCGGCAATCGTGCAGCGGCAGCCGGCGGCCGGCGGTCCGTAAGTAAGAAGAAAACGCAAACAAATATAAAAATTTATAATTTTTTAGTAAACGCATTTCTATTCTTTTTCTATTCCAAAAATAGAAATTTTGTATAATTACCAAACACCTTACTTTACTCAGAAATTATTCCGGAGTAGAAATAGGAAAAACTATTTCTAAAAAGAAATAGTTCCCCGGAATAGAAACGTTACCATGCGCACCCTTAGTGGCGAAACGGATGACGTCACTCGCAGGCAAAACGCATTCGGTGTCAACACATTCAAGCGGCCCGCCAAGGGCTTCTTCCACTTTTGCTCGAGGCTTTCAAGGACCTCACACTTCTGATTCTTCTTGTTTGCGCTGGGCTTTCACCCAGGCTTGCAATCAAGGAGAACGAGCTCAGAGAAGGATGGTACAGCGGCGGGAGCTCATTCTTCTCAATTTTCCTCATGATTGTGGTGTCCGCCGTGTGCGAATACTAGTAGAACCGGCAGTTTGATAAATTGTATGGGGCTACCGATAATATTCTTTTCGATGTGATAAGAAAGGGTCAGCCGCAGCAAGTGCCCAGATCCAAGATCGTTGTCGGAGATGTCGTTTGTCTAAAGATCGGCAATCAAGTCCCAGCAGATGGTCTGCACCTCTACGAGCACTCCTTGCAAGTATGGACGAGAATTTGTACCATTTTGATCGCATTAGTTTCGCTTAACTCATGTTAGTTTCCTCCAGAAATATATAGTATTAATATTACCAAGTTCAAGCCCAGGTTGATTAATTAGTTAAGTAATTAGTTCAAAGAAATGTAAAAGCGTACGATATTTTATTTAATACTGCACACTAACATTTTCATAATTTTAATTTTATGACAAAGAGGAAAGTAGGGGTTTTAATTCCTAATTTTAGTCTAGGAGAACAAACTTTGTTAAAAAAATTACTAGAAAAAGTATACTTAAACATAATCCATTTCTTCTCGGGTTAATATTTATCCTAATTTCATTTTCTTTGTTTCAACTTGAGACTCCACATCCCAACGTCACTAAATCATGTGCAACGTTGGTATTATCAATTTAGGTTGACCAATCGAGCATGACCGGGGAGAGAGTGTGCAGCGTTTGTATTATCAATTTAGGTTGACCAATCGAGCATGACCGAGGAAAGTGATTGCGTGGAGAGGATGAACAATTGGAATCCATTCTGTTCTTCGGAACAAAGGTCGTTGATGGGGATGCTCGGATGTTGGTCAATCAGCTACGGCAGCAGCGAGCAGACCCCTTTACAGGCTCGGTGCAACAAGCTCACATGGTCGATTAGCAAAGTCGGCTTGGTGGTCAATTTTCTGGTTCTTGTGGTCCTGAGTACTTCACCGAAACCAAAAAAAAAAAAAAAAAGGACACGAACAAGAAAGAGGAATTCGTTCCAGGCCAAACGATGGGTGACAATATCATGAACTTTGTTTTCGAGGTGTTGGGTGGGGGAATTATGAAAGAGGCTAGTGAATACACCTAGAGGGGGTGAATAGGTATTTAAAATAAATCTTGGCAAATAAATGCGGAATAAATAAAGGAGTTTAGGGAAGAGAATAAGAACACAAGGTTTATAGTGGTTCAGCTTGGACCAAGCCTACATCCACTCTCCCACGATAATAGCCTTCTGCTAGATTCCACTATGCAATCAACAAGAGATTACAACTTTAAGTGCAAATATTTAGTAGTAGATCACACTATCTCACTAAGTCACTCTTTTGGTATTTCTCTCACGATCACAAACGTTTAAGCTCACGAAAGACAAGTGTATGATCGAATGTCGCTTAGACTTTGGAATTATAAATTCTACGCTCTGTCTCTTACTTGCTCATCGGTCATTGATCTCATTAAATACTCCTCCACTTCCAAACTAGCCGTTGGACAGCATCTCGTGGATCGTCTTCCAATCTACCCATTGGACAAATCTGTGTCTAGAAGATTTGGTAGCCGTTGAGTGACAAAAGTAAAATCCCAAATTGATTTCGATCGCCCATACAAACAGAATCTTGGTTTCCATAAGTAAAGCTTCTTCGTATAGAAAGTTCTTGTCTTCAAGATTTAATTGTCAATCAATTAGATTGAGTCAATCAAATCAATCTTGATGTAGAATCCAAATCAGATCACTAGCCATTATATCTTCGGGGCTTGAGTTACGTTCTGTCGAATCTGGATGTAAAGTCTGAGTACAATAGACTTTACAATCTGAGTCTAAGTGCGATAGATTTTACAATCTGAGTCTGAACATATTCTACTTCTAAACAGATTTAGTTTCAGCATAGAGTCTGTCTTCTGGTTCTTCCAAGCATAGACTTTGATAATATCCTTTATATGTTCAATCATCTGCATAATCTATTACTCAACCATTAAACACGTTAGTAGCATTTGATTTATTTTGTCATCTTCAAAATATCATAAGGGATTTCCCTAAAAATCTCCCACTTTTTTTATGATAACAAAATAATCTCTGAATATGCAGATGTGTAATCATACTTTCTAAAATATTGATAAATCAAAGCAATGTAATTCAAATCAAAAGATAGTATAAGAAAGCAAATAGATTGAGCATAACAATATATAAAAAATAATCGCAGCTCAATATCATGCAATGATTAATATCAACCAATCAACACATATGCATATTTATATTCTCCCCCTTTTTTGTCATAATCAAAAAGCGATAGAATCACATAGAGAATATAAAACGATAACAAATATATTTTGCATGAAACATAATTTCCAAAAATCAGCTTTTATAAAATAAATCGAATATTAAAGATATGCAATATAGCTCACTTCGATCATATATATCAGCAACTATCTAATAAAAATCACGGATACATTATAAAATTCATTTACTCTTTTCCTTCCTTCCATAATAATCAAGATCATGATCAATTCAAAAATATTTTTCCATAATTGATCAAAGCTCCCCCTCAATTTGTTGCCTTTTTGAGGTGATCACAATTCTTTTCTTTTCATTTTGGATTCACGTCCTCCCCCTGTCATCATGACAATATTTGCGAATAGCACTAATTGTGGCTTGTGCACGTTGAGCAGAATATTTTTCCAATATTTTCTTCGTAGCAACAATGTCCACAACGATCATTTGCATATTGAAATTCGAGGCAAAAAAAAATATTTTCTTTAATCAAACTCTTCTCGAATTCAACCTGCATGAACTTAACAAACTTTTTGCACACATAAGCTGTAATAATATCCACATAATATATAATGCCCTTTCTTCAAATAAATAAATTGAATAGCATATATAAAATTATCAATTATAAAAATTCAGAACTATTCAACCCTTCGTACGACACATTAGGGATTTCGTTAACAATTTGCAAAAACTTTGCACAAGGAATGGAATGTTTGAGCCTCTAGAAGATAGTATAGAATCTCCACGATTTTCAGATCGAGCTTTCCCATATCCATATGGAAGATTCTTTTGCTACCTGCAAATTCTTGTCTAACAGATAATAATCTTTGCACATAATACATTCCTTTGATTTATGGATCAAACTTGCTAGATATGAGATATCTTCTAAAAATATAGCAAGAGTATCCTTGAATATGCAATAATCTTTCACGAATAAAGGGATTTCCTTGAGCATAAATCTCAAAATTTATTATTGATGCGTTTTGCAAAAAGAAAGATGATATTTCTATCACGCTCCAAATCAAGTAAAAGAAATATTGCAATGCCTTATATTTATGAGAAGAAATATTTGCAATATCAATGATAAGCAATTGTCCAAAATCAGGATAAATGCACGTAGAAAATTGCAAGGCTGACTAAAAGAAATATTCTCTTACCCAAGGTATATGTTTGAAATATACCCCAAAAAAAAAATTATTACCAATCTTCGCATGAGATACTTTCTGATTCTACCAAAATTTGCATAGATTCGCAATCATTCTTGCCTTATTGAATTTCCTGCAATAAACTCATTTCCTTTTTGGTATCCATCAATTTGGATCATTCCATTTCGTTAGAACAAAATATAAAATCTCCATAAATAATCAAATATTCTTTTTTAACTCATCATAACATGTTATTTAAGGAAAGAATATCATGCACAATAATATCTTGAAAAATAAATTCTCACTTAGTCAACGCACAATAAAATCAAAGAGAATAAATTCCTTGAGTATCTAAAAATATTTTATATAATAAATTTATATCACATAAAACAGATTTTCACTTTGCAAAATATGACAATCTAAGAGCATAAAATCAAACCAAATAAACTCATTTGTCTCTAAGCAAGATATCAAATCAATCACACGTATCAAATCGCGACTTAAAATAATAATAATAACCACGCGATCTTTCTTCGATCAAACCAATCATAGAATATGGTCATAATAAAATCTAAATCATTCAAGGCACAAAGAGAATTAAAAATATATGTTTTCCTTATCAAATTCTCTTTCTTCTTTTCCTTTATTTCTTGCAAAAATAACTCATCTTTTCTTTGGTACCCATTTTTTCTTGGGTCCATGAGAGTGAGTAGAGTATGTTGTATTTACCCAATCTTTCTTAATATGTCTCCAAACTTTAGGACATTTTTCTTAAAGTGTTTTGAATCACCACAATTTGAACACTTGAGGGCATTTCGACCAACAGGTTTTGTATATAGCCTTTGAAAATGCTTTTTGTACGCAAGTCTAGGAGGTCTTTGTCTAAGTTTCTCCTTGACTTTAGGAAAATCAATTAGAGAATCGCTTTCCTTATTAAAACCAAGTCCCGACTTATTATAGTAAGGAACTTGTATGGAAAGAATATGCTCTAAATTTTTTGAACCATTTGAAAATTTTGTCAAAATATTTGAAAATTCCTTTTTTAAAGAATCATTTTCTTTGACAAGTAAATCTCAACTTTCTTTTGTTTGTAGAAAATATTTTTGCAAAATTTCAAACTTTTCTTTTTGAGAAAGATCCTGTTGCCTAAGCCAAGAATTTTCCTTTTTAAGTTCGGAGATCCTTTTAAGATAAGATTTGAGATTTAAGCAAAGCTCATTTATATAATTTGAAACTTTGATAGGAATTTTTGAATGGCTTATCTCGATTTCCTCATCGGATTCCAAGTACGTGTCCAAGTCAGACTTTGATTCTGAGTCTGTGTCTGAGTCAGAGTTTGATTCTGAGTCTGTTTCTGAATCAGACTCAGATTCTGAATGTGCCATCAAGCATATATTTCCTTGCTGGTCATCTTCTTTCATGGTTCTTTTCTGGCCATTCTACTTGTATTGTTTTCTTCCACTGAATTTGCTTCCTTTTCTATTCAACTTTTTGAATTTCTTGAGAGATGAATTTCTTTCCAATCCTAGGTGAGGTGGAGAGATGATTTCATGAGAAATTGTAACTTGTGACGGCTAAATGTCGCGTGAATTATTGGGTATAATTAAGAGTTGTGAAATACTAAGTATATTTGAGTGACTCGGTGTGATCTATAGTGGAATTTTGTACAGCCCTTCCGTGGACATAGGTCACGCCAATCGAATTTCGTAAATCCAATGTTCTATTTATTTCCTTGTACCATTTATTCTATTGATCGATCACTTTCTTTTTGCAACATTATATGTGTAAGGGATGAAGAAAATTTTTCGCCTTAAGAGTTCTTATTTTTCACATTATCAAATGTTGCAAGTGTTGGAAATTTCCTATAATATGGGCTTACATTAATTAATTACTTTTCTATTTTAAATAATCGGGTTAATGGATATTCCAATATTTGTTGAACCCTACAGTGATCTGATTGAATTGGATATTGGCATCTATTAATAACGGGTCTAGTTGAGCAGCAAAGTGTAGGCACTTGTGTTTAACTAAAGCCCAAAATGGGAATGGCCCAGTCGACACGCTGTTAATTAAGGTTTGCTAGATCCCCTTTCTAACCTATAAAATGATGGGTTATACCTATCAGTTGCTTTAATCCCATTGAAAGCTGCTATACTGAAATAGGTCATAAAGAGGAAGATCTGACATTCTGATAGATCAACGTTTATTAAATTGATCTATTTTCTTCAAGTAAAGTAATGGCTCAAACAAGTACGCTTTAATTCCACTGTGTTTATTGATATCGGTGTTTTACAATCATATATGGATCCGTTTCTTCTTGATTAATTAATTATTCATGTGAATAATTGTTCTACATGTGGTATCAGAGCCGATCATATATGATTGTAGAACCCAAAAATTGTTTTATGAACCAATTCGAAATCCTCCTATTTGAGCCGAATATGGGCATTATTTTTTCGTGTAGATTTTTTGCTCGATTGATCTTGAAACCTTAGGGTTTTTGTTTTACATGCCAATATATTTCCAACCATACATAATTTGCATATTTTCGTTAAGAATTGAGAGAGAATTTTAAATTTGAAATTCTAGGGTTTATCATTAAAAAGTTCTAGAATTTTCAAATTACTTGCAATTGATTGATGTTCGTTGTAAATCGTTACATGGGTATTGATATATATGTTTTAGCATCCTTTTGTTGCATTAAGGTAAATTTTTTGGTTTTAATTTGTGGAAATCTGGATTTTAGTCATGGGAGTGTTAGATCTAAATTTCTTGAAGCTTGAATATGGTTGAATTCTTAGATTGTTCTTGATTAATTAGTTGTTCATGTGATATCTCTCTATGCGTGCTTGCTATCTTCCACGATCCGTCAGAGCGAATTAGGGTTGCATGCGTTGCGCTAACCGTTTTTATTGTGCAGATGACGATTCGAATGCTAATCTGTTTTTTTTTTTTTTTTTTCGCTTGCTCTCACGTGTGTATTCTATAGTTCGTGATGGATTGTTTCCCCATCATCCCTCTAGGCAGATTGTGTCCATCAGGATGGGAACCGTGGTCAGCTTAGGTTTCCAAATAATTCCCCTAAAAAACCCCATGATTAATCACGGCCCTAAGAAAAGCCCTCGATATTCTATCAACCCCAAAAAAGGATCGGACAAAGAGCGAGATCGAGGAGGAATTTGACGATCTGTGTAACAACCCGGGCCCCACTGTATAATATTGTCTGCTTTTGACATTGAGTCCTCACGGCTTTAAAACGCGTTATGCAGGGACCTCTCCCAAGCCATAATATTGTCCGCTTTCGAGGCACGGCCCACCGGCCCGTCCTCCCTCACGGCTTTGTTTTCAGCGTAGCGGAAGCGTACGTGAAACGCGTTATGCAGGGGCAAAGGCTCACCTCTCCCAAGTCATAATATTGTTCTCTTTGGGCCCCGCACTGGCACGGACACACTGCCATCCCAGTCAGGCCACCCCTCAAGGCTTTGTTCTCAGCGCAGCAGAAGCTCACGTGAAACGCATTACCTGGGGACAAAGTTGCACTTGGCCATTCCTTTCCCCAAACCGATATTGTCCGCTTTGGCGGCCCCACAGTGGGCCTCTCACGGGTTTGTTTTCAGCGCAGTGAAAGCATATGTGAAACTCGTTATGCAGGGGTAGAGGGCCATCCCTCGGGCCTTCCCTCTCCCAAGCCATAATATTGTCCGCTTTGGAGGCACGGCCCACCGGCCCGTCTCCCTCACGGCTTTGTTTTCAGCACCTGCATAACGCGTTTTAAAGCCGTGAGAACTCAGTGTCCAAAGTAGACAATATTATACAGTGGAGCCCAGGTCATTACAATCTATGCTTGCTGTGCTTGATTTCAAGTTTTTTTTTTTTTTTTTTTTTTTTTTTTTGGTGCTTAGGATGGAGATGATTGCCACTAGTAACCGAGCAATCAGTGATCTCTCTTCTCTAATGGTTGAAGAAATAGTTCTTGATTTTCTCTTTTGGAAAAGCGACGATAGTTTTGCTTTGAGTCTGTCTTCGGTATTAGCAACCGACTCTCCTACGTGATTGTGTGATTGTGCGGGGCATCGATACGCAAGCACATAATTGAATAATTGGCTGGATATTTATAGTAGCAATTCATAAGCTTTGCGGCTGATTTTACTCCTGAAAGTGAAAGATGTTCGTAAGCACTCGTTTTGTCTTTCTATGCAATGCGGCATCACTTTCTTATCGCAATTTCTTGAGCTTGAATTAGCTGGGTTCTCCATTATCGTGCTTTATTTTGCTCGAAAATCATAGAAAGTTTACCGATGTCCATTTTATCATTGGAAATATCGATCACGTGGACAATTTCTTGGATGATAATGAACCAATCAGGTTTTTTTTTTTAAGGGGGACGGGTTAAATGGTTGAGCTGGAAACCTTATGGGTATTCCAGCATAATAATATTGATGAATGGTTCTCGAAGATGTGGAATGTTAGAGTTAGAAAGATGTCAAATTTCGGGAGGATCGGGGAATGGCAGTGATATTGGTGTTTCCAGGACGAGAAAGTGCTGCTGCTGTCTTTGATAGAAAGCTGCCATACACAAGAAAACTTTCCTCTGTGGGGCACTTGGATCGTAGTCGGAGGAATTGCTATCAAATTAAATCTTGAAAGACAGTTTGGCTGTCTTGAATATAATGAGCATTTGAAACTAAATGGAACTGCTTGAAAGGAGGGAAATACGAGATAGTTGTTAGAGTTGTCTAGGGTGTATGGATGCGCCCAGTTGGAAGCAATTCCAATCTGTCCTTCTTCAAATACTGTGTCCTGTAATGTAGAGATTGGGGAGTATGGCATGCCGACTGTAGAACTCCCAAACAAATTCGGGAACAGCTTTCCTCTTTTAACTATCACGTGTCTTCAACATGCTTTTCTAATGTAGCTAACAAGGAGCAAAGGTCTCTATGCTTAAGCTTTGAACGTTTAGGGGCTTCACTATATTATAGGACATTGGGTATTCTATGTCGATCTCGTTGTTTTGAATTCGTGCTCGTAGGATTTGTAGAGTTTTGTGTTTCGTGTTTTTTTTCTTCCCCGTGTTGCTTAGGGTGGCAGCGAGCCTGTTTTTTTTTTTTTTTTTTTTTGTTCGATGATTTTCAGGATTGCCCATCGTGTTGTCTGTCAAGGGTTTTGTGGGTTCGTTCATGATCAGCCGGGCCTGGGCCAGAAGCCTTAGTTTCTTATTCGCCTGGGCTTATGTTCTGATTCTGGGCGTGAGCCCAGAATCCTAGACCTGTATAATGGGCATAAGCCCATTTTATTCCATTTAGTTTTGTGCCCAATCGTGGGCTATATTAATAATAGAAACAATGGGCCGGGCGAAAAGAATAGCTTGGGCTGAGTGAAGGTTGAGCCCCGCGAGAGTCTCCGATCCGGGTTGCTCGCGAGTCAGGGCCCGCGGGTGGGTCCGAAATATTATAATAATATTTAAATAATAAAATAATATTATTATTAAAAAGTTGCTTAATTTTTAAAAAAAAAATTTGTGGCAAAAATTGTTGTTGTTTGAAAAAATTCAATATGATCATTGGAAGCACATGTTATAAAGTGTTTGATAAAAATTAGTATATACAATTATTTGATGAATTTTGGGCAAAATTAAAAAATTGTTGAAGTTCCTTATTGATAAAAATTAGTATTATATTTCAATTGGAGCCGCCACTAATCAATTAGGGTTGATTAGAAACCCAAAGGGGTTACGCCCTTTCGGTACCTTAAGAAAAACATTTTTTGTGATTAATTTTAACCTAAGATGCTAACATGCAAATGATGAATGCGGGTGCACAATCAATTAAATAACATTCAATAAATCAAAATGCTAAGAAATTATAAACCACAACTTTATTAAATTCCTAAGAAAACATTTAAAAATGCTAATTAAAATTGCCCTAAACATGATTTCTAAATGACATGACACCTAACTTTTATTATTATGCAATCTTAATCTAAAATTAATATGCATGAATTTTACTTTAATGATATGTGAAATGCAATTTATATGGCCTAATTTGGACTATATGTATGCAAACTAATTTATATAATCCTAAATGTGCATATACTACATGACATGGGATGCATGACATAATAATTTTATATGCATGTTCTTTTTGTGATTTTTTTTTAATGTATGCAACCTACACTAAACAATGATGATATGAAATGGGATTAATTATGGACTAACCTATTAATTAACCAAATAAATGACCTTTGCGTTTTCTTTTTTTTTTTCTTAAAAATTATATGCAATTAAACATTACACGATGGGGTTACTAAAACATAATAATATGATGCAATCCTAATATGCAAACTTTAATTAAATGAGCCTAATATGCAAACTAGTTAAAACGCACCTAGTATTCTTTATTGAAATTAAACAAACTAATTAAGCTATTCAAAATGGAATAATTTCCTAATTCAAATTCGGAATTAATTTGATTTAAACCTCATTTGTCTTAAAAAATCATTATTCTTTTTACTTTTTTTTTTATCTTTTTATATTATGAAAACATGCAAACTTACTAAGGATGAAATCCTAAAAAAACTAAGAGTTAATTTATTAAGCCTACGTGTCTAAATTACTAAACCTATATGACCTATATGCTCAATGCAAATTTTTTTAACTTTTCACTATTTCCTTTTTTTTTTAATTTTCATTTTTTTAACAAGCAATTATTTTTACTTAAAAACTAAGATAAGAATTAAAATAATTAAAAAGATAATCCGTTGTCTCACGGATTAAGTTAACAATTATTTTAACTCTACAAATCACAACGAGGGAATCAAAATAATTACAAATTTGGTCCGAAATCTTACGGACCAAATTAAATAATTATTGTGATTTAACAACAAAACAAACTCAAAATTAGTATAATTAAAAAAGTGACCCGACGTCTCTCGGGTCAAATTAATAACTATAGTAATTTGAGGTAAAATCTGCAGATAATGCATATATTATATTAACATCCAATATCACTAAAAATTGCTATCAAATGAAATAACTAAAAATATAACCTAACAAATAAAATGAATTAAACTATAAAGAAAGTAAAAAGTAAAAAAAAATACTAAAAGAAAACTACCTAGGTAAGTAATGAAGACAGAGGGTGACGCCGGGGGAGGGAGATCGTCGGCCGGCGGGTTCTGACTCCGGCGAGGGCTGGACGGCGCCGGTGCTGCTGGGCGGCTACTGCAGGCACGAACTTCAGGATGGTTGGGTGCGTCGGGCTCGCGGACTGGTGATGGGCAGCTCGGGCTCGACTCGCACGGTGAGGCGGAGCTGGGCTTGAGGCGTCGCGGTGGTCGCGGCTGGCTTCGAGGTGGCGAGCGGCGCGGCGTCGTGGCTGGTTTGCAGCTTCGGGTCGTCACGGGTCGAGGAACTCCAGGTGTTGGCGTCGGGTCGCTCGGGATTGCGCGTCAGAGGCGGAGGCGGAAGCTCGGGGTGGAGTGGCTCCTGGGCAGCCCTGGCGGAGGCGCGAGCGAGGCGGACGGGGCGGACGGCGTTAGGCTGCAGGTGGTGCCGCTCAGAGGCAGCGAGCGGAACTCGGCGGCTGCAAGTCGCGGATCGGCGTGGAGGTGTGCTCGCGGGTCGTCGGGTTGCTCGAGGCGACGCGGGTCAGAGCGGCGGCAACAGGTGGAGGCGTCGGCTCCAAGCGGCGTCGGCGGCGGTAAGCGGTGAGCGCGGAGCGGAGCTGCGCCAGAGGAGGCGGGCTGTCGGCAGGGGTCGGGCGATCGAGCAGCGAGGGGGAGTCTCACCGGAGAAGAAGATGAACAGCCCCCTTTCTTTTTTTTTTTTTTTTTTTTTTTTTTTTTTTTTTTTTCTCCTGCTGGCTGCCCTCTCTCACGTCACTTCCTCTCTGCCCCCCTTTCACTTTTTTTCAGAAGCTTTTTTCTCCTTCTCCACGTACGAACGAATCTCTCTCCTCTCTTCCTTCTTTGACTTTTTTGTTCTTTTCTCTTTTTGTTTCTTCCTTGAAGCAAGAGAAACTTCCCCTAATGACTTTTCTATTTCTTCATTTTCATAAAAAACGAAGAGAAGCCCTCCCCCGAAAGTGAAAATCCGGAGCCCCATTTATAGAGCAAAAAGCAAATCAAGTTTGTTTTTCAAGTGGAGATTTTCACTCAACCACTTAACAATAAATTGGCTCCAAAATCACACGGCCGTTTAAAATCTTTTTTTGAATTTCAAAATTTTGTTTCAAAATTTCCCTCTTATAAAAGATTATCCTCTATTTCTAATTCCTAAATTTAAATTAGGTGTTAATAAGTAAAAATAAAAAATAAAAACTGAATTTTTTTTATTTTCGAATTTTAAAAAATGAAAATTTTAAAAGCCAAATTTAATTTATTATTTTTAAATATTAGGTGTCAATGGGGATATATGACTCAAAAAGATTTATCTCGCCCAAAGGGGATAAATTTTTTAAAGTTATATGTAATTCCCCTCTATATTGATATATTAGAGATGAATGATGGGGATGTGTGACTTAAAAGGTTTATCTACCTAAAGGGGATAAATTTTTTAGAGTTATGTGTAATTCCCCTATATGTTGAGATAATGGAGATATATAATTTAAAGAATTTGTCTGCCCAAAGGGGATTGATTCTTGAAGATTATATGTAATTCTCCTTTATCATCTCTATATATTGATATCATGGAGATGTATAATTAAAATGATTTGTCTGCCCAAAGGAGATGGATCATTAACAAATTATATGTAATTCTCCTTGTTGTTGCTTTATAAATTTCATGCTATGAAAAAATAATGGTGCATTATGCACTCTGCCCAAAAGGGAGTTTATAATGTACTAATTATTTTTGTTGAATTACTTATTGCCCATAATTGATCTTATTGCATTATGTGTTACGAATAGTTATCTTTGTTGTAAACAATAATAATGTCACGTTTGAAATGTTAACTGGATCAAATATTATACTGTTAAAGTCTTGGTCAAAAAAGGAGACATTGTGATTAAGAATATTAGAACTGAGTTCATGTTGGCTGATCCTCTAACAAAAGGCTTACGACCCATTTTGTTTAAAGAACATGTAAAGAATATGGGTGTCTTAGATTCTTTTGATTTCTTTTGTTAGTGGGAGTTATATAATTTGTATTTTTTGGATATTATAGTTATATGCAGACTAATAATGCTTTTATGATGTCTATTAAAGCATTTATATTCAATAATTGTTGTTATTGATTCTATTGTTATCATTTCTCCTGTTGACTGAGAAATGGAAGTATAAACAGTATCTTTAAACAAATTTTAGTTTAAAGATGACTGGATGTCACTGATTATGAGATCTCATGTTGGATTGTGACATTTGTGTAATTTCATGTTGTTTAGAAATTGCGCTAATGCAATTTCATGTTGTTGAGAAATTGCGTTGAGGACCGATAAGAAATAGTGAATATTTTGATCACATGTTGGCACTATTTCTTACTACACTACTAGGCCCATGATCCATGAAAATATAATACTTATTATATGTGATTATGGAATGTCATGTGTTTTGGTATTTATTTAACACATTGATCCCCAGAGTCCTATACTGAGGTTATATAGGATTGGATTGGTTTTGAGATGCCATTATTGGAATATTATTTTTTAAAGTTGTGGCCACATAAAACAAAATTTTCAGTTATTAACCCGATAGTGTCGTTTTCAATATAAAATATTTTTCAAAATAAAATAAGTTAATTAATATAGCCCAAGTGAGAGAATGTTGGAAATTTCCTATGGGCTTATATTAATTAATTACTTTTCTATTTTAAATAATTGGGTTAATGGATATTCCAATATTTGTTGAACCCTACAGTGATCTAATTCATACGGGCCTAGTTGAGCAGCAAAGTGTAGGTAATTGTGTTTAACTGAAGCTCGTAATGGGAAGGGCCCAATCGACACGCTGTTGATTAGGGTTTGCTAGGTCCCCTCTCTAGCCTATAAAAAGATGGATTATACCTATCAGTTGCTTTAATCTCATTGAAAACTGCTATAGATCACTGTTTATCAAATTGATCTATTTTCTTCAAGTAAAGTAATGGCTCAAATAGGTACACTTTAATTTCGCTGTATTTATTGATATCGGTGTTTTACAATCATATATGGATCCGTTTCTTCTTGATTAATTAATTATTCATGTGAATAATTGTTCTATAGCGAGTTCATATTAGGGTTACGAGGAAACTGGGGGAGGTAGCGGAAAACGTGTTTCCACGAAACCCCGCGATTGAGTTTATTCGACGGGCTTGGGACGGGGGAGTCAACGAAAGGTCAAAAGATATGCAGAGATGGGAGACCCAATGCTGCCTTGTTATGGAAGGTTTGCAACTCGAAAATGGAGTATATATTGCTCTCTATGTAAAAGATACATAATATTTTAATTGGTGCTGCAGACATTGCACTTCGCAAGTTAGTCAACAAAGAGAATATTGCCATGTGTTCATTTAGGTTAAGTCAAATCGACGATTGGTACTTACCATTCATCACGAGAACATTAGCTAAGGATATAAATTGCTTTGTATCATAGGAACACAATATCATATATGAGTTATTGAGCTAAATAAAAACAAGGTATTGACATTAATACCACTGGAAAGGGCTAAGGGATGGACCGAATCATGCGTAAAAAGCCACACTCCAAACCCATCTGAGTAAAGATAAAATGGAAGAAAAAATATTCCTCCTAGAAGGTCGTCTCGATCAGATGAGATCGAAGATTGAGGGTCCTGTTGCATCTAAGAATAACTTTTAATTTATTTATTTTGCATAAACGAGTGTTTAAATTATGTCTACCTACATTTTTCTTGAATGTTTCCTTCCACTCCATTTTTGAGTTTCCGTCTCATGCAGAAGCATCTGTATTGACGAATGGGAGAACGCGAGAATCGAGAGACGCATGCAATACGCTATTGCTCTCTTTCGTAGTAAATGCTTTTATCAAGGAAGACTTTTTGCTCGAAAACTTTCTCGTCGTCTCTCCAGCTCGACCGGCAGGACTAATATAAAGGATGAATGCATCACCAGCTCTTGAATTTTCTTGACCACGACGACTCCTTCAATTTTTTTAATAAATAATAATATGTTTGTTAATGTAGACTCTCATGTCAGCTTCTGACGGACGAGCAGTCGACACGGAATCTCATAAAGAAGTCAAACTGAGATATGTGTGTGTGAAAGAGGGAGAGAGATACAGAGAGGGACGTGCTTTCACATTTTTCTCGTGGTTTTTGGCTATATTGTTAAGGTCACTCGTCTAAATCCTTATTTCCTCAATGCATGCAATTTTTTTAATTGGAAATATTACATCGACTGATTGCACATTCCTTATTTTTCTAGGCAAAAGAAAAAAAAAACAAAATGCATCAAGAGAAATTCGATATGCCAGTACAATAAGAAGAATTGAGTTAAAGCCAATTAGCATTCCTAAACCTAATTAACTGTTCTCTGTGCATGATTTTCCTCACGAGCTTCTTGCTATTCAATCCCAAGTAGCTGTAAGATTGGTGTATCGGGGACCCGAATGCATTTAACGACCCAACCGATAGGCCAAGATGCAGCCGCGATCCCTACACATGCACCCCATTGTCCCCAGCTCAACCGCGCCGTGACAGTGAACCGCTTCAGGAACTCGACCATCACCACCTGGAGGACCACTGTCACAAAGATGATCCCGAGGAACAGCTTGTTCTTGTGAATGCCCTCGAACACGTTCTGCTTCTCGATGTTCCTCGCATTGAACTCATTAAAGACCTGGCACAGGACGAACGCATTAAATATTAGCGTCTGCTTCACCGCCTCGTCCACGCCAAAGATCGATTCGCCCTTGAATTGTAGAGTGAGGAGGACGGCCACTTGGTAAATTGCTTGTCCCACCAGATTCCTCCACATGACGTTTGTTATGAGCGGCTCGGTGCGGCCCACGAGGGGCTTTTTCATGAGCTCCCCGGTGGGCAGCTCTGTGGACAAGGCGAAGGCGCCAAGCGTGTCCACGATCAGGTTCACCCATAAGAGCTGGAAGGCTGTCAAAGGGACGTCACCGGAGGAAACCGCGGCCACGAAGTTGATCAAAAGGGCTGCAACGTTCACCGTGAGCTGAAACTGGATGAACTTCTGGATGTTATCATAGACGCATCGACCCCACAGCAACACCTTCACCACAGACGCAAAGTTGTCGATGATGATATCCGAGCTCTCTTTGGCGACCTCGGTGCCTTGGATGCCCATCGAGACCCCAATGTCGGCTTCCTTTAGGGCCTGTGCATCGTTCATGCCATCCCCTGCGACAGCGACCACATGGCCTTTCTGCTTCAAGCATTGAACCATGAGGAACTTATCGTCAGACGAGGAGCTCGCCATGACCCGAATTTTCCCAACTCTCCGAAGCTTCTCCTGCGACGTGTAATAGCGGAACTCAGCTCCTTCCACGGTGGCTTCGTTGGAGGCATCGTCCCCAGGTTTGAGAATACCACACTCCGTGGCGATGGCCTTAGCGGTGAAGATGTTGTCTCCCGTTATCATCATGATGTTCACTTCTGCCTCCTGACAAGCTTGGACCGCACTCTTCACGCCGGGATGGCATGGGTCCTTAATTCCGACAAGTCCTATTAATGTCAGGCCTTCCTCTTGGATCTTCTTCCCGTCTTCTCTTTCTAGGATCGTTTTCCCTGAGACTTGTTTATGAGCGAAAGCGATGCACCTGAGGCTGCTCGTCACCATCCCCTGGATAATCTGCTGGAAGCTCCCCCTTTTATCTTCGTCCAAATCTTCCACTATCCCCAACCCGTCATAGAAGCTCGAGCACATCGCCAAGATAATCTCTGCCGCTCCTTTCCAGTGCACATGGACCGTGTCATCCGCTCTCTTCTTCATTAGGACGCCGCTTCTCCTCTTCTGGGAGTTGAAGGCTTCAACTTGGATGACTTTACAGCTCTTCTTCGTCTCGTCCATGTCCATGCTCAATTGAGCAACCGCCCAGGAAATAATCGCTTTTTCAGTGGGACTACTGGAGACTTCGTACTCCGATCCTGAAGGCAGCCTATAGACGACGCTCGTGGTGTTCAAAGCAACTCCGTCGCGAATCAAATCCAGGACAAACTTGGAGATAGAGGAGCACGCATTTTCCGCCACAGAGTCTTGGCCGACCCAGAATTCCGTCACTTTCATCTCGTTCATTGTGAGGGTGCCGGTCTTGTCGGTGCAAATAATGGTGGCTGACCCCATTGTCTCGCAGGCCGAAAGCTTCCTCACCATCACCTGATCCACCATCATCCTCTTCATGGAATGAACAAGAGTGATTGTTACTGCGAGTGGCAAGCCTTCGGGAATCAAGACCACCACGATTGTCACTGCGGCTACAATGTTGCCTACCACGGAGTTCATGATATTGTCACCCATCGTTTGGCCTGGAACGGATTCCCGTTTCATGTGCTTGTCCTGTTTGTTTCCCGTGAAGTAGCAAATTAGCAGGACAACAAGAACCATAAAATTGACCGCCAAGCCGACTTTGCTAATCGACGAGGTGAGCTTGTTGAGCCGAGCCTGTAAAGGGGTCTGCTCACTGCTGTTGCAGTTGATTGGCCTCATCATCTCGCCCCCCTTTGTGTTCATCCCGACCGATGTGACCAACATCCGAGCAGACCCATCAGCGACCTTTGTTCCAGAGAACAGGAAAGGATTTTGATTGCTCTTCTCTTCCATGCAGCCACTCTCCCCAGTCATGCTTGATTCATCGACCTAAATTGACACGAGAATGAGATGATAGGATGCCGTCAAAGAAAATGAAACCTCAATACATATTAACACTAGAAGAAATGGATTATGACAAACTATGCAGTATCAAACAGAATACCGTACACTTGTACATCACTTTGGACTAATTACTTAATTAATTAATCAACCTGGGCTCGAACTTGGTAATACAAATACTATATATTTCTGGAGGAATCTAACATGAGTTAATAAGCAAATCTAATGCAAACAAACAGTACAAATTCTCGTCCGTACCTGCAAGGACTGCCCCTCGAGTAACAACCCATCTGCCGGGATTTGATCGTGTTTCTTCAAACAAACGACATCTCCAACAACAATCTCAGATATGGAAACCTCGCCCTGCTGTCCCTTCCTTATCACATCGATGAGAATATCACCGCTCGTCCCATACGATTTATCAAACTGCCAGTTCTGCCGGTAATTCCTCATGGCCGACACCACGATCATGAGGAAAACTGTGAAGAATGGGCTCCCGCCATTGTACCAGCCTTTCTTGAGCCCGTTCTCCTTGATCGCAAAACCGGGTGAAAGCCCAGCGCAAACAAGAAGAATCAAGAGCATGAGGTCCTTGAAAGCCTCGAACACAAAGTGGAAGAAGCCCTTGGTGGGTGGCTTGAATGTGTTGACGCCGAATGCGTTTTGCCTGAGATTGACGTCGTCCAGATCGCCCCTAATTCCGCACGAGACGTCAGTTTTGAGGGCCAAGGCGACTTTGCTGACACCGCCGAATTCTCTGAGGCAGATGAGGTTCATGTCCTTGACCAGCTTCGTGAGCTGTGCCTGATCAGTCTGGAAGGAGCTGGGTTGATCGGAGCGCGAAGCCGATCTGAAGCGAGCGAAGCCTGATCAGTCTGGAAGGAGCTGGTTTGATCAGAGCGAGCGCTGAATGAACGGAAGTGTAGGAAGGGTCGAGCGGTCGAAGTTGTGACTGATCAATCTCGAAGGAGCTGAGTTGATCGGAGCGAGGGCGCAGAGCGTGATCGAGGATTAAAATCGAAGTGTAGGAAGGAACAAGAGGTCGGAGCTCTGACTGTCCAGTCTGGAAGGAGCTGGGTTGATTGGAGCGAGCGCTCGGAGCCTGGTCGGGGATTGAAATCGAAGCGTGGGAAGGAGATTTTCCAGGGAACTTGTCGCTTTCCTTTGCGAAGGTAGTGATGGCTCGGGAGCAATAGATGGTGGCGAAGGCCAAACGCCATCGCTTGGCGAACTTGCGCATAGCGGGCGGGTGGAGAGAGACCTCGTAGCGGATGGAGTCGCCGCTGAGAATGCTCGTCATCGCTCGGAAGAGACGCACGGTCGCACAATGCAAATGGCAACACAAAAACGAGGAACAACTCTGAAGTTCGGTGTTCCGTTAGCCGCTGAAAAGTGCAACGTTCGCATTTATATACGTGCCGGAGCTGAACGAGAGAGGGTCACGTCATTCGTGCGAGGTTGTCAGGAATTTGCCTCGCGCAGCGCGGCGACCTCTGCTTGCTTTATCTAAGTTAAACGAAAAGGACGGGACCGGGGATACGTCAGGCCAGGCCAGGCCCGATAGTCCCTAATGATATTTTCCGCGCACCTTCTGCTCCTGTAAAAGATGGGGCTCGATCCATTCTCGGTGGGGAGATCGCGCTTGAATCATTGTCTAACGTGGGGCACGAATTCCGTTTGTCTTGAGTAAACCATCAATCAGGGGAGGAGACGTGTACGTCCCGCCTCTTCTCCGTCCCTGTCCCCCTAATACTTTTGGTCATTGCCGCGTTGCTTCTTACACGGGCGGGCGGTCATTGCCCTTCCGCAGACCCGGCGGGGCTCGTAAAGTCAATATGACGTCGAGCTCTACGTGTGCTTTTTGGGCGCATTCCCGATATGCCCATGTTCACAAATGGACATAAACGGGCCCTTAATTCTCTCTTTTTGTTTCCATATGAATCAATTAATTTCTGACTTGGCATGACTCGCTCGCTTCTCTTCTTGGAGGAAAATGCTTCCCCCTACGCGGCCACAGAGCTTCAAGGAAAGTTCGTAGCAAAGTACCTGGAATTCCCCGAACCGTCATCTGTCTATCCCAAAATGTCGGCCACTTCGTCGTACCAAAACCCAAATGAACAACACTACCGTCGTCTCTTCCGTTATGGCTTCAATAGCACCTACATATCGAGACCAGACCCAGCTAAAATGAGGGCACTGTTTTTCATTTACCATCAGTACTGGCGCCACGGTGACCCCAAATTCCCTTATACGTGGATTTGGCGGCCCAAGCCATGGAAATCAAAGATATAGAAGGCCATAACTAATAGTAGGTATTGAAAAGCAAAACCACAGGGTATGATCGTTTTATTACGGAATGAAAACACAGTGAAATGTTGAATTTGGAAATCCTTTTTATACTTCTTTTTAATGGCATAAAAATGTTTTCACTTTTAATACTTCCAGCCAAATCCCATTAAAATGCGTGTACATATACCCATGGGGTGAAAATATCTTCACTTCTTAAATGATCCAAAAACGCATGGACTCTTACTTCAGAGATACATTAAATTTTCCATCATGCAAACTTATGAATTCGCTCGAAATCATAGATTCGGAAAGCTAGCTTTGTCCTTTAGTGCCCCTCGCTTCTTCTTTTTTTCCTTTTCCAAAAAACAAAGCTAGGGGGCTTTTGACGTGGACGATGAGTATGTTAATCGATTAAATTAATTGCCTTATTTGGCTCTTGTATCTGCATGTTTTTTGACTTTTTGTTCACTCATCGTCCACGTCCAAAGCCCGGTAAATTGCTCAAACGCGGTTTTTTTCCATTTGAGGGGCTTCGCGGAAAACCCCCTTCCCCCCCTCCCCTCCCCTATAATAATACAAGTTGCTTGGCCGAAAGTTTCGTACCACGTGAAACGACTATTCCGTGATGAAATATTTTTCATTTAAAAATCACTTTTTGATTTTTATTTAGGGAAACAGATTCTGTGACTACTCTAGATAGGAAATATCACATAACTTTACTTCAAACGAAACCGTACATACAAACTGTGCTGAAATTTAATCGCCGACAAAGCTTTGGGAAATACAACCACTTCAACATAGCTGAGCATAAACAAACTATGTCGAAATTTAATCAATGACAAAACTTGAAAACGCAATGATGCTACACCTGAATTTAATCATCGACGTGACACCCAAGATAAAAATACATGCCGAATCGAGCAAGGCTGACCCTCGCCCAGCCCTAGCCACCGGCGAAAAGGGAGAAGAAGAACCAAAAAAAGGGGGAAGAAAAAAGAAAAAAAGGGAAAATAATAAATGGTGAAAATACCCTTGATCACCAGAAAGTCATGCCTTTATTTGAAATAGAATTAACTATTTCAAGCTCTTATTTGAAAGAGATATAATCACTTCAGACACTTATTTAAAACAAGATCTAATTCAAGCCTCTATTTTGAGAAAGTAATGGCATTTTAAGCCCTTATTTAAAATAATATTTACTTCGTGCATTTATTTGAGAAAATAATGACACTTTAGGCTTTTTTTTATAGAATTTTCCCAAGTATTTATTATGAAAGAGAGTAATATAATATTGCATTTCTCTCAACTCTCGTGTTCTCATTCGTCAATACGATGTTTCTTCATGAGGGGGGGATTCCAGAATGCGGGCGGAAGGAAACATCCAGGAAACGCGGAGCAAGATCATGACAGATGATTAGTCATCTGCGATTCCTTCATGCAAAACAAATTAATTAAAAATTATTGTTAGGTAGGTGCAGAAAGATCCTCAATCTTTGACCCTTGTCTAATTCAAGTTGTTCAATTAATTTCTCAAATTTAAATTTAAATTGATTTGTTAAATCAAATTTGTTGACAAAGATTTCTCCTTGAAGATTTGAATTCGGATGAAGACCCTCTTGTTTCATGGACTTGTCTCAGACGTTTGGAAAAAGAAAAAAAAAAAAAAAAAAAGCAAGGGGCACTAAAGGACAAAATATGAGCACATTATTTTTTATTTTATCTATTTAACTGGTAGGAACAAACACGTCTTTTGCTAAAAGAACAAAGAAAGAAACTCTATATTTGCTGCAAAAGCTGAATCCTTGTTGAAGTTGCACGGCGGTGGGTCCAGGTCAAAGTTGTTGACTTATGGCACACATATAAAGCCTGGGTTTTTCTTCGGAGCGACGAGCACCACACAAGAAAGAAGAATGCGAGGCCGTACGAAAAGAAATGAACTAGCAGACAAGTTCTTGATTTCGGCGTAAGCTTCGAGCTCGAAGGCACGTTGATTTTATATCATGAATTTCACGTTTAAGTGAATTATTTATTTATAAATATTTTGGATTTTGAGTTAAATTTAAATACAAAAAATTCTCGAGCATGTAAATGATTGTAAACTTTGATTCTCCAATTATAATGAAATATTTACTGCGGGTTCTCTTCGTGGATATAGATATTGACACTCGGTCCAGATCA
This sequence comes from Eucalyptus sp. ANBG9806169, assembly GCA_014182395.1. Classification (NCBI taxonomy): domain Eukaryota; kingdom Viridiplantae; phylum Streptophyta; class Magnoliopsida; order Myrtales; family Myrtaceae; genus Eucalyptus; species Eucalyptus sp. ANBG9806169. Next base: position 6,265,482 of record CM024580.1, read on the forward strand.
CGTAAATCTTTAGTGTCCTATTATTTCTTATTTATTTTTCTGGTATTTTTCGCATTGACTTATTTTTGCAAGATTATGTCGTCACTGCGTATTATATTTCAACACAGGTAACTCTTCTAGTTATAGTATTTCTTTTTCTGTTTTTTCTTTACCTAGATGGTTTTGGAGCGTGGCTTCTTCCTGATGATTTGGTCTAATCCCCTAACTCTTTCAAATGGTGTTAATGCGAATCCATGTTCTCATGACATGTGACAATCCATATTTGACACCGTGTTCTCGAGATTTATAATGATTTATATCATTAGCCAATATCCTCAAGACCAACTATAAGGAACAAATCGGCTGATTTCACTGAACCTATATCAGCACAAGGCAATGTCCTATTTGTTTATCACCATACAAGGCTGCGTCCCTCGGTTTCGCTGAAACCCTTGTAATTCCGTTACACAAATGAAGCCACCCTCTAGTTCAGCCCAAGCTATATGAAGATATTGTCTCAAACATCATTCCACGAATTCGACTCGTAATCGGGGGAGGAGGATCCCAAGCCTTTCTGGCTCTTCCCAGCAACAACGAGCATTCTCGGCGGCGACCACGCCTGCCCCGAGGCCTCTCTCAACTTGCCCGCTATGTCCGAGATTGCCGAGAAATGGCGTTTGGCCTTCACCACCATCCGTTGCTGCCGAGCCTTCACTAAGAGGATCCCAAGCCCAGGCGGTTGCATTACCGACTCCCATATGTTCTTGAACGCGTATAAGTAGGCTTTCCATGTTATGAACCTCTTGTTGCTCGGTAGTTGTCGTTTGCATCATCGGGCCAAGTCTGGGCATACATTCGCTGCGTTTTATTTGTCTCCCGTTAGTTTCCTGGGTGTGGCGGCTGTGAGTGGTGCGCGGCTCGGGGTGGCCGGCGATGATGTCACGAGGTGATGGTGGCGGCAAGGGACGATCTCATCCGCTGCTTTGTTTATGGTGCACGGCGTGAGAGAATAGGTTGGGCGTTCGGCGATGGAGGCATTGGGAGGAGGGGCTAGTTTCGAGCGAGGGAGTAAACCATCGAAGAAGAGGGGCAGAAGAGGACGAAATAGGTAAAAGACAAAAAAAATAATTAATTAAGAAATATATTTTGTCTATTTCAGGTTAAATTCGGATTGTCGTATAGGATCAACGGGCCGGATCGGATTTACCAACCTGAATCCGTTTTCCCGAATATAATAATATTATATATTAAATATATATTAAAAAATTCAAATTCGAAAAATTTCAGAAAAAACTGAAAAAATAAAAATTCAAAAGCTTTCAGAAAACATTAAAAAAATTCAAAAAAAATTCAAAAACTTTCAAAAAATATTAAAAATTTTAAAAATAAGAAAAATTCAAAAATTTTCAGAAAATTCAAAAATTCGGAAAATGTTTAAAAATTTCAGTAGTAATTTGAAAAATAATTAAAAAGAAAAAAATTCAAAAAGATTTGGAAAATTTGAAAATTCAATTTTTTTTCGAAAAATCAAAAGAAATTCTAAAAAACCATATGACATGAGATGTATTTAATGATTTCCTTGATTGCTGATTTTTACATTAATGATTGTACACCCACATGATCATCTCACATATTAATGGATAGGGATAAAATCAATTTAAACTATATGACAAAAATATTTCTTTTTAAAATGAATAAGATTAGGTACTAAAAAGACATTAATTGATTAATTAGTATAATCAAGTCCCCGTACTTAAATTATGTGTTTGTGTAGGAAGTGAGTTACACTCTCATGCCTCACTCGGTTTCTAACCGACTCCAATAGGCTACTAGCAACCCCTTCATCAGAAAATTTTCATACCCTCAATTTGAACATCCAATATCACGTGAAGTATAGGCTTGAGAGAGCCCATGCCTGATTATAGGCCATAGACTAGTCCTTTAGGCAATATCCCTAAATTTATACCCTCCCTGAAGGATAGCTCGCGACACCTCACAATCATGATTCTCCTTGTCTGTGCCAGGCTTTCGCTCAGGTTCAGGATCAAGGAGAATGAGGTCAAGGAAGGTTGGTACAACGATGGGAGCATGTACGTCACGGTGTTCCTCATGATCGTGGTGTCAATCGGGAGTAATTACCAGCAGAATTAGCAATTTGAAAAATTGTCTTGGGTGAGCAGTAATATTCTCACCAATGTGATAAGGAAAGGTCAGCGGCAGCAAGTTTCCATTTTCGAGATTGTCGTTGGAGATGTCGTTTGTTTGAAGACTGGCGATCAAGTGCCGGCAGACGGGCTATTCCTCGAGGGTCACTCCCTGCAGGTATGGACGGCAATTTTTACTGGCTTGACCGCATTAGATTTGCATATTAACTCACGTTGGTTTCCTCCATAAATATAAATTAATTAGTTCAAAGAAATGTAGAAGTGTATGATATTCTCTTTGATACAGGCAGTTTGTCATTTTCATAATCCTAGTTCCATGATAAAAAGGAAAAGTAATGGTTTTAAGTCGTAGTTCTAATCATAGTAGAACAAATCTTAGCAAAAGAATTTACTGCAAAAAGTATAGTTAAAATAGAAACAATAGTATCACTAAATCAAGATAAACTTTCGTATTTTTAATTTAGGTTGACGAATCAAGCATGACCGGGAGAGTGATAATGTAAAGTGAAAAGCAATCATAATCCATTCCTATTCTCTAGAACAAAGGTTGCTGATGGGTATGCTCAGATGCTTGTTACATCGGTCAGTATGAACACAACATGGGGCAAGATGAAGAGCTCCATCAGCCGTGACAACTTCGAGCAAAACCCTTTACAGGCTCAGCTCAACAAGCTCACCTCGTTGATTGGCAAAGTAGGCTTGGCAGTCACATTCCTGGTTCTCGTGGTCCTACTGATTCGCTATTTCACGGGAAACACATAGGACGAAGACGGGAGCCAGGAATTCATTACCGGCCAAACAACAGGTGATGATATCATAGACTCCATGGTGGGCATCATTGCAGCTGCCGTGACAATCGTGGTGGTCATGATTCCTGAAGGCTTGCCACTCGCTTATTCGATGAAGAGGATGATGGCGGATCAGGTGATGGTGAGGAAGCTATCGGCCTGTGAGACAATGGGGTCGGCCACCACTATTTGCGCTGACAAGACCGGTACTCTGACAATGAACCAGATGAAGGTGACGAAATTCTGGGTTGGCAAAGACTCTGGCAGAAAACGCATACTCCTCTGCCTCCAAGTATGTCCTGGATTTATTCAGGATGGGGTCGCTTTGAACACCACGGGTTGCATCTATAAGCCATCTTCAGAGTCGGAGTATGAGTTCTCAGGCAGTCCCACCGAGAAAGCAATTCTTTCCTGGGCGGTTTCACAATTAAGCATGGACATGGAGGAGATAGAGAAGAGATGTGAAATCATCCAGGTCGAAGCCTTCAACTCAAGGAAGAAGAGAAGTGGTGCCCTAATAAAGAAGAGCGTGGATGACACATTTTATGTGCATTGGAAAGGAGCGGCAGAGATGGTCTTGGCGACATGCTCGAGCTTCTACGACGTGTCCTGGATAGAGAAAGATTTGGACAAAGATGAAAGGACGAAATTCGAGCAGATTATCCAGGCATGGCTGTGAGCAGCCTCGCTTTCACTCATAAACAAGTCTCCAAGGAAGCGACCAAAGAAAGAGAAGAGGGGAAGAAGATCAAAGAGGAGGGCCTGACATTAATAGGACGTGTTGGTATTAAGGATCCATGCCGTCCTATTGTGAGGAGCGCGGTCCAAGCTTGTCAAGATGCGGGGGTGAACATCAAGATGATAACAGGAGACAACATGTTCACTGCTAAGGCCATTGCCACTGAGTGTGGGATTCTCAGGCCCGGGGACGATGCCTTCAATAGAGCGATCGTGGAAGGAGTGGAGTTCCACAGCTACACACCTGAGGAGAGGCTTCGGAGAGTTGAGAAATTTTGGGTTATGACGAGATCCTCACCTTTCGATAAGCTCCTCATGGTTCAATGCCTGAAGCATAAAGGCCATGTGGTCGCTGTCAATAGGGACGGCATGAATGATGCACCAGCCCTCAAGGAAGCTCACATCGGGCTCTCGATGGGCATCCAAGGCACTGAGGTCGCCAAGGAGAGCTCAGACATTGTCATCCTCAACGACAACTTTGCCTCTGTGGTGATGGTGCTGCGTTGGGGTCGATGCGTCTACATTAACATCCAGAAGTTCATTCACTTCTAGCTAACGGTGGATGTCGCGGCCCAAGCCACTCATAACCAACATCATGTGGAGGAACGTCGTAGCACAAGCAACATACCAAATGGCAATCCTCGTCACTCTACAATTCAAGGGCGAATCGATCTTTGGGGCCGACGAGTCAGTGAAGCGGACGCTGATATTCAACATGTTCGTCCTATGCCAGGTCTTCAATGAGTTCAACGCGAGGAAGCTCGAGAAGAAGGTGTTCAAGAGTACACAAGAACAAGCTGTTCCTCGGGATCATCTTCATGACGGTGGTCCTCCAAGTGATGATGGTTGAGTTCCTGAAGTGGTTCGCCGACACGGAGCAGTTGAGCTGGGGCCAGTGGGGCGCGTGTATCGGGACCGCGATTACATCTTGGCCTATCGGTTGGGTTGTCAAGTGCATCCCAGTCCCTGATACTCCAATCTTTGGCTTCTTGGGATTCAAAAACAAGAACCTTGTGAGGAAAATCGTGCACAGAGAACAGTAGGAACACTAGCCCTAACTCAATGCTTTTCGTTATGCTGGTATATTAAATTCGTCCTTGATGCAGTGTGATTTTTTTCCTTTACCCAGAAAATGGGGAATATGTAATCTATCGATGTAATATATTCAATTGAAAGAAAGCATTCATTGAGAAATAAGAAATGAGTAATCAATCGATCTTTTGGCACGGGTTAAAAGATTGAGCTCGGCTTGTCTGGGCTCAGTATGTCCACTCAAATCAAATTACAGCGCTTCAAACCAAAGCCCAATACTATTCTTTTAATATTTCATTCTTTTAATATTTCAGATTTTGTTTTTATGTTATGCTAGGAAATGAGAGAATTGGCTTGAATTATAAGCAAATCATGTCGTGGAGTGCTGTCGGCTTGTTGCATCTCTGTCCCCATCGGTGTCCGGCTAAGCATGCAACTTCAAAAATGAGCTAGAAGAGTGATGAGTTCCATGAGACGAGTGAATCGGTATGAATTAGGGATAGGTGATATCAGGGAACAAATTCATGACGCACATCAGTTATAGCTAATATAAATTATTAATTTGTATTATATATACGATAAGGACTCAATGTACTCTAGATAATTTCTTAAAGCGAACCTTATCTCATATAGGAGCCCAAAGTACTCTAATTTTCTTAATTAGAGATATGAAGTGGACCTTATTTCAAATAAGAACCTAAAGTGACCATGTCAGTTTCAAAGAATGACCTGACATCAGGGCATTTCTATCCTTTACATTTTCTTTCATTTTTATTTTTTCTATAAAAAAAAAGGCTAAAAAAAGGAGGAAAAAAACCCAAGTGGGAGGGCTGGAGGCAACCTTCCCTTGCCTATGGCCCTTGCCCCAGTGCTGATGGGGCATTACCCATGTTCAACATGGTCGCAGGCGCCTCAACGAGTCCCTGGTCAAAATTGGGAGAGAGCGCAGCCCAAACTTCTCTCCCCTAAGTATGGCTGAGGAATCAGCCCTTGCCTTTGATCAACGAGGTCACTAGCCGTCGCTAAGGCATCAGTGACCTCACTGGCCATGGTCGAAACCCCACTGGGGATAGGGCGGCAGCCCCAGGCAATGTGGCAAGGCTAGCCTAGCCCTCCCGCCTAGGTTTTTTTTTTAGTCCTTTTTTTTTCTTTTTTATGGAAAAAAAAAAACAAAGAAAGGAAAAGAAATAAATAAATAAATAAGAAGGCAACAAAAATGAGAAAATGTAAAGGATGGAATTGAAACCGATATGGCCACTTCATACTTTATTTAAAACAATGTCCACTTCAAACTCTTATTTAAGAAAATATGGGCCCATTTAAGGCCCTTATTTGAGATAATTTCATTCTAAGCCCTTATTTGAGAAATTGAGAACACTTTGAACTCTTGTTTGGAATTTTTTCTTTAATCAATTTCCAATTTTGATTTTCTTTTTATTTTCAAGTTATCTTATAGAAAGTCAAGGACAAAAGTCAACCTTAGTGATCTGATAGTGCTGAGTAGATGGGCCATCGCTCAATAGAAAAGAGTTAATCTAGGAATAATAAGCTAATCTTCACCGAAAATAAATTTGACTTTCGTTTTTGTTTTCCTTTCCAAAGTAACTCTCATCAATTAGCGTCATGTGGAGCGGATAACTACTGAAAGTATCTTAGTAAGTCCATCCCAAAATGAGTCTTACTCTAACTTTCCTAGAGCCTCCGATAAATCAATGCGATTTAGGAGAAATCAAGAAAGTATAATTTCTAATTAATGCAAACTAGGTGGGGTCTTATTCTTAGAATTTGGAATGTAGGCATGAAAAATTAAGGGCGAGCTAAGTTTAATACTACTGTTAGAATCAAGCAATTGAAAGTTGCGATTGAAAAGGAAACTAGTAAGATGATCAACATGTGCAGACTGACAGTAGCGTGGAGTCCTACTCAGAGCTGTTGAATGAATTCTACATTGAGGAAGATATAGTGAGACACCACACTTGTACGAGTGAATCACAATAGGCTACAAATTTGATGAGCAAAACATTATTAGAGACAACCCATAAAATACTCTCTAATGCTAACATATGCGCTTAGGACGGCAAGCAACTCGATGAATAGACCTTCATCAAAACTTTGCTGATTATTATATTATTGAAATATTTGGTTGTCTATCTTATGTCTGAGTGAATGATAGTAAGCTTGGTAAAAGGGCAAAAATGTGCATATTCCTAGACTATGTACAATATGAGTAGAGTTATTGGTTGTGGTGCCCGGAATTAAATTCACCTAATATCAGCACAAAATTATACTTGATGAGTCTCCAATACTTCTAGTTATGAGCATTTGTGGTAGTGTTTATACGAACAATGTGCAATTTAAGGCGAAGTTGTAACCAGAAACTCCTAAAAAAAGCAGGTAGTAGCACGATAATTGACATAGATAATATTTTCAACGTGGTGGAGCCAAGAAAGGTGACGGTTCTTATAACTGTTGAGTTTGATAAGGTGTGTGTTCGATCTTCTAATAGATATGGATGCAACGGTAATTTTGCATTATCTATGATTGAGGAGGTTGTGTGGAAAAATCATCGTGGAGTAGTTAAAAATGCATAAACAACTAGTGTTCTAATGAGGTCCACGGTTCCAACGAAGTTCAAGCAATGCTCAGAATCAGAAGATGTTTATGGCAATTTGAGCTTGTGAGAGGTTGTGGTAGATTAGCAATGAAGTTCGGATTCCAATGAAGTGATGGTGACTTGGGTCAAAGAGGTTTTCTATTTTCGATCCAACTCTTGTCTATATTTAAGAAGGGTTTTTTTTTTTTTTTTTTTTTTGTGAAGAGTATCGAAGAGGAGCTTACGTTTATGAATTACATCCCGAGTGTTTGAAGTCATGAAAAATATTGTGGTAATTCTTTATGTAAATCCTATGTGAGGTGGAGAGATGATTTCATTAGAAATTGTAACTTGTGACGGCTAAATGTCACGTGAATTATTGGGTATAATTAAGAGCTGCAAAATACTAAGTATATTTGAGTGACTCAGTGTGATCTATAGTGGAACTTTGTACAGCCCTTCCATGGACATAGGTCACGCCGATCGAATTTCGTAAATTCGATGTTCTATTTATTTATGTTGCGGAAATATGGACTAGCGAATCGGATAAAATAGTTGGAATGAAGGAAAGGGAATCAAATATTGGATTTACGTGATTTGGTCCGAATATCGGAACATACGTTCACGGGGAGAGCAGTACGGAATTCTACTATAGAAACAAGCGATACACCCGAGATTACAATCACTCGAGCACTTGAACACACTCTCAGTGTTTCCCAGCCCCAAATTACACCTAAATAACTCACACAGTGTTTAGCCCATCATAATTCCTAGTGAAACCTCACTCAATGAATTAAACAAATTCTACTCATAAGAATTTAACTAGCTAAAACGCTCGGGCATAATTTCAACGAGAAAAATCCCTCACATAAGAGAAGTCTCTGCACTATAATCCATGGGCATGTATCAAAGGAGTGAAGAAAAAATGGACGTGTGAACTCTTTTCACTTCTTTTTCTTTTTCTTTTTCTCTCAAAGTCAACAATGATGGCTCCAAAAGTCCAACCTACAGAGATGAGTACAAGACAACAAAGGAAGCCGCACATGATTAGCCTCTTCACACTTGCAGCTCATAGATGCTTCTAGAATTTCGGCCGATCAATTCACATGCGCTACTTTGATTCACACGTGGTCGAGTTCACGTATTCTCGTTAGTCCGGTTTCATTCAACGGGCTTAAACTCGAGACATATTTTCAATAATTTTCTTGTGCTGTTTATTCAATTGATCGATCACTTTCTTTTTGCAACATTATATGTGTAAGGGATGAAGAAAAATTTTCGCCTTAAGAGTTCTTATTTTTTCACGTTGTCAAATGTTGCGAGTTCATACTAGGGTTACCACGAAACTGGAGGAGGTAGCGGAAAACGTGTTTCCACGAAAGCCCGCGATTGAGTTCATTCGACGGGCTTGGGACGGGGGAGTCAATGAAAGGTCAAAAGATATGCAGAGATGGGAGACCCAATGCTGCCTTGTTATGGAAGGTTTGCAACTCGAAAATGGAGTATATAATACTCTCTATGTAAAAGATACATGATATTTTAATTGGTGCTGCAGACACTGCACTTCGCAAGTGAGTCAACAAAGAGAATATCGCCATGTGTTCATTTAGGTTAAGTCAAATCGACGATTGGTACTTACCATTCTTCACGAGAACATTGGCTAATGATATAAATTGCTTTGTATCATAGGAACACAATATCATATATGATTTATTGCGCGTGATAAAAACAAGGTATTGCTTTGTATCACTAGAAAGAGCTAAGAAATGGACCGAATCATGCGTAAAAAGCCACACTCCAAACCCATCTGAGTAAAGAAAAAACGGAAGAAAAAATATTCCTCCTAGAAAGTCGTCTCGATCAGATGAGGATCGAAGATTGAGGGTCCTGTTGCGTCTAAGAATAATTTTTAATTTATTTATTTTGCATAAACGAGTGTTTAAACTATGTCTTCCTACATTTTTTAATCGTTTCCGTCTCATGCAGAAGCATCTGTATTGACGAATGAGAGAACGCGAGAGTCGAGAGACACATGCAATACGCTATGGCTCTCTTTCGTAGTAAATGCTTTTATCAAGGAAGACTTTTTGCTCGAAAACTTTGTCGTCGTCTCTCCAACTCGACCGGCAGGACTAATCATTAAGGCTAAAGGCATCACCAGCTCTTGAATTTTCTTGATCACGACGACTCGTTCAATTTTTTTAATAAATAAGAATACGTTTGTTGATGTAGACTCTCATGTCAGCTTCTGACGGACGAGCAGCCGACATGGAATCTCAAAAAGAAGTCAAACTGAGATATTTGTGTGTGAGAGAGGGACGTGCTTCCACATTTTTCTCATGTTTTTTGGCTATATTGTTAAGGTCACTCGTCTAAATCCTTATTTTCTCAATGCATGCATTTTTTTTTATTGGAAATATTACATCGACTGATTGCACATTCCTTATTTTTCTAGGCAAAAGAAAAAAAAAAACAAAATGCATCAAGAGAAATTCGATATGCCAGTACAATAAGAAGAATTGACTTAAAAGCCAATTAGCATTCTTAAACCTAATTAACTGTTCTCTGTTTATAATTTTCCTCACGAGCTTCTTGCTATTCAATCCCAAGTAGCTGTAAGATTGGTGTATCAGGGACCCGAATGCATTTAACGACCCAACCGATAGGCCAAGACGCAGCCGCGATCCCTACACATGCACCCCATTGTCCCCAGCTCAACCGTGCCATGACAGCGAACCGCTTCAGGAACTCGACCATCACCACCTGGAGGACCACTGTCACAAAGATGATCCCGAGGAACAGCTTGTTCTTGTGAATGCCCTCGAACACGTTCTGCTTCTCGATGTTCCTCGCATTGAACTCATTGAAGACCTGGCACAAGACGAACGCATTAAATATTAGCGTTCGCTTCACCGCCTCGTCCACGCCAAAGATTGATTCGCCCTTGAATTGTAGAGTGAGGAGGATGGCCACTTGGTAAATTGCTTGTCCCACCATATTCCTCCACATGACGTTTGTTATGAGCGGCTCGGTGCGGCCCACAGGGGGCTTTTTCATGAGCTCCCCAGCGGGCAGCTCTGTGGACAAGGCGAAGGCGCCAAGCGTATCCACGATTAGGTTCACCCATAAGAGCTGGAAGGCCGTCAAAGGAACGTCACCGGAGGAGACCGCGGCCACAAAGTTGATCAAAATGGCTGCGATGTTCACCGTGAGCTGGAACTGGATGAACTTCTGGATATTATCATAGACACATCGACCCCACAGCAACACCTTCACCACGGAGGCAAAGTTGTCAATGATGATATCCGAGCTCTCTTTGGCAACCTCGGTGCCTTGGATGCCCATCGAGACCCCGATGTCGGCTTCCTTGAGGGCCAGTGCATCGTTCATGCCGTCCCCCGTGACTGCAACCACATGGCCATTCTGCTTCAGGCATTGAACCATGTGGAGCTTATCGAAAGGCGAGGATCTCGCCAAGACCCAGATATTCTCAACTCTCTCCGTGGAATCGTGGAACTCAGCTCCTTCCACAATGGTCTCGTTAGAGGCATCGTCTCTGGGAGTGAGAATACCGCGCTCCAAGGCGATGGCCTTAGCGGTGAAGATGTTGTCTCCCGTTATCATCATGATTTTCACTCCTGCCTCCTGACAATCTTGGACTGCGCTCTTCACATCGGGACCAAAGGTGTCCTTAATACCAACAAGTCCTAGTAATGTCAGGCCGTCCTCTTGGATCTTGTCCCCGTCTTCTCTTTCTAGGATAGCTTCCTCGGAGATTTGTTTATGAGCGAAAGCAATGCACCTGAGGCTGCTCGCCGCCATCCCCTGGATAATCTGCTCGAATCTCACCCTTCCATTCTCATCCAAATCTTTCACTTCCCCCGACCCGTCGTAGAAGCTTGAGCACTTTGCCAAGACCATCTCTGCCGCTCCTTGCCAGTGCACATGGAATTTGCCATCCAAGCTCTTCTTTATTAGGACACCGCTTCTCTTCTTCTGTGAGTTGAAGGCTTCGACTTGGATGACTTCACAGCACTTCTTTGTTTCGTCCGTGTCCATGCTCAATTGAGCACCCGCCCAGGAAATAATCGCTTTTTCAGTGGGACTATTGGAGAACTCGTACTCCGATCCCAAAAGCAGCCTGTAGACGATGCTCGTGGTGTTCAAAGCAACTCCGTCCCGAATCAAATCCAGGACAAACTTGGAGACAGAGGAGCACATGTTTTCCGCCACAGAATCTTGGCCGACCCAGAATTCCGTCACTTCCATCTCGTTCATCGTGAGAGTGCCGGTCTTGTCAGTGCAAATAATGGTGGCTGACCCCATTGTCTCGCAGGCTGAAAGTTTCCTTGCCATCACCTGATCCACCATCATCCTCTTCATCGAATGAGCAAGAGTGATTGTTACCGCAAGTGGCAAGCCTTCAGGAATCAAGACCACCACGATTGTCACTGCGGCTGCAATGTTGCCTACCACGGAGTTCATGATATGGTCACCCATCGTTTGGCCTGGAACGGATTCCCGTTTCCTGTGCTCGTCATGTTTGTTTCCCTTGAAGTAGCAAATTAGCAGGACCACAAGAACCAGAGAATTGACCGCCAAACCGACTTTGGTAATTGATGAGGTGAGCTTGTTGAGCCGAGCCTGTAAAGGGGTCTGTTCGCTGCTGTTGCGGTTGATTGGCCTCATCATCTCGCCCCCCTTTGTGTTCATCCCGACCGATGTAACCAGCATCCGAGCAGATCCATAAGCGACCTTTGTTCCAGAGAACAGGAAGGGATTTTGATTGCTCTTCTCTTCTATGCAACCACTCTCCCCGGTCATGCTTGATTCGTCGACCTAAATTGACACCAGAATGAGACGATAGGATGCAGTCAGAAAATGAAACCTCAGTAAATATTAACACTAGAAGAAATGGATTATGTTTAAGCATACCTTTTCCAGTAAATGTTTTTAACAAAGTCGGTTCTCCTACGACTAGAACTACGAATTAAAACCACTACTTTTCCTTTTTGTCGTGGAATTAAGATTATAAAAATGACGAACTGTGCAGTATCAAACAGAATACCGTACACATGTACATTACTTTAGACTAATTACTCAATTAATTAATCAACCTGGGCTCGAACTTGGTAACACTAATACTATATTTTTTTGAAGTAAACTAACAAGAGTTAATAAGCGAATCTTATGCAAACAAAACCAGTACAAATTCTCGTCCGTACCTGCAAGGAGTGCCCGCCCAGTAACAACCCATCTGCTGGGATTTGATCATTGTTCTTCAAACAAACGACATCTCCGACAACAATGTCGGATATGGAAACCTCACATGGCCCTCCCTTCCTTATCACATCGATGAGAATATCACCCCTCGCCCCGTACGATTTATCGAACTGCCAGTTCTGCCGGTAATTCCTCATGGCCGACACCACGATCATGAGGAAAACTGTGAAGATTGGGCTTCCGCCATTGTACCAGCCTTCCTTGAGCCCGTTCTCCTTGATCGCAAACCCAGGCGACAGCCCAGCGCAAACAAGAAGAATCATGAGCGTGAGGTCCTTGAAAGCCTCGAACACAAAGTGGAAGAAGCCCTTGGTGGGTGGCTTGAATGTGTTGACACCAAATGCGTTTTGCCTATGAGTGACATCATCCGGTTCGCCGCTAATTCCGCGAGAGACATCAGTTTTGAGGGCCAACGCGACTTTGCTGACACCGCCAAATTCTCTGAGGCAGATGAGGTTCTTGTCCTTAACCAGTTTCATGAGCTGTGACTGATCAGTCTGGAAGGAGCTGGGTTGATCGGAGGCAGCGCTCGAAGCCTGATCAGGGATTGAATTCGAAGTGTAGGAAGCGGGCGCTTGGAGCTGCGACTGTTCAGTCTGGAAGGAGCTGGGTTGATCAGAGCGAGCGCTCAGAGCCTGATCGGGGATTGAAATAGAAGAGTAGGAAGGAGATTTTGTAGGGAACTTGGTGGTTTTCTTTGCGGAGGTAGTGATGGCTCGGGAGCAATAGATGGTGGCAAAGGCCAAATGCCATAGCTTGGCGAACTTGCGCATAGCGGGCGGGTCGAGAGAGACCTCGTAGCGGTTGCAGTTGCCGCTGAGAATGCTCGTCATTGCTCGGAAGAGACGCACAGGCTCGTGATCCTATTACGAGATAAGGTCGCACAATGTAAATGGCAACACAAAAGGAAGAACGACAGGGATTGCGTGTACCTTAAATACATGCGGGAGCTGAACAGTGAACAACAGGGTGGTGATATCATTCGTGCAAGAGTGTTAGGCCATGTTTGGTTCAGCATTGGGAATGCTCATTTGGACTCTAAAGTCTCTTGGCCAAATGCAAACGCGTTTAGTTTGTATTTTTGCGCGACTTTGGTAAGATGCAATTGCATCTCCAAAGGAGTCTAAAGACCTTTAGCCCAATGGAGCTCTTGAGATGTATTGGCAAGTTGCATCTTGGGAATGCAAGTAGCTCGGTTACTGTTCATCTTCTCCAACCTCTCCAAGCAGCTAATCGGAGGCTGACGACCACCGGCGAAGGGATGGCGCGCGCCGGCGACCGCCGCCTGAGGGTCGCCTGACCCTGGCGACCATCGCCGGACCTCAGGCGACGCCTGGGGGTCGGGCGACCCAGGCGACGACCGCCTGAGGTCATGCGACCCAGGCGACGACCGCCGAGGTCATGCGACCCGCGGCGTCGCTTCGTCGCTGGGTCGCACGCGGCCGTTGCGCTTGGTCGCTGGGTCACGCGCCGTTGCCGTTGCCCGGGTCACACGACCCCGGGCGATGACCGCCCGAGGTCGCGTGACCCAGGCGGCCAAATCTGGCCATCCGATCGCCAGCGCGACCCCGGCGACCGTCGCCCGAGGTCGCGCGACCCAGCAACGGTCGCCTAAGGTCACGCGACCCAGGCGGCCAGATCCGGCCGCCGAACTTCAAAAAATGAAAAATATAATTTTTTTTGTTTTTTTTAATTTAATAAAAGTCATTTACAAATGTAAATTTTACCAAACGTTATTTTGCAAATTTGTATCTCAATGCAAATTTTACCAAACGTTATTTGCGATTTAAAAACCTCCTTCACCCGAAGGTATTTGCATTTTGAAGAAATGCATTCCCAAAAGCTGAACCCAACGGGCCTTTAGTCAGGTTTTTGCCTCACGCGGCGACATCTATTTTTCTTTTTCCAAGTTAACGACCGGGGGAAAGTGGGGGCCCAGTTGTCGCTATCGATGTCGCCATTGAAAAATGGGGCTCGACAATAAGCTGGAATCGAGAGAATCATTGTCTAATGTGGGGCACGAATTCCGTTTGTCTTGGTTAAACCATCAATCAGGGGAGGACACGTGTGCGTGCCCGCCTCTTATCCGTCCCCGTCCCCGTCCCCCAATTACTTGGTCATTTCCGTGTTGTTTCTTACCCGGCGTGCGACCGTTGCCCCTCCCTCACTTAAACCCGGCGGGCCTCGTAAAAGTCAATATGACTTCGAGCTTTCGCATTCCTGATATTTGCATGTTCGCGTATGGAAAATCAAAGCAGAATTCCGTTCTCGTCTTCGTTCTCACCAAACAAAGCAATATTGACCGCGGCCCTACGGGCCCTCAATTCTTATTTTATTTCCATCTGAATCAATTAATTTCTGACTTGGCATGACTCGCTCCTCTTGGAAGGTTCCATCTCTTTTTGGAGGAAAATGCTTCCCCTTAGGCTGCCACGGAGCTACGAGGAAAGTTCGTAGCAATGTACCTGGAATTCCCCGAACAGCTATCCTATAATGTCAGCCACTTCTTCGTACCAAAACCCAAACGAACAACGCTACAATCACTAGGGATAAGCATGGTTCTAGGATAAAACATAAAACTTGAGATTAGACTAATGGGAATTTGTGCAGTTCCATGTTTCAAAGTATGCAGGGTAGATATTAAGTTCCAAAATTTGGATGATCTATTTCCACTAGTAAGTTTTAGATTCTAAGTTGATAAAACCTAAAACTTAGAACCTAAAATAAATTTGTGTTTTTCTTGGTCTACCTCTTCACATGATCCTACAGTATTTCATAGCATTCAATAATGAGTATATAATTTGGAATCACTACTTTGAGTTCTATTTTATGACTAAGATTTTCATTTTGTTAATATTTCACATTTTTATGCGTCTAAATATAGTTATGATCGGTGA
Organism: Eucalyptus sp. ANBG9806169; assembly: GCA_014182395.1. NCBI lineage: Eukaryota > Viridiplantae > Streptophyta > Magnoliopsida > Myrtales > Myrtaceae > Eucalyptus > Eucalyptus sp. ANBG9806169. The sequence goes on from CM024580.1 coordinate 6,280,957, forward strand.
ATTGTAGCAGTACATGGTGATTATTAAATGTGATAATTCATTTCAATCATTCAATTAATAGTATGAGTAAAACCTGGGTAGATCCTCTTGGAACCGATCCTAAAACCTATGACAAGATGTAACATCCCGGAACTCCACTGTACACATATTAAGCTGTCACACTCTCCACCTCTTAACAGAAGAGCGTCCTTGCTATGGCCCCACACTGTTGGATAAATTCTCTTCAGATATTTTGAAGTCGACAAAACATTTTCATCAGTCTAGTCTGAAGACTTGCAGACTCTACTGGCAAAATCTGAAGATCAAAGTCTGACGATAGCAAGACCCAAGTTTCAAAGTCTACTCTCATGGACAGTTTCCAGACCGACAAGTTAAAAACTTCTATTCTAATTCTATCTAATATGATTTTTGCTTCAACGGCTATGGAATATCTTTCGACTGGAATCAGCACTACAAGATCTTATATTCGTATCCAAAGTAATATAGATTCTCTAAAAATTCGCAACTTATTTGGAAAGTTCTACTTATGGAAACCAAGATCCTGATTATATGGGCGAGCAGGATTGATGGGCTATCTACACTTACCTTAAAGAGCTCGAGATCTCTCTAAATTGATTCTGTCCAACGGGTTGATTGGAAGAACTTCTTTAGAAAGTGCCAACGGTAATAAAGGCATGAAGAAGTATATAAGAGAGACGCTCAAGTTGTTGAAGTGTGCTGAATAAAAGAATTTCAAAGTCTGAATCTCCTTGTTATTTGTGATCTTATTCTTCGAGCATTATATATAATCAAAAGAGAGAGTAAAGTGTGGTGAGACCTTGAGGAAGTGTAGTAGAGTTTCTACACTGTGGATTCAAGGGCATGAGATTGTAAACACTCTTTTTTATTCTTAGTGAAATCCAGCCAGAAGGGCTGTCCGTGTGGGAGAGTGGACGTAGGCTTGGTCTAAGCCGAACCACTATAAATCTGGAGTCTTGATTCTCCATCCTTAATCCTTTTATCTTTTATTACTTTCATTTACAGTGATTGTTATTTTTAATTCATTAATATCTCATTCGGGTTAAATTTATAAAATCGTTCTAGTCACCTATTCACCCCCCTCTAGGTGTTAATTCTAGTCCTAACACACACGAGGTCGGGAGTCAGAACAGCATTCTTGCTATGGCTCCACACGCGATCGAGAGTTGGCTTTGATACCACTTGTAACATCCCGGACCTCCACTGTACACATATTGTCCGCTTTGGACACTAAATCCTCACAGTTTTGTTCCTCTCGGGGCAGTATAGAAAACGCGTATGTACAGTTAAAAGGATTCAAGCCTTATAAGTTAGCCTAGGACTCTCTCCCTAGGCGATGTGGGACAAGAAAGGGACCCCTTTCTTGCGCACGTCCGAGAACCGCTGCTCGGGCCGTCACACAAGACAAATTTTAGGTTCCAAAATATGTAGGATATGTTTCAAGTTTCAAAAAATAAGGATTTGTTTTAATGAGTAGGTTCCAAGTTTCAGGTAAAACATATATGGAACTTGAAATTGTTCACTTCTAACCATCATTTGTTCATTATGGCTGCAATAGCACCTTCATATAGGGACCAAATCCTGCTAAAATTAGGAGTGAGTGGTTCTAGGTTCCGTACAGATTTCACTTGGAATTTGGAACCTACCCGTTAAAATAGATTCCTTATTTTTGGAACCTGGAACCTACCTTACATATTTAGAATTTGGAATCTACCATGTCACGAGTTCTAGGATTGATTCCAAGGTCAACCCATATTACACCTATATATTATTAATTGAATGATTGTAATGAATTAAAACCTTTGATGACCACAACTTGCTAGTACAATTCACTAACCATAAAAACACATGGAAATTTTAAACATTAATAAGTAAAAGTCTCAATCATAAAATAGAAGCTTAGACCAATGCTTTTAGATTATACACTCATTATCGATTGATATGGAATATCGTAAGATTGCACGAAAACATAAACAAACAAAAACATCAAAACTTGTTTAGGTTCTAGGTTACAAGTTCCAAGTTCCAAGTTCCTCCAACTAAGAACCTAAAACCTACCTATCGAAACAAGTTTCTTATTTTTTGGAACATGGAACTTACCTTGCATATCCTAGAACCTAAAACATACAGGTTCCCACCGGTTCGGTTCTTAGGTTCTAGGTTGTACCTTGGAATCATGCTCACCTCTAGTTAATATGATGGCACCATTATTTATTTACCATCAATACCGATGCCACAATGACCCCAAATTCCCTTATGCATGGATTTGGCAACCCAAGTCCTGGAAATCAGAGATATTGAAGGCCATAACTAATAGATATCGGAAAGCAAATCCGCATGGTATTATTGTTTACATCGTGAAATGTTGAATTTGGAAATCTTTTTTATAGGTCTATTTAACGGCATAAATATGTTTTCACTTTTAATACTTCCAGCCAAATCCCAAAAAAAATGCATGTATATATACACACAGGGTGAAAATATCTTCACTTCTTAAACGATCCAAAGATGCATGGACTCTTACTTCAGAGACGGATTAAATTTTTCATCATGCAAAGTGATGAATTCGCTCAAAATCATAGATATGGAAAGCTAGCTTTTGTTTTGGGGCGAAAAGAACTCGGTTCGCTAACCCTCATTCAATTTTTAGCTGCTAGTTTGTTTCTCTTTCTAAAACATACGAGTTTTTAATTGAAAGAAATTTAAATATCATCATCGTTATGCCTTGCTAATGTGTCATATGTTTGCGTTGGTACCGTACCAGCTTACATGTATGAAAATTTAAATGGTGTCTTTTTATCCCTTCAATTATTATTATTATTATTTTTGGATATCCTTGGAAAAGTTGGTATGTGCGCCAATTTGAAAATTGTCTCGGGTGAGCAGTAATATTCTCACCGATGTGATCAGGAAGGTTCGGAGGCAGCAGGATTCCACATTCAAGATCGTTGTCAGAGACGTCGTTTGTTTGAAGATTGGCGATCAAGTTCCGGCAGACCGGCTGTTCCTAAAGGGGCACTCATGCTGGTTTCCTCCGGACAGACTGACGTCATTTGCGCAAGGGATTAAAGCGACTATTCTTGCCTTACGCTGTGGGCCGGTATTTTGCTTTTGCATCTTCGCGTTTCTTCATCAAAAGTTGCTCTTCAATTTTTATTAAAGGAAATAGGTTCTAATGACTCCGGATAGAAAATATCACAAGTGAACAAGAAAATCACAAACTTTACTTCAAACGAAACCATACAGACAAACTGTGCTGAAATTTAATCGACGACAAAGCTAGGAAATACAGCCACTTCAACATAGCAACGCATAAACAAATTATGTTGAAATTTAATCGACGACAAACTTGGGAATGCCAAGATGCTACGCCCAAATTTAATCAACAACGCAATACCCAAGATAAAGATACATGCCGAAATTTGATGGACAAAGCCAGTGTGAAAACTAAAAGTACTGTGTAGTAAAGTAAAAATAACTAAAAGATAGTATACTTATTTGTTTATGAGCAAGAAATCTCCAAAGAGTACAATATGGTTATTTAAAACCTACAATCGACGGTTATAAACGGAGGTTACAAACAAAAGTTTCAAACAGAGATTACAAACAAAGCTTACAAGTAATTATTGAAAAAGAAATAACTTCCTAGTGATTACAAGAAGTTACAACAATCCTAAAATAGTGGCAAAATAACTAACCAGCGATTATCCTCTTGTCAATTGCTTGTTGTCGATATCGATGACTTCGTCGATCAACTTCAAGGTTCTCATTAATAACTTCATGTTGCATGTCATTGTTCACTTCACTAGTGAGCTATTGATTCTCTTTAAGTTACCGATAATTCTATTCATAAATGACCAAACTTTGCTCTAATCAACCGAGTCTATCATATGTCGATAATAACCAAAAGTTGGATATTTATTGGTGCAAAAAAAATGCTCCCTTTAAAAGAATTGAATAATTCACTAATCATTTGATTCTTTTAAATTAGATAATTAAGAGTCATCACATGTCCCCTTGTCATCGGCAAATTTATTTTTTCTTGCCGAATTTTGTCTTGATCAGATTCATCATATGACTCATATTTTTCCATAAAAGGCCCATTTTCTATAAAGTCTTCACATGGTTATCAATCTCTATCCTTTTGTAATTACTCATACTTAGGCACTTTTATTGCCTATTGAAATAAATCAGCAAAATCTTTAGTCTTCAATTTTTTTCCTCTATTGAATTTTCAATCCAATAAAAGCCAAATTTGTGAATCTTTCTCTAAAAGTGAAATAAGGAATCTATTCCTAGCCCACTTGATTGAGCAACCCGATCTATCAATTCATTGTTATGCTACTTAGTACAAGCCAAATCTGCAATAGATTTATCAAGGACAGATCTATAGAATTAGGTATCAAACTATGTTTCCATTTATTCGAAAGTATGAACAGAATTGGCCGCCAAAGTAATATACCAAGTAAAAGCGGTCTTGGATAGTAAACGAGGGAACAATCTTAACTTCCAGCAATCTACTTGAGATGCATCTCCACATTACGCAGCAAATTGACTAACCAGTTCAACTATGGATTGGTCGTCTTCACTAGAGAATAGGTGGGAAACAAGCATCTTGAAGCCTCTAGGATAAGGGATTACATCCATCCAGTCGGGGTATGGTTTTATGTATGCAGGATTGACGTTCCCAGCATTGTAGCTGTTAAATTATTACTCAAGTTTGAGCATTTGCAAAAACGCGAATTCACTAGACTCGTTGAAGTTGCACAAAAGAGAAAATAATTTAAAAATTAAAAGGAATTTTCTCCTTCAGAGTGAAGCTGCCGAAGACATCCCCTTCACGTGAAGAATCGCCGAAGTGGTGGGGCCCAAAAGTCAAGGTCAACTTTCGCCAGGATTTCTTTTTCTAACCGATGGAAATTAAAGGAAGGAGAGAGACGCACGTCTCCTACGTGAAGCCAAAAAGAGAGAAAGAGGTGGGCCCAGGTCAAACTTTGACCTGGGCACACGTATAAAAGGCGTCATTTCCTTTTCCGAAAAGAGGTCGCCGAAACCTCGAAAGCACGAAGCCGCACACGTCCATCGAGCAAGATTCCATAGGAAGCTTTGAAGAACTCGCTGCAACTTTACGAGAGAAAGGAGTCGCGTGTGTTTTTCGTTTGAGCTTGAACGCAAGGTAATTTTGTGCCGTAAATTTATATTTAAGTGAGTTGTTTATTTATAAACATTTAGGGTGTGGGAAACACTTGAGCGATTGAGCGATTGTAAACTCTGATTCTCCGATTTTAGTGGATTATTTGCCGATGGCTCTCCCCGTGGACGTAGGTACTAATACTCGAACCGAACCACGTAAATTTCTAATGTCATTATTTTTCTCGTTTATTTTCTCCGGTGATTTCACGTTGACGTAAATTGTAAGATCTTGGTAATTCCGCGTATTATATCCCAACAGTAGCCTAGGTGTTGCATCGCTTGATCCACTAACATCTGGCATACTAATAGTACTGATCAGGGACTATTTGACCAAGATGCCCTCTAGGTAATTGTGGTAGTCAAACCTAATTGTCGATTGCTATATTAGGCCTTTGGGGAACATACCTTGGGTTAGGCAAAACCAAAGCTTCACCGGAAGGCCTTTGACCATCTTTCCCCCCTAGATGGAGAAGGTGGTTTACCTTAATTGTTAGCAGCATTGAGCTTATACGGGGCAGGTGCTATGATGAGTTGAGGCACTACAGCAACAGGCCTCATATTTTTAACAAGTATTAATTAAAAATGTCTGCCTAGCCTAAATATAATTTTTAAATACCTATGCAATTCCAACTAATTATTTTTTTTAGTTTTTTTCTTATTTATTTATTATTATTTTTTTGGTGAAAGATAATTAATATATTGAGAAAAGATCGAGTGAACAAAAAGATCACAGCATCAAAACCCATACTCAAAACAACGGATCATAATGAGTGAAAGGATGCCGGGATAAAAAAAGCCACAACCGTGGCAACCCACTAACAATTAGAAAGGAAAAGCACGGCATGAACAACCGATGAACAAATACAAAACGCCCTCAGGTAGGGAGAGAACCATCCTCAGGATTTAGTAAGAATCGCTGCACCAACTGCTTTAATCAAAACGCACGGCTGAAAATGAGGGAACTAACTCTCCCTAGAAAAGATGACCAGGTCAATGCCCCATCTCTGCTACAACCTTCTATTTAACCTATGCAAATTTATAAAACTAGATTATATGCAAATTTAACCTATGGTTAGCATGCATGAATTATTGAACTAATGACATGTAACATAACCTAATTTGAATGACGGATGAAAAATTATAATTTTAATGACGGACGAAAATTATGAACTAATCTACATGACATGCAATATAGTTTATATGATATATGCATGTTATTTTTGTGATTTTCTTTTGAGGGTAAAATAGGAAACTTCCTAAAATATGATATTTCCTAATTGAAATTAGGAAATAATTTATATTAAATCCTACTCAAAATTAGACAATTTCTTAAATAGCCGTGCAGTTCCTAAGTATGCAATTCTAAACTAAGAAACGCCTATCCTAACATTCAATGCATGTTTTTTTTTTATATTTCTTTAAAACGGGAAAGCTTACTAAACATAATTCAAATATCGAATCCAACTCAAGAAAAGAAGCAAACATTATCGATGACCTAATCTTAATTCTTAAAGATCAAATTCCTAAATATTCACTCCAAACCAACGTTAGAATCACATAATTCAAATTATGCGATTAATATATTTGAATTGAGTTTAGTTTAGGAGATTACCTAATTCAGCTTTAATTGCAACGAGATCAGCCACGATGTTCCTGGGGATCATCTTCGTGACAGTGGTCCTCTAGGTGGTGATGGTCGAGTTCCTCAAGCGGTTCGCCGTCACAAAGTGGTTGAGCTGGGGACAATGGGGCGCATGTGTCGGGATCGCGGCCACGTCTTGGCCTATTGGTTGGGTCATCAAGTGCATTCCGGTCCCTGATACACCAACTTATAGCCACTTTCGAAAAGCAAGAAGCTCGAGAGGAAAATTGTGCACAAAGAACAATTTATTAGGTTTAGCATTGTTTAACTCAATTCTTCTTATCGTGGTGGTATATTGATTTTCTCTTGATGCAATGGGATTTTTTTTTTTCCCTTTTACCTACAAAAATAAGGAATGTGCAATGACTCGATGTAATTTTTCCAATTCAAAGAAAGCATTCATTGAGAAAATAACAAATGAGAAGATACATCTCAATATAGCCAAGAACGTGAAGAAAAGTCATGAGAAAAATGTGGAAGCACAAACAAACTGAATTGATATGAATTACGTACATAGATTACGTTGAGGCAAGGAACAAATTCATGATGCGTATTAATCAAATTTCTAATTAATTCAAATTAAGCTGCCTTTATTTTCGGGATTCGGAATGCGAATGTAACAAAATCAATATCGAATAGTGAAATGCTGCGTTTGGCAGTTAGGATAAAATTCGGTATAGGATATGATTTATCCTATCCTACATTTGGTGCTCGCTCAGGACATGATAAAGTCGGATATAAAGGGAATATAGACAAGATAAAATTATCCCACGGGAAAGGTGGGATAAAAGTGGATAGGATTTCTAATGTCCATAATAGGAAAATTATTTTTCTTAAATAATAAAATTATTAAATTAAAAAAATTGAAATTATAATTCAATATAAATAATATTTGAATTCTAATTTAAGAAATAAAAAATAAAAAAAATATTTTTAATTAATATTATTTTAATTTATATATTCAACTTAAATACTATCTTATAATAAACATTCAATCTATAAATTAAATATTTATATTTATTATATATTTTCGGTATTTTTTTATTTTATGTATGTTAGTACAGTTTACTATTTGATAAAATTTTATTAAAGAATGATGAAAGGGGAAAAAAGAAATAATAATGAAAATAATATAAAAAAATAGGAAAAATAAATTAAGGAATAGTATTACGAGAGATTTTAACCATCTCCATTTATGAACATTTAGGTTCATTTATAATGATATGCCGTTTATATAAAATAAAAAAATGTATATGATATAATGTGAAAGATATCTGACTTTAATACTGCGATTCACCAAACAATGGACGGGATATAAACAAATCTCAGGATTTCATATCCTATCCTATCTAGTCCTATCCCGATTAGAAATCCGGACGACCAAACGTAGCCAAAGAGGTTTAATCTCTCTCACACACGGACACATACTTCGGTTTAACTCCAAAAAGTCTTCCTAAATAAAGCATTTATTAGGAAAGAGAGTAATAGAGTATTGCTTCTCTTAACTCTCGCGTTCTCATTCGTCAATACGATGTTTCATCATGAGAGGGGGATTCCTAAAATGCGAGTGGAAGGAAACATCCAGGAAACGCGGAGCAAGATCAGGAGAGATGACGAGTCAACCGTGCGATTCCTTCATGCAAAACAAATTAATTAAAAATTATTGTTAGGTAGGTGCAGCAAGATCCTCAATCTTTGACCCTTATCTGATTCAGGTAACTCTTCTAGAAAGAGAATTTCTTCAAATTTCTTCTTCCGACTTTTTCTTTACCCAGTTCCCAATTGGGTTTTGGAGCATGGCTTCTTCGCCTAACTCTTTCGAACGGTGTTAATATGAATCTTGTGATTTTCGTGATAATCCATATTTCACATCATGTTCTCGTGATTTATAGCAATTTATATTATTAGCCGATATCCTCACAACAAACTGTAAAGTACATATCTATTGGTTTCACTGAACCTAAATCAGCACAAGGCAATTATCCTATATTATTTATCACTATACAAGGTGCAAATTCAGATGCACCAATAATAATTTTTTGTTTTTTTCTATTTCTTTTTCGTGAGAGCATTTCATACTCCGTGTAGGAGTTGAAACCTTCCAAGAAACAACACGGCGTTGGGTCTCATCCTCCCTGCATATCTTTCGACTATTCGTTGACTCCCCGTCCCAAGCCCCGTCAAATGAACTCCATCGCGGGCGGAGCTTCGTTTCGGGGAAACACGTTTTCCGCTAAGTCCCTCGATTTCGCTGTAACCCTAGTTAATCCGTTATACAAATGACGCCACCATCTGGTTCAGCTCAAGCTGTATGAAGATATCATCTCAAACATCATTCCACAAATTCGACTCATCATCGGAGGAGGAGGATCACAAGCCTTTCTGGCCCTTCCCAGCGACGATGAGCATTCTCAGTGGCGGCGACGACGACGAAGATGACAACGTCCGCCCCAAGGTCTCTCTCGACATGCCTGCTATGTCCAAGTTTGCCGAGAAATGGCGTTTGGCCCTCGTGACCAGCCGTTGCTCCCGAGCCTTCACTACCTCCACAGAGAAAACTAACAAGCTCCCCACAGAATCTCCTTCCTATTCAATTTTGATCCCCGATCAGGCTCCCAGCGCTCGCTCCGACCAACCCAGCTCCTTCAAGATGGATCAGTCACAGCTCACCAAGCTGGTCAAGGACAAGGACCTCGATCACCTCAGACACTTTGGGGGTGTCAACAAAGTCGCCTTGGCCCTTGAAACTGATGTCAATGCTGGAATTAGCGGCGAACCGGATGACGTCTCTCACAGGCGAAGGGTATTTGGCATCAACACATACAAGCAATCCGCCAAGGGCTTCTTCCACTTCGTGCTCGAGGCTTTCATGGACCTCAAAATCACGATTCTTCTTGTTTGCGCCACGCTTTGGCTCGGGTCAGGGATCAAGGAGAATGGGGTCAAGGAAGGCTGGTGTGACGCAGGGAGCGCATTCGTGATGGTGCTCCTCATGACCGCGGTGTCAGCCGTGAGCCATCACTGGCAAAACCGACAATTCGATGAATTGTCTCCAGCAAGTGGTAATATTCTCATCGATGTGATAAGGAAGGGTCGGCGGCAGCAGGTTTCCATATTTGAGATTGTCGTCGGAGAGATTGTTTGTTTGAAGATAGGCGATCGAGTCCCGGCAGATGGGCTGCTCATCGACGGGCACTCCTTGCAGGTATGGACGACTATTTGCACTGGTTTGACGGCATCAGATTCTCATATTAACAAATTGAAAGTCAATTCAAAAGTTTGAGTTTTTGTAATGAACTATTTAATAATTTGTATTGGTGTTTGGTATTGGTGTTTGGTGTTTGGTGAATATATCAAAGAATGAATCTCATGACAAACGTGGATTCAAGGCAACCTTATTGGTTCGGTCTAGAGAAAGAAACCAAGATGAAGCTAGGCATCTAAGATTCAAGTTGAGACCTATTGATTCAAAAACATATATATTAAAGGAGAGTAGACTTAATACTGAACTCATACATGATGGAAGATTGTTGATACACATGTTAATTGTGTTTTAAAATCCACATCAAAGAGTATGGAACACTTAATTTGTCAAGGTTGGTCATAACTCATTAGTTTAAACTTTTGAACAAAGTTGAGTCAGACTAGATATATTGATAGGCTTAAACTCGAACTCTTCCATAATGATCTCTCTATCAAGCTCCTGTTGTTGTGTAATACAATAACGGTTTCCCTTAACTATGGGCTTAAACTTTTAGGTTAATATTTTTGACATGGTTAGAGCCAAGTTCTGCCCCTTCACGTGTGCGCTGCTCTCATTAGTTGAATTTCACTTATCGCTCCTAATCCAACTTGCACATGAAAGAAGTGTGAAATATCCTAAGTTACTTGAGAGTGTGGTTTATATACTCTTTATATACATGTGATCTTTTTAAACTTTTAGGTTGAATTTTCTATCATTATTTCATGTTGGCTTTCTCCATTCATATATGGATTTAGTATTACCAAGTTTGAGCACAAGTTAACTAGTCCAAATAAATGTACAAGTGGGTAATATTCTGTTTGATACTAAGCATCGTCACCTTTCATTATCTTATTCTATGACGACAAGAAAAATTAATGGTTTTAAGTCAAAGTTCCAGTCATGGTAGAACAAACTTTGTTAAAAGTTAAAACATACTCCATTTGTTCGTGTTAATATTTATCCAGGGTTTATTTTCTTTGTTTAAAGTTGAGACGAGAACGCATTGTATCGTGTCACCCTAGCTTCACTAAATCACGTGCGAAGTTTGCACTTTCAATTTAGGCCGACGAATCGAGCATGACCGGGGAGAGTGATCACGTAGAAGTGAACAGCAATCAGAATCCATTCCTGTTCTCTGGAACGAAGGTTGCTGATGGTTCGGCTCGGATGCTGGTTACATCGGTTGGGGTGAACACCGCGTGGGGGAGATGATGAGCTCCATCAGCCGCGACAGCAGCGAGCAGACCCCTTTACCGGCTCAGCTCAACAAGCTCACCTCGTCGATTGGCAAAGTCAGCTTGGCGGTTAATTTCCTGATTCTCGTTGTCCTGCTGATTCGATACTTCACCGGAAACACACAGGACAAGAACGGGAACCAGGAATTTGTGGTGGGCCAGACGACGGGTCACAATATCATAAACTCCGTGGTAGGAATCATAGCAGACATGGTGATGATTGAGGTGGTCGCAATTCCCGAAGGCTCGCCACTAGCGGTAACGTTCGCTCACGCTTATTCGATGAAGAGGATGATGGCAGATTGGGTGATGGTAAGGAGGTTGTCGACCTGCAAGACGATGGGGAGGGCCACCATTATTTGCAACGACAAGAGCGGCACTCTTACGATGAACCAGATGAAGGTGACAAAATTCTGGATCGGCCTAGACTCCATGGAGGAAAACACGTACTCCTCTGTCTCCAAAAATGTCCTGGATTTGATTCGGGAGGGGGTCGCATTGAACAGCACGGGCAGCTTCTATAGGCCGTCTTTGGGATCGGAGTATGAGTTCTTGGGTAGTACCACCGAGAAAGCCATTATTTCCTGGGCGGTTTCACAATTGAGCATGGACATGGAGGATATAAAGAAGAGATGTGAAGTCATCCAAGTCGAAGCCTTCAATTTGCAGAAGAAGAGAAGCAGTGTCCTAATAATGAAGAGCACGAATGACACGGTCCACGTGCATTGGAAAGGAGCAGCAGAGATGGTGTTGGCGATGTGCTCGAGTTTCTACGACAGGTCGGGGATAGCAAAAGATCTGGACGAAGACGAAAGGATGAGATTCGAGCAGATTATCCAGGGGATGGCAGATAGCAGCCTCAGGTGCATTGCTTTCGCTCATAAACAAGTCCCCAAGGAAGCGACCAAAGAAAAGAAAGACGGGAAGAAGATTCAAGAGGACAGCCTGACATTGCTAGGACTTGTGGGTATTAAGGACCCGTGCCGTGCTGGTGTGAAGAGCACGGTCCAAGCTTGTCAGGACGCAGGAGTGAACATCAAGATGATAACGGGCGACAACATCGTCACCGCTAAGGCCTTTGCCACAGAGTGCGGGATTCTCAAGCCCCAGGACGAAGCCTTCATTGTGGAAGGAGCTGAGTTCCGCAGCTACACGCCTGAGGAGAGGCTTCAAAGAGTCGAGAAAATCCGGGTCATGGCGAGATCATCGCCTTTCGATAAGCTCCTCATGGTTCAGTGCTTGAAACAAAAAGGCCACGTGGTTGCAGTCACGGGGGACGATACAAGCAATGCACCTGCCCTCAAGGAAGCCGACATCGGGATCTCAATGGGCATCCAAGGAACTGAGGTCGCTAAAGAGAGCTTAGACATCATCATCCACGACGAGAACTTTGCCTCCGTGGTGAAGGTACTATGGTGGGGTCGATGCGTCTACGATAACATTCAGAAGTTCATCCAATTCCAGAACACAGTGAACGTCGTGGCCCACGTGATCAACTTCGTGGCCGCAGTCTCCTCTGGTGCCGTCCCCCTGAATGCCGTCCACCTCATGTGGGTGAGTCTGATCATGGACATGCTTGGTTCCTTGGTCCTGGTCACGGAGCTGCCCACCAGGGAGCTCATGGAGAAGTTCCCCGGGTATCAAACTCAGCCGCTTGTAACCAACGTCATGCGGAGGAACCTTGAAGCAACATACCAAATAGCCGTCCTCCTCACCCTACAATTCAAGGGCGAATCAATCTTCGGCGTGGATGAGGCGGGGAAGCGGACGCTGATATTCAACGTGTTCATCCTGTGCCAAGTCTTCAACGAGTTCGACGAGATGAACCTCGAGAAGAAGAATGTGTTCGAGGGCATACACAAGAGCAAGCTATTCCTCGGGATGGTCTTGGTGACGGTGATCCTCCAGGTGGCGATGGTCGAGTTCCTGAAGTGGTTCACGGACACGGAGCGGTTGAGCTGGGGACTATGGGGCACATGTGTTGGGATCTCAGCCGTGTCTTGGCCTATTGGTTGGACCGTCAAGTTCATTCCGGTCTCCGATACGCCAATCTTCAGCTACTTGAGATCGAAAAGGGAGGAGCTCGTGAGGAAAATTCTGTACAGAAAACAGTAGGAACACTCATTGGGTTTAACCCGATTCTTTCAATTGTGTAGGTACATCGAATTTGGTCTTGATGCAGTGTGATTATTTCTTTTACCTAAGTAAGGATTGTGTGATCAACCGATGTGAGTTCATTGAATTCAACGACAGCATTCATTGCAACAGCAGTATAACTGGATAGATCCCTTACTCCTTGAGAGCCACCCCAAGAGCCCGTAGCATTTTATTTCACTATAGCATTAATGGGTAAGAGAAGACTACAATGGGCATCATAGGAGGTTGGCTTCAAATTTGAGCACCAGCAATGGGTTGACCCGACTCGAAAATTCGACCACAAATTGAAATCATCTTCAATAAGAAGTTCTAAAGGAGTTCTAAACCGTCTGCTCGACCCAAACCCAGTCACTTAATCCTATAAGGAAAGCAATCGACTCCTTGCCTCAGACTCTTCTTAATAGAGAAAACATATTAGGAATACACCCAAGAAAAACAATGTTTTTCACGCATTTTCATGCTACGACTCCTCCCTAATAGGGATTTATCCTCTCCCAAGTAGAAAATTTATATTAAACAATTATCGGCTCCAAATATATATGTGTGTTCTCGTAATTATCATCCTTAGTTTTTCCAAATCTGAATCAACGTGATCCAAAGTAAGGTTGCAAACCGGGTGAGCAGGTCATGCCTAATGAGTTTTTTGGCACGGGTCAGTAGATCTAGCTCGGCTTATCCGGGCTTGGTATGTCGGTCCGACCTTGTGAAAGAAATTGACTCGAATCAAATTGAAGCGCTTCAGGCCAAAACCAGAAACTCTCTCTTTTGATCAGGCCTAAAATACTGTGCATTCACGGTTTGCTCCTTATGACGCTAGGAAATGAGAGAATTGCCTTGAATTATGAACAAATCATGTCGTGAAGTATGCATGCAACTTCAGATACGAGCAAGAAGAATGACGAAATCCATGAGACGATGAGTCACCGTCCTATAGCCAATAATGTGAAGAGGAAAATCACGATAAAAAGAAAAATTACCAAAAAAAATTTAAGCCTACTTTAATTGTGTTGTTTCAGTTTTAAATTTTTTTTATCCATTTAGTTCTAAATCTTTTGCAATTATGTCATTTCAATTCATCTGGCCAAATCCTAGCCAGTGCCAGCTATCCGACGAAGGCTGACATGGATAATTTTTTAATAATTTATTTTTTTCAAATTTGTAATTATTTTTTCTTTTCTTTTTCTTTATTTTGTTTCCACGTCTTTCTTCCTCTGACTAGTCGCCGATCTCACCTCACCAGCGGCCAACGAGGCTCAACATTACCGTTGCTAGGTGAGGATCTAATAAGGGCTTACCTTGCCAATGGTTAGGTGAGCACGGCCTTGCTTAGCGATGGCGAGGTTGAGCTTATCTAGTGGCTGGGTAGGGTCGAACTCGCTCGCCTTACCAGTGGCTGAGTGAGCTCGACCTCCCTCAGTGACAACGAGGTCAATCCTTGCCAGGGGCGTGCTAGGTCACCCTTGCCAACAACTAGGTGAGCTCACCCTCACTAATTAATGGCAAGGAGAGACTGGTGAGTAGCCAGAAAGAAGAGAAAAAAAAATAAAGAGAAAGAAAAAAAAATTATTTAAAATTATCCATGTTAACGTTGGTTAGCCAAATTTGGCAAAATTGATTGAATCGACACAATTGTAATTGATTTAGAACTTTTTTTTGGTAATTCTCCTTAATAAAAATGTGAAGTTTAAAAAGATGAAATCGGTACGAATTACACACATGGATTATGTCAAGGCAAGGAACAAATTAGTAACACGTCATTCACATTTTTAATAAACTCAATTTAAGACTCCATTTGTTTACCAAAATAAATGAACAAATTAAACATTCTCCGCAAAACTTAAGTGTGTGCATATACATCCCTTTGTGCTAATAATTTAAAATTTATTCTATCATCAAGATTGCTCCTGTAAGTCGCCTATGTGGCCCCCGATTCTCAAACGATATATTGACGAAGAACTCGTGGGAAAAAATACATTTCCATAAAATTGCAAACGGTATGATGTATGTGCATAATGAGAAAGAAAACATAACAGCAAGTGATAAAGGGTATTATTGCTACTTCGAGAATTAGCACGTAAACTTCTAGTATAAAAGGGATTTGCCAAAAAAAAAAATTAATTTAATTAAATAAATTAGAGTAATGAGAAGGACAGAAAGGGGGTACACGTACGTATGTCTCCATCCCAAAGTTGCATGAAAAGGCGCAAGAGCACCAGTCAAAGGGCAAAGGCAAAAAAAAAAGATAACGTTGGGGTCTTACACGACCGAATTTGGTCCCCAATTGCTCCCCCTACAAAACAAAGAACCCGAACTTTTGTCACCTCCAATGGCAATCTAAAGCGCGAAAGCGAACCCCTCCCCTCCTTCCCTCAGCATTGCACTTTTGACGACGGTGATGTGTCAATATCCGCCACCTACCCACCTGTCGTGTCGGCTCCTATTTGATAAAGCTCAACCTCCATTTTATTTCATTTAAAAATAAATGACTTGTGTAAAATTTTATGGCGAATTATTCTGAAAGTCGAAACTGTTCAATTAAGGCATGATTTATTATTTGGATATTCTAATAATTTGAAAAAATATATTTTTTTTCTTAAGAATGGCCATATTATATCACCCATAAAGCTAGACGAACAAAGAAAAAATTGTAATTGGTCAATCATATCAAACGATAACAGCAGTCATTTTAAAAAGTATATATTGTTTAAATCATTCATTTTTCGTCAAATAAACGGAGTGCTAATATTTTTTCTTTATTTTTCACATGACCATGAAAAATATCTAAGCTCCCAAGCAAATTTTCTTTGCTTTCCCTAAAACGCGGTGTCGTTTTCAATAGTCTCCCCGTCCAGGGCAAGAACCCCATGAACGCGAGATATCATGGTCAAAAAAAGGGTCTTCTTTCCAAAGCCGAAAATGGCCAGGTCCTCTCGTGAAAGGTACAGCTCGGCCTAGTTTCACACCGTACGGACGAATAACATGAGGCTAGGCAGGTGATTTGGTGGTGATGTGGGCCCCATCGAAATCCCAGTCGGTCCAATCGAGCAAGTTATGCTATCGTACGACGGTTTCTTATATCGGTGAAAGATTATCGAATTGATAAGATCTTGAGAATATAAGGTTCGGCCGACTCCAATCGACATGGAAGTACCGTCGCATAGATTATCCGACTATATTTCTAATGAAAATATTTCATTAGCCCATGCAATTTGAAAATCATACTGGGCCAGGGAAGACCCTCCCTCACAAAATTTATTTCTTTTTTTTCTCTTCATCTCTTTTTAAATTGATTTTCCGATTAAAGAAATAGATTTTGGGAGGGACCTGAGATTTGCAGAGATGCGTGGGAGGCAGATCACATGGGCCCCCACAAGCAACACTCATTAGCCCATGGACTTTGGTGTGATGAAGTGGCCGCAAAAGAGACTACTAGAAAACAAAAAACTTTTTTTTCCCCTTTTTCTAAATTTTCTTTTTTTTTTAATCCTCGAAAGTATAATCCAGCCTTTTACTTTTTTTATTTTATTTTATTTTTTGTGTTGTGGGGGACACGGGCATGTCCTTTTGTGCCCTTTTGGCAAGTAGAAAAAACAAATAAATTAAGGAAAAAAAGAAAAGAAAAATAGAGTACATAAAAAACAAAGCAAGGTATATGATTAAAGGGGAGATGTGAAAGTACTTTGTGCGCTTTGAAAAGAGTTCTGACCGTTCTTTGCTTTTGGAGGGGGTGGCCTTTTGATGCCCAGCCCCTTGCTCTTTTCCTCGCCCAAAGCCGGAGGCGACAGCCGGAATGACGAGAGTGCCCTTCCGAGTCGGGCGCAAGGCGACAAGATTTCCTGAGGTGCCTTTGTCCAATTCGGGACAAAAAGGGGAGAAATTATGATGAGCCACCACGAGATGGTGGTGGTGGTGATATGCAATGAGAGCATAATAATTCAAAGTTGTTGTGCAATGATGAATGAGACATTAGCCCAATTTGCCCCCTTTCCCCATCTCTCTTGACCATAATAATATGCTTTGCCGAGGGGGTGGGGCAATTGCAATGATTTTGCCCTAATTTTTACCATGCAATTTGGAAGTCCTTATTGCAATGAGTACAACCTTTTGAAAAAAACATACTCGCCGTAAAAAGCACTTGGAGACTGTCCTCCTTTTGACCCTCGATCTAATCGGTATCGACAAAAACTAGGTTCGCGTGTTCAATGTGTAAAAAGTGAATCTTGTTTGCTTGGATTCGACGTGATGCCGCAACGTAAGGTGATCACACCACATTGTGATGAAGTGAATATTTACTATAGGTACCCATGCTGGATGTAACATCGACCGACGCGCTTTATGCGGATGATCATACTTGAATTTGTGGCCTAGTGGTGTCTTCTTGTCATTGTGCAGCTCCAAACTTGAAAAGCGATTTGGATAACGTTAATTGCACTTTTCTTTCACAGAATTGATGTATTAACGATTATCATTATTGCTTGTGTCCACATCATGTTCATCCTTGTTGGGCTGCTAGAGTAACATTCAATTCATTTAGACTTATCATGCCGTATCACCTTGCCATTGGAAGTGATCGATAATCCATTTGCGTCATGTCATGAACTGATGTAATGTACCCAGGCCGAGTATAAAAATGATTGATTTGGGGAGGGAAAACAAGCAAACCCTAGGTAACCGTATTAGTGCATGAGTAAATGATCGAACAATTATATAAATCACGAGAAACAAATCTGATACTAAATTTATGAGGTTCGATCAATATGACCTATATTCACAGGGAGTGTTGAGAGCGCGCAATAGAGATCCGATACAAGTTTGATACCTTCACTTGGAGAAATCGCCAAGAGGAAGCTCAAGTCCGAACTCGTCAACATATCCAATTAAAACCATATTCATTTAAAAGATTAAATCAATGAATTATAAGCCAATTAGGATATATTAATTACTCCACACCACATCAATTCTTTAACATGATACTTCTCCAACACAACTCGCTCACATGTGCATCCTAACATTTTTCACATAAAAATTCTCACTTGTTTTTCTTCTCTATTTTTTCTATTCATATATTAGTGTTCCTGATAATGAGAACACCATGAAATTCCATTATAAATCAAGCAATACAATAAAAATTACAACCATAGTCAAATCACTTAAATACTTTCAACATTTCTCAGCCTTCATCACAAAATAATCTCCCAAACTCAAAAAGGAATTTAATAAATCTCACTCACAGAATTCAATCGGCTTTAACACATTAAATCTTGGTTTATTTCCACGAAGAAAATCCATCGCCAAGCACTCATCAAACAACGCTTCAATAGGCATGTGCCTTATTGTCTCCACGGCAAAATTCGTTATTCTCTCCTTAAAGTTCACACAGGCCATTGTGCTCAATTCCTCTCATTATCACCAAGGCACCTCAAAAGACCTTCAAAACTCCACCTTCTAAAGTATACCTATAACCAATTGAATCTATGACGCTTAAGGAAATCATATTCTTCTTCAATTTTGAAATGTGCTCACTCTAGTCAGTGTCCTATTCTTTCCCCTGCTACACTTTACCATTATCCAGGCATCTATAAAAAGCAAATTAATTCTTGCTTGATGTAGAAAGAAACAAAAAAGAAGGATTTGTAATACATCCATCAAATGGTGAATCATCTATGATAAACAAGTAATCAATACTATCCAAATTATTATCAATTATTGCGGCAATATCATCAGTAGACTCAACTCTAATATTCTTACCCTTGTCGATCTTCGACTCAAGGCAAACCTTATAAGATGTCCCTCAAGTCACAAATTCAACAGACAACACTACCCATCTTAAGACTGACTAAGGGCGTATTTGGTAACGCTTCTATTCTCAAAAATAATTTTTAATCAAAAATGATTATTTTTATTCGTTTCCGAGAATAATTTCTAAACATTTTAAGTCGTTTGATAACTATCCAAAATTTCAATTCCCAAAATAGAATTATGTTTGGCACCGACCTCAAAATTTCTACTTCATACTATTTTCTTTTAATTTTTAAATAATTTTAATTTTTTTCTTTTTCCTTATTTTCTTTTTTTCTTTCCTTTCTCCTATTCTTCTTCAAGGGTTGCCAGTCACCGGCCTTAGTCTGACCAACAACCACTGGCAACCGGCTAGACGAGGGCCGACGATCTCACCGAAGCATCGCCAGCCCTCTCCAAGGCCACGCCTTGTCGACCGAGCCTCGCCAACAACTGGGCAAGGCTCGGCCAAGCCTTGGCTAGGCGAGCGGCCTCGCCTAGATCTGGTGAGGCGAAGCTCGCCCAGTCGCCGACGGGATAGGATTGCGTCGGGCCACCACAAGGTCAGCTTCACCCTCACGGCGGCCTGGCGAGGTCAAGCCCCGCTAGCGGCTGGGCGAGCTCAATCTCACCAGATCTTAGCAAGCTCAAACCTCACCCGGTCAAGCGAGGCTCACTGGTGGCCGAGGGAAGCTTGGGCAAGACTCGCCTGACCACCGACAAGGCTCGGCCGTGCCAAATCTAGCAAGGCTGAGCCTCGTCGGTGACTGGGCGAGCCTCCGGCAAGGTCGTCGGACCTCACCCTGGCTTGGCAAGCCTTTAGTGAGATCACTGACGACAGGTGGTAGTGGACGGCGGCGACAACAGTGGTAGCGGCAACGATTGAAGAAGAGAAGGAAGACGAATAAGAAGAAAGAAGAGAAAAGAAAAAAAATGAGTTGGCTTGATTCTGAAATTGTTTTCAAGAACAAATAATCAACTTTTTTTTACTCATCGATTATGTTGCAAATCTACTTCCGAGAACAAAAAAATAGAAATTTGTTCCCGAGAATAAAAGTTTCACCAAACGAATTTCTATTCTAAATTTACTCTCAAAAACAAAAGAACAAAAAATGTTACTATTTGGCAAGTTGCCAAACGCACCCTAAATATGTTTAGGTTCATACTACTCCTGCTAACACGAATACTAATTTTTCCTCTACATTTTCTCACTAAAGTAGTAGGTAGAGGATTCTCAAATTCTCTCGTATAAGTGTCCTCATCTAAAATCACATCAAAACCCATCAAAAGTCAAGGTTGTTGACATAGAAGAATTCTTAATAGTCATGACAAATAGTATTCCAACTATTAAAGGCAAGTTCTAACTGGATCCAACTTTGCCATTTATGGCAACAAATTTAGTGCCGCAAGCACATCCTTAAGACAGCTGAGCTTCGCTGGAGGTGCAGACAGCCCTAGTTTAGTCCTT
Organism: Eucalyptus sp. ANBG9806169; assembly: GCA_014182395.1. NCBI lineage: Eukaryota > Viridiplantae > Streptophyta > Magnoliopsida > Myrtales > Myrtaceae > Eucalyptus > Eucalyptus sp. ANBG9806169. Next base: position 6,301,692 of record CM024580.1, read on the forward strand.
TCTTAAAAAAAGAAAATTGCATGGTTGGATCTGGTTTTTGGTTTTTACCCGGGTGACATTGGACATATTTTCCCACCCAACAGAGGGACAAAGTTTTTGTGGCAGAACCCTGCAGAAACCCAAACTGTTTAGGAGAAAACTGACACTACCAAACGCCAAAACCTTTCCTCTATGGCTCGTTTGCCATTTTTTATTTTCTTCATTTTTCCTCCTCTTCCCCCCAGCCAAAAATAAAATAACAACAATCCAAAGAAGGGAGGATACGGAATTGTCTGTCTGTATTCGTCCTTTTTGGCATTATTTTTTGTATAATTTGACGGGCCCTTTCTTTTTTCTTATTTTCTTTTCTTGTGCCTGTCTAAGTTTTGTTTTTCGTTGAGTTTTAATCTAGCTTGTGACTTGTGAGAGTCCTTTGCCTCTTCGTAAACCTGAGTTTTGTAGCAAGTTTCATTTCATCTCTAGCAGTAATTTAGCAGACAAAATGTTGTGCAAAACATGCTCTTAACAAGGTTCAACAGTCGCTGCATACAGGATCCCAATGAGACTCGTGACTTTAAGAGAGAGAGAGAGAGAGAGAGAGAGAGAGAGAGAACAGAAAAAGATGAGCAGTGTCTTGTTGCCCTTGAAAACTGGTAATGCTATGATGATGAGATTGCATGCTTCTGACAAGTATGCGATCCCTCGGAAGCAAAGGGAAAAGCCAGGCGACACTGTTTCAAGTTTCAAAAGATCTTGTACGATTGCTGTAATAATAACGACCATGAGGACTGCTGATAATATCAAATGATGATCTTTCTCCATACTTCGTGTAACATGATGATGACAAATGCATCGAACGAGGTGGTACTTTTAGATTTTAATGAGAATTACGACGGTGGGTTATTGATCCTTTTACTTCTAGTCTCCCTTTTAAATAGCCAGCTGATTTCGATCGTGCCCTTATATTATGAGAAAAACCAACGTAATTACTCCCTCTGATAATTGCCGTGAGAGTTTCACGCACGCTACAGATTGTTTGCAGTTTGTACTAGGAAAAGATCGTGAATTAATGTCATTTACGATCCATTTTTGGTAGGATAATCGAAGGACTCACAAGTCACAAATGCGATATAGGTACAAATCTCATTCACACGAAGGGAATTACATTCATTACTTCCGCAAGCATGTTTGACTTTGTGACTTTGCGTATATGGAATGTCAACATATACCTACGAATAATCGTGGGTAGATTTCCAGCAAGTTCTTCTTCTTCTTCTTGTAAATTATGTAAATTTACCTCTATTTGATATTATTTTAAGCAATAAATCACAAAAATTACAATTTATATAAAAATTAAAAAAAAAATCAATCATAACATCAATCTCAAACATAAAATGGAGAAATAATTTAAAATCGTGTTATATAAGCATTTAAATCAAACATATTACGTACATCAAATTAATCTGCTAAAAAACTAACAAAAAAGCAATTATTTGTATGTTCAACACTTACAATCTCAATGTCCATCTTAGTATGGGTTTGACTAAAAAAAAAATCTTAGTATGATAGGATAAAAATTGTTGAAGAAATCTTATTTTATATGGAAGATTTGATCATCTAATTATTTAACGTCATCGGCAAAATTTACATGGATAATTAAAATTTCATGTAGGAAAGAAGTAGCATAGTAACCTAAATTGAAAACTATTTGATGAATCTCCAAAATAGAAAAGATTGGAATTGAGAGGGAAACTAAATACTAATCCTATGTACTCAGTTATATATTATCCTTAGAGAGAAAAACCTATTAAAATGTATGCTCCATTCATTTCACGTAATATAAATGATTTGAAAAACATCTTCCTAAAAAATAATCGATTGTATTGGTCAATAGAGAATGTTTTTATTATTGACAACAATTTATATCTAATCATATTTATTTAAATGATAAAATTATTTTTCATTCATTCATTTTTTAAATAATACAAGTAATCATTTTTCAAAGAATATTTTTCAAATTACTCATTTTTCATGAAATAAATGGAGCTGTAAATTGAATATTTGGGATAATGTTTAGAGCTAAAACTCATGAGGTTGGTATATGCCGATATATTTTTAAACGATTGGAAAAGGATGGTGATCTCCAAAACTTTTTTTTATCAGTAATATCTAAAGACTTCATGGGCTCTTAAATGGTAGCTACTAAGAAATATTTAACTTGATATGATTTTAAATGGATTGGGAATTTGAGGGTAAAATGGAATACAACCTGTGCTGAGATTTGAGGAAGTCTTAAATGTACTTACAAAAATTTATTTATAGATATATCAAGAATTATAATCCTTGCTTATTATCTTTTGTTTATAAAATACATAGCTCACGATGAACATTGCCGTTGATGAAATATAGAGTGATTCTTCTTCTTAAAGGTAGGAATCCTTGTTTACTTTATAATAGCATAGAAATAGATAAGTTAATAGGAGATATATATCATTTTAACCTTGGGTGGTTAATATCCCTAAAGCTAAACGGAAATTTGTTCACATACTTTAGCTATACATACTTGATTATGATTGTCATTTTTAGTGGATACTTTATAATATCACAAGTTAGATTGATGATACATATATCCAAAATCTTCGCCTCATGACTAGCCAAAATTCAACTTCACCAATTTCTTAGGGGAAAAATCCATGCCATTCTTGTCGGGGCTCCACGCCTCTTGCCATTTCGAAAAATTATCCAATCAGTCATAAACCTATTTTACAAATGTCATTATAGTTATAAATTATTCCTAAATTTTTGCGTGAAATTCCAATACAGTCAAGTCAGCTAATTTTTGCCGAAAATCACTGACATAGTGATTTATCACATAGGATAATTGGCGATAACTAGATTGCCGCATCAACTTTTTTTTCGAAAATTGATTAGAATAACTCCATTGAAATTTCACGCAAGAGTTTAGGACTAGATTTGGTAAAATTAAAAAGATTATGATTGGATTAACGTCCATAAAATAAGTCAATGATTGATTGTGTAATTTCCCCAATGCTAGTAGGATCACGTGCCACCACCATCAATGCATCTAGAGGGGAACCTTGCTACCTTTTAAAGTAGCGGAGGAGTGAAACATAAGTGTAGTCCAGTGAAATATTGCTCCGGCTACACAACGGATTTAAAAGATCAAATTCCATCTTTACTGAAAATTATGAGTAATTATAAATACTTTGTCAGCGTAAAAAACTTTTTTCCATGAGCGGCGCTCTCATCCACCTTTAATTTCATGGTTAGGAAGAGAGTATATAGTTAAAACTCCCAAATCAATGGTAAATAAATCCATCCATCAACTCAATCGACCCAAAAATTTCTTGCTTCATGATGCAAGAATTATTCCCATCCTCTGCTTTAAAAGCTGTAAAACGATACGCCTTGGATTTTCTTTGGGTATTTTTTGCCCTAGAAGATATTTTAATGGCATGTGGACGATACTCACACCCCTCTTTTTACACCCCTTAGAGCTTGTGTTTAGAGTCATATAAAATTCAAATCGTGCCTACACGTGAAACTACGTATAGCCGGACCGAAGTAGACTCCACATGGCTCTTGCACCACGCCAATGATGCCATGACCATACTTTGTATTTCCTTATAAGTGATATACCGAAACTATGAATATTTAGTGACATGACATACTCTATCCAGCATAAAATATGAAATACTCATTTGAATGTTCGATCAATCTTGATATATTTAATATTACTTGAGCCTTACTTATTGTCTGTCCTTAATCTTTTAACCGCATAAGCACAAAAGCCACAAAGAGCCATCCCCATGCGCAAGTAAGCAGATTATCATTACTCGAACATAAAGAACAATTAAAAGAAGCTCCAAAAATAAAAGGGGTCGGCCCTAATGAGAAGCTATTCACATCCCCACCTGCCTCTAGTATAGACACGATTAAGATAATAACACCCATGCGTGCCAAGCACAGACAACAGAGATCGAAACGGAATGATGGAAAGAGAATAAAGAAATGGTCGCGAGGAATAAGCGACGATACATGCTTGCATCGACAGACCAAATAAATATAAAGAACATCTCAACAGGATCGAAGACCCACCATATCGCGGGCATCTGTCTTGATTTTTTTTATTAACATTATACAAATATAATACCTTATCGATCCCATGATGCGAGAATTCAATACATTCTTTTCTTAATCCTTTAAACCATAACCCTCGCATTTGACTTCACTTTTCCCTATAACCCTAATTCTTCCCCCAACATTCCCAAGAACCAACTTTTGAGTTATTTATATGAATGATTTTAATATCATATGTGGTCATGTAAAGCAGCCTCTTGAAGCGTATGGAGGGTGGTAAAAGTGTCCCCTTAGCCTATATGCGAACCACTTTTCTTGGTCACCACTTTTGAGAATTCCGATCCCTTTAGGGAGTTCAATGCAAATATTATATCCACAGTGGGTGCATACCTTATTATACCATAAGGTTTGTCCAATCACCAATGATTCCATTTATTGCTTCAAAACCCATACAAAGAATTGGCTTTCTCCACTCCTTTTTTGCTTTCTCTTTTTTTTAATCTTTGCCTTGGCCATACACATGTACCGGAGTTAATATTAGCCAGTACTATAAATTTCTCATGATTGCAATGTAAGAGTGAGCAACCAGATCGGTTCACAAGAAGGCTAGTCGAATTTTCGATTCTAGAAAATAGGAACCGGCCTTAATGGATATTATTCTCGATTTCAAAATCTAAAAACCAACCTTGATAAAGTACATTTCAAATGTAGTACCTATCCATACTAGAACCAATCACCTGCAATGCTGTCTACTAATGTCTTTATAATATGAGCCCGGGATGCCCCCGAGATAGAGATGGGTGGAATTATAGCAGCAATGGAGCAGTGCAAAAAGGAAGTGTGGGATGTTGGGATTGGGATGTGGAGAGAGACAAGACTAAATGTGCACTATCTAGGAGATGGGCCCCACCGCACGCACTAAAAACACTCTCTCCTGCTTGGGGAAGCTCAAACCGAACCTCCTCCGCCCGATAAATTCCCAAAGGCCCCCCTTTGTCCACGAGCTTGCGCACTATTTTAACTATAAAATAAAATAAAAATGTGGAAACCCTTGTTTACTTGTCTAGAGATGGAGAAATCCTATGTTTATCGAGTCCGAATCACGAAATTGGTGCATTAAATGATGTTGCAAGCTGTTAGAAAGATTTGGAACATGGCATGTTCACTTACTTAATCATTCTTTTACAGTCTACCATATATCATAATGCACCAATGTTTATATCAATTTCAATATACTTAGCATTATTTAGAAAGAGATTCTCCTACCAAAATCATGCCTCTTGATTCTTGAGGGGAAAATCTTCTCCGCTCGAGTAGGTGCCCCACTGGATGACGAGGCCCAATGTCTCGTGCCCATCACTACTCAATTACCAAAGCGTGCTATTTTGGTGAAGAAAATTGAAGTTCTTTTTCACTTGTTAAAAGATGGAGAAGTTCTATGTTTGCAGAATCTAGGCCACATAATTGGTATACATAATGATGTTGTGAACTGTTACTAGGTTTAAAAGGTGGTTCACTAGCTTAACTGACCACTTACAATCGACTACATCACTTAGTAAACCAATCTCATGTACCAAACTTATTATGTCTTGCGTTGTTAGAAAGAGAAATTCCCCAATATAAACATAAAGTGTCATTTATAAGTTTCAAGAGTGATAGACGTGTTAAACTTTAATTTCCTTTACAATTCATACTCTAATTCTTGATGGGCATGAGATGAAAACCTAGCACACTCAATGGGTATTATTAGCTCAATGATCAAAAGCCTCGAGTACCCTTGACAGAAAAAACCTAATGCAATGGATACAAAGACAGTTCAATAAAGTGGTTCAATCATTAGTGCTTGAGATCCAATTCGGGCACTCTTTGCATTCGAAAAATGAGAAAACTTTGGGCTGCATGAGCTCAGCACGTTGCTTTCAAAAGTAGTACCCAATTTAGATTTGGCAATTCCATGTCACCTCAGCCAATGCACATGGTGGTAACATGAGATTAAAGTCCCCACCCAATGGCCCATATATTGATATTATCATTATTGTTTTCACTTTTGCAACATTAGCTTTTCTTATTTAATTGGGAAAAAAATCCAAAAACTTTTTTTTGTGGATTTGTGGATCAGAACAAAATAAGCCCATGCCCTCCACTCACTCCCCTCCAGCACTTTTTCTAAATTTTTTATTTGTTTTCTTGGATCTTTTTTGAATCTTCAAGATGAGTAATGATATGGTGCATTAATGGTGGCATGGAACTTTGCGTTTGATAGCTCCAGAACCTCCCAACAAAGGGTACATTCTCCATTTATGCTCCTCCTTTGGATCCATCACTAGCGTATATCTCTGCACGATTCTCTCGCTCCTTCCTCCTCCCTTCTTCATCTGCTGAATCTCTCTCTCTCTCTCTCTCTCTCTCTCTCTCTCTCTCTATCTCTGTGTGGTCCCTCTCTCAGGTCATTTAAGTTCACTGGCCTCACCTGCTGGATTTTCCTTAGTAACGTGTCGAACTTGCGATGTTGATATTGATGTCGTTTGGAGAGGAGGAGAGGGAAAGTGCGACGACCGATGCAAGAGCGAAAGCGAAAAGATGAGGGTAGACCTATCATTTGCTCCCAAAAGAAAAACAAAACAAAATAAAACAATAAATGAAGCCTTCTGTATTTTATTTCTCTTTTCACTATGATAATTATAGCTCTTTCAAAAAAAATATGATAACAGTGAAATTTAAACATCTAATTGTGATAATGATGGAAAGAAGGACTAATATGTATTACGATTTGCACCGGCTCCTATCACAGTATAAAAATTTTCAACTCAATCCCTTCCGGAGCAAATTTTTTTTGGTCAGGGAACAAATTAAACCCTCTTACCTTGCTAATGCAATTAAATTTTCCCCATTATAAAAAAAAATGAAAAAATTGCAACTCCAATTCTTGAATCTTATGTACTAACTGAATCGCATCTTAAAGCTATAGTTCAATCAAATCCTATACCTTTTACCGAGAAGTGTGGGCAACTCCTAAGCTCTTAATTAGTTCAACGAAGTCCTAAATATAATCGAGCCGTCAATTTATATTGAATATATAATTTAAGGATGTCATTTAGGTGATTTCTAAATGACATATATGCAGTTTTAAGCATTGTCATCAAAAGGATTTAATCGCATTTCTTGAAAAAAAAAATTAGGATTTAATTGGAGCAATTCAAGATATCATTTTACCATGATAATCAACCATCCACACTGGTTCCTCCCCCTCTTTATTTTTAAATATATATTTTGTGTTAGAGTACATTAATATGTGCTCTTATTACTTGTTCCATTTCAACTCTCTTGAGGTTAAGTTCTATGTTTGGTCTTATGTAAAAGATCCTTGCTGATGTCCAATGATATATGCCAGTCTATTCTCATCGATGCCAGCAGCATCGGTCAACATACAGGTAATTCTCACAATGCTAACGTCATTAATGGCCATTAATGAAGATAGAATAAAAAAGAGGTATGTGGAAATGAATGGGAACATGAAGGAGATCATTCTTTTCGCATGAAATTACCAATTTGAGAAATTACCCCTGATGAATTGCTAAGAAGTGAACCTGAAAATTTTGTTATCGTACTTTGATCTCCCTCGTCAATGCTACAAAAAAAAATATGTTTAACTAAGCTTAATTGAATAACTATGCTCTAATCCAAGGCCATTTCGATTTTTCTTGTACCATTTAAATAGAAAAAAAAAATCCGAAGCTCTTGCATTTGATTGCCCAGATTATTTGACTAACAAGAATATGATATGGCTTCTTATATTTTATACATTGTTTGATGAAGACTATAATGTAATATCAAACATAGAATATACAACTAAAATTCGTATATGATACTTGCTGGATAAGATTGGATTACAAAGCATAAAATCTCAATAATTAATTTCCTTAAATTGTTTAAAAGAAAAAATCACCTTTAGTCAATGAATAAAAATCGCAACCACCTCACCACAACTCTACCACCATAGCATGCGGCTCTCGCCCCGCCTACACTTGAGGATAGTTTCGACCTAGAACCTCATCAATCAGGCCGTTTACTTTGATTGATTCCCGAGTATAATAACCAAATCCGGTGCTTGCCTCTATTTCATTTTATTCTTCCATTTTTGTTGCATTTATGCCATTTGGTTATTAGTAGAAAAGCAAATCCAAATCTCCAAACAAACAACCCGGAGAAGCAGAACCCCAAATGAGGAAATCATCAGTGCTCATGATGGCACACGATTCATGATGACTCCAACGCTGTTGTCATCGCCATTGAAATTTAAAAAAAAAACAAACGAAAAGGGCCACGATCACTCCTTCTGAATCATTCCATAATTACGCAAGGATCTAGTACAGCGATCCTCCTTTGGGGGGCCGTACCTTTTGGATCCGAGAGTATTGCGTTAAAGACTCCGGCTGTCTCGTCGGTCGTTGACCCCCCCTCCATTAGCTGATCGTTGCTGTGCTGATCAGGCCTCCTCAGGGATATGATGCTAATGCTGTAAATCCATCATCATCATCATCATGCGATCCTTTCGAAGCATGTGGTCCAATTTGCGTCCATGCCTCGGATGACATCGGAACTTCAACTGCCAAGAAAATCTTTCATGCGGGTACTCCACCTTTTTCCCTCAATAAAAGGAAGTTCTACATCACGGGAAAGATGACTGATGAGATGTCAATTGTTTTCGCCCTTGCTAGCTAGGGTTTTTCAAAGAAATGAATGAATCATTTCCATCGATGAGGGTATGGAATGGCTTGTGTTCTTTTACTGTACTTTGCTTTCAAAAAGGGGTGGAACTCGAGCATCTAAAGCGGACAAGAAAAGGCGTGTGGGTGCCATGTGTTTGCTCTATTATGGATGTATAAAACCTAGAAGAATGTATGGTAGTAATTGAGCTATTTTGGTTAGATCTTCAACTTGTTTGAGTCAGGCATTTAGATGATCATCTTGAGCCCGACCGACTTTAGTTTTGAGCTACTCGGACTTGATTCAAACTTGAAAAAAGAGATGAGTCGAGCATGACTAATTCATCTCAAATTGATTTGTGATTTGAACTCCTTAATTATACGATTGCTAATTTAATTAGATTACATTTCAAAGGGCTTGAAAACCTGCACATATCTGATTCTTTAGACTTGCAGGATGTTTCATAAAACTCTGAATAACCGAACACTTACACTTGTCCCCTTGATCTATCACCCCAAAAATAAAAATAAAAAATGATTGCATTTCAAAGACGTGCAAATCCCATTGATCTCGCGTGCTATCTTTATGGCCCAAAATTCTTTATTATATAGTTAAGAGAGCACGATTTGAGATTTTAATATTATTGTTGGGTTTTTTGTCCAATTGTTTTCCCTTTATTAAATATAGTATTTGAAACTTTCACAAGGTGATATTGGGTAAGGCTCCATTCACAAGGTGATAAGGGTAGCTCCTAAGATTAATATGAACAAGAGATGTTGTAATCCGAGTTGTCCTATTTAAATATGCATTTAACCACTCAACCAATCGCATGAGAGTGATTCTATACTTTTCTACTCTTTTTAGTGATTGTTTAATGCGATGTTCTCTATTTTGTCTTGCAATAGTCATGTTCAGGGACATTTGTTCCACCATTTTTACTTCTGACTCGTGACTTTGGACCTAAATAAGCTGTTACATTAAAAAGGAAATAGTATTCAGGACCTCAATTGTGCCAGACAAACAAAAAAAACGATAAGAGAGTGTGCTCCTCTTATTGTGATCTAGGTTTTAAGACTTTTCTGGGAGGTGGACTCGTCGAAGCACGCGAAAACTGACTCGGACATCATATGATCATTATACCCAAGAAAAGAATGGTTAATCTTTTTTCTAACTTTAGGCCGATGCTTTTTTTTTTAATGGAAATATACAAGTTAGAAAAAGAAAATATAAATTTATAAAGCAAGAGTCCAGTACCTGGCCACGATGACTAACAGTGTTCCATTTCTAACCGTCAGAACCTCTGAAGAACAACATTTAATGAAAATCCATAGACCACAACGACACTCAACAGTCTGAATTAAAATATAATTTATGCATCACCGTATGAAAGGTGCAGAGAGATTCGGAATCCATGTTGTAAGAAATTGGGTTCGCGTCGTGGCTATTGTCAAACCCGAACTCGATCGCCCGTCGCGACCGCACGCGGCGCCGCGGGACCCAAACGCCTTCAAGTCTAGCATGCAATCATGCGCCATCGCTTAAGTCTTTTTTCACTCGTTTTTCCGTCCCGCCACGCCTCCAGCCGTTTCCCACCGGAACGCAAGTTATTTCTATGTGCTCCTCTTCTTTTCTTTTTAAATTAAAGGAGGAGTTAGCGCATGCGTCGTTCCTCAGTACGATTTGGAATATACTGAATTTATATATGAAATTCACCAAATTCAAATACATAGATGGATCGATGTTCCGGAGAAAAGGATCGCCATGACTTGATCGAGGGTGCTTTTCCATGCCGTAGGTGAGTATTAACAACGGTGGTCTGGTCACCATTGCCTTAAGACGGCGACGGTCATAGTCATGGCCATCATCTAAAGGGAGGGAGGGAGAGAGAGATAGAGAGATGTCATGCGAAGTGAATGGGAGAGACAAGAGAGAGGTCATGTGAACCGATGAACACTACCATGCACACACATTGGATTCATCGAGGGCATGCGATCACCTCGTGCTGCTATAGCCGAAGGCGGGGCAGCCCCATGGTCAAGGTGGTTGCTAGAAGCAGCTCCCCCATCAGCATTGTCCTCTCCTTCCGCGGCCCCTCCCCTCTCTTTTTTAGCACAATAAAATATATCTCGTCACTCACATAAAAGCTCAATTAAAAGTAAGATCGTGTTTCCCTCCATCTGCAATTGAGAATGAGTTACGAATGTGGACATTAATCACATGTAAACTTAACCAAAAACATATGAGTGGTGTAATTTTGCGGAATTATAACTGCTAATTAGAAGACCAATTGGAAGAAATTTTCCCCAAATGAATAAAAACATAACTCATAAAAATCAAAAATTAACTTTGTTGAGTTTATAAAAGGTTAAAAAGAGTCTCAGTAACAAGTAAACACTTGTGAGCCATATGCAATAAGGATTTTTTTGCATATTACATGAAAAAATTTGAAAGATGACAGATTTTACTTATTCGGATATTTAATAAGTACCACGGGAACTTGTTAATAAAATCTCAAGTTAAAATGTATAAGTGCTTCTAGATTCCCATAAGAAGACAAAGGACCGATCCAGCTTTATATATGTTCCTGAATCTCCTTAGTTTACATAAGACTTTCATAACGTTGGTACATTAAAAGTTAACACTGGGTAATTAGCCAATAACATAGTAAAACACCTCAAATTATCGTAAGTGATGCTAGCTATGGTTAGTAATTATCCTCAACAATTGTTATTTCCCTATATGCCCTTGTAAATGAGAAACTAGTAACCATCTTTTACATAGGATAGTTTTACCTCAAAATCTTTACAAATCGAATATCTTAGTAACTTTCCATGAGAGTCATAACCAACCTGAATTTATTGTGAACTTTCTTTTTCCTATTCTTAGTAACTTACCATTATAGTTGTAATATTCCTTCCCAGTTTGTAACTTGAAGGCGTTATATGTCAAGTAATTGTCATTACATGCTGCAATTTTCCTTCATCAATAATAAAATCGACAACCTTATAACAAGTAATTTCCTTTTGAAGCTTTTATACTTTTGATCCAGTGGGCCATATTACACACGGTAATTATCAGACCGGACGTGCCCTACGTATGCCTCAAATTGTAGATTGACCTGAACCCAAAATCAATTCAAAAGTTCTTACCTTGGCAGGGGGCCAATCGCCCATTACAGTTGCACGTCGCCATAGCTCTCTGTTTTAGATACAAGAGTTTCTTACAAATCTGAGAATGAGTGAGAGAGAGAGAGAGAGAGCCGCAAACTTCGAATTGGTCCTCTTCTTCTAGGCATGACTGCTTTTGTAAAATCCCAAAAGATGATTCCTTTGGACTCACTTCACTTCGAATTGTTCCTCTTCTTCTAGGTAAGACTGCTTTTGTCAAATCCCAAAAGATAATTCCTTTGGACTATTACTCCCTTTATATGAACATCTCTCTCTCTCTCTCTCTCAAATTTAATTTTTGGACATGAACATTTGACGAATAATGGGACATAACATATAGCCATACACATGTAGATGGACACAAGGTGTATGGAAAACGTCGTGGAGAGAGGATTTCGAATGAGCAGTTTTTATTTTCTCGGGGTTGCAGAGGAAAATGTATTTACTTTATTGATCACACTGTCATGTTGGCTCCAGAGCCGAAAATGGAAGAGAGGGGGGGAGGCTTTTTGCAGCGTCTTTGTGCGGAGAGAGAGTGCGAAAAAGCAAAGGCTTCAAGAAAGAGAGAGGGAGAGAGGGAGGGAGGGAGAGAGGGTCTCGCCAAAGCTCTTTTACACGTGATAAAGAAAGCGAACCCAAAAGCACTTGCATGCGTGTATAAGATTCATCATCGCCATCATCAACCCATTTCATCTCCTCTTTCTAACTCCCCAACTCTCTCTCTCTCTCTCTCTCTCTCTCTCTCTCTCTAACTTTGAATCTCTCAAGTTCCCACGAAGACCAGCCCTTTTGCCTCTCGCTCTCGCTCTCGCTCTGCCTCTCTCTGTGCCTGCGTGTTTGAATCAGGCACGTCTTATAAAGCCTCTCTCGTCTCTCGACCTGCGCATTGCGAGACCAAGTTCTCTGCTTTGTCCGTGTGCTGAACTGGGGAGCTAGCTCATTTTGGCTGGGTGGGTTGGTTGGTTGGTAAGTCTGTAAATTTTTCGGCTTCCTTATGGCTTATTGATACTGGTTATTTATTTGTTTTATTCGTCTGTGCGAGTCGCTCTAGCTTCTTAGCATTAAATTTCGCCGTATCCTCCAGATAGTGATTTTACTGCCCTTTTCAAGGTTTATTCCTTATGCTTCATTTTGTTCTTTTCTATGTGTTCCCACTCTCACTCTCTCCTCTCTCTCTCTCTCTCTCTCTCTCTACACTCTCCGTCGCTCGCTCGCACCTCAACAGACTCGTCCTTTCCAAATTTCTTCTTTCCTAGCTAAAAAAATATATATTTTTCGAAACAAATTACGTTGGTGTTTTTATCTGCTTGGTCTCACTCGATGTTTTCCCAGCACAGATTTTTCGGTTTTTGGTAGGGGACAGGATTCGATCCTAGTTTTGTCTTCTGGGTATTTTCCATTTACTAGGTTCTATTGAGGAAAACCGAGCTGGGTATTTTTCCGTTTATCGTGTTCGATTAAAGAAAACCAGAAATTCTTTCGTATTCCATCTTTTCTCTTGGCCTCTCTTTGCCTTGTGATTCTCGTCTTAAAACGATTCATGATCATTGGTTTACCGAATAGAAGAAGAAGAATCTAAAACAAAGTTTTATTAGTCTCGGGGTTGACTGTCAGCTTTGTCTTCGCGTTTATGAATTTTGTGCTCTTTGCACGTTTTCGTTTCAGGTTTTCTGTTTTTTTCTTTCGATTTTCTGAGGTGATACCACGGGGAGGCGAAAGGAGGAAAATTTGTGCTCGATGTTAGTTGGGCGGGTGGCATTAATTTATCCTCACTTCTGCTCGAAATTTTTTCTTTCTTTTTGGGGGGTGGTCTGTGTGCTGAACCAGAGGTGAAAAATTGACTGTGCGTTTCAATCTTGCGAGGAAATGGTAATGCTTGCAATCTGCGGCAAAGGGTGTTCTTTGTTCCACCTCTCTTCTTTTGAACTATTGCGTGCCCGAAGCTGAACCCATGATTTCGCACACACTCATTGACGAGATTTTCCGTTCAGTCACTGCTCTGCAATTGTAGCCATTTCTCTGACATGCAAGATTTCACCCTTTATTCTCATTTCTCTCTTCAACTTTGTTTCTCTCTCAGCTGAAGTAGTTCTGTATCCTCTTGAAACAAGCCAAAGCCCGAGAGGGGGGGTCGGTGTACTATTTGGGACATCGGTTGGGAGTTTCAGTTATCCCAGCAGATGCCTACGAGGCAAATGAAAGAGAGCGCAGATCAGAACCACCAGCACCTTGTCATCAAGACCGCCCGCTTGCAGAATCCCATGAATAATCAACCTCAGAAGTCCCCGAAGACCACGCAGAATGGCAAGGGCCCGCCGACCCCGTCACCTCCCTCGAAGAGCAGAGGAAGGAGGAGGAGAGGGAGAGGCGAGCGGAAGTCCGACCAAGGTGATGTCTGCGCGAGGCCGAGCTCTCGGCCGTGCACCGGGGAGATTGTCGTGCCGAGGGCTCCTCCGAACGGGTGCGCCCAGAATGGTGGTGGGAACCGGGCAGATTTCCCGGCCTCGAGCCGGTCCTTGAGCTTGGCTCGCCGGCCCGGGTATGGGCAAGTTGGGACCCGGTGCATTGTGAAGGCCAACCATTTTTTTGCAGTGTTACCAGAGAAAGACTTGAATCAGTATGACGTAAGTAGTTCTATTCTCTGGGGGTGATTTTTGTGTGTTTTTTCCTTTTCTTTTTTTCTTTTTCTTTTTTGTTTTCTCTGGGTGTTGAAAACGAGTGTGCTTGCTGATTTTTGCAGAAGATAAAATTTGACATGGTTCTTAATCTGTGATACAACGGTTGGGACCCTCAATCTGACATAAAATGGAGTTTGATGTCATCACGTGGGTGTTGTTTTCTTCTTTATCGTTTGTGGTCTTTTTTACACTTGGAGCTGACAATGAAAGTGGGTTTCAATTTGGCTTGTCCTTTTCAGAGGTTTTAATTTGATTAGCTGTAGATAGATACACCTGCGCTTCAGAGTTTTGTTCTTATTGTTTTGCTCGGCTATCTGATTCTTTCCCTGAGGCTGTCTCTGTGCTGCTCATGGCAGGTCAGCATTACACCAGAAGTGGCATCAGGACCGTAAACAGAGCCATCATGGCAGAGTTGCTAAGGCTGTATAGAGAATCTGACTTAGGAATGAGATTGCCTGCTTATGATGGGAGGAAGAGTCTTTACACTGCTGGTGAGCTTCCCTTTGCTTGGAAGGAGTTCGCCATTAAGCTCTTAGATGAAGAGGATGGAATTAATGGACCCAAGTAAGTTTTTCTAACATGGAAATCTCTGTTTATCAATCTCTTTATAGAGTTACTTTATATGTAAAATTCACTCTGCATTGAAAAATGTAAGAAATGATAGACTTTCAATCATTTGCTTCGTGTTCGTTAGGCAATACTCTAGATTTTAAATTGCTTATTCCCTGAATCGTAGAGAGTTACATTGGCGATAACGTTTCTTATGCTCAACTCTTGGGCATTTTTGCAATTTTTCAGGAGACAAAGAGAATATAAGGTGGTTATTAAGTTTGTTGCACGGGCAAATATGCACCACTTAAGCCAATTCCTAGCTGGTAAGCGTGCCGACGCACCTCAGGAAGCTCTGCAGGTACTTGATATCGTTTTGAGGGAGCTTTCCACGAAGAGGTAAATAATATTCTCTTATTGTAGACTTTTTACCTCACCCTAATGCAATGACTTATTTGAGGATGCAACATATGCAGGTTTTGCCCCATTGGTCGATCATTTTTCTCACCCAATTTAAGAACACCCCAACAGCTTGGTGACGGCTTAGAATCATGGTGCGGTTTTTACCAGAGCATTAGGCCTACTCAGATGGGCTTATCCCTGAATATTGGTAATTGGAGCAAATTGATTTCACTTCTTAAACCAAACCAACTAGTTCATTCAGTCCCTTGATACACCAAGTTGCTTCCTTTTTCTTCTTTAAAAATCTTCCTGTAAATTGCAGATATGGCTTCAGCTGCATTCATTGAGCCTCTTCCGGTGATAGAGTTCGTGGCCCAGCTTCTAGGCAAAGATGTCCTATCGAGGCAATTATCTGATTCTGATCGTATCAAGGTATGTTCTCTTACATGATGTAAATTAGTCGACTTTACAAACTTGGGGTATTATGACGTTGAGATATTAGAAAAAGTATATTATTTAGTGGCATAATGTGGACCAAATCATCAGCTGTTGAAGATTTATCTTTTAAAAGGGAAGTTCTCACAATAAGTTCTTGCCACGGATTGTTTTGCCAAGGCACTCCATAACGTGTTCCCTCTGAAGATCAACACAAAGTTGGCTCAGTGTCTGGTTGATCTATCAAAAATGGATGGTCATATCTTAATGAATTTGTGATGTGTTCTTGCTCTTTCTGATGAAAAATATTCCACCAGATTAAGAAGGGCCTTCGGGGGGTAAAAGTTGAAGTAACGCACAGAGGGAGTGTACGAAGAAAATACCGTGTTTCAGGGTTGACATCTCAGCCAACGAGAGAGCTAGTGTAAGTTTTCACTCTTTATTTGTCACATGAAAGTCAGACAGTAAACTGAAGCCATCTATAGTTGAAAATAAGCTAAATCTCTCTGTTATTGGCATGTTTCAAACATTTGGTTCTAGATTTCCTGTTGATGACAATCTGAACATGAAGTCTGTTGTGGAATACTTTCAAGAGATGTATGGCTTTACAATACTGCATACACATCTTCCTTGCCTCCAAGTAGGAAATCAAAAGAAGGCAAACTATTTACCCATGGAGGTAACAAGTTGTCACCACTTATCAAACAAATTCCTTTTGTGGAAACTTTTGCTAATGTTTTCCTAGTATAATTTAAATTACTTCCACTTTGTCAGGCATGCAAAATTGTTGAAGGGCAACGATATACGAAAAGGTTGAATGAGAAGCAAATTACTGCCCTGCTAAAAGTTACATGCCAAAGACCTAGGGATCGTGAAAATGATATTCTCCGGGTATTGTTACTTTTTTGTTTTCGTCTTTTATATTATAAAGTTGGCCTCTTCTGATGTATTGGAATCTATTATTTGTTGGCTATCATGACATATCACTGTCATCTCAAGCATGTTATTAGTGCAATCATGAAACAAGAACATTTGCTTTAAGACTTAAAATCAAGACTTTTGTCTTATCATACCTTGGAGGCATCACATCAATCACTATTGGTTTTTGGCACATGCAGTCTTCCTTGTTAATAAATTCAGATAGAGTCCGTTTTCTTTTTGTTCATGACATGTCTTCTCATTTGCTTCTATCTGTAGCAGACACAAGTTGATGAGCCATCCTTTTGGTCAGGGCAGGCTTTTTTATTATTCTTTTAACGTGCTAGCTGCCTTAGCAAATTCCAATCCATGAAATATACCACTTTAAACTTTTTAGATTAGATAAGACCTTAGCCTAAGTCTGGGTGGATGGCCCAAAAATTTGCTTGTTAGCACTTGATGGTTTGGGAAATCCAACGCATGTCGCATGGCTGCCCCACTCTCCCATCTTTGATATGTTTCCTAGATAAACAAGCCTGCCTAATGGGCTAATAGGAATGGCAAATGTCCTGTTGGAGTCCACCCCGCTTGTCCTGGGGCTGGGGATGGAATTTCTGCCTCAGAGTCGGGACTTTCATGGCCTTGCCCTGGATATGTCACTTTTTTCATTTTCGGTTAAATACAAAGCAACGTTTGTTATTCAAACTAATACTGGTATAATTGCTAATTACTCTCTTTTAGAATGTCTGGTAAGTATTTTTGTATTCCTTTAAGAAATCTTAGTCAAAATCATCGTCTTATTAAGTTAATTTTTAAATTTGATATAGAGAAATCTCTATCAGAAAAATTTAGGATATTGACTAAGATTTAAGGTTCTTAAAGGAAAGGGCAAATGAGGCAGGGCACTCCAGATAGTTGGGCTAAGTGGAATGGGGAGGAGTGTAGGGGTGACAGGGAACATTGCCTCACAACCCACCCCATTGACATCTGGATCAGGACAGCCTTTTTCTATTGTAAAGGTTAAAAAAGAAGAGAAATGTATATCAATATCCAATTTGAATATTCTGGTTTTTGAGTTGGGCTTGATGGTTATGTATTTCTGGTATGTTGTATGGCGCTGTATTATTTAGAGGAGTAGCTTTTTTCCACACTTGAGTTTTGCTGTTTATATCTTGATGGGATTTTTAATTCATTTAATTCTTTTGGATCGTTTAAACACATGCAGACTGTTCAAAACAATGCCTATGATCAAGACCCTTATGCCAAGGAATTTGGGATCAAGATCAGTGAAAAGCTGGCATCTGTTGAAGCTCGTATCCTTCCAGCCCCTTGGGTAATATTTTTAAACCTTTTCTCCTACATTGCATCTGATGGGCAGGAAGTTCATCAATTTTCCTTGTAATGACATGTGTATGCAGTTGAAATATCACGAAACTGGAAAAGAGAAGGATTGTTTGCCTCAAGTTGGTCAATGGAATATGATGAACAAGGTATCTCAGCACCCCTATAATATTCATCTTTATTTATTATAAGTTGAATATAGCAGGGACAATTGCATCATAGTTTTATAACTACAATCATAAAAAAATGCGATGGACTGCTTTTATTGTCATGAAAATAAAGAAAGTTTTTCATGTCAATCAGTGAAAGTTTGTAGAGGTAAAATAAGAAGTCTTCACTACAGATTCATGTCAACTTGCAATTGCTTTTTTTCCCCCTCACATTCTATTGGTCTAGAAGTTGTTTTGTGTACCTTTCATGCTTATACTGTTTCACCTTGATGTTGCTCTGTTCGTAATGTGCAGAAAATGATAAATGGCATGACTGTGAATCGGTGGGCATGTATCAACTTCTCTAGGAGTGTGCAGGAAAGTGTTGCGAGGGGGTTCTGCAGTGAACTCGCTCAAATGTGTCAAGTTTCTGGAATGGTAGTACCCTTTTCGTTATCCTTGGTCATAAAGACTTTCATCGGACTCATTTTTATTTGTTTTGATGTCCCTTTCCTTTTCTTTTACCCTATTCTGGTTCTTTCGTTTTATTCCTTTGACTAAAGTTTCAATACTCGTTTGCTGTTTGAAGGAATTTAATACTCAGCCGGTCATTCCCATCTATAATGCAAAGCCAGAGCAAGTAGAGAAAGCTTTGAAGCATGTATACCATGCGTGCATAAATAAAACCAAAGGAAAAGAACTAGAGCTTTTATTGGCAATTTTGCCCGACAATAATGGCTCCCTATATGGTAGGCCATACAAGCAATTCGGTTCAATGTTGGGTCAGTGAAACTAGTTTTAAACTTTAAAACTGACATTCTTCCATAAATATTTTGTAGGGGACCTCAAAAGAATATGTGAGACTGACCTTGGTATAATATCACAATGTTGTCTCACAAAGCATGTTTTCAAGATCACCAAGCAGTACTTGGCAAATGTATCCTTGAAGATCAATGTTAAGGTGATTTGAATTCCTGATCATTTTATTTATTTTATGCAAAAATTTCCTGTAATTACTTTTTCCCCAACAATGGAAAAATCTGCACATATTACCTGCTACTTTCATTTGTTTTAATGGCAATTGATAGCCTCTAATTTCCAAATACTGTTCTTTAGCTATGTTCCACTGTTTGAAGTGGCCTAAGTTGGTTGTCTTCGTAATCTCAATTGATTATATGCTACCGTCCTCTTCAGACTTCCATGTAAAATTTGTCGTTGTGCAGATGGGTGGCAGAAATACTGTTCTTTTGGATGCAATTAGCTGCAGAATTCCATTAGTCAGTGACATACCAACTATAATTTTCGGAGCGGATGTGACCCACCCAGAGAATGGGGAAGACTCTAGCCCCTCAATCGCTGCTGTATGTATGCTGATCAATTTACTGCATCTCCAAAATCTTAAGAGCATAAATGTTACTACCGCAGCCTTTTCTTATAAATGATGTTCTTAATGTAGGTAGTAGCATCTCAGGACTGGCCAGAAGTTACAAAATATGCAGGACTGGTTTGTGCTCAAGCTCACAGACAGGAACTTATTCAAGACTTGTACAAAACATGGAATGATCCAGTTCGTGGAACTGTTAGTGGGGGCATGATCAGGTACGAGAATATCCTGAGTATTAGATTCTAACATGGTTAGAACTGCTTTTCTTGCATAGCACTAAGGGGCACTTTAATCCTTATTTCATGCATTGTCTTCACAGGGATCTTTTGGTGTCCTTTAGAAAAGCAACAGGGCAAAAGCCACTGAGGATAATATTTTACAGGTTCATATCATCCTTAGCCTTGTTAATTATATGCTCTTAATTGAAAAGGCTAAATTTGAATCATGGTTTTGTACCCAACTGAACATGTTGTAGATCCTCAGCTTAGGGAATTTGTATATAGAACTGGTAAGAAGAGGGATGATCCAAGTATGTGTTTTCCATACTCTAATTTCTGTTTTTGCTATTGTTTTGTAGATTGAGTGAAAAATTTTACTGAGTATCGCATTTCTTTTTACTAGCCTATGTTCTTCCAGTATGTGTTATGCAATTGTTTTTTAAGTAAAGGTAGGTTCATCCGTTTTTTATGTAGCTGTTTGATGTTCTCATATCACTCTATGGAACACGCAGGGATGGCGTGAGTGAAGGGCAATTCTATCAAGTTCTCCTGTATGAATTGGATGCGATCAGAAAGGTGAGGATTTATGTATCTATACAATATCCTCTTTTTTGTCTTTTTCTTCTTCATACAGAACAAAATCTTCAGTTGCCCTTGTGAAATTACTTGCAGGCTTGTGCTTCACTAGAACCAAACTATCAACCGCCGGTAACTTTCATTGTGGTGCAAAAACGACACCATACACGCTTGTTTGCTAACAATCATAGAGACAAAAGCAGCACCGATAAAAGTGGCAATATTATGCCCGGTAAATGAAAATGTTCCATTTTAACATACCCGCACAATTTCGCTTCTTTTTGGAAATGTGACATGATCAAATTTGTTGTTTAGGTACCGTGGTCGATACAAAGATCTGCCATCCCACAGAATTTGATTTTTACCTTTGTAGTCATGCTGGGATTCAGGTAAATTTCTTTGCTTGATCCTCTCCTATTTATCAAGTGCTCGCTTTTCCAATTGCAAGTGGCCTTCACCATTATCTAATTTAAAAAGGTAAAGGAACAGACATACTAGGAGCTTCAAGAATTTCCCCTCACAATATTAAAGGAACATTATTTTCTAAGGCTTTTTCAGTAGGAACCAGTGCTTGGTAGATATGATCGGTTTCTTATAAGTGAGAATATGCTAGGTGGACACTGATCATAGCATTTGAGAATAAGGTAACAGGAAGTTTCAATTTTATGGCCAAACTTGCGTACAATATAGTTGCATCTGTTTACAATATAGGCTGTGATATTTTGGTGTCCTGCCATTATTGGGTAAAATTACCCAGTTTTCTGGTGTAAATGGGTTATAAAACTGAACCATCTACGCAGTTGACCTTTCGATCCTCCTGTGACTGGCAATTGAATTTGCAGCCAGGATCATAATTCGATGAAGAAACCATCAGGAGAAGACTTGCATATTATTTGTCCTAGTAAGTAGGAAATGAGAAGTTCAGGGAAGCAATTCTTATTTTAATCAATTCATCCTTAGTAAGATTTGTTCCTTGGGCCTCAAACTGTCGCTTGGAAGTAAGATTTGAAGAAATGTCAGAGACATTACTTTCTTTGGACTTTGAGAGGATATGATCAAATTGTTCGTACATAGTCCTTGCATTGCGGCTCCTAGTCCAAGTACATGGTCATAGAAGATGTCTATTGTCTTGTCTGTGTGGAATTTCAAGGACATTGAATTTTGCATCTCCTTGCTCATTGATAGGGAACAAGTCGGCCAGCTCATTATCACGTTCTATGGGATGAGAATAATTTTACAGCCGATGGAATCCAGTCGTTGACGAACAATCTCTGTTACACATATGCAAGATGCACGCGTTCAGTCTCAGTTGGTAAGTAAACCCTTATGCGTGAGCTCACCCGTTCTTAAGTTTGGCACAGCGCGACAGAGGTGACCATCTGGAAGTGCATGTGATCATTGCATTGCCAATGTTTTCAACTGGACTTTTGGTCTATTGCAGTGCCTCCAGCTTATTACGCACATTTGGCTGCTTTCCGAGCCCGCTTCTACATGGAACCAGAGGTGCAAGAGAACGGATCGATGGGGAGCGGCGGCGGTGGCGGCGGAGATCACAAAACCAAAGGGGCGCGCATAACCGGAGAGTCAGGCGTGAGGCCATTGCCGGCTTTGAAGGAGAACGTGAAGAGAGTGATGTTCTACTGCTAGAATGGGGGGCCCGAGGACGTGCGGCATCCACTAACTTCGATCTTCGAGTCTCAAATCTTTACTGGTAGATGTGTACATGCTGTGTTTATAAAGATGTAGACGGTTGCCCCTAGAATAGAGTTAGGGAAGGATGGTGGTTGGTCTAGGCTCTTTTGAAGCTGAGGATGAGAGTTTAGATTGCAAATAGGCAAAAATAGTCAGAATCAGATAGGAGGTGAAGATGACATAGAGAGGGTAGTTCTCATCCTTTGATGTAACCATCGGTTCTAGGAGGAAGGAGGGGGAATTTGGTGGATCACACTAGGCTTCTTTGTAAAGGATTTTCTTTTTTTTTTTAATCCCAGTGAAGTCAAATCAAATCTTAAAGTCAGCAAATCTTGTCTCATCTTGTCTTAGCTCATGTGGACTTATCATGAGGTGTACTTTATGTCTTTTGGTCTCATTTTGTACCGTATGTCAGCGATGTCTAATAATTGTTGTTTTTGAAAATCTTAAAATATACCGTGAAAATACGATTGAATTTTAAAACTTTTAAGAAATATAATTAAGTCATAGTATATCTATGGGCTTAGTCCATAAATGAGCGTCCATAGGGTTAGTCCGTAAATCACAATTTAAGGAAACTCGAAGTTAATGGTCGGCAGCAGATGCACCAACGCGCTCCTTTCTTTGTGCAAATGGCATTCTTCGCACCCTCGGCGTCAATCTCCAACTAGAATGTCTTCCAGTTACCAACTTTCTTCTTCGCAAAGCTGGCCTCGCCGTACCTTGGAGATTTTCTGACAAGGCAGGGGTATAATCCGAGGAAGCGTTTCGGTAGGGACTACCTTCCAATGTTACCCTTTGCATTCCTCCCAATGGTTGCGCATTTTGTCTCCTTGCTGTCGATTTTGACTTACTGCAGGGTGAAGCCGGCACAGAGCCATTGTTGTCATCGAATGCAATGTCAAGTTCCACATCAATCGAATGGCGAAGTTTGAATCGAGTGGAGATGATCAGACATGATCTCATTGTAATTGAAAAGCGATCGAATCAGCATAAGGAGAAAGGAAACGAGTGAAATTCATAAATTGTTTTAAAAAGTAAGAGCACTTGTGAGTGAAAATTGAGAGAAAATGAAAAATGAGAGGAAAGAGACCAATTTTATAGAAATCAAAGTTTTGGCTGGCGCCATCTACAATTGATCGCTGAACAAAGGTGGGCCGTCTTCCGCCAGCCCTTGGGCCGCTTTGGGTCACCGACAATCATCCATATAGTTTTAGGGCCGAGGCCGAAAAAACTTGAAGATGGGTCCAAACCATTGCACTCGGCCCATTGAAAAGAGAGATGTGTTAGTTCTTGGGCCAGGCAATTAGGGCCTATGGGCCTACCACGGCCCAAATCCAAGACGGGGTCGTTCCAATCCTAGTCTCATTAAGTGATGCCCAGGCCTAGGCCAAGGTCAATAGGTGCCTTCTAATCCATATA
The DNA here is from genome assembly GCA_014182395.1 of Eucalyptus sp. ANBG9806169. Lineage (NCBI taxonomy): Eukaryota > Viridiplantae > Streptophyta > Magnoliopsida > Myrtales > Myrtaceae > Eucalyptus > Eucalyptus sp. ANBG9806169. The sequence continues at coordinate 6,325,410 of CM024580.1, forward strand.
ATTTTGTGAATGTTCGATTCGCACATTCACAAAATGTTTATCAAAACCTCCAAAATTCACGACACCTTCTCTTCGAGCGCCTCTATTATTTTTTTTTATACGTTTTGGGTTTTTTTTTCTTGTATTGCTTTTAATCTCGATGTTTGCAAACGTATATAGACACATGCAACTTGAAACGATTTTTTTTTATCACAAAGTCAAAGTTGGGATAAGGTCGGGTGGGCGCCCAAAGCGCTCTATCCCAGTTCAAATTCGATCTAGGCAAATCGAGTCAAAGTGCATGCGGTTTCCATCAATTTGACGTCACAACTTTCAAGTAATTTCCATTATTAAAGAATTTACTCAGAATTTTTTCTTTTTCAGAGAAAAAAGGATTTTTGAAATATGGGAAAGGTGGTGGCGCCGCCTCGATGTCAGACGGCTGCTGTGCGTCGCAAGATCCCAAGCAAAATCCGGTTCATCACCCACTGAAAGGACTGGACTTTCTTTTGTTCTTTTTTCCTGTTATTATTTCATTCTTTTGTCGATAAGTTGCTTTTTATTTTACGAAAATTAGGAAGATAATTAAGTTGCTTTTTAAATAGTGCGATGCAATGCGGTGTGCATCATCTAGTGTCCAGAGCTAGATGTCCCCTTATAGGCAAGAGGAGGGGGGCGGTAACTTTGAATAGAAATGTGCAGTCTAGCTGTACCTAGATATCAGAATAAATTCATCAAAAGTCTGCCTTTAATTACTCCATCCGCTTTCAATGATGGCTTCGATTCAATGCCCGAGGACTAGCAATCGTATTTAGTCGATTATTTGTCTCGAATTCATAATCATAATGTTTTCTAAATATTTTAAAATTACTGCGAAATCTTACTCATTAAAAATAAATAAGAACACTACCAATTTGCAATAATTTTGAATTGGTCTTGTCATGACTGATGTCGTGTTTAGATTTTTCAAGATATACTCATATCACAGCGAATTATTGTCCTATCGAAGATTGCCAAGTAAGCACTTGACTCTAGAATTGCAAACTAATGCAGAAGTGCTCCGATGTGAATGGATGTTAAGAAGCTGATCTCAGGGTTGAAACCTGGCCATATATGAGAAGGGAAAAAAGAGATGCATAACCCAACATCGAACCTTAATAAACCTCGAAGACCAACAACTGCAATTCTTATATATCTTTGAGCATACCATGTGAATATTCCTTAAGGTCATTATTATTTCTCTCAAAATGCTACATATTTACATATTATATACTTTCTAAGATGAATTGCTCCGTTATGTTTCTCGAGTTGCGGAATTCACGGTGTTGTCCTCATTATTAGAGATAGCCTGAAAACAATTATAGGTAGACTTTATTGATAGACACAGCTTTTCTGCAACGAAAAGTGACATATTCTCGAGTTACTATGTGCTAGATTAGGATTTGGGGAGGTGAAATATGTCCCCTATTTTCCTCCTTTTTGTTTCTGTTTCTGTCTTACGGTAAATTTACTGCATTTGTATGTTTATGGTATTTATTTATCATAAATTTTTTAAACTCTTGATTCTACTTTCTCTTTTCAAATGATAAAAATAAATCTAGCTAGCTATTTTTTTGTCAAAAAGAAATTTCCATTTATTATCAAATTGATACATGAAATGGGACATCAAAAGTCACGGTAACAAAACAAATCCATAAATCTCCAAAATAAACAAAAAGTCAAAAATCAAGGCGTTTCATCAAAACATGATTGGTAGAGATCATTATAAGTTCGTCCTTCAATAACAAACCTATAACTCAATCCAAGTGAAATGATCGACGACCAATCATCGAATCACACAACACTATCAGTGATAAGCGTAGGGATCTTTATTTGTAATTACGGCTTTGCCTTTTAGTAATGTGTGCCTAGATTCGGCATCCCCAATACCATCACCATATAGACAATATAAACATGTTGAAAAAATCTTAAACTTGCTGTGAACACCATTGAAACTAGAGGCAGAGTACATACTCATTAGTACTCCAAAATCTATAATTATATTGGAGAGAAAAATTCCCAAATATAAGATCATGAGAGCAAAGCTCCCAGATCTAAAACTAGATCGGGAGAAATTAGGAAAGAAACAAATGAAAATAAAAGGAAAAGGAACTGGGAGGGGAAGGGAGGGAGAGATCTAGGTCAAATTCCTTCCCTCCCTCCAGAAGTGGAAGAGAGATGGTTTTTCTTTAGGGGAAAATCTAGCTAGCTAGTTCAAAACATCAACTTTATTTAAAAAATATTTGCCCGATCAAGAGAGGGACATGTTATCTCTTTTGGTAAATGCATGGAAAGAGACTAATGTTTCGAATCACAAATTAGTTTAGGAAAGGAATTTTAATGATCGAAAGATGGGAGAAAATTTGAGAACTAGTATGTTTCATAAAATGCCACAGATTCAAATAGTTCATACTTATATAAAAGGAAATGCATAGCTTTGTAACATTTAGGCTATGGTCCCTGTATTTTCTACCAAGAGAGAGATTTGCAATACATTAAATTTGAAAAAGGAAAGATATTAATGGGATTAATCGACAAGTATCTCCACTGTACAATTTTATCCATTTTGCTATGTCATACTAACATAACACAACTTAACAAAAGTTAAGGGTACTTAATGGAATTTTTTTTACCAAAGGTTGAGGTGGAAATCCTCCTTGAGTTTGCCTTCTGTATCTAGTAGAAATACGTCATATGCCAAATGGTGCACGCTCAATTCTCAATTATTTCGTTCCATATACTTTGGTAATGAATTGATTAGGATATATCCGGATTCTGTTATGTTATACCTAGATATTTAAAAAAATTTCATTGCATAGGTTGGTCAAGCGTGCTCCTTCTTTATACTCTCTCTCTCTCTCTCTCTCTCTCTCTCTCTCTCTCTCTCCGGCCTCCCGGTTCAATGCACATCAATACCACTCTTCCTACTATAACAACACATATTATAATTTTCAAACATGTTTCCTACATTGTGGTAAGATCTATCAGTCCGTCACATCGTCTGTAAATGAATCCATGTAATGTCTTTTCCGACTAATGATAAAAGAAGCTAATGCAGATGAGGGGTCAGGTTGTCTAGCCCCTCAAAACCAGCACCCGTGCGCGAGTATCCATGATCCACCTCTTTCACCTCCCACTTCTTTCATCTTCTTTCAGCAACTTCAACGCAGTGCCACTACGGTACCTGTTGGTTGTTTCCCTGTCCATATGTACGTGACAAAAGCATGCTCTGCTTTGGAAAAAGGCAAAACAAAAGACAAGGCATTGACATTTGAAACCTCACAGTCATATATGATGACTAAATATAAAGCGTCAAAAAAGGTCTAGGGACAGGAATCGATAAAAGCTCATCCTCATAATGAATTGTTCAACTTCTATAATTCCCAGAATAGCACATGGATCTTCATGAACTTTTAAATTACCACAATACCTCCACACGCACACGCACGCATGTGCGCGCGCGCACACGAAGATACCAGCTGATAAAAGGAATGAAAATAGAGAAGCAACAAGCTTTTGCCAAATATGAGCCCCACGCTGATTATACCAATTCCATGTGATACTAATGGCTTTCTTTTGATTCGTAGAATGAAAATAGAACATCTTTTCCTTGGGAATAAGAATCAACCTATAATTAAGCTATCAATCTCATAAGTCCCCTAATCAAAAAGTGGAGTAGTTTGCTGGTAATAGACATCTATTCTTTTCAAAGAAACAGGCAGAAACCTGTCGTGTGTGTGTGTGTGTGTGAGAGAGAGAGAGAGAGAGAGAGAGAGGATATGTCACCATCTGTGAACCTTGAAGAACACAGGTGGGTGGCTTTCAAACCACCTAGTCCCCATGTGTGATCAGAGTGAATGTAAGAATAATAGTGATTTGAGATCTCCTATTATTCAAGGAACTCAGTGTGTATTATCAGACAATGGTGAATGTTCTGTGAATTCCATGCGATCTCCATATTTATTACCACCATCTCATTTAATCAATGGCATATTGTAATAGCTCAAAAAGTAAGCTTAATTGGTTGAGAACATTGCAGGAAAGGGTGGTAATCGATTCCAATAACAATAAAAGGCAACTTTCTTATAATCATCCTCAGGGACAAGAGGACCACCGTGAAATGAAATTAGTTGGGCATTCTACAAGGCTCAGACAGCACCTTTCATGAAAAGATGAATTAGTGGTATCAAAGCAAACACATCTAGCAAGTGTCGCTGGAGAGAGCTGAACATAACCGTCTGGCTCAGCATCTAAGTTGCTGGTAATTTTCAAATATTCTCAGTACACAGCTTCAAAACAGGCGAGGACAAAATGTCTACTTTCTGCAGGTGACTAGCTGACGCAAATCAAACTTGAGAAGAGGAAGCATATAAAACAATTATAGTTACACATAATCTGCAAATTCGGTTATTTCACTTAGTTAATCAACCTAATGCATTATAGGTTTTGTTCAATTTAATGCATCAAGGTTTGTTCTTTAAGTATATGCTAGCTTGGAAGTGTTAATCCTATGGTCAGATCTACTCAAATCTGTTGAACAAAGTTGGTGGACTAGCTTCAAATATAATGTTCGAGCATTTTTCGTTTGCAGACGTTCAAGCACGAATGTAAATTAAGTTCAATCCTGTACCTGAGTGTTGACTGGTCTTCCTCTAAGCTGATAACTCCATTTCCTTTTAATATTTAAGTAGTCTTTATCATCTTCTTTGCCTTGGCACTTTACCTACTCAATATAAAAGAGTTTCGGTTTAACTCAAAGCTATCACTCCTGCACCAAAGAAGACATCATATTGTATTGGGGGGTGGTTGGTTTCGGGGGGTCTTAGAATTACGAAACACAAGAGTGTTAAGTATGGTCTACAGGAGTCGCAAGACATTTTGAAAAACATCCAATTACATGAGGAAATAATGAGATTGGTACGGCATGTACACACCAGAGAGGAGGAGATCGATGTATTACCTAATTAATTATCGGGATTACTATAACAGGAGAAAATAGATAGCGCTCAATCACCAAAGCACAAGTACAGATCTCGAAATTAATCGCACAGTAAAGGCCCTTCACCGAGCCTTGAGACCGAAAGTTAGAATTTCAATGGACCCTCCAATCCCGAACGGACGACAACCGTTCTTGCCTCAAACCCTACACCAGAAAGCCCCCAGAAGAAAAAAGAACGCATGATTCAACCCCAAAAAAAAAAAAAAATCTAAATAAAAGACTCTACAGACAAGGGGACAAATTCATACTGAACACACCTGATTATGTCCTCAAACAGGAAATTGCAGTACAGAGCTACAGTGACCCAAAGCAGTTCAGATGATCGCAAGATAAGATATTCGGAAACTTCTTGTACCTTTGGTAGAAGGACGCCAGCATGACCGGAGACAAAAATCTGGAATTAGGGTTTTCTCGAGCTCCCAGCAACAGGTGAAGCTGCCACATGATCTGATCTTTCCCTTAAGAGACCAGAAAAGTTGAGATCACGCTGGCAGCTTCATCTGATAGTGGTGCGCGATGAGGACGCGACATGGCGCTCGGTCGGATGCGCCGGCCTGCAACGATGACCGTTCTTCTTCTTCGTTATTAGAGGTCACAAAGAGAAGTGAGAAGATAAAGGGCTATAAATATAGAGGAAAAATGAGGAGATTCCATTTTCTTTTTTTTTTTTTTTTTTTTTGGAAAGTGAGGTTTTGATGAAGCGTTATCATGAATTTGAATTTTTTTTTTTTCCTTTTTATGAATGGAATAGTGGGGGAGAGCGAAAAGCTCGGGTATAAATTAAATAAGAACAAAAAAAATCGGAAAAAAGCAATGAAGGGGTGGTCCCAAAAAATTGGTGCAAATTGAATATTGTCACGCCAAAAACAATATCACCATGGATGTTCGCAGAAAGGTCAGCCTAGAGGCCGAGTTAGCGTAGACTGCGAGTTTTTCTATATCTACTGTCGCTGTTAACTGTAAGTGAATTAATTAACTCTCTCTCTCTCTCTCTCTCTCTCTCTCACAAAAGAAAAGCATGGACACAGTGACTGTGTGGGCTAAGCTTAAAAGGAAAAGGGAAGAGCGACATGAGAGGGGACCAAATTTTTGCATGTTATGAAAGGAGTAAAAATTAGGTTTCTGCAAGAAACAGAGAGAGAAAATAATTCAAAAAAAAAAGATAAGGAAAGAAGAAGAAAAGGTTGAGAGCATCTTAGATGGAGAATATTACGTGAACCTGTTTCCTTTTCTTGGTTTTGTATATGAATCAGACCATTCTTGTTTGTTCATTATCTGCATTCAGAAGAATCGGCGTGTGCATAGTCTCTTGATGTATATGCCGACATTCTTCTTCTAGTTTCTTTAAGAAAAGGGTCACCACCTAATATTGGCGGTTCTTCTTTTTCTCCTTTTTTGACAAAGCTGATGAAAGCAAATTGCTTGTTGCTATCATCAAAATTAAGCTGAACTGCATTAATTATAGGTATTATTAGCTGGTAATAGTGCTTAAAGAAGAGACCATGCTGACATGTTACTTAGAAGATAAACCAGAGATTAATTCCTGTAAAATCTCGAGTTTATGTGCACATGCACATCGAGATCTTTTAGAGATATTTTTAATTGTAAGCTATTTAAGAAGATCAAGTCCATCCAGTAAAGTATAAACCATGGTCTAATTTAGTTTTCTTGGGCACATCAACCTCGAGGATGGAGTTATCCAAATAACAAGACCTACTTATCATATAAGGATTGTATCTACAATTACACATGTCCATTGAAAAAAGAGAGAGAGAGAGAGAGAAGGAAGAATATATATCTTTTGCTTAAGAATACCAAATGGAAGGAAAAATAAGTACACTCATATGACCTACGTTGCTCTTCCTGAATGGTGAATGCATATAGCTCACTAAATTTCGAATTGCTTGGTATAGTTGTTGTCCTTTCAATGCAAACACCACTTTATATTACTAAGGGAAATGAAAGGCTTTTAAAACATGCTGTATATGTGGCAAAAGATACTATTTAAATTATTAATTAAGCCGAGAGAAGTGTAGTAAAGGTTCTATTTAAAAAATGGTGTTCTATAAGTTTGAGTTAAAAACGAAGGAGGAGGAGAAATGGTGGTTGTAGGCTCTATTCGAGAGAAAAGTTACTTTCGAAAATATAAAAGCTACCTAACTCTCAATATAAAGAGGTGGTTTTACGTAAAGTAGTCATTTAACATTAGAGAAAGAAACCTTTAAGCACAAAACCTTTCTCAATTAAAGTTCATCTCGACACTAACAAACTCTACTTTTTCGTGCGATGATAATCTTTTTCGTTTGATCAAACACCTCTACTGTTGTCGCAATCACGACAAAACACACTGCATAGTACTAACATTAAACCGTTAATGAGTTAGAGCAAATGGCTAATCGACACTAAAGCACATCCAAGGCTCTATATATATGTTAATGCTCTTACAAGGGGCGTTGTTGGTGTTAATGATACTTTGCAAATTATTATTTTCTTCTCATAATTAGATATTCCCAACCTTTCAAGATTTGTAGCCGGATGGGTTAATTTTCTACTACGAATAAACTCTCCTCCTCTCTCTCTTTTGAAATTCAATTTCTCGGTATATATTCTTGTGCTGTGACGGAGCCAGAATTCTAATGAGGAGGGCAAAATTTTCAGATTACTTGACTTCAAGTTTAAAATTGATTTTTGTGATTATTACATGTAAATACAATAGTAAATCTGTATAAAAACTGAGAAAATAAAAAATGTCTTCAACTAAGATAAAATTAGTAGAGAGCATCACTGGAGTAAATTTAGTTGATGGAGTATTCTATAAATTACTTTATGAAGTTTCATCTTTTTTGAGGCACCAAAAGTTAATTATTGCATTAGTGTTCACTTGAAAAGAAACTAAGTTCTATGATTCATCACAAGACATGAGTTCTTACTTATGGTTTTATAGATGATCGTGTTAAGAAACAGACATTTTCTATCTAATCATCAACCACCGAAAAGGAAATAATAGAATTATTTATTGACTTATATATGAAAAGGGAAAAAAATCTAGGAAATAGTAAAAGCAAAGCAAAAGGATGTCTTCAAGAGGCTCGGGGTGAACCCTGTCCACCTGAACTTTGGAGGGTTATGCGTACAGTTTAACCTAAGAAAAATTTAAATAATTTCTTTCTTTTTTTGGGCATATTATGACGAGCTTAGAGGAATCATGGGGCTAGAAAACCTTGCTTTAAAGAATCCTCATTTAAAAAGATGTCCTTGGCGATCCAGCCATGATAGAGCAGATCGCGCAAAATCTATAGTGGGGCAATGACTTATGATCCTTTCACATGGCTTTGAAGTTTATAAGGAAACGCATGAGAGGAGAGGTCTCAACAAGCATGCCAAAAGCTAAGGAGCTAATAGTAGGGGTATCAATGGTCGTTTTAGTTCAAGGATTGCAAAAGCCCCGAGTGTTTGTTCTTGATATTCAGCACGAAAATTTTGGGCCAGTTCAGTTCAATCCAAGTCTGATTTTGAATTCCGTGTCACAAGTTGATTATATTGATTTTCAATTGTTTGGTGGTATTTTATGGAGAAAATTATAAAAATAACGAAAAGACGATTTTTAATGTGTTAATGAACTTTTGAAGTTTGGGCTCTTTGCTTAAACAAACGATAAGAGAGGAGAATATGGCTGCAAAATCGAAGAAGAGAGGGAGAGTCATCGAACTACAACTCAAGAGGTCGTCAACAATGGCGATGTGGCCTTTTTTATTTTATTTTTTTTACTTTTTGAAGGTACAATCCCAGAGCGAAGAAGCTATAGGGTGTTTTTCCGAGTGAGGCTTTACCGTGTTGTAGATGTTAACAATTGGAGTCCGCTTATCTAATCGATCGATTGAAGGTTCCATTCAGCCACATAGATATCCACTTCCCCGCTCGACTCCTAACCTATGTATATATCATTTTTATATGATTATAAGGTATGATAATGTTTGAAATCCAAAATATCGATAATCTATCTCTAAACTTAGGCTCTGTTTGTTTCGTGAAAAATAAAATATTTAGGAAACATTTTCCCAAAAATGATTATATTGCTTGAGATAATTAATCAATAAAAATATATTTATTATCAACATTACTCTATGCCTAAATATTTTCATAGACAATGAAAATATTTTTCATTCATTTATTTTTGTAATCAATACAAGCAATCATTTTTTGAAAAATATTTTTTGAATTATAAACTTTTCGCGAAACAACCGCACTCTTAAATATGATTAATCCTTGTTTGCGTCAAATGTGAGTTTTGGAAATATCTATCCAACCGTTTAAATAGTGTCAAAGAAATCAAAGAACTTGTGAACACAATTCTATTATATAAGAATTGCGACACAAAGAATATGTAAATATATGTCCTGAAACAATACGCGCATAAAGTACTACGTTATGAGTATAATTGAATTTTCTTTTCATTGTAGCTTGGGTTTTAAAGTTCTTTCTAAGGTCAAGTCTTCATTTAAAATTTAATGGGATCAAATTAGAATAAGCTTAACATATTAATAAGCAATCCAAGAATAAATAGCATCTTCATAAGATAGCATCGTCGCTGCTTGGACAAGATATGAACACAATCAATCTAGGGTTCTTTGTTTCAACCTTATCGTATTTTTATACAAAAATTTATCTTAACGATTGAACGTAGCCTCTTTAAGTCTCGAATGATGTGGTTCGTTTCTTGCCATGATTAATTGAAGTGATAGAACTTGTGTGAACCAATCAAAGTAGTGGTTTTTTTTTTCTTTTTTTTTTTTTTTTTTGACGAGGTAGCTGTTAAAAGGGAAATTGCATAGTCCTCAGCACTAATTACGAAAAGGATAAAAGACAAATCAAGAATTAAAAAAAAAAAAAATAGAAGAGAGGCCATAGCACTTTGCTTTGAGCCTGCAAAACCTAGGGTGGTCCTTATTAGATCCAGCATGAGCTGTCACGACAGAGGAAACATTTACAAATTCTCTCTCTCCCGTAGATTCATAATATGGTCACAGAAGAGGTAACAACAAAAGGTCTCTCTCTCTCTCTCTCTCTCTCTTCTGTGTTGGACTGAAGCGGTAGCAGTTCGTATAGACGCCTGCTGTGCTATCTGCTGCTACTGCGAGAATTTATGTAACAGGGACCGCATGAGTTGCATTGAGAGTTACATGGCGACAAGATCTCGTTGGAAAGGATAATTTTCATAAATTAAAATTCTGTAAATAAGGAAATCTGTTTGACGAAGACTTTACCAAATCATTTACACGCATTGCTTTCGATTTTGTGAAATTAGGAATGCTATACACCATTGAGGTGGAAATGGGATTCAAAATTTAGTCGAGATAGCGATTAGCGAATGGATTACATAATTATGTGAATTTTTTTTTTTTTTGGTCAAAATTTATGTGAAGTTATTGCTCTATAAATATTTGTATTTTTAAATTTATTATGTACTCTAATTACGGGTATTTCAAAAATAAAATAAAATAATATATAACCTTTCATACATTGAAGAAGTAATTATGCAGTATGTCATTTCTTGAAATCTCGCTTCCGATTCAAAATCGTGGTCAAGGAAAGGATGAAAGAAATCAAAAAATGTATTTTTGTTCAAGAATGAAATTTTATGCAACAATTTGTATCCACTCCATCCTTTGGAAGTACACGGATCTAATGAAATAAGATGAATTGAGACGATATATTGTAAATACATAATTATCTTGAATATATTAACTATTTCTTCATTTTCCGAGATTGCCCGTAAGGGTCAAAAGAAACATCTGTTCTATTATGTTGATCTCGTTCTTATATCAAATATCAACATCTTCAAAGAGCTATTTTTCTGCTTTTTGGAGGGAACCCATGTAACTCGGGCTAGTAAGCACGAACCGGAAAATCATAAACAAATTTTTCGTAAGAAAGTTTTGCAGTGAATCAGGAGATCAAGAAATTGATGAATGTGACCTGGAAAATGAAGTTGAAAACTCAAAGCAGCGGTAATTAATATATAAGACGGACGAGCAGATGTGTGTAGTCCTCAAGCATCTAACTAAAGTGATGAAATAAGTAAAGTTCTACCAAAGTCACCAAACTAAAACCATTGACAGACCTAATCCTAAAATCCTACAATGCCTGAAATTAAGAAGACCATAGAAGTTGCGACTAATATTCCTAATCCGAAAAAGTGAGGGATCACTTCGGTTGCACCATTCTTAGAACTCTCGGGTTTTCCACTTGAGTTGCTTGGTGCAGCTCCTGCACAAACGAAAAAATTTGGAAGAACCTAGTCAACAATCGAATAAGATCTGTAAAATATTAAATTAAAAGACGTGATTTGTCGTCGAAATGACTTATATTACACAGGAAAAGAAGTCGAAAACTCACCCTGAGATGGTGTTGGAGATGGTGGTGCTGCTGGTGAACTTTTTGGAGCTCCTCCTATAACCAGAGAAAAAAAAAATTACTTTGGCCAGAAGTTTTTGCTCGTGTTTGTAATCACTTACTCTGTCTGTAAAGAGATCGAAAGATATGCATATGCAATTTTACATATAAGTCCGATTATATCGAGTATTCAAATTCCATATTTCTAGTCATCATTCAATCACGTATGATCAATCAAAGGCCTGATTCAAAACGAAAACAGCTTAACAGCAATAGACCACACGAGCTTTCATATACCAGATGGATTCGAGCACCGCCATTGATCTTATAATCACTTGACTTCGTTAAACAGTAAAAAGACCGAGGCCACGTACCAATCACTTGCACTTGCATGGACCATGAATACATAAACCGATTAGATCTGAACACGAAACCACAAAAGAGAGGAGAAATCACTGGCCTGTCTTGCACTGCTTTGGGGTGGCACCGCACGCCTTGGCGAGCGCCAGCCCATCGTCCAGGGTGATGTTGAAGCTCCTGAGGATGTCCGCGTCGTTGAAGAGCTGGCAGAGGCACTTGGCCTCGGTCGCGATGACCTCCTTCAGTGGGACGCAGCAAACAGCCGGCGGCGATGACGGCGTCGGAATCAGGTATGGCGTGCACGGCATCAGCTTCGCGATGCAGGGCAGCGACGTATCATCGTCCCCGCCCGGAGGAGAAGGGCTCGGGTTTCCCGAGAAGGAAATCCAGACGCACGAGGAGAGCAAGATGAGGAGAAGGACGACGGGATTGGAGGCCATTACTGATGGCGTAAATTAGGGTTCCGGAGAGAGAGCTAAGGAAGGTGGCGTGGATTGATAATTTTTCAGATGATGGAAGTTGTTGTAGAGTGAGAAAGCTTCAATATATATAGAGATTAGTGAGTCAATGCGATAGGGTAGTGAAGGAGTTTGTTGCTATTAACTTGCACGATTATCTCTAATTTTCTCAAGAGTTTATCAATAAATTATTTTATTCTATTTTTAAAAAAAGACGTAGCACAGTTCTTACTTCTTAGTGGATAATGATTGCATTAGATGATATTTTTCTCGAGACTTAAGATTAGTTTTTGAATAGTTTCATTCATGAGCAAAAGCCAAGATAATTTCAATGGAGATGTCTCTCCTCTTCTTCTTCTTTTTCCCTCGATTTTCAAATGATTCGAAATTTAAGATCGACTTCCCATTCATATATTTCATCTTTGGCTCATCGTTTTTGCTAGCGATATTAATTTAGAGATTCTTATGATTTTCTACTGGATACTTTACTTTCCTACGGAGTTTACTATGGTCAGTGCAGTGAGATTTGTGGAACTAATCATGCCTTTACGCGTGCGCCCGGAAACATAGGCCGACTGCTGAGCCCACTCTGGCTCAGCCGCACCACCCCCGGTGCGAGCCACCCGAGAAGAGCAAGCTATTACAGCCAGCGGCTGGAGCTGTAGGGAGCCGAGGAGCAAGGCAGTAGATAAGATAGAAGAAGGGGCCAGGCTCCCGGTGGAGCAGAGGAGACGGTTAGGATAACGAACTTGAAACGCGGAGCCCGAGCGGCCGGCAAGCGAGTGGTTAGTGGCCAATAGGTTAGAAGCAATTATGATGTTATCATTGATTATCTATATCTCTCAAGATTGTATATATATCTCCTGTGATTGTGCATATCTTCATTTGATTATCTTAGATAGTCATCTAATGAACGCGCGTGTACTCTTCTTCAATGTATATAAGACTTCCCCAATTTAATCTTTCACATATTATTATTCTCAGCCCGTTTCCGATCCTTATCGCCATCCCTCTCCTTGACTATCAAGTTTATGGTTCGACGTAATTTTCCCTATTTTTTACGTTAATAACCAAGTAAACACCAAAACTTGTGTGTATATATATATACGCCCACATTGAGATTTTGAATCAAGAGGAGTTATATCAAGATCGGATGTTGACGTTCACTTGCAAAACCGTAGTTCTTGGTTAGTTGACTTGAATATATCTAGTTTAACGAGACACGTGCATATCATCAACAAGACCACCTCCTCCTTCGACGACTATGAATCCGGCGAGACCAAGAGAGCACAAGTTTGAATAACTTCTCAAAGGAGTACAAGTGCACGAAGGATTGCAATATATGACGACAAAACACAAAAGACCTGTTTCATATATATATCATCCAAGTTCCTAATTTCTACATAGGAAAACCACAAAAACGTCGAAGCCAAATTGACTTCAATTCCTCAGACAGGAGAAAGGTCAATGATAAATAGCTGCTAGATCACTGAACTGAGTTAAAATTGTGTTGTCTTCCAAATCTAATTGCTAGAGATAAGATAGACAGATAAACTGCTTTCAATCCCTTGCCACGCAATCAAGTGAAATATCGCACAAGAATCATTTGATACAAGACAGATGTGCTTGATTTGTAGATTATTGTTCAACACGTACCTATTAAATTATCTCTTAAACTGATAGATAGAAGGAGATCACGTGTATATAAAGAGTGCATAAACATCCCCTCTCATGTGCACAGATTGGATTAACAACGGCACATGAAATTTGAGGAAGGGGGAACCACACATGCAAAGTAGATTAAGGCAAAACCTGGCTCTAATACTTTCCAACCAGAATCTTAAGCTGATAAATAGAGATACCAAATGTATATCAAAAGCATATAAACTCCATACACTAGCGATGTGAGATACTTTAACAATTGACAATGAGGAACAATATGTAGCGAATTTCACGTAAAAGAATTAAATAAAATTCATATTACTAGGATAGGTTAAAGAAAACTATAGTAGTTTCTCGGCTTCAGATATTGGCACAGCTCAACCAAACCCTAGAATCAAGCTCTTGTCAATGGATGTCACAATACTGACCAAAAAAAAAATTGATGTCACGATGAGGTTGAACCACGACAACACCTCGGACCCCCCTAAATGCCATAGAAATCATCAATCATTCAAAAAATGTTGGAGGAATCATAAATGTGAGGAAAAAACTAAGTCAAGACGATGAGGAACAATGCTGCATAGTAAATTTCACCTAAAAGAATTTAATAAACTTCATATTACAAGGATAAATACATATAAAAAAAATATGACAATTTCATGGCACGGGATATTGGCGCGGCTCAACCAAACCCTAAAATCAAACCCTTGTTAATTGATGTCACAATGAGGTTGAACTACGACAACACCCCGAACCCAACTAAATTCCATAGATATTGTGGGTCACTTAGAAAATCTTGAGGGAATTAAGAAGTGAGAAGATAAACTAAATCAAGACAATGAGGAACAATGTGCAATAAATTTCACATGAAGAATTAAATAAACTTCATATTACAAGATAAATAAATAAAAACTATGGTAGTCTCATGGCATGGGATTTCGGTGCGGCTCAACCAAACTCTAGAATCAAATCCTCTTCAATTGATGTCACCGTGAGGTTGAACCTTGACAACAACCAGACCCAACTAAATGCCATAGATATCTTGGATCATTCAGAAAATGTTGAGGGAACAAAGAAGCGAGAGGAAAAACTAAATCAAGACAACAAGGAACAATGTGCAGTATATTTCACCTAAAAGAATTAAATAAACTTCTTATTGAAGAATAAATATATAAAAACTACGGCAGTTACATGGCATGATATATTGGAGTGACTCAACCAAACTTTGGAATCAAACCCTCGTCAATTGATGTCATGGTGAGGTTGAACTGCGACAACACCTCAAACCTAACTAAATGTCATAAAAGTAGTATGTCATTCCAAAAATGGCGAAGGAACAAAAAAGTGAAAAAAAAAAAAAACTAAATCAATACAGAGAGGAACAATGTGTGCTTTCCACATTTAAGAATTAAATAGACTTCATATTACAAGAATAAATTAACAAAGCTACAACAATTTTGTGGCATGAGATATTGGCACGGCTCAACCAAACCTTAGAATCAAAATCTCGTTAATTCATGCCATGGTGAGGTTGAACCATGACAACACCTTGCACCCACCATAGCTACTCTCAATCATTCAAAAATGGCGAAAGAACAAAAAAGTGAGAAAAGAAAAGCTAAATCAAGACGATGAGAAACAATGTGTAGTGAATTTCACATTTAAGAATTAATCAGACTTCATATTACATGGATAAATAATTAAACAAAGATACAACATTTTCATTGCACGGGATGTTGTCATAGCTCAACCAGACCTGGAACCAAACCTTCATCAATTGATACCGTTGTGAAGTTGAACCACAACAACACCTTGCACCCAACTAAATGCCTTAAAAATAGTAGATCATTCCAAAAATGGCGAAGGAACAAAAAAGTGAAAAAATAAATAAATAAATTAAGATTGTGAGGAACAATGTGTACTAAAAAAACTTGATATTACATGCATAGATTTAAAAAAAAAAAAAAACACTACAGCAATTTCGTGGCATGGGATATTAGCATGGCTCAACCAAACCTTGGAATCAAATCCTTCGTCAATTGATGTCACGCCCCGCACCCAGCAAAATGCCATAGCTATCATCAATCGTTCAAAAAAATGGCGAAAGAACAAAAAAGTGAGAAAAGAAAAGCTAAATCAAGACGACGAAGAACAATGTGTAGTAAATTTCACGTTTAAGAATTGAATAGACTTCATATTACAAAGATAAATAAATAAATAAACAAAATTATGACAATTTCGTGGCACGAGATATTGGTACAGCTCAACCAAACCCGGATCAAACCTTCATCAATTGACACCATGGTGAGGTTGAACCACGACAACACCTCACGCCCAACTAAATGCCATAAAAATAGTAGATCATTCATAAAATAGCAAAGGAATAAAATAGTGAGAAAAAACAAACTAAAAATCGAGACATTGAGGAACAATATGCACTACATTTCAAAAAGAATTAAATAAACCCAAAAAAGAATTAAATAAACTTCAAATTAGAAGTATAGTTATATATATATATATATATATAGCAATTTCATGGCACAGGATATTGGCATGACTCAACCTAACCCTAGAATCAAACCCTTTGTCAATTGATGTCATGGTGAGGTTGAATCGCAACAACGTCACTCGGCCAACTAAATGCCATAGCTACCGTCAATCATTCAAAATAAAGGCAAAAGAACAAAAAAGTGAAAAAAGAAAAGCTAAATCAAGACGATGAGAAAAAATATGTAGTAAATTTCACGTTAAAGAATTAAATAGACTTCATATTATAAGGATAAATAAACAACACTACAATAGTTTCGTGACACTGGATATTGATGCGGCTCAACCAAGCCTAGAATAAAACTTCGTCGATTAATGTCACAATGAGGTTGAATGCGACAACACCTCACACCCAACTAAACGACATAAGTAGATTATTCATAAAATGGCAAAGGAACAAAATGGTGATGAAAAAAAAAATCAAGACATTGAGGAATAATGTGTGCTGCATTTCCCCCAAAACAATTAAATAAACTTCATATTACCAATATAGATTTTTTTAAAAAAATACTACAGTAGTTTCGTGGCATGGGATATTGGCGTGGCTCAACCAAACCCTGGAATCAAACCCTTCATCAATTGATGTCACGGTGAGGTTGAACTGTGACAACACCCCGCACCCAGCAAAATGCCGTCAATCGTTGAAAAAAATGGCGAAAAAACAAAAAAGTGAAATGAAAAGCAAAATCAAGACAACAAGAAACAATGTGTAGTAAATTTCACATTTAAGAATTAAATAGACTTCATATTACAAGGATAAATAAATAAATAAACAAAACTATTGTAGTTTTGTGGCATAGAATATTGGTGCGGCTCAACCAAACCCCATAATCAAACCTTTGTCAATTGATACCATGGTGAGGTTGAACCACGATAACACCTCGCACCCAACTGAACACCCTAAAAATAGTAGATCATTCATAAAAAGGCAAAGGAACAAAATAGTGAAAAAAAAAAAACTAAATCAAGACATTGAGGAAAAATGTGTGCTACATTTCTCCAAAAAGAATTAAATAAACTTCAAATTACAAGTATAGATTTATAAAAAAAAAAACTACAACAATTTCATGGCATCGGATATTTGGCACAACTCAACCTAGCCCTATAATCAAACCCTTTGTCAATTAATGTCACAGTGAGGTTGAACCACAACAATGACCCTCACCCCACTAAATGCCATAGCTACCGTCAATTGTTCAAAATAAAGGCAAAAGAACTAAAAAGCGAAAAAAGAAAAACTAAATCAAGAGTCAAGACGATGAGAAACGGTGTGTGATAAATTTCATGTTAAAGAATTAAATAGACTTTATATTACAAGGATAAATACATAAATAAACAAAATTGATGTCATAGGATATTGGTGTGGCTTAACCAAACCCTAGAATCAAACCTTCATCAATTTATGTCACCCCTAAATGCCATAAATAGTAGATTATTTATAAAATGACAAAGGAACAAAATGGTGATGAAAAAAAAAATAAAGACCGAGGAATAATGTAGCTCCCAAAAACAATTAAATAAAGTTCATATTACAAGTATAGATTTTTTATAAATAAATAAATATATTTATTTATTAATTACAACAATTTCATGGCAAAATGGCTCAACCAAACCCTAGAATCAAAAAAAGTGAGAAAAGAAAAGCTAAATCAAGATGTAACAAAAAAGTGAGAAAAGAAAACAAGAAAATGTGTAGTAAATTTCACATTTAAGAATTAAATAAACTTCATTTTACAAGGATAAATAAACAAAACTACAACAATATCGTAGCACGGGATATTGGCATGGCTCAACCAAATCCTAGAATCAAACCTTCATCAATTGATGTTACAGTGGGGTTAAACTGCGACAACGCCTCGCACCATAAAAATAGTAGGTCATTCATAAATGGCAAAGGAACAAAATAGTTTAAAAAAAAAAATTAAATCAAGACAATGAGGAACAACGTACACTAAATTTCCCCTAAAAAGAATTAAATAAACGTCATATTACAAGTACAGATAAAATAAAAAAAAAAACACTACAGAGTTTCGTGGCATGGAGTATTGGCACGGCTCAACCAAATCAAGAAATCAAACCTTCGTCAATGATGTCCCGCACCCAACTAAATGCCATAGCTACCATCGATCGTTCAAAAAAATGGCAAAAGAACAAAAAAGTGAGAAAAGAAAAATTAAATCAAGATGATGAGAAACAATGTGCGGTAAATTTCTCATTTAGAATTAAATAGATTTCATATTACAAGAATAAATAAATAAATAAATAAACAAAACTACGGCAGTGTCGTGGTACAAGATATTGGCGTGGCTCAACAGATGCTTGGAATCAACCTTCATCAATTGATGTCACGGTGAGGATGAATAGTGACAACACCTTGCACCCAACTAAACACCATAAAAATAGTAGACTATTCAAAAAATGGCAAAGGAACAAAATAGTGAAAAAAAAAAAAAAAAACTAAATGAAGACAGTAATGTGCGCTAAATTTGCCCTCAAAAGAATTAAATAAACTTCATATTACAATTATACATTTTTTTTTAATAATAAAAAAAAAACACTATAGAAGTTGTGTGGCATGGGATGTTGATGCAGCTCAGTCAAACCTTGAATCAAACCTTTCGTCAATTGATGTCACGGCGAGATTGAACAGCAACAACGCCCCACATTCAACTAAATGCCATAACTGCCGTCAATCATAAAAAAAATGGTGAAAGAACAAAAAAATGAGAAAAGAAAAGCTAAATCAAGATGATGAGAAACAATGTTCAGTAAATTTCACATGTAAGAATTAAATAGACTTCATATTGCAATGATAAGTAAATAAATAAACAAAACTACGACAATTTCATGGCACAAGATATTGGCGAGACTCAACCAAACTCTAGAATAAAACCTTCATCAATTGATGTCATGGTGAAGTTGAACCGCGACAACATCTCACACCCAACTAAACACCATAAAAATAGTAGACCATTCAAAAAATGGCAAAGGAACAAAATAGTGAAAAAAAAAAAACACTACAGCAATTTCGTGGCATGAGATATTGGCGTGGCTCAACCAAACCATGAAATCAAGTGAGGTTGAACAGCGACAACACCTCGCACCAATTAAATGTCATAGCTACTGTCAATCATTCAAAAAAAAAGGGCAAAAACAATAGAAAAATGAGAAAAGAAAAGCTAACTCAAGACGGTGAGAAACAAAGTATAGTAAATTTCACAGTTAAGAATTATATAAACTTAATATTATAAGTAAAAATAAGTAAATAAACAAAACTATGGCGGTTTCTTGGCGCGAGGTATTGACACGGCTCAACCAAACCTTGAAATCAAACCTTCATCAATTGATGTCACGGTGAGGTTGAACCGCGACAACACCTCGCACCCAACTAAATGCCATAAAAATAGTAGATCATTCAAAAAATGGCGAAGGAAAAAAATAGAATGTGATGCTCTAACCTCTAAGCTAAGTGGGCTAAAAAAAAACTAAATCAAGATATTGAAGAACATTGTGCGCTAAATTCCCCCTAGAAAAAATGAAATAAACTTCATATTACAAGTATAATTTAAAAAAAAAAACACTACAGCAGTTTTGTGGCATCGGATATTGACGTAGCTCAACCAAACCTTGAAATCAAACCTTTCATCAATTGATGTCACAGTAAGGTTGAACAACAACTACACCCTGCACTCAACAAAATGCCATAGCTACCGTCGATCATTCAAAAAAAATGACGAAAGAACAAAAAATAAGAAAAGAAAAGCTAAATCAAGATGATGAGGAACAATGTGTGGTAAATTTCATGTTTAAAAATTAAATAGACTTCATTGTACAAGGATAAATAAATGAATAAACAAAACTACAACAGTTTCATGGCACAGGATATTGGCGTGGCTCAACCAAACCTTGAATCAAACCTTCGTATTGATGTCGTGGTGAGGTTGAATCACAAAAACACCTCGCACCCAACCAAATGCCACAAAAATAGTAGACCATTCAAAAAAATGGCAAAGGAATAAAAAAGTTAAAAAAAAAAAAAAACTAAATCAAGACAATGAGGAACAATGTGTGCTAAATTTCCCCTAAAAGAATTAAATAAACTTCACATTACAAGTATAGATTTGAAAAAAAAAAACACCACGGCAGTTTCACGGCATGGGATATTGGCGCGGCTCAACCAAACCTTGAAGTCAAACCCTTCATTAATTGATGTCACGGTGAGGTTGAACTATGACAACATCCCACACTCAACTAAATGCCATAGCCACCATCGATCATTAAAAAAAAATGGCGAAAGAACAGCAAAGTGAGAAAAGAAAAGCTAAATCAAGATGGTGAGAAATAATGTGTAGTAAATTTTATATTTAAAAATTACATAGACTTAATATTACAAGGAAAGATAAGTAAATAAACAAAACTACGGCAATTTCAAGGCACGGGTTATTAACACAGCTCAACCAAACCTTGAAATCAAACCTTCATCAATTGATGTCATGGTCAGCTTAAACCGCTACAACACCTCACATCCAAGTAAATGCCATAAAAATAGTAAATATTCAAAAAATGGCAAAGGAACAAAATAGTGAAAAATAAAATAAATCAATCAAGACATTGAAGAACATTGTGCACTAAACTTTCCCTAGAAAAAATTAAATAAGCTTCATATTACAATTATAATTTCTTTCTAACAAAAAAAAAAAAAGGTACAGTAGTTTCATGGAGCGGGATATTGTTGCGGCTCAACCAAACCTTGGAATCAAACCCTTTGTCAATTGATGTCGCGGTGAGGTTGAACCGCAACAACACCCCGCACCCAACTAAACGCCATAGCTACTATCGTTGGTTCGAAAAAATGGCGAAAGAGCAAACATGTGAGGAAAGGAAAGTTAAATCAAAGCTCAAGAGGTGCGATGGAATGAAGAAGTAATGATTGGCAGCTTATATAGAGAGCTCTTGTCGAGGCTAGTTTGACTTTTGGCAAAATACATTTCGTTACGTACATGCTGACGCAGAACAGAAAAGAAATTCGATTTCCTCGAGGGAAGGAGCAAATGCCGGCCAAATGGAGTTTTGCATAGCGATGAGAATCTTGGGATCGCCAGCTGGTTCCTCAAGCCTTTTGTGCACGGCTATTTTCGTTTTGGACAAGCTCCGCATGTCCGTATCCATGTCTACTTCTTCGAAGACGACTTCAATCTCGGAATCAGCTTCGAACCCTCGTCCAACCTTTTTCGACAACTCTCGGCAATGTCTAAGGTTTAGCTATGATTCTCGCCTCGTGAAATTTGTGGTTCTTCTCGATTTACCCCGCTTTTGCATCTGGCCGAGGGCAAAGAAAAGTCAACATGTTTTGGAATAGATGGTCGAAGTTGACTCGGTCATGCCCATTTTGAGGCAGTCGAAGTTGACTCGGGGTGAACGTCATCACATAGCTGGTGTTCTGATGTGCAGTTATGTACGCGGTCACGCCAAATTTTGTGGACCGATGAATATTTCAATATGAAACGATTCAATTTGTCAACAATCACTAGAATTCTCGGACTGTGTGATGACATCGGATTTGGAGATAAAGTATGCCGTCAACCACAAAAGTGCAAGTTGTCGCGACCTACCCCTCGGGGGAGGGAATATGTTTAGAGGTATTGTCTAAAAGACAGACCCAAAGCCCATAATTAGGCACGGACTCTCCCAAGCTCATACCTCGCGCGATATCATGGTGCTTTTAAGAATTTTGTAATAAGGAATCGCCACCACTAGTCTATTGGGGTTGGCTAAAAACCAAATGAAGCATGGGAGTGTATCTCACTTCCTACGTAACCAGAGAATCTAGGATCAGGGACTTAATTACACTAATTAATCAATTAGTGCCATTTTTGGTATCTAATATTGTTCATTTTAAAAAAGATTTTTTTCAAGTAGTTTGGATTGATTTTATGCCTATCCACTAACATGTGAGGTGATCATGCAGGTACGCAATCATTAAAATGATAATTAGCAACCAGGCTCCTAATTGCGGTAAGATTTAACACGTGCAATTAATTATTCGCAAATGTAATTAAATGTGCAAATTAAACATGCGATATAATCAATGTGTGAACAAATAAAAGCCTAATTATACTAAGAATGCAAGATATGACAATTCCCAACCAAAGCCTGCATTTTTTAAATTTTGAAATTTTTTATTTTTTATTTTTTTATTTTTAAAATATTAATAATTTTAATATTTTTTCCCGGACAAAACAGGTCGGGTCCGATCTGACCCAGTTGGGGCAGGTCATTCAAACCCGCCTGGGTCCGGCACGATTGGGGGCAAGCCAGTCAACCCGCCCGAGCAAGTAAAGCCTTGGTCGGGTGTTCATGCGGCCTAGATTGGGCCCAATCCTCTTGCAAGAGGACTCCCTTGTAGGCCCATGCGAAAAAGGCCGAGTGGGCTAGATCCGTGATCTGGCCCAACTCGGCCTATGCCCCTGCCCCCCACGGCTGACCAACTGCGACGGGAAGGATGGTGACAGCGTGCTGCAGGGTGGCTTCCAAGGGGGAAGGAGGCGATGGCCGGCGCCGATCAAGCGGCTCGTCGAAGGCGACAAGGGTTCGGTCAAGGGCTCCGCCGGTCCTCGACCCCGATTTAGCGACTATCCGGTTGTGACAGAGAAGGTAACGGCGATAGACAGCGTGAGGGAGTCCGGCTAGGGCACGACGGCCCTATTTCGGCTAAGTGAGGGCATAGCTCAACTTCCGAGCGGACGGCAGCGCCGCTCCAGTGACTAATCGTCTCGGCCAAGGCTCTAAACGACGAAGTTAGGCATGGGTTTCGGCTAGGCACTTTGGTAAACAGGTGGGGGGCACTCAAGAGTCGTAAGATTCCCAACCCAATTGGGACTCAAGGCGGGTCCGGGATCCTCAAGCAAACGACCAACAACAAACGACGACCTAGCTAGGGACTTACGGGGGCTGGAGCTCACCCGAAACAGTCGAAGCGGGCTCCGGCCAGCTCGATTCCAAAAACCACGCACCAAGTGTTCGACGGAATGCCTACCTCGGTTCCAAGAAGACTAGGGGTGTGCAAAAGAACCGGGATCCACCGGAACCGGACCGGAACCACCGGAATCGGTGGTTCTTGAGGGAACGGTTCCTGCTTCCAATTCATGGGAACCGATTCCGGTCGGTTCCATGGGCGAGATCCGTCCACCCGCCCACCGGACCGGACCGACTATTTTAAAATAATATATTAATTTTTAATATTAATCTTTAGTGAGCTAAAGAGTTTTAGATATCAATAATTGATATAAGTTTTTCTTCTAACCAGAGAAGGTATATAAATATTATGTATTAGTACCAAGGCGTTGGGCCCACTTGTAAGTAATAAGCCGAAAAAATAAATTTAAAAAGGAAACTTACTATGTTTATGAAAATTTGTTTACAGAAACGGTGGTGCTAGTTCTACACTTTCTTTGATTAAGGACACCCTTTTTGTAGTTAACTTTTCAAAATATCCTTCATTGTTTTTATCCGCGGTCGCATATAACTTCCTCCTGGTTTGTCTTTGAAATAAGGAGAATACTCTAGCTTCATGACATTGACATTACACTCCAACCGCTACAGCGTCACCACCCCGACTAGGGGTGTGCAAAAGAACCGGGACCCGCCCGGACTGCCCAGAACCGGTGGTTCTTAAGGGAACCGGTCCGGTTCCCGATTCCAATTTATGGGAACCGGTGGGTACCGGTCCGGTTCCCGGTTCCATGGACGGTCCGTCCGTCCATCCCTTTCGCTATCTCTCTATTCGGCCCCCCGATGTCGATTTTCCGGCACCGTCGCCCTCGACAACAAGTTAGCAACAGATTCGTGTGGAAGGATCTACCCAACAAGATCCACCACGAGATCTCCGAGACCAGTTCCATGGATCCACGAGAACCGGATCGAACCAACGGGGGCGCAGGCCGAGCTTAGCGTGGAGGAAAGGAGCTAGGCTGAAGGGAAGGAGAGGCGGGCTAGGCCAAGGTCGGATCTGGCCGACCTGGCCTCTCTCACCCTCTTTTTTTTTTTTTAAAAAAAAAAAATGATTAATTTTTTAATAATATTTTGTTTAATATTTTTTAAAATTAATTAATTTTTTTAATAACATTTTTAAATATTTTTTTAATATGTATTTGGAAAGACAAATTAGGTGTGAACACAAGTTAAATCTAGATGATTTTGATCGGAATTACGGAACTTTGCAGAGGAGAAAAATCAAAGAAGGCACGAGGGTCAAAGGGGTGCCAAGAATTGAAGGCTGTAGTTCGGGTTAGGACTGGAAAAGAGCACGACCTCAACGATTGGGCCTAGGTTTCTATTCGAGCTCAGCCCAGCCCACAGGCCAAGCAAGAGGGCCCAAAAACATCATGGGCCGATCAAACCGTTGTATCGGGCTAATTTGGTCACCAGTATCCAACTTAATCGACAATTTAGGCTTAGTTTGCTTCGCAAAAAATAAGTGATTGGGAAAATATTTTCTAAATACGATCACTCGTATCACTCACACAAATAAATGAACATATTTTATTTTTCATCTTACACGAAAGTGTTTAGACGTAAATGATTATTTATAATGAAAATATTTTTCATTAATTATTTCGAGCAATACAAACGATCATTTTTAGGAAAATATATTCTAAGTATATCGTTTTCACAAAATAAACAAAGATATAATGAGTAATTTGCACCAAGGTAAGGCTAAAGTAGTGACTGACCCAAAATTTAAGGTTATTCATTTGTGTCTCATTGATGTTGATCAACTTGATTCAGCAAAACAAGAAGGGAAGAAAAGGGAGGGGGAAAATAGAAATTTTTCTTATGCAGTGATTTTCAGCCTATCGATGCTATTGAAAAGAACGAGTAGGAGAAGCAAAAGATGAAAGGGAGGATTGAGCTGTCCCCTTGTGCAGAAGCAAACAATTCTACACGCTCCCTCTCCGGCAACACCAAAGTGAACTGCTTCGTTCTTTCTCTTAAATGTTGCCGCCTTGAGTTCTCAATGCAGTCCCTAGCCTTTGTCCTTGGCAAAATCCTTGAATTCTCCTATCATTTTAACCGTCAATTGTTGTCTCCATTAGACAAACTTTAACCCATCCTCGTTCGTATAATCATTCCCCACGCTCGCTCAACATCTCACAGCTCCTGCCCCTTCAAACACCTCTTTCCCTAACACATTGTCTTGTGCAAGGGGGGCCCAAACAGTTCCTCCACCGCGATGGCTAGGCTTGCGCGGAACAACACGAACCGGAGCCTCGAGTCGCTGCTGGACATGGACAAGTCCGTGGCCATGGGCAAGGACGCCGTGCCACCCCTGAGGAAGATGATCCCGGGCCATGGGCTCGAGTTCAGCTGCCTCTCCTACAGTATCATCAAGAAGCAGAAGAAGGACGGCGTGTCGGTCAAGAAAGAGGTGTACCTCCTCAACGACATCTCGGGCCAGGCGATGAGGGGCGAGGTCATGGCAATCATGGGGCCCAGCGGGGCGGGGAAGTCCACGTTCCTCGACGCATTGGCGGGGCGGATTGCGCAGGGGAGCCTCCAAGGTTCAGTCAGGATTGATGGGAAGCCGGTGAGTCGCGATACCAGATGATCACTTTCGTTACTAGTAATGCTATATGCTTTGATTAGGCACATATAACGCTTTGTGTAGATTGATGTTGATCTCTTGACAGATTACTACCAGCTACATGAAGATGATCTCATCCTATGTTATGCAAGATGATCAGCTCTTTCCGATGCTGACCGTCTTCGAGACATTCATGTTCGCTGCTGAGGTCAGGCTTCCTCCTTCGATCTCCAGGGCCGAGAAGCGGAAGCGCGTCCATGATCTCCTCGAGCAGCTTGGCCTCCAGGTACAAGATCCTATGCACACATCACACAACTTATGTTGTTCGCAATCCGATTAAGACATAGTATAACTTATCGAGACAAAAAGAATGATTCGGTTCAGTTCGGGTATGAAGAAGACAAAGTAGCATTGCAAATCTGTAAGATAAGATCTAAACAGTCATGAGGGCATACTACACTACATATGCCTACAAGTTGGAATAATAGAATCAACATATATAGCGAAACCGACTTTCATGATCAACTTCATAGTCGGTCGAAATTTTTGCGCGATTGACATTATCCTCGACCTTTTGTCTTCGCAGAGCACGACTCATACATATATCGGTAATGAGGGGAGGCGAGGAGTGTCGGGAGGGGAGCGGCGAAGGGTTTCCATAGGAATCGACATCATCCATAAGCCGTCGCTGCTGTTTCTCGACGAGCCCACCTCCGGTTTGGACTCCACGAGCGCCTACAGCGTCGTTGAGAAGGTGAAGGACATAGCTCGAGGCGGTAGCATCGTGCTCATGACCATCCACCAGCCTTCCTATAGGATTCAGTTGCTCCTGGACCGCATCACAGTCCTGGCAAGGTAACGACATCGGTCTCGCGACGTTGCAGTTTCGAATTACTTGTGGCGTGTGACTAACTTGTTACGAGCATGTGTAATGTGATTCCAGGGGAAGGTTGATATATATGGGGAGTCCTCTGGCGTTGCCTACTCACCTTTCCAGATTCGGAAGGCCGGTTCCCGAGGGCGAGAACAGCCTCGAGTACCTCCTAGATGTGATCAAAGAGTACGACGAGTCGACCATCGGCCTCGATCCGCTCGTGCTGTACCAAAGAGATGGCATCAAACCTATGCAAGAAGCTAGGACCCCAGTTCGAAAGACACCGAAAGGGCCGAAAACACCGAAGACTCCTCGCGGACACACCCCTAGTTCGAAGCTCAATCTCCGCTCTCAGACCTGCACTCCTAA
The DNA here is from genome assembly GCA_014182395.1 of Eucalyptus sp. ANBG9806169. Classification (NCBI taxonomy): domain Eukaryota; kingdom Viridiplantae; phylum Streptophyta; class Magnoliopsida; order Myrtales; family Myrtaceae; genus Eucalyptus; species Eucalyptus sp. ANBG9806169. Next base: position 6,352,673 of record CM024580.1, read on the forward strand.
AGGGCAGAAGACTCCTCGATCTGACTCTGAACAGTTCGACTACTTAGAAGACGACGACGATGAATTCGACAACTCGCTGGAGCGCAAAGCAATGCAGACGCCAATGCACTCGCAGAGCGGTGTGCACCCGAGATTGGCGTCCCATTTTTACAAAGACTTCTCTGTCTGGCTCTACAATGGCGTGAAGGGGACACCACGGCGCCTGCCATCCTGGACTCCGGCCAGGACTCCCGGCCGGACACCTGGAGGTAAGACGCCGATGTACGGCCCCCAGAGTCAAATCTCGAGCCAGCACCCGACTCGTCAGCACAACCATCCTCAGCCCAAGACCCCACTGGCCTTCAGCCCCGACCCGGACCCATCTTACATTACTTCCTATGAGGAGTTTGAGATGGAAGTCCTCGACGAGCCCGACCACAGTCCGAAATTCGCAAATCCATGGCCGCGTGAGGTCGTGGTCCTGTGCTGGCGCACTGCGCTCAATGTGGTTCGCACGCCGGAGCTCTTCTTCTCACGCGAGATCGTCCTTGCGGTCATGGCGCTGATCCTGTCTTCCCTCTTCAAGAGCCTTCACCACCGCGACACAAAAACCATCAACCGCCTCCTCAATTTCTACATCTTCACCGTCTGTCTGGTTTTCTTCTCCTCTAATGACGCCGTCCCGACCTTCATCCAAGAGCGGTTCATCTTCATCCGAGAGACCTCCCACAACGCGTACCGAGCTTCATCCTATGTCATCTCGTCTCTTATCGTATATCTCCCCTTCTTCGCCGTCCAGGGCCTCACATTCGCGATGATCACTCGGTACATCCTCCAACTCCAGAGCAACCTCCTCTACTTCTGGATGATCCTGTTCGCCTCCCTAATCACCACCAATGCCTACGTGATGCTCGTGAGCGCCCTCGTCCCAAGCTACATCACGGGATACGCTGTCGTCATAGCAACCACAGCTCTCTTCTTCCTCACTTGCGGCTTCTTCTTGAAGAGATCGCAGATACCAGTGTATTGGAGGTGGCTCCATTACATCTCTGCCATAAAGTATCCATTTGAGGCACTGCTAACAAATGAATTCAAAGGGGGCCACTGCTACAATGGCACTCTATCAGATCTCTCGCCGGGTCCGCTAGGAAACTTCACGCGTAGCTTGCTGCATATTAACAGCGGTAATTTCAACCAAACTTGCGTCGTGATGGGACAGGACGTTCTGGTCACAATGGACATCGACATGACGAATATCTGGTATGACATCGCCATTCTGCTGGCGTGGGGAGTTCTTTACAGGCTCTTCTTCTACGTGGTCCTGAGATTCTACTCCAAGAACGAGAGGAAGTGAAGTTTTTTATTTCGGTAATGCTCCTTGTGTTCTAAGCCATGCTATTCCTTCAATATACTTTGAAATATAGGCATTCAGATTCTGGCACTGCCCAAAAGTGTAGAATGGTAAAAACAGAACTGATTCTATATGTCGTTTGCAATAAGCTTTTGCCATAAATGAAACTAAGCTACATTTCTCTTATAGAAATATTACTCTCATGCAATACGTGCCATCATTGCATGTTCGGAATGAAAGAACAGGGGAGCGTGCGGGGAGATTTGAACCTGGAGAGGAATTCCCCGATCACGTTCAAACAGGTGACAGGCACAACTGGTTATAGCCAAGTCGGTCTAAATATCATAGTACCTCATGCAACATGAAGAAAAGTTTGTCAACGTCATAAAGAGGAAACAGCAAGTCCTTAAAAAAATTCATCTCAATTCTCGTCTGGACCTCAGAATCACTGGGATGTAAAACGAGGCCTCTTTGGGGAAGACAAAGATAAAGGGAGAAACGGGAGTGCAGCACATAAAAATAAAAAATGCAGCCGTAGAGCCCACCACCCCTATGCATAACATGGTTTATTATCTCAGGATCATTGAACTAATGATTATTCATAACCAGAAATGTTTCATTTGGTAATAATCCTCAATTAAGGATAATCTCTCAGGTAAATTTCGCTCATATTTTCCAATTGCCTAAGCGGGTCTAGTCCAGTACAACAAACATTCAGGGTAAGTTGCATCATCCGGGCTTTTATTCAGGGCTAAGACAAGGATTAGAGCAACAGGAGAGGACTGAGAGGATACAACAGGTATATATAGCTGGAGAAGCCAAACCAAACAGTTTTTGAGCTGCGAATATGTCATCTATTACCCCAACCCAAACAATTCGACACACCTCTCGCCCTAAAGCAGGACAAATAGCAGTAAGTATACCTTCCATGTTGCAAACACATAGGTTACAGGGGCCTAGTTTCTCAACTTTTCACATCTCTGAAATCAGCCTGCATGCTGCGCTATCTTCCGCTCAAGGGAGCCCTTATCAGCACCAACTAGCTTGTCGACCTCTTTGCCATCTCTCACGAAGAAGAAACTAGGGACGCTGCTGATATTCCAACTGGCGGCGACATCCCTCGCCTCATCAATGTCGACTTTTAGGAATACCACTTTCGGATATTTTGCAGCTAGGCTAGTAAAAAGAGGAGAAATGAAGCGGCAGGGCCCACACCAGGTAGCAGTGAAGTAAAGGATGGCCAGGCGGGATGTTCTTGAAGCAGCATTCAATTTGGATTCCAGTTCAGCACCAGAGTGGATACCAATTACTTGGCCTGTCGAGAGCAAGACCCCAAAAAAGAAAGAACAAGAACCATTTCAATGCTACATTCCAAGTAAATTGATAAGAGGAATCATCACAATCATTTGCTCCCAAGGAAAGAAGTTTTGGGGACCTGCTCTTATAAGTGTAGCTTGGAAAAAGATAAAGAGAAAAACAGCAGTCTCCAACCCATGGTCCAGTACACTTTCTCACAAAAAAAAAAGGTAAAACACTAAAATATGTCTGAAAATGACAAATTAAAAACGAGTAGAAAATCCGGTCTCAAGTTTTAGTTTGTAATTAATCCTTCTAAGTTGGAGTCGTAATAAGCATTAAATAATGACAGATGCTAGTGATAAATTACATATAAAACATAACAATGATGCTCACCGTCCTTGAGAGCGGTTGAAGCTTCTGACTCCTGCAACAGGTGAAAAACAATCCTAAATTTCAGTATAAGAGCAAAGGTGAAGGCTATGCAACTATAGAGCACTCAAAGGAACTTGCATTAAATAATGTCAATTGAATTGACAGTCTCATGACTCTCATCAAACCCCAAAAGGCAAGTCAAAGAAATAGACATGCACAAACAGACTCAGCAAGGGGCATGGAAAAGTCAACAGTTTCACTTGCTTTTGCACCACGACAGCAAGGAGTTCATGATGCCAATATTGCTACTACTGCACATGGACCACAAGCAAAGTACTGCAGAAATTGAGGAGAAAAAGCTTTGGACTGAATTACCTGATCATGATCATTTTTTAAGTACTAAGGATCAATTAATAAGGCATATGAAAGATTACGTGAAAATAAAATCCCAAATAGAAACAAGTATGTATCAAGTCATCTCACTTCAGCAGTGCGCTGGCGTTGCTGCTCACGTGCAGCCTTTTCTTTCTCCTTCTCTTTGCGCAAGCGTTGATACTTCCTGCGATGCTCTTCTAATTTGCGGGCATTGGGTTCAACCTGCAAATCCATATGGAATCTTCAACAGAAATCCCTCGGCAGCTCAATCATCTCAACTCTAAGAGAGTCGGAGTGTGTAGCACCTTCTTAAGCACCATGCTAATTTCCTCATCGTGATCTATTTTTGAAGCTACATGCAGATCACTAGCTGCTTCCTCCCACTTACCCAGCATGGCCCTCGCCATCCCTCGTGCTTTGTATCCTTTAGCTGAGTCAGGATTAATCTATGAAAAAGAAAGAGGAGCTTCATCACTCCAATTTAAACACATAAGAAACATCCGTATGTCTCCCTTATCCACTATGCCAATGCAATCCTAACCAGTAAAGCTGAGTTGCCAACAAGTGTATGAACACCCACCTGTAAAGCTGCATCTGCATCACGAATTGCAGCATTTGGCTTCTTTGATTTGACAAAGGCGGTAGCTGGATGGAATATAGACAATTGCTAAGGTGAAGCCACCAAGCCACAAGTACACTGAGACCGCACTATTCAGCATGAATGCATGGGAATAGATGTTACCTCTAGTCGCATATAGTATTGCTGAACCTGGATTCAACATGACCGCCTCCGTTAGGTGATCTATGGCTTCGTCCAGATTACCTGGGAAGTATAAGCAATTTAAACAGACAGATAATTCTCCAGCAAGAGCATTCGAGGAATTTTAGGTAAAAGGCCCAAACAATATTAGCTTAAATATCATGCCTTCTGACATTGCATCCACAGCTTTTGATTTTGCCATTTGTGCAGCCTCCTGCTTTTCTTCGGTAATTTCAATAGAAGGGTCTCCCATCTGTAATTAGAAAAACTGCACATTCACTTTTCTACAAAGGAGAATCCTGAAGCTACTTCTCCCGGAAATCTTTTCCACCGCTCACCTTTTGCGGAGGATCATCATCAGGTGCCACGGTGTCAGATTTGTCTAATTCAACATCAGATTCAACAAAGTCACCATCATCATAATCCATTTCCGAATCAGTTTTGTTTGCATCAAACCCAGCGCCTGACATGCCACGGCTCTCCTGTCACATTGACAACTAGATTAGTGCACGCATGAAGAGAAAGATCACAAATTCAAGCACTCTTTCAAGTATACAAAGCCAAAAATCAAGAAAATTGTCATGCCAATTCTTCGAGACACAGTATGAGTGGCTATATAAAAACATGCTAATGCAAGTGATGAACCATAGGCGGGTCAACGCATGCACTAGACCAGGATGCAATTTCAATTATCTGAGGAAGATTATTATCAGCTTGCCCTAAGCTACGGTCTATCTAAAGATTTTGCTGGTTCAGTTTTTTCTTTAGGAACGGTGGGTGTCTTGGTAGAAAAATGGATTATTTTGGCACAAAAATATATGACTTCTTCCAAAAATTATGACCATTACATCCAAAAGAACGTAACTTTGTGGTTGCTCCCTTCTCCAATTTCATAGCTTCTACCAAGCTTTCTTCGCTTTTGTTAAACCTCGACCTTATTCTCAACGCCAGTTTCTTAAATCCAAAGTACCTTTCTTAATGGCATGCTCCAGTCATATCATATGCTCCATATAAAATCTTTGTATTGTCAAATGCTTTTGCATTTCTTGTGATTGGAAAACCACGCGTAATCTGTCTTGAGGCATCTTAATTATGCAATCCCTTTCTATTGCTTTCCCCGACTAATTTTTCTATCGATCATTTCAAGGTAAGTATTTCCCAAATCGTTGATTTCCCACGAAATAAACGCACCCCAATTGCACAATTCTCATTCTAGTCACCAAACAGACATACGAATATCAAGTAAACCAAAACGCGTTCGATGCAGCCAATCAAACTAGGCATAGCACTTCCTGGCCAATGAATATGCACAAGAGCATTTCAGGAGCAGGCTTCTCACTGATTTCGCGGCGAGCGGGATTCGAGCACCTAAGCTGCAAACAAAAAACATGCCACGTTCTTGAAACAATAGCAAACAAAAGAGAAACATGTCGCCCAATCTCCCCCCCTCCTCCAAAAGAAAAACAGCAGACTGAAAAACGTACTGATACGCTCTTGTAATGAACAACAAATGGAGAAACTTTCAGGCCCACCTATCCACTACCCAGCAACCCATCTAGCAGCAGCGATCTGCCGAGCGATTCACCGATTCAGACAAGCGAAACAGAAGCGAGCGCTCGCGCGAGCTCGATACGGTACCTCTGAAGGTAGGACTTGAAGAAGGCGAGCGAAGGGTCGTCGAGGATGGAAGGGTCCGAACGGCACTGGCCGATGAAGTGCCGCAGCTCGTCCATCTCCTCCGTCTCCATCTCCATCCCTCTCTCTCTCTCTCTCTCTCTCTCCTTCTCTCTTTCTCTCTCTACTGGGTCTGGGTGGGTGGGAACGTGGAGCTGGAAGTGCGTGGAAGCGCCGCGAAACCGCGATTCTCTTGAATCCGCCGTCGGGCCTCCCGGGCCGGGCTCTCCGGGCCCGCGAGGAAGGCGGCGGCCGGAAGTTCCGATGGGCTCAGTCGGCCCGGCCCGAACCCACAAACTTACGGCGATGCGTCCGGGCGTTACTGCCCTCTCTTTAAGCCGGAAAAAAAGCATATTAACTGGACTTCGAAAACCGACCAAAAAAAAAAAAAAACTGGACTTCGAAAAAATTATCAAAAATCCTCTTCATTTATATGTTACCAATATATTGCACGTTTTGGAAAACTTCCGAGTGTTTTTCGTGTTGTAGAAAAATCAAATTACTTTTGGGCCCCATAATTTCGCAAAAGCAGGAAAAAAAAATGAAAAAATAAAAGTCATTTCAAATTGGACAATACAAAAGTTTGAATATGAAATAGCATTTAAAAAGACGGGTTTTTTGTTTTGGTTGTTTGGGTGATTATCACGATTGACATAAGGTGATTAGTATTGGTCAATGGAAAAGGTAATGCATCGAGAGCGCCTTAACACTTGTCACGTTTTTTTTTTTTTTTAAGTTCATGACGATTCAATATTTTGAGGAGCGTTAATCCAATTATAAAAGGGAAAAAAAAATGGAACTAGTAGTAAGGTTAGCTTAAGGTCAAGTTGTAAGGTAAAATGGTTTAAAGACGGGATTATGCTGAATTAACAAGAAATTAGAAGTGGATAAGCAAATCGGTTCTATTTGAGAACTTGATCATACTACCCAAAAAATAGGTCTGAGAACCGATTCCTGTACAAGTTCCAAATTGTTGGAACTGATTGGAACCAATTCCGAAATAGGTTCCTAATGAATACTCACTTAGGAACCATACTAGACTATTCTATTTTGGAACCGGTTTGAATTTTTTATCGTTTATAATTGTACGTGATTACGTATTCATTTTATGAATTGTTGTTTTTTGGTAAATAGGGATTTATAGGGTTCATCTTTTACTTTGAATTATTTTATAGCCTAATATGATTTTATTGTAAAAAAAAAAAAAAAACCATAAAAAGGAAAAAAGAAAAAGAAAAGAGGTTTTCGAGTAGACCCTGGAACCGAATCAAAAAAACATAATACGTTCCAAAAATGGCTCCAGACAAATTAAGTAAGTTTCGGAATCCAAAAATTAAGAACCGGTTATAAAAAGGTAAATTCCAGATTCTAACTCCAGAACCTATTCATCTCAAAACCGATTACCCCTATGAGAAACACATGCTTCATTCCTAACGAAAGATTATGCGACGCGGACCACCCAATTAGCGCTACACATAGAGCGGCCGCCCCCATTCATCACCTCCCCGCGTGACATCCCTGCGGCGGCGACACTGCCAAGACCGCACTTGCTAAGAATCCGATTAAGCCACTCATCTTTTTCATCCGACCGGCACTGGCCGATGAAGTGCCGCAGCTTGTCTATTCTCTCTCTCTCTCTCGCTTTCTCTCTCTACTGCGTCTAGGCGGGAATGTCGAGCTAGAAGTGCATGGACGCGCCGCGGAACTGCGATCCTCTAGAACCCGCCAACGACCCAGGCTTTTTAGGCCCGCGAGGAGGGCGGCGGCCGGAAGTTCCATTGGGGTCAGCCGGCCCGGCCCGAACGCACGAACTTACGGCGATGCGTCCGGTCGTTATTGCCCTCTTTAAGCAGAAAAAAAAAAAAGTCGCTTCTTCCGTAACTCGACTTCGAAAAATTATCAAAAATCCTCCTCATATATGTTACCAATGTATTGCACGTTTTGAAAAACTTCCGAGTGTTATATAAAAATCAAATTACTATGGCCACATAATTTCGCAAGAACAAGAAAAAAAAATGAAAAAGTAAAAATCATTTCAGATTGGACGATACAAAAATTTGAATATGGTGTAGCGTTTAGAAAGACGGGTTTTTAGTTTTGATTGGTTGGGTGATTATCTAATTGACATAAGGTGATTGGTGTTGGTCGATGGAAAAGTTAATGCATCGAGAGCACCTAAACACTTGTCATGTCTTTTTTTTTTTTGTAGGTAAACAAAGTTCATGACGATTCAACATTTCGAGAAGCCTTAGTCCAATTATTAAAAAAAAAAATGGAAGTGGTTGTAAGGTTAGCTTAAGGTCAACTTGTAAGGTAAAATGATTTAAAGATGGGATTTTGCCGAATCAACAAGAAATTAGGGCTATGCAACCAAATCAATTCTATTCGGGAAATAGACTGGACCATCTGAAAAACAAATCCAAAAAATTGTTCCTGTTAAAACTAGTCCGAAAACACATTCCAAATTTTTAGAACTGGTCTTGGAACGGGTTCTTAGTAAATACCCATCTAGAAACCAAACCAGACTATCCTATTTTGGAACCGTTTTGAACTTTTTATCATTTATAATCATATGTGACTACGTATCCGTCTTATGAATTATTGCTTTTGGTAGATAGGGATTTCCGTTTTTCATCTTTTACTTTGAATTATTTTGTTACTTATAATCTAATATAATTTAGCTGTAAAAAATAAACCATAAAGAAAGGACCAAAAAGTCGAAAGTGGATCTTGAAACAGGATCGGAAAACGGGGTAGGTTTCAAAATCGGTTCCAAGCAAACAAGGTAGATACCGGACTCCAAAAACTAGGAGCCCGTAATAACATAATAGGTTCCGGATTATAGTATAGAACCTGTGTATCCCGAAATTGATCACGAAACACACGCTTCATTCCCAACGAAAGATTATGTGACGCCGCTCGTCCAATTAGCACCGTGCACAGAGCGACCCGCCCCAACTTACCACCTCCCCCGTATGACATTCCCGCGAGGACACCGCACTTACTAATAATCCGATTAAGCCACCCATCTTTTTCATCCGACCGATCGTAGAAAAAGAGGATTCCGTACACGAAGTCCTCGATAAAGAAAGAAGAGAAAGATCATTTCCAGCGAATGACGATGGAGGAGCTTGGCAGGACCACCAAGCTTTGACCATCGGTTTCCGCCTCACCGTCCGATGCATGATCTCCGCGCGCATACCGATCGAGCACGCAATAAACAAAAGCAGCGCAACTGCAAATTGGTGGCAATCGCTCGGAATCCATCCGCTCTGACCGAGCGTAACGAAGCAACGAAGCAAACACGGATCGTAGATGAAGTTCTAAGGCATACGTTTCGAGTAGTTCTAGCGCTGCAAATCCTGCTTGTGCAGCACGAATCGCACCACCTCCGAATTGCTGCACTGCCCAGAAACGCTTCTTGAATTACATTTACACCGGGCTCGAGCCGGAGCAAAAGTTTAACCATTACACGGCGAATAGGAAGGAAGGGCGAGATGGACTCGCGTGGTCTTTTTCGAAAAATCGGATCGAGGAGACAGCAAGTAGGAGAGGGAAATATAACATAGGACTAGAAAGCATTAGGACTAATTGACTTTCAACCGAGAGTCATGGCTGAAACAAAAAAATTCCATCTAGGACCAAAACCCGCGTCGGGATTCCTCGTCGGAAGACGGTTGCTATAGCTTCTGGTTGATGTCGATGTGGTGGCAAGAGGCGGTGGAAATGGTGGAGCGGCTATGGCTGTCCGAAGCTGAGTCAGTATGATCTGGAGAACTCCTGCCTGGCGCATAAGGCGACGTGGCCATCACCCTGCGTACGAACGGGACTTAGGTTAAGGCTAAAGTATGGCGAATTTTTAGTTCGACCCGCTTCAATTCACATGGAACAGTGCCTATGACCACAGACGGAATGATGCATAGAGAGCATCGTCCGGCAATCTAAACCAAACACCGGCGGAGGAAATGAATTACGAGTGAAGGTTTTGGTATGTGGTACCGACCTTTCTTTGCGCTTCTCTAGAAATCGAGCCAAGGACGCCTGCCGAGCCTGAGGTAGAGCAACTGCGAGACAACAATTAGTTACACCGATTTAATTCAGTCTTGAAATCATCTCGTTGGTATCATCAGAAAAACTCCACCCAAAAGATTTAAGAGAGTGATACGACGACATACCGGCCGGAAGAATAGTCGGTCTAGCCGGTGCCACAGAAGTTATTGCTTTCGGAGTCTCGGGTCGTCTGATAGATGTATCGTAGGCTCCAACGGCTTTCCCTCTCCTCTGATCCACATTGCTCGGGACTGCAGAAAACGAGAGCATTGATGATCTCCCGCTCCTGTTCAAATCATCAAGAGGCACAGGTCCGGTGATCGGTGCGATTGGCGCTTGAATTTGAGTCGATGGAACGGTCTTAGGCCCAGATGCAGAAGAACCGTTCCCAGCCAGCAACATGATCGCCTGAGCCTAAAATATCAGGTCGAAACATGTTAGGCTGCCTGTCGATTTCGGAGGCTTAAATGGTAACTCATCGACAGAGCAAGAGATACACACCTTTTCTGGAGATACATCATCGAACACATATACCGAACCGCCAAAGAAGATGGTCAACTGAGCTGGTGCTGCAGGGGATCTCGCAGCATTCCTACAAAACAAGATCACCACTTCGACTGATCATTGATTGAACTTGCAGAGTCCGCTCCTTGCCAAGCATCAATCAGTTCGAGAAAAAATGCAGCAAGAAAAAAATGACTAACAGACATCTGGATCACCTAGCATCAGTGAAGCCGACCAGAGAAGTCGAAGTCGGAGGAGCTGATGCAGGAGGGACAAACGTAAATCCCCTGAGAGACGGCGGTTTTGCAGAGGAGCAAATCACGTTTTGCTCGGCAGATGCCGACACCACATGAGACTGAAGGACTGGAGTGGCCACTTGATTGAGATGCTTCGGGGAAGGGAAAGTCCTCGCTTCTTGGGGCCGGCAGATCGGCTGCCCATTCAAGTGCCGCTGAGGGTAAGCCGTCGTCACATAGTAGCTTCCTGCTTGCCTGTCGCCAAACCTGTTCCTCTGCGAGCCAACAGAAAATTCAAAATCAGCTCCGTTCCTTCACCAACAAGAAAGGAAAAAGGACTACTAACAACTGAGGCAAACGCTCCAAGCGCGAGTAGTGGAAGCTGACATGATCGAACCAATGCATACCTCGACATCCAACCGAGACACAGTCATAGATCCGGACGCCGCCACCGAATCACGGGCGCCCTTCCCCAGCCCGTCATCCGACGAGGCCTTGAAAGAAAGGAGCTGAGAAGGAGCAGAGCCCTCGTTCGAGAATGACCACTGCATTCCGTGTCCGCGTAGCTCTGCAGAACCAAGAAAGATCGCAACAAAGAAACCGGCAGCGATTAGACAAATCCATCCTCAGATTACCTGTCCATACGAACAAACAAATAATGGAGTAACAGCTAAGCACTCTCGTTCTACCTCGCGTTCGAATCCGGAAAAAGGGTCACGGATTGGACAAAAGAACCAGGAACACCAGAACCAGAAACTTTAAATAAAATGCAGATAAGCAACACGGCTATTCCTTCAAAAGCTCTGCTGCCTATCATGCGAGAGGGAGAGGGAAAGAGGGCTAGTTCTAAAAAGGAGCGGACGTTCAAGGAAGGTGGGTATCGACCGAATATAAAACGCCTGATCGCTGAACGTGCACTATATAAAAAATTGCAACTTTAAGTTATAATTTACGCATATGATAGCTAAACCAGCTAATGTGCAAGAAAAAGCCCGCCTTGATTAATCAAAATATACTAAACTAAGACCAGACAACCTCGCCAACGTGCCGCGACGCGATTGGCCGAGACCATCGAGCTTGCAAGCTTTTTCCTAGTGAATAAATTATGAAAAGGGGTCGTGGTCCTCTCGGCCTAGATTCATGCAAGAAAGCTATGAACCTCTCCATTACTTTATTTTCGGAATTCTTTTTTATATTCGATTAGACAAACTTTGGAAAACCCTCTCTTTAATTTTTTATGTTAAGGTAAGTCTTGGTACGGATGCCACGCATCTATCTAGACGGGCACACTCTATAATGCTCGTTTAAATATATTTAAAAATAAAATCGTTCTTTCTGCTTTTGTTTTTTTATGATTGACGTGACGCACAACTTTGAATTGATTAAATGCAATCATCATAGCAAATAGCGATTTATCTAAAGGCCACGGGAACGACGATAATAATAATAATATCACGGAAGATTGGAGCACCTGACAAGATGGGAAATATAAAATTCCACACGGAGGACCACATCCACCAAAGATAAAACAAATTCACGAGCATGCCCTCTTCTTGGGATGATATTCACGCAAATGCCATCAGGGTTCAATGCATCTGACTTGCATTTTGATCTAATTTACCTTATACGGGTCTTGTCAAAAGATGTCATAGCTATACGACACCGCAACAAAAAAAAAATTAAAATTTGGTTTGGCGTGTCCAAAATGTCTAATACACCCTCAACGAATAATATGTACCGAGCAAGGTTCGACACACACCTATAAATGTGGGAGTGAGAGTTATAAGTCTAAGCTTTGCTAATTTTCATAACCCACTAATCATAAATTTGAACTTATTCGCATTAAACTCCAGTAATTCCGGGGCATGGTGTAACATTCAATTTTTTTTTTTTTTAATGCTATAGAGTATATTTTTCACTTCTAGAAAGCACACTAAATAAAACCTAGGAAAGGAGCCCTAATAATGCTCGCCGATATTCTCCATCTTATACCAGCAGCCGAAGTCAAAAACATCTGGTGACAGACAGAGGCAGGCAGGTATAAAACCCTACAACTGCTGAGTGTCCATAGCCATGGAAGATAGATAAGAAAACAGAGATTGTACAGCGAGCAGCAGAGCCAATCATCCAACTCAACTCATGCAACATGGTATAAAAGATTCGAACGAGTAGGTACGAAAGGGCAAAAGACATCTCAACAAGATAAATACCGATCGACAGAAAACAGTAAAAAAGAGAAAAAAGCATTAAAGAAAGGTTAAATGCCGGGACGAGCAGCTGCAAATGAGAACGCCAAGGCATGGCGCCTTCATTTCCACTGCCATAATTACTCTCTCCCCAGCTTGACCGGGTGCAACACCGCGCTCCGCACGCTCGAGCGTTCGGCGGTGAAAACGCCCGGAACCGACGAGATCAAGAACGCCCTAGATCGAACGAAACCGTAAGAAACGGGGTGGGGGGGAGAAAGGAGAGACGGAGCGTCGTACCGGGATTGCCATCTTCTTCCTGGGGAAGCCGATGTGCTCTCGGACCCAAGCCCAGAAAATCTCTGTCCATCTTACGAAGCGCCGCCGCCGTAACTTCTCTCTCTAGAGAAACACGTCGAACACGTATGACCAAGAATCTCTCTCTCTCTCTCCCCCCGGGAAAGAGAAGGGAAACAATTTGAAAAATTTTGCTTTCGAACGCTGCTCACGAAAGCGAAGACGAGAATTGCACCCAACAAGAATAATAAAAGAATAAAAAATTATAATCGAAAGGCGCGGAGCAGAGGCGAACTGAAGTAGGGCTGCGCAGAAGAAGAAGAAGAAGAGAGAGAAAGGAGAGAGAGAGAGAGACGTTTTTTAGAGGGCATTTGGACAGAGAGAGAGAGAGGGACCCATTTTGACCGTACGATCACGGAAGACCGGCTGCTCCCGGTCGCCGAGCACGTGCGACATCTCCCGGGTCGGGCCGGGCCGGACAAAGGTCGGCGGTTTGCGTGGTGGTTCATGCGACACGTGGGCGGATCCGGTGTCCTGCTCGTACGCACTGAGGAAGGAATCCGAAACCGCCCGCGCCAGGGGGAATTTCACCATTCCCGCCACGTGGCGGAATCCCCGTATTTCACGCATTTACTGGGGGAAAAAAATGAGGAAATTTTACGAACGTGTGGTTATAATTTTTCCACCCGAGAAAAATTACGTGTCCTTCCCTCGTCCTTTGGGCTATTTTCCCTTTATTTCGTTCGAACATTTATTGTCTTTTCCACCGGCTTAAGACTTTATTTCGATCTTGCGCGTTCTCGAAATCTGTTTAGACAATTTAAATTTGAGCATGTCGCTAAAAAGGGTACCATCATCCGTGCCGGGTAACATGATTAATACGGTATTTTGCATTTATATGTATCCATCAATTTATACTTACCTCTTTGATATCTCGAATTATAATGATATAATTTCTAAATTTCTTAATTAATCCCAACGAAATTACTATTTGTCTCTTTTAAAATTCTTCTCATCTCATCCTTTTTCTTAAATGAAATGGATGAGCTCGACATAAAGCGTGACGTGGCATGGTCATCGGTCATTGCTTTATTAATGATGCAAAAAATCCCCATGATGACAGAATCATTTTTAAAGTTTCCTAAGATTTCTCCCCACAAAACACAACGTGTCTCCACTAGATTCTCGACAAGTCAGTCTTTTTTCATGGAAGGAAAATGAAGCTTCTTGGAGCCATTTAGAAAGTTTATTGATTATAGTTTAGTCGATAAATGATCCTCCGAGGAAATAAATTGACTTTGATGACGATTTAATTTGATGCTGGGTACGGAGGTTACAGAAATTAAAAATTTAAGGGAATTAATAGCATTTGGAGTTTTGCTTGCTTTATATTGATTGAAGCCTTAATTTTCTTAAGTTTCAAGTGTAAGTAATTTTCTGACAAAAAAATGAAGTACACGTAATTTGTTCCTTGGAGAATCATCAAATTTCCACTTGTCTTTTTTTTTTATTAAAAAATTTAATATAATTTTTTTTTTTTTGTCAATCATATTCTACTCCTATTCTAACTCTCACTCTTAAACTTTTGTCTTGTCTTATTGCGGGGTGTGGGAGTCGAAACCCACTCCTGAAATTAATTCGTCCCCACCCCATCCCCTTGAGAATGGAGATTCGAACCCCCCACCTCCTCCTTCCAAAGTTGGAATGGTGGCAACTAATGTGAGCGTGTGTACAGCTAAATAGGACAATATATTGGCTTGGGAGAGGGATGGTGGTGCGTCCACACCTCTGCCCTGCAATGCGCGTTTTTTTATACGCGTTCTGAGCCTATGGGTGTAGGAAACAAAGCCTTGAGGCCGAGGCAGCGCTACGCACTCTAATTTAATATAACTTAAATAGAATTTGTTTATCATATTTTGAACAAAAACACGACAATTTAACAATGTTAGGGCCACTTAGAATAAAAAAATAATATAAAAAATCACATTAATATTTTGCATTAGTCAAAATAGATGGAGTGAACGAAGTGGTTTAATTGCATTTTTTTTAAAATTTAGTGCTCAATTGTATTTTTGTAACAAGTTATATGACTTTCGTTGCACTTATCTCAATAAAAATTAAAGTGAGATGCGAAGATATCTTATCCAAAATTTGAGGGCAAACGTTAGTTGCCTGAAAGTTCAAGGAAAGTTGTATAAATGTATTGCCAAAAGGAGGAACTACTAAATTCATGTCAACCCCTTTTTTTCCCTTAAATTATACGTCTGAAAGTCGTACATCTTAAGTGCAATGTGGTGCATCCATAAACTTCTTTATCCAGTGCTAAATGACTAAAGCACGTCAAATCGCTGGCACATATTATACTAATTAAAAAAAAAAAAAATTAAAAAAAGATAGTAGATGTGGCTTTCTCTGCTGGTGAAAAGCCACCGCACCCACTCAATTATTCATTTATTTAATTGAGTCAAAAGCAAAAATATTCACCATGTGATTTTTCGAGAATATAGAAATTCGTAGACTCGAGCATGATAAAAAGACATGCGTCTTTGGTGGCATGAGAAAAGCCTTGCATTAAGGGAATGGCATGTGATTGGCTAGCTTTTAATAAAATAAGAAAATAAATAATAATAATAAAATCCACGCCTCCGCTGGTCCCCCTCGACCTGCTCTCCCACCGCTCTGCTCTTTTTGTCAAAGTCCTGGAAAATTTTAAATGACAAATAGTTCCCTTGTTTATAAAATGCAATTGCTTTATTTTATTTTATTTTCTTTCTTTGGTTTGACAATCATTTAACTAAGTGAAGAGTGGCGAAGAATGGCTATTAATAATAATTTCATTTTTAATGGCTATCAATTAAGTAAACAGTGTTCACATTTTGTCTATTGAATCCATCCGTTCAAATTTGACTAAAATTCGTTGACATGAACATTGAGTGTCCTATGTGACTCGGCTAGCATTAACTTAGATAATTATTAAAAATATTTTATTATTTTTTCAAAATTTTAAATTTTTAGTTTTTCTTTAGTTTTTTATTTTCTTTATAATTCTAACTTTAGGCTAGTGAGGTTGTTGGCTGACCCACACCTGGTTTGGGTGAGGGTGTGGTTGCCTTTGCTGACCACAGGCAAGGTGTTGGCTCTCGTTAGAGGTGATCGGTTCCTAATCTGATATGATTCTAAGGTAGAACTAGGAATCATACCAGGTGGACCAATTCCCAATTTTGGGAACCAGAGATCGAACTGTTTGATCCTAGGATTGGGCATTGGACTAGCTGGCCCACACCTGGTTTGGGCGAGGGTGTGGTTGCCTTCGCTGACCACAGGCGAGGTGTCGGCTCTCGTTAGAGGTGATCGGTTCCTAATCCGATATGATTCTAAGGTAGAACTAGGAATCATACCGAGAGAGAGAGAGAGAGAGAGGCCCACACCTGGTTTGGGCGAGGGTGTGGTTGAGCGCGAGAGAGAGAGAGAGGAGGGCACACCTGGTTTGGATTAAGGGTTCCGTTATTCTAGTTCAATGGAATCGGTCACTTTTTTTTCCCCACTGAAGAATGACCATGCATATATATATATATATATATATATATATATATATATATATATATAGAGAGAGAGAGAGAGAGAGAGAGAGAGAGAGAGAGAGAGAGAGAGAGAGAGAGAGAGAGAGAGAGAAATTTAAAGATATCGACAAAAGCGACGACGAGTGAAGAGTTTTTGTACCATAACTTATGGTACTATTGGACGAGATGGTATTTAATTCACATTTTACCAATTTTGTTGAGAAAAAAAAGGCATATGTAGTTAGTCCGGTCTAATTCCCTCTTGGAACTAAGAACTAGACTGCCGGGACACTAATTCTACTTTTAAGAACTCAGAACCAAACCGACACTCCCAAGAACAAGACCAAACTTGCCAGTTAGATTGGGGCAGTTTCTGATTTGGGTGGTCCATTTTGCACACCCCTAGCTCTCGCCCAATTCTGATCGACCAACTAGTGAGGGTCATAACCCTCGCCTAGCTTTGAACGAGGGCCTTCACCAAGCGAAGGTCGGCTAGTGACCTTGCTAGGGTTAGAAAGAAAAAGGGAAAATAAAAGTAATAAAAATATTTTAAAATATTTTTAAAATATTATTAATAAAATTGTTAACGTCAATGTTATTTGTGTCATGTAAGATAGCCTAGTGTCTATGTCAGTAATTTCAGACTAAAATTGGCTCAATAGACCCGATTGACGAAACATGAAAATGTTTATGTTTTAATTGGCGAAATTAACCACCGGGGTTTGCTTCAATGGCCACCCTTCCAACTTGGAAGGAGGAGGTGGGGGGTTCGAATCCCCACCTTCTCAGGGAGGTTGGGGTGGGGACGAATTAGTTTTAGGAGTGGGTTTTGACTCCCACACCCTGCAAGGAGGCATGGCAAAAGTCTGAGAGTGAGAGTTAGAGTAGAAATATAATATGACTGACAAAAAAAAAATTGACGAAATTAAAAGATTTATAACGGAATTGGCAAAAGCATAATAAGTATATGACCTTTTTTCCCCATTTTAAACTTATAGTTTTATCACCACTTTTGTATTAGACTTCGAGTTGCATCTCTTACTCATACTTAATTTACCAAGTTGACATTTCCTTTCCCATATCGTTTCTTCCTCAATATTGAGTTTCACTTTACTAGTATAGATTTCGGGAGAGGAAAACATAAAAAGTATATTTTAAATCTTGAAGAGGATTTTTTACATGAAGAGTAAAGAATGATTTTGGCAATTATCTTTAAATTCAAGGGATAATTTCGAAAACCCTATTTACTTTTCATTTCAATATCAATTTTCATCTTGAATGTTAAAAATATAATATTTGCATCTCTAAAAAAAAAACCCAAATTTAAAAAAATCAATCTACCCTCGAACTTGGCCAAACCTTTACCCCCCTATCCGTATGCTCTCTTCTTCTCCCTTTCCTCGAGCATGGTCGATGTCGAGCTCGACTCAACTTGAGTGGAGCTCGATGTTGATAGAGCATGACAAATCTGTCAAGTTAAATGCAAATGTAACTCAACAAGTCTGAGTTAAGCTCAACCATGGCAAAACTTGAGAAATTTGAGTCAAGCTCGACACTTGGGGAGCTCGACAAGTTGTAACTCAATTGGGGTGGCGAGTAGCGAGTGGCGACAGCTTGACAGTATTAAGAGGAGAGGGGTTAAGTGGTGGGAGGGTCAGGGTTTTGGGCGAATGAGTTTTCATTATGGGTGGATTTGAAATGGTTGGAGGAGCAAAATTGTAGGGTGGAAGACAAATAGGAAGACGAAATTTGGGATATTAATTGTAGGTTTTCAAAACTCAACATGGAAATTGATATAAGAATGAAATATGAGTATGCTTTTTGATATTTTACCCTAACATAATTAAATATCATAAGAGAGACCAAAAGAAAAATTTCTCTCCATTTTAGTGAACATTTAACAGCCGGAATGGTGCCTGTATCGAAATAATATTTTAAGAATTAATCAAGACAAAAGTTCAAATGCTTGGATACTTAAGGGAACGCATGTTTGTTTGTGGACCGAGTTCAAAAGGCGAATCACATTTTATTATGGCTTTCGTATTATTTATGATAAGACACAGTAGTTATTAATCATTGCTTGGGTTGATGATGGTGACTCAATAGGTGCTTATTTTATATTTCCTACCAGATACATGGTATGGTGGTTAGAATGATGAAATTTTAATCGGTACTTATTTTAATTCTTACCAAATACATGGTACGTCTTAAATGCAGTCAATTTTTCTACGCAGACTTCTTTATCATGTGTTTATCTCACACTAAACAATCGAGATATGTCATATTGGCGCACATATAATAGTAATTAAATATTCCACGATATCCCAACGGCAATAAAATTAATTAATTGATTAGTGAAATAAAATAAAAAAGATAGATGGCTTACTAAGTTGGTAAATTGCCCCCATACCCAACTCGATTATTTATTATATTTAATTGAGTCAAGAGCAAAAATATTGACCATGCGATTTTGAGAATAAAGAAAATCGGGGACTTGAGCGTGATAAGAGTATTCCATATTTATTGGCAGGAGAAAGCATTGCAGTGAAGAGAGGGCATGTGATTTGCCAGCTTTCTTTAAACAAAAAATAATATATATATAAAAATATATATATATATATATATATATATTTTTTTTTTTAAAAGCGCGTTTCAGCCGTCGCGGTCCCACCACCCTATCTCCTCAACATGGCGGGGTCATCGGCGACCACCCTCCGCCCTCCTTATGTCAATGTCCATATCTTATTATTTGATATTTTTTTATATAGGTGATAGACAATTTAGAAAAAAAAAAAAAAAGAGAAAAGGATTGCGATGTTCTACTTTTGTTTAAAATATTTCATACCTTTAGTCAATATCTCAATCCGAATCCCGGTACATCATCGAGGGATTTTGAATTCGAGCTTGAAAATATGTTTAATCAGAGTCATATTCACCCAATAGCTTAAATCGATGAGTTGTAAATCAACTATAATGTATTAATTGTTTCACTTACATTAATTCTCCAACGTAATGCGGGGTTGTATCGACGACCTTGGTGCATGCTTTCCACCTTCAAGTAATTCTCTCGTCGTAGCAATTTCTTGGAGTCTTGAATTTGAGTTGTAATTTTAAAAATATATATGTATATATAATGATGCGACCAAAGATATCATCTCATTTTCATTTGTGAAGAAAATTGTGAATATTGGCTTTTATAAGGGTGAGTGGTTCTAGGTTTCTCATTTTTTAAAATCTGGAACCTACCTTGTATTCTCTAACCTACCTCGTCACAAGTTTCGAAATTCATTTTAGGTTCTACCTAGGTTCTATAAAATATTGCAGTGAATTATCACATAATGGCCACTACTTGTTATTACAATTAACTTACCATAACTTATATTTAAACACACGCAAAATATAAAATATGAGGCATGAATACTGAATACTTGGAGTGTCAAAACTTGGCATGGGAGGACATTTAAGACACTTAAGTGTTAAAATTGAAATAAAAGAAATCAGTTTAGTGTCAATTGCGAGAGATTCTGGCTAAAAGGCTAACACGGCATTTTTCGGACGAGACAAGTTTATGCACGTTGATGTGGCTAAATAAGCTGAAAATAACGTTGTTTTTTATACTAACATGGCTAGTAAGCCAAAAACAACATTGTTTTGCCTTGAATTTGAATTTTAAGATAAATATTACTTAAATTAAATTATATTTAAATTATATTTTTTTAAAAAGAAAAGGAATAGATTACATAATGGCGAGAGCTATACAAGCCCTCGCCACCACCTCCCTACCAACCCTCGCCTAGTCAGGCTAAGAGCCGCTAGTCAGCCAAGGTCACTAGCCCTTGGCTAAGGCCTGTTGACCCATGCCGGCCCTCCTCCCACTGTCGCTGACCCTTCCTGGCAACAATGGGGAGGCGGTGACAAGGGCTAACACAACCCTCGCCCGTTTTGTAATTTTTTTTTTAAAAATTTAGTGTTAAATTAAATTAAATTAAATTAATATTAATATTAAAATAAGAGGAAAAAAATACATCGTTTTGGATTTTCTTTGCTAACTTAATTTTTCGGTGAGCCACGTGAGCGACTTACATTATTAAAAATAAACCATGTCAAATTTCCGACACCCTTCGCCGGAATTGACACTTAAATGTCTTATTTTTCGAAAAAAAAAGTGATATTTAAGTGTATCTTTCGAGACTTTTAATATTTGTGTTCTCCCATATTAAGTTTTTACACTTGCACTGTACTATTAATAAAGTAATTTCAGTTATAAAATGGAAACTCAGACTAATAGTTCCAAATTCATATACTCATCATCGAACATTATGAAATTCCTCGAGATTGCGTGGATAGAGACCAATAAAAACATAAAAACTTATTCAAAATTCTAGGTCATAGGTTCCATTAATATAGAAATTGGAATTTACACATCGAAATGGATTCCTTAATTATTTGAACCTATAACCTATCCTGTGTATCTTGAAACTTGGAATTGGACAGATTCTCTCATCGATCCGATTTTTTTTCCAAGTTTTAGGTTCTATTTTAAAATCATGCCCACCTTTGGTGTCTTTCCTCCCACCAATATGAAAATCTTTGCGAATGAATGACTTGCGCTTGACTCTTTCTCACATCTTTTCGTCCCTTAAAAGTTTCATGTGCCGCCCATTAACATCCTAAAAGAAAACTTTGCTTTTCTTTGTCCACTGGTCTAAAAGCAGATGTGCACGCACTTCCTAAAGTGGGGAAAGTGCGTATTCCTTGTGCTATTAGTACGAATCCATTTACAACAATATAAAAGGAATAGTGTCGAGCACGCAATAGATACGTACGAGGGAAAATGGTTAGTAATTATTTGTTTAGTTGAAAAATGAAATGAGGATAGTTAATTGTTGGGTAGAACAAGTGGGCTGAAATAGTGTTTTGACTTAAATATATAGACGAAATGTTGTTCTGACGAAAATATATAGAGTAGATGGATAGGTGTGGCTACACATTAGATAGCGAGTCCAATGTGCGCTACACATGCCATATAACATTAGATTGGGCAGGTGATCTCCATTAGAGATTTCACATGATAGTTCATTTGTTATTAGTTTAAAAAATGCAATTACCTTTTCTTTTCTTTGACAATTCACTAACTTCATTTGGATAGTGAAGAGTGTTGAAGAATGATAATTACTGATGATTTTCATATTTAAGAGCTAAATGACAAAAATAGTTAATGGTTTTCATCACCAAGTTTGCTCTTGATAGTATATACACTTCTCACATTTCAAAACATAATGTAAAATATAATCAATTCTGCATTTGAGTTCAGTTGCATTTTCCACCAGCATGTAATTTACCAAGTTGCTATCGTTTCCTTTGTCAAATTATCCCATCCTTAATATTGGATTTCACTTTTTAGATGTATATTTCAGGTTTGCATGAGACAAATAGGTATTTTTAGGTTAGGGAAAAGCAAAATGTAGATTTTGAAATATGAGGAAAATCTTTTATATAGAGTAAAGTTGATGATGCTTTTTACAATTCATTTGATTCAGGGGATAATTCCAAAAATTATATTCACTTTGCATTCCAATATCGATTTACATCCTGAGTTTTCAGAACCTAATATTTGCATTTTCAAGCTAAATGTCAAATTTAAAATGACTAATCTACTCTCAAACTCATCCAAATTCTAAGCCATTCCCCATTTCTCCCTCTTTCTCTCTCCCCTTGCTCTACCTCATTCTTGCCATCTCCTCTCCCCCACACCGGGGGCTTAACTTCAGCGAAACTCAATAGATCCATTGAGCTTGATGTCGATGGAGCTCGACAAATCTGAGTTGAGCTCGACCTCACCGGAGCTCGATAGGTCGCAACTTATTTGGGGTGGCAAGGTCTACGTCGTTAAGAGAAGAGGGTTTGAGCAACGGGGGAGGGGGGGGGTGTTACAGTTTTGCAAGTGGGTTTTCATGGTGGGTGGATTTCGAGTGATGGGAGGCACAAACTGGAAGGAAAATGGCATACTTATAAGTAGGACCAAAAGTTAAATGCAATTTGGTATGCTAAGGGCGCAAATGATAACTATTCATTCAGTCGAAATTGATTTTTGGAAGAGAAATATATTTTTATATTTCTATTTCTATATGAGTTTTAAAGCAAAAATACCTATTTGATAACGACACAAAATTTATACTCTAAAAATAAATTGTTTGATAATGATATAAAATTTCTCCATTTCAAATGACGACGGCGTTAGGCGGCCGGCGACAGGGCGGCAACGACCGGTGGACGGTGGTCGGCGGTGTTGGATGGATGACCGTTCGTAGCAAGGATGAATGATGAGAATAATTTTTATTTCTCATTTTTGTTTTAGAAATAGAAAAATTTTAAAAATAAAAAATTACTTTTGATTTCTATTCCAAACCTATTTGTGAAACAAAAATCTATTTTAAAAATAGAAAAATATAATAATTTTATCAAACGGATTTCTATTCCAAAAACAAGTGTAGAATAGAAAAATTGTTTTTAGAACATAAATTTTAGTTTGTCATGCACCCCTAAGAGCATGTTTATTAAAATTTGTTTTCGCTCCCCGGAACAACTATTTTTGTTTTTTTGTTTAGGGGAACGAAAAAATAATAGAAATCTGTTTGGTAAAATTTTTGTTAGGGGAATAAAAAATTATAGGGAATAGATTCGAAACAGAAATAAGAAGTAGAAAAAAGTAAATTCTTATTTCCGGGAACAATTTCTATAATCTATTTTTCTCTCTCCTCTCTTCTTCTCTTTCTTTTCTTCTTCTTCTTCCTTTGGCTAGTCGCTAGCATCGCCAACTTTGGCCATGGCTAGCGCCGGCGACCAGCCAGACGAGGGTTGGCAACCTCGTTGGAGTGTCGTCGGCCCCCGGAGACGCCAAACCTCACTGTGGCCGCGCGAGGCTCGGCCTCCCCTTGGCTAGGCAAGGTCAACCTTGCCCAGATCTGGCGAGGCCAAGTTGGCCCAACCGCCGACGCGAGGTTCGGCCTCACCAGGCCAAGGCGAGGCCAACCTTGCATCGCCTGGGCAAGGTCGAGCCTCGTAGTGGCCAGGCGAGCCTTCGATGAGCTCGCCAGCCCTCACCCTAGCCTAGCAAGGCTCCAGCGAGCTCGCCGGACCTTGCCCAGCTAGTCGCTCGCCACCGACGACCGGCCACAAAAGAGGAATAATGAGAGATTAGAAAAAAGAAAGAAGAAAAAAAGGAAAAATATAATAAAAATATTAAAAATTTAAAGAAACAAAAAAATTATACAATTCTACCAAACACATTTCTTTCTTAGGAATAGAAATTTTATGCAGTTACCAAGCGTGTTCTTATACTCAGAAATTATTTCCGGAAGCAAAAAATAAAAAAAAAATCATTTTTCTAATAAAAAATTGTTTCGGGGAACAAAATCATTACCAAACGCATCTTAATTGTAGGTTTTTGAAACTCAATATGTAGATTAACATAAATATGGAATGCGATGACGTTTTTTTTAATCAAATATCATAACTTAGGTATTTTAAGTTGAGAGACCAAAAAATCTCTTTCTATTAGTGATTGGAAAAGTGTTCGTTTCAATGAAATACTCAATTCTGTATATCTCATCCTAAATTTCGATACACCAAAATACTTTTAGGATTGACCTTTACTTCCCTATGACATCTTCTATTGTCTTGACATATTTCAATCATCGATTTATCAATATAAGACTTTGATAAAATATCGTATTACCAATATAACACTTTCATCATATGTCAAGATTTTCAGGAGACATCAAGAAGAGTGCCATATGCGTTGGAGATCTCCCGCATTTGGGGTTTGGCAAGCGAAAAAAAAAAAAAGAGAGAGAGAGAGAGAGAACGCCCGTTGCTTGCCTTTTGGTGATGTGATTGTTTATTCTATTATTCAGCACAATAATTGTCGAAAATATCTGCCACGACATATCCCACATGAGGCTTCAAAAACCGAGGAAAATTCAAAATATCACTTATTTATATTATACATGGTATATATTATAATATATATTATACAAATATTATAAAGAGGTCGCCAGAGACCCCACTTGTCTTGATTGGTTCCTGCTTTAAAATATAGTAAGTGGTCACGCGGGAATCGGAATCACTGAATTTATTACTTAATGCAAACTCTTGTTTTTAAAAGGACGTGTGGTACGTTCAGGCAATTTATTCTTCTATGATATATATATATATATATATTTATATATATATATATATATTATATTATATTATATTATATTATCGAGCTTTACGTGATTAATGAAAGAGCACGTTCTCTGCGCCTTCGGTGATTAAATTACACATTTCCCTAAGTAGAATCAAGGTCAATATTATAATTTAAGTCCGCTCTCGGGGTTCCAATTAATAATAATGATTGTGTACATAATACGCATCGGGTGACGCGCGCTGGAGTTCTCCTCATTAATTTCAGGGTGAATTTTTTTAATTTTTAATTTTTAATAAATGCAGTACAATTTGTCAAGAACCGCTTATCAGTACGGTAAGGAGCATTGACCGAATGATATTCGGACATTATGAATAATGTGATAAGAGATGAGACAACGAAGCTATAAATAGTAGACGACAATAGAAAAGAAAAGGTTGGGAAATTAGTTGGAGGAAACGTAGAAGTCAGAGGCTTTTAGTTTTTGGTAGGAGTGAAAGCTATGAAATTAGTTTTGATTTATTGCAATGTTATTTTTAAAATTATATTAAAATAAGTGTATGTTTGGAAAGTTCATGAGAGACAAATCTCACTTTTCCCTTAGGTATACACATATAAGGACATATTAAACGGATGGGTCGAGTCCAAAATATCATGCCTAAATTGACCTATTTAACCCGATTTAACCTATTTCCAACAAATTTAGTAATATCCATATTGCTAAAATACTTTTATATATAACTAAATTTAAGAAAACTCATATCTAAATTAAAGTAAGAGCTAAAACTGAGTAAGAAAGGGTCTATCTACACATATTTTCCCTAATTATAAGATGTATATAAGGTGTATTATGATAAATTTTCCCTAAAATATGAGATTAGGGACTGATTAAAATAATCCCCTGCTAATTAACAACAGAGATGTCTGCAGGTGATGCTTTTTGCGGAAGAAGAAAAGCAGCAGGCAAAGCTGTTTAAGGTACTGGGCCAAGAATGAGATGGGCTTGGGTTGGGCCGATGGATACGGGCCTTAATCTCCCAAAAGAAGCCCACCGATGCTATAGCATTGCTCTCTAGGATTATGCGTCGAATTCATGCGACAGACGCACCTTCAATAGTGAAGCCCACACGAAATGATCAGCCCATATGCCCTTTAACTTTTATGCTATGAGCCATTAGGCTCGCGGCTAAGCCCCGTTCGATGTCGAGTCCGGTCGGATGCCGAGCCCGCTCCGTTCGGCAAGCGAAGGGACGAGGAGGAGGTGGAACCGGGTGCGGAAATGAGAGACGACGTTGAATTTCTCGCGAGAAAGGCGGCGATAGAAAGAAGAAGGGGCGGGAGGGGGGATACAAATCATCGCGAATTTTCATTCCATGCCCCTAAATTTTCCTCCCCTTGGTCCATGTAATCGGGGTTCGGACGCGTTTGGTCCGGTGGGCTTCGGGCCAGCCCATCTCGCCGAGCACGTGACTTGCTCTACCTCATCTCAATCGATCTCATGCACCCACCAGGAAAAAGAGGGAATCCAGGTTTTACTTCTCGAAAGAGAACTAAACTTTACTTGGCATAACTTTTCATCCAAAACAGATTCACAGGTTTGACCAATCCGCCATATTTTTAATTACATTTATAACCCGAATGACCGACATAATCCACAACATTATCTTCTCAAAACGCATTAATCAGCGGTGGTCAGCAGTCAAACCTTACACTCCACATTGGTTCCTGGGTAACCATGGGGGGATGGCCAAACTTTCAAAGCCTCCAAGTTTTACTTTTCTTTTCTGGGCACGGGGAAGGAGAAACCAACAATGAATAAAACAAAGAAAGTAAGCGACCAGTACCCCCAAAATCAAATCAAACCATACCATATATTATGTCACACACGCATCACACATTACGCATTAATTCTCTTTCCCCAAAAAGAAGAAATCCGGCAAAAAAAAAAAAAATATTTCTCCCGATTTTTAATTAATTAATTAATCAATCAATCAATCAATTTCCTCTTCTTTTTTTTTTGGGGGTCTTTTCTTTTTCTCAGTTCGAATTCCAAAGCTAAACAGTCCGCAAATTATCCCCCACGAGATTTTCACACTCAAAGTCGCATCTTCTTCCTCGTCGCTTCAACCCCCATCTTCCTCTCTCTCTCTCTCTCTCTCTCCTCGATTTCCGTCGCCCTGCTCATCGAAGTCCAGAACCTTCCGCAACCTCACCCTCGCGCTCTCTCTCTCTCTCTCTCTCTAGAAGCAGCTTGAATTCGAGCTTTCTCTCTCTACATGCCGCGACAGCCTCCGCCGCCGGCGGGGAGGGGCGCCGCCGTCTGTGCTGCGGGCGGGCCGGCGGTGTAGCGGGGAGGGGGGCCGCGGCGTCGAGAAGGTAATCGGGGGCGGGCGGGCGGAGATGGTGTTCAAAGGCAGGTTCTTTTCGTCGTCCAAGAAGTCGGCGGGCTCCTCCAGCCCCGACGGATCCAACAGCCCCCGATCCCTCGGATCCAACTCCCCGATCCGATCCGACAAGAAGAAGCCCAAACCCACCTCCAAGCTCGACGACTCCTCCTCCGCCGCGTCGTCGCCGGCGGCGGCGGCGGCGGCTTCGTCTCCTTCTTCCTCCGGCGGGTTCGCCTCCCCGTGTCGTCAGACCCAAGTCAAGGACGGTCAGAGGAAGAAAGATTCCAAGGGCAAGGAGCCCGATAAGGTCAATCAAGCTCAAACCACCACCCCGCAGAAGCACAACCCGGGGTCTCTGAAGTCGGGCTCGTCACTTGGGTCCAAGTCCAAGAAAGGGACGGCGGTGGCGGCGAGCCCGGTTGAAGAAAAGGAAACGCCTTCGTCGGTGTCGCCGATACTGGCCTCTTCACTGGGATTGAACAGGATAAAGACGCGGTCCGGGCCGCTGCCGCAGGAGAGCTTTTTCGGGTTCAGGGGCGAGAAGGGGTCTGTTTTGGGGGCGAGTAATCTCTCCAGGCCGGGTGGGAATGGTGGGGATCGCAGTTCGGGGTCGGCAAATTTGAGTTCCGGTAGTGGTGGGAAGAAGAAGGAAATGGAGTTTGCTCCGAGCAGAATGGGTGTTCCTCAGGACAATGCGGGGTTTGGAAATTGGGTTGAAAATGGGACCAATTCCGATGGTGTGTCACCGGGGAGTGTGCCTTCGAGGGATCGGAGCCCCAATTTGCCTGCAGCTTCCAGTCTGGCTAACGCCGAATCATCTTCTGGAGCAGGTATAGATATGGCAAAGCTCGTGCTCGTTATTATAATCCTTCAGTTCTTCATATATGGCATTTGCAACTATGTAGTAGCTGCTGCACTTAGTTGAGATTCTGTTATGAATTGCCTGTTTGCTGAATGAGATTTTAAAACTTCCCAAATCGGTTAAATGTCGGTCGTTCGTGTTCAACGTGCCGATTTATCTTGACTAAACACCATATGACATAACAACGTTAGGTGTGGTCTAACTTCTTTGTGAATTGGCCAACGAGTTATAGGGTAACCTAAGGTATGCGCTATGCAGGATATATTGCTACAGAATGGAAGATATGAGTAGCACAGTATAGAGCATCATGAGGCGGGTATGATTGCGTCTAATACAAGAGAGATATTTTCTACTATCAATAGAGGAAGGGAAGTGAGGATGAAGATGAGATTAGTGTAGTTGCATGGGTCAGGCTGATGAATGAGCCATAACAGTATGGAAGACCAATAAGATGAGTGCGGATGTGGTTGCCTAAAACTCTTTTTTCCACTTTATGTAAGCTGTTGCCAACAATTAATTGGAAGAACGTAAAGGAAGGGTGTGACAAAAACTGGTTACAACTAGTGCAGTATGAGTTTAGTATATGAAGCTGTAGAGGAGGGCCTTTTCTTTTCTCTTTTTTTTTTTTGTTTTTTTTTTGGGGGGGGAGAGGGGAGGAGTTTGGAAGGGTCAATTTCTGATGCATGAGAGAGGATGTGTAATGATGAGACGTGAGAGTTATGCTAGCCTACACGCTTTGTACATTGCCAGACTTAATATTTCTTTCTTAGCCTCATTCTATATCTTAAATTATCTCTATTAGGTAATGTGGATTCATCATGGGGCCGTGCTGGAGACTTGAGGAGTTCTGATGTTTGTACACCTGAGGTACTGTTAAGAGATTCTTATTGATGCTGTTCATGCAGTTCCTAATGCTCCGAATCATCATTAGTTGTGCATGTAATGTGAAAATGGAACATATGCTTATTTATACCTCATATGATTCTGAATAAAGGAATCGGAGTCTCCCCGTTTTCAAGCGATTCTGCGTGTGACAAGTGCACCAAAAAAGCGATTTCCTGGTGATATCAAAAGTTTCTCACATGAGTTGAACTCAAAAGGTGTGCGGCCTTTCCCGTTTTGTAAGCCTCGTGGCTTGAATAATCTGGAGGTACTGTGATTTAAAGCCTTGCAAGTCTCCAGATGATGAAACTTGTTGTTGAAGGTTCTATCTTGTTCTGACAACTTTGATGCTCTTTACAGGAGATTTTGGTTGTAATCAGAACCAAATTTGGCAAGGCCAAGGAAGAAGTGAACTCTGATCTAGCTATCTTTGCGGCTGATTTGGTGGGAATTCTTGAGAAAAATGCAGAAACTCATCCTGAGTGGCAGGAGACCATCGAAGACCTGCTGGTGTTAGCTCGTAGATGTGCTATGACAAAACCTGGGGAGTTTTGGCTTCAGTGTGAAGGTATAGTTCAGGAGCTGGATGATAGGCGCCAAGAACTTCCCATGGGAATACTGAAACAACTTCACACGAGAATGCTTTTCATCCTGACAAGGTGTACTAGGTTGTTGCAGTTTCATAAGGAAAGTGGATTGGCCGAGGATGAGCAGTTCTTCCATCTTCGTGAGTCCAGGGTGCTGCATTCTGCTGAGCAGCGAGTTCCGCCTGGCATGGGGAGAGATAGTAAGAGTTCGAGTGCCGCAAAGGCCTCAAAAGAACCTTCATCCAGGAAATCTTATAGCCAAGAGCAGCATGGTTTGGAATGGAAGAGAGAACATTCCGTGCAGAGAGTTGATGTTCTCTCTCCAGCTAATGACACTCCTAAGAATGAGTCTCCTGGAGGTAGGAATCGGATGGCTTCCTGGAAAAGATTCCCAACTCCAGCTGGGAAAAGTTTAAAAGAGTCTGTCCCAGTGAAGGAGCATCATGATAGTAAGGTCGAACCTGGAAAAGTGTTTAACAATAGGAGAGGAACGTCCGATGGGGATGTTGCTGCAAAGTCTTCTGATCTCCTTTCTGCCCAAGTGTCCTCTAAGCATCAGCAAAAGGCTTCTTGGGGTTACTGGGGAGACCAAGCAAATACTCCTGAGGAAAGCACCATAATATGTCGTATTTGCGAAGAGGAGGTTCTTACCTCATCTGTAGAAGATCACTCTCGAATTTGTGCAATTGCTGACCGATGCGATCAGAAGGGTTTAAATGTCAATGAGCGTCTTCTCAGGGTATCTGAAACTCTTGAAAAGATGATGGAGAGCTTTCAGAAGGATGTTCCACATGTTGGCAGTCCAGATGTTGCCAAAGTATCTAATTCAAGTGTCACTGAAGATTCTGACATACCCTCTCCGAAACTCAGTGACTGGTCAAGGAGAGGTTCAGAGGACATGCTCGATTGTTTCCAAGATGTTGATAGCTCCATTTTCATGGACGACCTGAAGGGTCTACCTTCCATGTCATGTAAAACCCGTTTCGGTCTTAAGTCTGATCAGGGAATGGCAACATCGTCCGCTGGAAGTATGACACCTCGGTCTCCAGGATTGACACCAAGAACCAGTCAGATAGACTTGCTCTTGGCAGGGAAGGGTGCTTTGAGTGAGAATGAGGATCTCCAACAGGTATCTTCTTCAGTTCTTTGTCTTAAAATGCTTGAGCTGCTTTTCTAAGTGATACCCTCTATTGGTTGCCAAACTTGATGTGTTGGCATGATATATGACTGGAAAGTTGTAAGATCGGCCTGTGTTTTGACTTACCTTATTTGAAAACAGCGATGATCTTACAGCATTTTTTTTGGTTTTACTGGAGGAAGTCACGAGCAAAGCTGCAAGACATGTTTGTGGCATTAATCCTCAATTTTAACCCTAAGCAGCCAAATGGTTCCCTAATGCAGTGGCCCATCAATCGGCTTAGACCTATGGGTGACAAACATGCATTCAATACTTAGTGTCTCGGAAATTATGTGCCTGGTTAGCTGCATGTTACACAGGTCAATTATGACAAGTAATCTGACATTCATATCAGAATGCACTAGCTGAGTTTGCATTGTTTATAATCCTCTATGATGAGTTGTTTTTATTAGCTGTGTAGTCATAGTAAGTTGAAATATCTTTTCTACAGATGAATGAGCTGGCTGATATTGCTCGATGTGTAGCAAGCATGTCCATGGACGATGAGGGGTTGTCATCCTTCTTACTGACCTGTCTTGATGATTTGAGGATGGCAGTTGATCGGCGGAAGTTTGATGCACTTACAGTGGAGACCTTTGGAACACGGATTGAGAAGTTGATACGGTGCTTAATTTACTGATAGTTTTGTTTTTTAAATCCAGTACGGTAGTGATATTTTTATTGGATAACAATTAATTTGCTTGCTTTGTTTATTATGCGAAAAGCGCAATACCTTGATGGAAAATTTGGTCGTGTAATATGCAATTTGATTAAAAAACTTAGGGTCAACAACCTTTTGAAAAATAATATTCTTGATGCAAATGTGGTTGCTCATATTTGCAGTCTTTGTTCTTTTCAAAGCTAAAGTAGAACACACCATTCTGGTGATACCTCAGAGCATATTTGCTCTATCCTTGATTTTGTTTGATACCTTATAATTCTTGAATTAACCTTGGTCTGAAAGAAGACTTATCACTCTTATGCAACTTTCATCATTGATTGTGATTGGATTTCATCCTCTAGGGAAAAGTATTTACAGCTCTGTGAGCTGGTGGATGATGAAAAGATCGACATAACAAGTACTGTTATTGATGAAGATGCTCCTTTGGAAGATGATGTGGTTCGTAGCTTGCGAACAAGCCCTGTGCATTCTTCTAAAGATCGAACATCCATTGATGACTTTGAGATCATCAAACCAATTAGCCGTGGTGCTTTTGGACGTGTTTTCTTGGCTAAAAAGCGAACGACTGGGGACCTTTTCGCAATAAAGGTAATGCTTTTTGATTTTAATTTTCTTTCTTTCTTTGTTATCATTAGCAATTGTTTCACCTCCTCTTTCTATTGAAGAACTAGCTAACAAATTTTCGGAAGGGGTTCTTAACTTCTAGATTTTTTTAGAGCAAGGCATGTTAATTATATATTGATTTTTAAAATCAGGATCATCCCTCTTGATGCATTGTTTAGTTAATGAAGGGTCTGTTTTATGAATCATAGTCCTGAAAAAGGTATAAGAAAGAGGCATATTGCTAAAACTTGGCAGAAGATCTCTTTTTATTCTTGGTATGATTTTTTTGGAGGCTTCACCTGTATATTGCTTGCGACTTGCATTATCTGTGTCCTGCTTTGTTGGACAGGTTCTAAAAAAGGCAGATATGATTCGCAAGAATGCTGTTGAAAGTATTCTCGCTGAACGTGATATATTGATTTCAGTCCGTAATCCTTTTGTGGTGAGCAGGTCTATCTATAAAGTTTCTCATTGTCTATATTATACATGGTTTCCTGTATTCATTTGCTTCTGTCTGTCTCAGGTTCGCTTCTTTTATTCATTCACTTGTCGTGAGAATTTGTATCTTGTGATGGAGTATTTAAATGGAGGAGACCTGTATTCATTGTTGAGAAATTTAGGCTGCTTAGATGAAGAAGTTGCTCGCGTGTATATAGCAGAAGTGGTAAGTTGCTAGTGTTGCTTGGATGTACTACTGTACGAATTATGATGCCGTCTTAAGAACTGTGAACATATCCATGTAGGTGCTTGCTCTTGAGTATTTACATTCTCTGCGAGTGGTTCATCGTGATTTGAAGCCCGATAATTTGTTGATTGCTCATGATGGTCATATCAAGGTAATCTTTGAAGCGACTCTGTTCAGTAGGAACATGAGCATTTTCTTAAAACTGTGTCTAGTCATTTATTATAAAAAGTTTACTATCTGATAGTTAATTTTGTGTACAGTTGACAGACTTTGGGCTTTCTAAAGTTGGTCTCATCAACAGCACTGATGATTTATCGGGTCCAGCAGTTAGTGGCACATCCATGCTTGTAGATGAAGAGCCTGAGCTATCAATGTCTGAGAGTCAGAAGGAAAGGCGGAAGAAACGTTCTGCTGTGGGCACACCAGACTATCTGGCACCGGAAATACTTCTGGGAACAGGACATGGTCTGTATTGCCTTCTACTTTGTATTTTGTATCTTTTTTTGTTTTTTGGTTCAGATCTTTTGCTTTATTTGAGATGCAAAAAGGTTGTCCGGTTTTATCACGTATTAATTATTTGGCTACTTTATATCTGGAAATGTAAAAATTAACTTGTTCGTGATAACATACAATTTGTCATTTGTGTTTCATATTCACTCTGTTGATTATTTGTGGCCGAGAAAAAATTGCAAGTAACCTCTAATGTACAGTTGTATCATCACTGATTACACTTCTGAATGTTGCTTTATATTATTCCTTTATTCACTGATCAGAGCAGTAGGGCTAACATAATCACATTTCACTTATTGCATTTCAGGCACAACTGCTGATTGGTGGTCTGTTGGTGTTATATTATTTGAATTGATCATTGGAATTCCTCCATTCAATGCAGAGCATCCACAGGTTAGTTTCTTGTCTTTTACCCAGTAGTTGAGCTTTTTTCAGTGTAATTATGTTATATCCATTTATCCAAACTAACCATTCTTATTCTTTCAGACAATATTTGATAACATTCTTAATCGTAATATACCTTGGCCTAGAGTGCCTGAAGAAATGAGCTCTGAAGCAAAAGACCTAATTGATCGGTGAGTTAACGTCTCTTTTAGTCGGGCATTTAGAGTTTGTTGATGTTGGATAAATGCATCAGCTGATTTAATTTGACAAATCAATCTTCATTATTCCAGAAAAATTGAATGATCAGGAGAGTTTTTCGTAAATAGCCCCCGAATTTTCCATTTTTATACCCCATCAGCGATCCATTCTCTCTTGATCTTTGTTAGATTCAGTTATAAACTCAAATGAAGAAAAAACGGACATTGTTAACAAGATTTTCAATATGGACCCCCCAAAAAAAATAAAAATTCTCAGAGTGCATAGTTTCTGTGTGTTTTCCTTTATGTGCCTTGTCATTTTTGTGAGAACTAAATGAGGAAAGAGAGAATGGAAATGAACACTAAGAGGAGATACTCGCTCTGCAGAAATTCATATTTTGGCTGCCATGATGATTTGTCAAGATGAAACTATAATGTTAAAACTTAAAACATCAAGTTAAAACATTAACAATGTGCCTTCTCATTTGGTTTTAAAGGTTACTGACCGAAGATCCTCACCAGAGACTTGGAGCTGGAGGAGCATGGGAGGTGATTGTTTTTGCCTTAAATATATCTGGGGGAATAATGGTGTTCATGAATTTGATGTCCGGTTATTCAGTCGACTGACAATTAATCCTACAGGTGAAGCAGCATGTCTTCTTCAAAGATATCAATTGGGACACTCTTGCTAGGCAGAAGGTTTTACTATCATGTTTACCAATCAAACATTTTCCTTGCATTTAGTTTGCTGATATTTTGTTCACTTTCATATTGACACGTGGCATCTGGATGACTTTTTTTACAGGCAGCATTTGTCCCCTCTTCAGAAAGTGCCCTGGATACGAGCTACTTCACAAGCCGCTACTCGTGGAATCCTTCAGATGAGCAATTTTATCCAGACAGCGAATCTGAGGATTTGAGTGACGCAGATAGCTTAAGTGGAAGCAGTTGCCTTAGTCATCGCCAAGAGGAAGTGGTAAAGCTAATCAAGATTTTTCGGACTTGTTAATGTGATTGTGATATTTTTTGGTTTAGTATTGACCTTCCATTGGTGGACCTGTTTCGGATGATATGACATGCAGGGAGATGAATGTGTGGGTCTGGCTGAGTTCGAGTCTGGTTCATCTATCAACTACTCATTCAGCAATTTCTCTTTCAAGGTAATAACTAAACTAATAAAATGTCATTACGTGCTATTGTGCATTTATCCAAAGTTGGATTGAGATCTTTTCAACTTTATATGACAACATCATCTTACTTTCTGGACTTTCACCAAGTTCGCTCTTCAGCATTTTGCGATTCTGCGGGTAGATATTAAGAGCTGCTTTGCTAAAGGAGGAAGTTTTCATAGCTAAGCCACCCGTTGTAATCATTTTCCTTATGATCAGAAATCTTATATTATGATAGTACATTATAGGTTTCCATTGCAGGTAAGTTTGGATTGATCTATTGAAATGTTTTTTTGGGGAAAATACCATAAACATACCTCATCTTTCACCTAATGAACCCTTATATACCTTTTGTTGAAAATACCAAATACATACCTGAATGTTACATTTGGAGGCCACTTTGCACGTTCACATCAATTATCCTTATGTCCCTATATATGAAAATGCAACTCCTTTTCTAAAAATGCTCACCTTGGACTCCTAAATTCTTGCATTCAGTCAAAACTTTCAAGGCCAATTGAAAACCAAACTACGAAACCCTAAGCCGATGTTAAATTGAGTTTGTAAGGGGGGCAGTATGGTCTTTTTGATATGGGATTTTGTTTAGAGGTATGTGAATGGTATTTGCAGAAACAGATATATACAAGTGTTGGTCAAAGTTAAGGTTTGTTCTGAGTATTCTCTGTGTTTTATGATTTCTCTGTCATGGCTGCTACCTTGTAGGACATACTTCTATTTTTCGTCTTTTCAATTTTTGCAGAATCTCTCCCAGTTGGCATCAATCAACTATGATTTGCTTTCTAAGGGATGGAAGGATG
The DNA here is from genome assembly GCA_014182395.1 of Eucalyptus sp. ANBG9806169. NCBI lineage: Eukaryota > Viridiplantae > Streptophyta > Magnoliopsida > Myrtales > Myrtaceae > Eucalyptus > Eucalyptus sp. ANBG9806169. Next base: position 6,388,447 of record CM024580.1, read on the forward strand.
ATCCTCCACCGAATTCCAGTGCATGAACGCTTACCTTCCCCAGTAAATGTGGGGAGGGAATACTATTGAACTAGGCTTATGACATGCTCTGGATGGCACCAATTGACCTCGTTGCTGTTTGTATACCCTGTACATGTATGTATCTGAAAGTCCAGCCTTTTCTTTTATCTGATTTTCCTTAGTCGAATTCTCTGTTTTACATATGTGAATATTTGCTGAATGTGATCTTTCTTTTGCAGAGATAGAAGAAGAGACATTGATAGAGAAACCGTGCCGGAGATGTGCTCCCTCTGCGATTAGGTAATGTTTCCACGCCGAGGGGTTCCAGTTTGCCATCGAATTGTTTGTGTGGGTAATGAGTTTGGGTTGTCAATGTACCCTTCAACTTACATGCCTAGGTGTCGGTGTATTTGTGACCCTCCAAAGTGTATCATCTGCAATTTTCCAAAGTTGGCAATGAGAACACATCTCCCTTTTCTCGAATTCATAGCGCCTCATCTATTTTATGGGGTTGTGTAACTAAATCTACGAGACCTTTGGGATTGTCACCAAACACGAGCTACTCACTTTGAGAATGTCAGAGAGAGCTATAAGAACGCACTGCGGTGGAAAATTAACTTCATGACGAAATCTAGATCGAAGTCACACTGCATGGATAACAGACACTAGTAGAAACTGAAGCAAATTATTCAGTCTCAATTTCGATATTTTGTGTGTCGAAAAAGATTTTTGCTTATTTTAGTCGTCATGAATCAGAAAAAAAGTTACAGTCGATGCGTTGGTACCGTCCTTCCCTTGCGTCCGTTGTTTCCTGGTCCGTGGTTAGTTGATCCTTTCTACTTTGATCTGAATTTTTAGTACCACTTGCTAGTAGAGGATAGCTATATCTTTCTAAGGATCAAACGTGGCGATCAAATTTTCCGGTATGCAAAGAGAGCTATTAATCTTTTCCTTTCCTGGAGGAAAGTACTTGTCTGTCCCGATGATCGTCTTAACTTATAAAGCAATTGACTGTAGGCGAAATTGCTTCCTTTTTACTTCCATTCTTGTCCGGGGAAGATTGTTTCCTTTTCATCGTGCTTCTTGTCCGTCGCCTGTCCCTCCTTGTCCATCGCCCCCTCCCTCCTCGAGGAGCGCTGAATTATTATGTTCATGTTCATGAATTGGATGTGGACCATGAAACTATTTACGAGTCTTGAACAATCCATTTTAACGAGTAATTGGAAACTATGTGTTTCTGCTCTAATATACATGTGTTCATATCACGACTTAGTTTCTCATTATCGTGTAAAATGATGATTTGAATAGTGTTTTTCTAGACACGATTACTTTCAAAAATATAATTTTTAAATCATTCATTTTTGATGTCTTAATGAACCTTCCTAAAATCCGTATCGGTCAATTCTTCTCTCCTTTGTTAAGAAGTGAGTCAAATCGAAGTGACAAATGTCCAAGAAAATCTGCCTGGAGCAAGGCATCTGAGATTACTAATCAGATAAAAGAGAAAATCAGTCATACGATCGGCCCACTATCCTCGTGTACTGGTTTTATGGGCGCCCAGATGCTTTTGTATTATGTGGTCTACAAATCTTGTATTTATCCCCTCGGACAAAAATCTGTTCCATGTTAAACATAAAACAGGTGAAGATGGGGGGGGACAGCATCAGCCCAGGCCCCCCAAGAGACAAGAAAAACCTATTTTAAAAATGAAAAATAGACCACAGGGGTGCTCCTTTTTGTTTATTTCCATCCCTTTGACTCCTTGTAATTGGATCTTATGCAACCCATCTAAAAAAGATGAGTAGAGAGGAACAAAGACAAGTGCTGGAGCTTTTCAGGGGCCTATTATGAAAAACAAAAGTTCATTATCATATCCACCATGGACCACATGAGATCAGGCTGATGATCTTGCCATGTCCATGGAGCCGAGTTTGTCAACCTTTTTTGAAGGCACACTAAATTCACATCCTTTATAAAAGTCTCTCGAGTAGCTGCTGGGGAATCCCACATATGATAGGAATCCTATTCACCCACCTGCCACCACCACTGCCAGCACAAATTTCAAAATTTTAAATTCATCAAAGGAGAAAGCTTTTTCTTTTCTTTATCTTTCTTGTTGCAGCTAGTACAAAGATACTGCGTTGGTTAGCTGTAAATCAATAGATACATTCTCACAAGCTTCCCCAAGTTATCCTTTTTTTTTTTTTTTTTTTTTTTTTTTTTTTTTTTTTTTAATTTATAGCAATTATAGAGATTTGCCAACCATTGTGACAGAGAAAGCACATGCTGCATTAACTGTACCGACAAGCCGGCCAACTGCAATGTTTGATTAAAGACTAATGAATTACCAAATTGGAACAGTTCCAAGGAGGTCACAAAATCAAACTTTAGACTTCATGTTTACATCTCAATCTGATTTTTCAAAAGGTCCAGGAAACTTTAAACAAAGTTTGGTGGATCGGTACACTTGAAAACACAATTACACCAAGCATCCTAAGAAGCAACTGAAACATCTCAGTCTGAACAGATGAGAAGTTGAATCAAAAGCAAAAGGGGAAAGCAAAAGCAAAAGCATGAGTAATAATTACAAGAAACCATGATCCAACATACTTACCAACAAGAACAAAGTAACTGATATCCACCCCAAAGCATAAATGAAAGAAAAGATGGAAAAAATGTAGCACAATGGGGAATTACAGAAAATGATGAGGGGAAAAAGGGGAGAAGACTATTGCCTCGTAATGACATTAGAAAGAGGCCCAAATGGACATAGAACAGAAAAATAGACAAGAAAACCCAGCTTATGATGCTGACTGTGAACATGATGTTGCAAGATGATCCTTCGGGAATTTCGCTCGCCAATCTTGGAAATCAACTCACCGAGAAGATGTGTCATCGTTCACTTCATTGACCTGGTCAAGCTGTGGGGCGCGATCTTTCTGCGAGCTAGAATGACATAGCTCTTCGATCTGGCTCCTCACTTCGGACATTGAAGGACGCTTATCGGGATATTGGGCGGCACAATCTATCGCAAGCTGCAATAACTGAACCATCTCCTCCTCAATGTTCTGGTACCTAAGGAGCTCGAGATCGAAGACTTCGGAAGTCCACTCCTCGCGAACAATGGACTGGACCCACCTCGGAAGGTCCACACCTTCCTCGTTCTGTTGAGAGTGAATAGGCGCCTTCCCAGTCAGGAGCTCCAGAAGCAACACCCCGAAGCTATAGACGTCGGCCTTTTGGGAAACTTTACGAGGGTCGGTGACTTCTGGTGCTCGGTAGCCGGCGACGTGGTTTGGAGTGGAGGAAGGCCCCACAAGGTGGGCCAGGCCGAAGTCAGACACTCGCGCATCGTATGATGTCGTGAGAAGGATGTTGGAGGATTTGATATTTCCATGGGAGACGATCGGACCTTGGGAATGTAGGTACTCTATGCCACGGGCCGCCCCAAGAGCAATGGCAGACCTGATTTCCCAGTTCAGCGGAGTCCTTCCTGCTCCTTTGTTGCCTGCAGTGAATATTGCGAACATGAGTTCTACCATATTAGTGCAGTCACAGCCGAAAGAAAGTGTTACAAATAGTTATGCATTTGCGATCAGCTCAAGGAATGAAAGCCGGGATGAACCAGGAATAAGGATTATTAAAAGAGGCATAATGGAAGTAATCGAACTTCAATCAGAAGACAAATAGTTGCAAGGAGCTACGGTAACAGGAAATATCAATGGCCCTAAGAAAAGCATAACATAATTGAAGCTTAGGGAAGAAATTATCACCATGTAAAAGTGCAGACAAGCTTCCCATAGGCATATAATCATGGACAAGAAGCTTCTCATCATTGCTGTAATAGTATGCCCTCAGAGGAACCAGATTCTGGTGATCCATTGCCCCGACTGCTTCGATCTTCTCCTTGAATTCCTTTGCAGCCACGTTGACATCCTTTAGCCTCTTCACGGCCACCGTGATCCCGGCCTCCAAAACCGCCTTGTAAGCCGTTCCGAAGGTCCCTTTCCCGAGAACTTCCGCCGAAGCCCTCAACAAGTCCTCCAAATCAAACGCCCTCGCAGAATTACCGAAGAAGATCAACTTCTTTGCCGGAGCACCAGCACTCCCATTCACTTCCCCCTTTCCACTTCCTGTCATGGCCGCAGCCGCAGCCGCTGCCACGGAGTACCCATTACTGTAACCGCCATTCTCGACCTCCCCGACCGGTTTCTCAGACGGAATCTCCAATTCCTGGTGCTTGAAGGTCGCGACGTCCACAGATCTAGACTTCTTGCTACCCTTCTTCCGGCACAGATAGATAAACAGTATGACGAGGAATATGAGCCCGAACACGCACCCAATCACAATGCCCGCGACCACAGCCCCCGAAAGCTTCTTTTTCTTTCCTCCTGGCTGCCCTGGACTACCAGTAGGCGCGCCGGCAGGCAGAACAATATCTTCAGAGCAAGAAGCCAGCGGCTTCCCGCACAGAGAGTTACCGGAAAAGGAAGAGGTAGCAAAAGTCCCCAAGCCCGCAGGTATCGACCCATTTAACAAGTTGTTAGAAACATTGAACTGCTCGAGCTTGGGCAGCTTCAGGTCAGCTGGGATCGACCCAGAGAGCTGATTGTTCTCAAGCAAGAGAGTCCTGAGCCTAGTCAAGTTGCCGAAACCAGCGGGAAAGTCCCCCGAGAAATTATTGGACGCGAGATTGAGCCTCACGAGATCACTCAAGCCGAACAGCGACGCAGGGATCGGGCCAGAGAACTGGTTACCTTGCACGTAGAGGTTCCTCAGGTCGGCGCAGGACGCGAGATCTGAGGGGAGCGTGCCGGAGAGCGTGTTGAACCGGAGCGAGAGGGTGCGGAGCTGGGTCAAGTTGCCCAGGACGCCGTCGGGGATTTGGCCGGACAGGGCGACGCCGGGGAGGCGGAGGGCGGCGACCCGGTTCCCCTCGCACTGGACGCCCGCCCACGAGCAGGGGCTCGGGAGGTTGACGTTCCAGAGCAGGGTGCGGCCCCCGACGGCGGATCGCAGCGCGAGGAGGGCGGCGCGGTCGGACGCGAGATCTGGCGCCGCGGAGGGGAAGAGGACGGCGAAGAAGAAGCAGCCCAGGAGGGCTAGAATTCTGAAATGCATTGTGGTGGGGGGGAGATCAAGAAATGCAGCTGCAAAAGAATGAGATGGGTATCCTCCGACTGCTCTGTTCTGGGGAGCGGAGGTTATAAATGGAGTGAAAGAGAGTGTAAATGCATGGTTCTTGGCGGTTGGTCCTTGGAGGGTAATGAGGAGGCTGGGGCGGGAGCTGCGATAAAAATGGGATCTTTCTTGCTTTTGGGGTTGCTGCTTTTCTGGGTCTGTGCGTGCTGTGCGGTGTGGAGTTTCTTGGTGAGGAACGAGGAGTGGGAGAGTGGAAGGAAGAAGGAGGAGGAGGAGGAGGAGGAGGAAGAAGAAAAGTCCAGGCTGGATGTGTGGGTTACTGTCTTTTGTGTGTGAGAGAGAGAAGAGAGAGAAGGAGGGATCAATCAGGACAATGGAGGGAACAGGAAAGGGGAAAAGGAAAATATAGAAAAAAGGAGAAAGTAAAATGGGAGGAGGGAAGAAGGTGAGGGGGTGAGAATAAAAAAAGGGAAGAAACCCTAGCTGTTTTGAGTGAAGTGAGGAAGTGAGTGATGATGTGTGATTTACTGGTGATTAGTCAACCTGTCTTTTTTCTTTCGTTGCATACTGCAGCATCTACTCTCTTCTTTTTATATTTTCCCTTATTTTTTTATACACCCATTTTCTTTCTATTTTATTTAGGGCAAATGCTACCCGAGACTCTAAAACATATTTTTTTTTTCGAAAAGATCACCAAAAATCTCAAATTTTATTAAAATGACAAATTTACCCCCTTTTTTTTTGTAATATGAAAAATCCTGAACTTTGCCAACCATGACACATTTACTCCAAACTTTTTTTCGTGACACAAAAAAACCTTGAACTTCTATCCGTGTAACACATTTATCATAAACTATAGACATTTTAGTCTTTTTACTTTTTAATTTATTTTTTTTCTTTTTCTCTCTTCTCTTCGGAGGGAAGTCGGCGTTCGGTGAGGGCTACCCTTACCAGCATCGAGCTCACCAGGCCCTCGCCCGACCTAATTGAGGGCCGCCCTAGCCTAATATCAGCGAGGGCGGCCCCACAGCCAGCCCAGGCGAGGGCGACCCTCGCCCGACGTCGACGAGGGCAGCCCTCGCTAGACGCCAGCTTCCCTTCACCATGGCCGGCAGAGGGAGGAAAAAAAAAGAAAAAAAAAGGAAAAACAAAAAAACTAAGACGAAAATGTCATTGGTGGGAAAAATTTGTTATAGTTTGCAAAGTTTGGAGTTATTCATATCACAAAAAAAAGTTTGGAGTAAATTTATTATTTTAGGCAAAATTTTGAGTTTTTGGCGGTCTTTTCCTAGATTTGGTATTTGGATATTACTTTTATTAATGATCTAGTCAATTATGAATGATTGTCTATGAGATCATGGAAATGTAAATTATCCCTAAATAATGAGGAGATAACAAAAAAAATTCATTCATTTTTTTATGAAATATTTATGTAGTAAGAGTTAAGTCAGGTTGATCGACTAAGTATTCCATTTTTCTTAGAGTCATTTCCTATCCAAAATAGCCTCTGTCCACCTGCCACCTGTGGATTCCACAAGGATTAAATCATTAAAAAAGAGTACTTAAGTCCATCTTTTCTATATTTACTTCTATTGTTTGTTTGGGTTTGTAACCAATGGAAACATGCATAAGTCAAATCAGATATGTAATTATTGGTTTATTATACTCAAGATCCTCAACTTATACTTTTATGACATAATGAATGAGAACCATTAAAAGTCCCCCTACATAAACATTAAAAAGCAAATAATATTGATATGATAAAATCTTAATAAAGATAAATGTGTCATACAAGTATAAATTTTGATTATTTAATATATAATTCGGGTTTTTAATGCCACAGAGAAATTTAGTATAAATGTATCGATGAGCATAATTTAAAATGTTTTTGTGATTTTTTTATGATGTATTTATTTAATCTTTCTTCTTTTTCCCTTTCCAAGAAAATGAATGTAATGATTTTTGGTGGGGGATATGGCCCTAGAGATTTTTCTTTTCTCCTTGTTGTCGTTTCATCATTGCTTTTGCTTTTCTTCTTTTGGTGTGTACACCTCATCATCTGCAAATTTTTCAGACATTTTCCTGGTGGTCGCTCCGCTAACTTCCTGAACAGGGAAAACGAAATTATGAAATAAATACGTTGTCCGATGTTTAACATATATAGTACTAAAAAAAATCAAAGGAGCAATGACGTTATATTACAACTATTTTTACAATTGATTTTGCGAGCATAAACCTATAGTGAGGGGAGGTCCTCATTTATGGACGAGACACAAGTACATCGATTTGACAGTAAAACTTATTGCTACGGTACAATCTGCACATGGTTTTTTTTTTTTTTTCCAGAGAATTTCAGACATTATTGAACTGGAAAAAAATTTTGCTTTTAAATTTTTTGTCTTATATATTTATTTATTTTCTTGTGCAAAGTGACATTGGGTGTCCTAACGGCAGGAAAATGAGGTTTTTGTTTTCTGGTAGCTTGAATTTTGAAGTTGAAGCAATGGCTAACCTTATTTTGAGATTCTTGTATTTCATTAAATGATGTGACTGTGAGAGGAGGGAGGAGAAGAAATTATGAATATTTAATTAAGTGATGGGCTCCGGAAGATTTTTTGAGTCTTTCCCTATGGATCTGTTCAGATGTTATTTTCTCTCTTCCGTTGTAGATTTTGATGGCATCTTGTTGCATCGGTCAGAGTTCGATCGATTAACTTTGGAATCGATCAAGTCGACGGAGCTTCGATGCATCTTCACACGGGCTTTGTCTGAACCTGACATTCGTGCATGGTGCAAATGATCTTCAAATGATTCATACATATAAGATGAATCGGCAAGTTGGAAGTTCATACAATTATTGATCAATTCTCTTCGTGCCATTTTTCAAATTTCCAATAAACGTTATGGTAAAGTTCGATGTAAAAATGAGTAGTTCCGACACTATCATAAGAAAGTTGCACTTGCAATTGCAAAATTTGACAATAGATTGGCCACAATAACGGGGTCAACTTAAGTGTAGTCAAACACATATCAAACAATCGTATTATGATGCATGCTACACTCGTATTAAAATCGATCGGTGGACAGTGGTCACCAGTCTAATCCAGCCGGCAAAATGGTTTTATTCCACATATCCTAATAAAATAATAATTCTATATAAGAGTGTCCCAAAGCCGAACACATTTATCAAACAATGATATTGAAGGAACTTTAGGGTTTTCAATATATTGAGTTTTCATCATATGGATTTTATTAACAAGTATTAGCTCCAAACACCCATATATAAAAAGAAAGAAGCTTGTGGTGATAACGTTTTCCATAAAAGACTTTGAAAACGAAAGGATTACGTATTTGGAATGATTTAAATTATCTAATCAGTTCCGAACTTATAGTACGGATGTCAATTTAATTTTAAACTTTTCAATTTTGTTAATTTTACTAATCAATCCCAAACCCGTTGATTGTGCTAAATACGAGAAATGCGATGTTTTCATAATAATAAAATTTCTTTTATCCCAATAATTAATAGAATTTGGGATGCTCGTTAACAAAATCCTTGAATTATATCATATGCTTAATAGATATTTCAAAGGAACTCCAACCAGATTCTCAATTAAATTCATCTCGAAGGTGTTTTGAATTGAATGGATAGGCATCTCTACCCGTGTCTGTTCCCTAGCTAGCTAGAGACAGGAGGAGTACAAATAATGTGGTGGTCCTCCGTCCGATCTATAACTTGAACCAAGTGCAATTATAGAGGATTTTGAAAATAGATGTGCATCATTAAATGTACCACAACGCTCCCAGACAAGATCCAAGGTCACGGAGTGGGTAATGTTTATTGCCAAATTACTTTAGATCATGACGTCGGATATGGTTCCCGTGAGTCCTAATTCCGGTTCATGGAATTCTTCGAAATCATATAAGAATTATATCAAAAAACATATGATTCGGATTTCTGTTTTTTCTTTTATGCCGGAATATAATCGGAGTCGAAAATTATGTTCTGAAGAACTAAGGCGACGGCAGTATCACGCATTGGTTTACCAATTACGCTCCCGAAAATAATGATTTGTAGAAAATACAAAGAAGAACGGGAAGGGCAAAAAAAAAGCAATAATGGGCTGATAAAAAATGAAATAAAAAATCAAGAGACTCATAAAATAATTAAAAGAAAAAGACAGAAAGATAATGGGAGATTCGCGGCATGACGGTTAGGAGGCCATGCTCTGTCCATTGTCTTTCTTTGCAAACGGGGCTATTGGGGCCACTTCCAGCAACCAATGTCCCTTTCCACGTCACATGCATTCCCATCTGAGATTCCTCGCATTTCACCTTCTGTTCTCTCAAAGAAAAGAAAGCAATTTCGTATCCAATTAGTGAAGAAAATGGAGGGAAATTCGTATATGATCGACAAATTCAGCTGCTTCTGTGCTTCCAGAAGGGGAGGAGAGAAAAACAAGAAATAATTAGAGATGTTCATTTCGTGAAAAATAAATGATCTAGACAAAAACATTTGTCGATAATGAAAAGACAAATTTATTGAATAATTATTTTAAACAAATAACCATCGTCAAGAAAATATTTTAAACAAATGAAGATCAAACGAATGCTGATTTTCAATAATTTTTTTTAAAGATTATTTAGAGACAGCTTGAAGGCTGGCGACGGTGATCCTCGGAGTCAGCTAGCTTAGGCTGTGTAGCAATCATTGCAACCAGAGTCCATTGGGAACCAAAGGAAAAACCCCTCTTTCGCCAGCGAGTTGACGAGGGACTTCCTAACCGACGCCTTTTCTATTAAACTAATCTTGCGTACCATACATTCGTCGATTAAATTATTCGTCGATTAAATTAAACAAAGCAACTTTGAATTCCAACCAACTTAGAATACCTAAGCAGAATAATTAAAACTAGAAATTAGCTGGTCCTTGCTAGAAGCTTGAACCATCATCATCAGAATATTTCAAAAGTTTTAACTCATCGCCTGCCCATCTCGCCGCCGGCTCACCCGGTCGCCACACTCGAGAATGCGTGATCCAATCGATCCTACTAAAGTCTTTATCGGACCTTCCTTTCGAGCCGCGAGTCAGGTCAGAGCCGGCTTAACTTATCATTAGGGTCCAACTTAGATGAAGCCGAGATTGATGCTATATCACGCTTCGAATCGGATGAATCAAGGAGGACCAACCCGTTGACCCACCTTCCAACCTATTCATCAACAGCTAATATCCACAATTTTCTTTTGATTCATGCAATCATTCAAGAGCATAATTAAGGAAAACGACAAGAGGAGTTGAATTCCGTGCTAATGCATTGCTTGAAACCACCAGGGTTAGCTGAGGTAGATCAGAAGCCCGCTTTGCTTTTTAGTCACTTCACAGCTATGGCCACTCCTAGGCGTAGAGCAAGGATTGATAAGAACGATGCACAAAATATGGAAAGTCTCACCAAACCCGAGAGACAAGGGTGGATCCTACAACACGCCTTTTCTTCTTCTAGTTTGGAGGATGCTTTACAAGGAAAGAAACCTGCTGGTCAGAAGGAAAATCACAGAGACGAAAAGAACAGCAGTGATGGTGAAACCCACCCTTGTGTCCAATTACACATCAGTCCCAATCGAAAAGGACCGGAAACTGATGGAGGTGGTGAGCATTTATAGCTTGAAATGCTTGTCGGGTTGGTGTTGCAAATAGACCAGATACTCTAGGTGGTAGATCCATGAACGGTGACTGCTATTAAACATGGTGAGAAAATTCAAATACAACAGTCAATTGATGCCACCTAATTCATTTTTCGTCTTCTCGTGAACATACTCATGAGTCATGACCAGAGAAACGAAAAGCCAATTCACGGGGATATCAGAGTTATTGCGTTGCCAAAGAGTAGTAAGAATCAAGAAGCGAATCCAAATGCTTTTCCAAGGGAAAAAGACTGAATTAAAATTGCCAAAAAGACGAAGAGGAGAAGAATGAACTGATAATTATTGATGATTGGGATATCTTCCGGGCGTAATAAATCCATGTGCACCCTCCACGCATGGGTGACCATTTTCCCACCTTTCCATGGTAGGTAAAAGTATTGAGGGAAAACGAAAGAATGTAAACTATGCACTTCATCACACCTGGAAAAATCCTTTTGAAGCTGCTATCCTCTGATTCTGCTGCTGTCATCATGGGTTCTGTTTCTTTTTTGTGATAACGAGCAGCTATTGGATTTTCCTAGAGAAGTGAATATAAAAATTACTATTAGAGCTAAGGAAGCTGAAATCATGAATGAGGGATCTGGCTTGTTAGACGGCAATGCTGCTGATATGTCCAAACTAACTGACGCGAACCGCTCTCGAGACTGCCTCCACCTGCATGTGAAATATTAATCATGTGGAAATTCGATGAAACTAACATTACAATCATTGTTTTAGATGAGAAATTAAAATACCATGGATGGAGAATGTAATGGAACTTAATAAGGAAAGTGAGAAAATTCATCAAGATGTACCCGAGAAAGTCCTTTATTGAGTTCCAGAAAGATGAAGCGTTGCTTCCCCCACTGGACGAGTTTGTACTGCTACCCCTAGTTTTCTGATTCTCAAACTTGCCCTCTGAACCTTTTGCAATGACAAATAGACATCAAAGCATCAGAATAGACCGGTCAAAAAATGACAAACTGCAAAAACATGGTTCACTAGGAGTTAAAACATGCGTAACAATTACCACTGCTGCCAACAGAAGTTGGATGACATTTGGTAGATGCCCTGAGCGAGGCTAATTTCTTCATAAGTTCCCGCTCCGCATCACTGTAATTATTTACACATTAAGCTCCAATATAATGTGATTACATTAAGAATAAAAGGATAGTGATAATCTTTGTGCAGTGGGCATACTTGTGTCTAAAATGTTTTTCTTGAAGCATCTGATAAGCAACTCTCACATCTTCAGAAGATACTTCCGTGAATTGAGCAATGACATTTCAATATTCATAGTTAATCAGATTTCTCTCTCCCTCATTCTTCAGATATAGAAAGTGAACTAGGTCGCCATGTATTTATTGTCATATGCCTTTTTCTTTGGCATACAACAACAGTTCTAATCTTAATTCTTCCAAGGTCTTCCTCAGGTCAGCATAATTATTCAACAGAGAAGAAAACTACTCGTAATGCATCATTCGTATCTCCTTCACAATATGTACAACACGAACTTGCAAAAAATATAAAATCAAATCTAGCCGCTTCTATCAATTCAAGAGACAATCTAGTTTCTATCAATTCAAGAGACAAAACTGCTAGCTACTTCTGGATCTCATGTTAAGAAGTGGATTTTGGTCAAACCCTAGACTAGACCCCTCAGCTACTAGTATCAAACATCCACATCATGCTTGCGACTCTGGGCAAAGGCCCTGCTGAATTGCCAGGTACGATCAATCTATCTAGATTGACCAGCTGAACCACTACAATCAGACACCAAAGAGGGACCAATCTGGAACATTTCCAGTTGGGACAAATTTTTAAAAATTAATTCAAAGTTTATTAATTTTACTGATTCACGCAATTTACATAGGGATCTCTTATTTGTAAATATAGATTTGTAAGTATGATACTGAGTAATTTTGACTGCCTGGTAACTATATTGTCATATCTGGGCAATGTCTATCTAGATCTTCAATGTGGAGGCAAAATGAACAAAAAAAGACAAATAGCTACCCAAGTTCTTTCATAAAAGTACTATGAGGGCATATTAAAAAAATCTTTAAAAACAAAATAGAATGATATGATATCAAAAAAGTTAGATTGCCCACATATATTAAGGTGAATTCATCCTTTGCATCCAAATAATTTTTGCTGAGCTAAAAGGACCAAAGTTTGCAGCCTTATTGCACCTACTCATACAACCGGATCCAAAGGTAGGATAATTCAACTGAAAGACAGGATCTAAGACACATTTTGGTGTCTTGAATTAAGAACATTAGCAGAAAAATAGTTTCAGGCACTTCTGTCTAAAATCACTAATACCATAATAAAGGACCTCATAAAGAACAAATTCTTGAGCCCCATAGTAAATCAAGATACAACAGAACTCACCTAAGATCTTTGGGGATCAAAACATTGACAATGAATTGATGATCACCTCTCAAAGTTGCTCTGTTGATGTCTGGAACACCCATGCCTGGTAACTTTACAGTTTCTCCAGGCTGAATTCCAGAAGGAATTTGAAGCTCCCTTGGACCATCAATGGTATCAACCTGAAGTTAGATACCTACGTCAAACAACTGGCAAATGACTTCCATTCAGCTGTAAAATTGCTATCATTCTGAAACCTTCCATATTAGAAAAATGAATACGGTGCAGAGATAAGCAAACTAAGGCATTGTGGAATAATGCCATTATCAATCCAATTAATTGTCCATAGAGTTAGTTTTATATTTGGCAGTTCTTCCACTGTTGCTTGATTCTAGAATCTAGAGATCTGTTTTCTTTCTTTTCCCCAAATGAAGAACATTTAAGAGACACACTGACTACTAGGCTTATTTCGATAAAATGAAGTGTGTTGCAACTCTGGACAAGTATATTCTCAAAACAAACTAGTACCCATCTTTTGAAGGCAATGCCTAGGTCTCAAATTACTCTTCTTCAAAAGCTATTCTGAACTAATCCATGGCATGTAGGTAAAACTGAACTTAAGGCAACAAGTTCCAGCCAAAGAAAGGAAATATTAATCAAATTAGTGATGATTAATTCAAGTAATAACAAGGCACCGATTAATCGATCAGAAATATCATGAAGATCCATAGAAGTTGACAACAGCTGTACTTTTGTACAAGTACAATAGGCATAGAGGCAGAACCATGTACCTTTAATATTGTTCCAAGTATTGCATCAGTAAAATCAACATCAATTTTTGAAAAGAGATTTAGGCCATCCCTTTTGATTCCCTGCTTTTCACCTACATGGAGGTCTATGACAAGGTCACCAATTAAACCACTGGCAGATAGAAACAAGGTAGAGAAGAAACAAGTCAGTCCACACATCTTGCTATGAAGCCCACATATATCTCAAAATTAAACCTGAATTTAGAGTGAACTGATATAGGTACTCATATTGACAAGGTAATTGCTTTTCACTGGAGGAGAATAGAGTGCATGCATCCAGGCAAACATATATAGGGGTTGGTGTGCACAGATTCTTGACTTGGCAGTAATTATAATTGAACAAAGAACAAGCAAATCCACCGAGTGAAATGTGTAAGCTATTTAATTTCCAAGGTCAAGGAAAAGAAAAATGCATTCATGACTATACAGGTAAGGTGGCATCAGTTTTTTCTTTTTTTGGGGTAAGATGGCAATGGGTACTTTTATGCAAATTAGATATCCATGCTAGTTTCTTAACCTGACATCTAAGTCATTTGCCCCCTAAATATAACCTCCCCAAGCGTAAAACTTCACCGAGGCACTTAAGGAATTCCATAACAAGCACAAATCATTCCTCAAATGCGATAAGATCCACAAAGAGAAGGCAAACTAAGCCACAACCATAGAGGAAGTTCCTCTGAACAAGATTGACTACAGTCCAAATCCTTGAAGGGTTATGTTGTCTTGGATTGTCTGCTTGCTTGCGTTTTGTCAATTTCTTAGAAAAAATTTACAAAACCTTCAAAAGATATATTTTTTTTCTTGCACTCAAGGACTTGCGTTATTAAGGTCTCATATGATCTATTTCCTTATAACGCTAAGGCCTTGCCACCACAAAGGCAGGTAGATCTCTTCAAATAAACCAGGCAAATGTAGTTGGGATGACTCTTCAAATAGCTTCCACTTACTTAGTTTGAGAAAACCCTGAAAACAACGAACACACCTTTTTTTATCGAAGTTTCCTTCCTTTTGAATTCGCATTCTGGATCCATCATTAACTCCAGGTGGGATGACGATACTAATATTTCTCTTTGACATTATCTTGCCACTACCACCACACCTCCGGCAATTGTCAGTTACAATTTTACCATCACCACTACAATTGGAGCAAGTAGACACCTGGCAATCATCCAATAAACATAAGTACATGCCAAAGAGATGAGAATCTAATGGAAAAATGATGGGAACTCTCATCCATGCCCATAATGTAGTTGGAATCAAACATAGCTTGGTCCACTCTGTAAGTTTACTATGTCTATCTTACATTTAAAAATGTATTAATACTACCAAGGTATTCAAAAGCATAAGCAAAAGAAAGCTGGCCAGCAGTTAAATATGCAATTAATGTTGGTCTTTGGAATCTACAGAAGTGAAGTGTGCCGACGAGATTTGGGCCAAGGTAAGAAAGTATTACTCCATGAAACATAAGTAGCAATAATATGTTTCAACTACTACATTCAAAGGCAAAGACCTCTCATTCAATATCACCTAAGAGGAATCATCACTTGAAGACCACTCAAGCGATAGTCCTCTCTATGGGAGAGTATAAAGTCTCATCTCTCGAAGTATAACATCCTACAGGAGACATAGAAGGATGTCCTCAAGAGTAAATCTTCCCCATGAGGAGAAATCACATTGCTGGTTGCAGTTACAGCACAGAGACATCAACACCATCACGTTGATGCAAGTTCCATAATTAAACAATCACAATTAGAGTGAAAAACCAGTCTATTGGCCATCCCAAGGAACTTAGAGAATGACTCCAGAAATTGAAAAATATGAAATGCTCTTCATGGTGACAATTACCTGAGACATCATACCAAAAGGAGTCCTCTGAGTTTTCATAATCCCACCTCTGCCTCCACAGGCAGCACATTGCTTAATGCAGCTACTGGATTTAGCACCTGTTCCACCACATTGATCACACACTTCAGAAGATGAAACTTCAATTTCCCTCTGACCTCCAAAAATTGATTCTTCGAAGCTCAGGAACAGATCATACCTATAACACAACAGACAAAAGAAATGATAACTTGAGTATTCATGAGAAAATCTTTGGTACAAGGTGATACTTTCTAGTTACCGTATATCAAGTGCATGTCTTCCCACACTTCCTAAATTGAAGTTCAGGCCCCCTTGTTCGCCCCTGTCTCCAAAAAGCTCCTCTGGTCCGCCAAAAAATGCACCAAAGACTTCGAATGGATCCACCTATAGTGAGAGAGAGAGAGAGAGAGAGAGAGGGGTCATCAGAGAAAAAAGGACAAAGAAACATGCACATAGAAAAGGTTTGGTTAAATCAACCCCCATATCCAAGAGAGCCAAAAGCATGTAAAACAGACTGTTCACTCAGGAAGATAGACAAGATTGTTTATTGCTTAACTGGTTAGAATTTTCTAAGTCAGGGAAAATCTTACCCCCTGTGAACCACCACCAGAACCATCATATTCGCCTTGTGAACCCACCTCTCCAAACTGATCATACATAGATCTTTTCTGTTCATCTGATAGGACCTGCACCAATACAAGCTGCACCCTCAGCTCATGAAAGGAGTAAAAAAAAAAAGAAGATACAATGACAGAGCAAATAAATCATGAACGATAAAACAAATTCTGCAGCAACTGGTCCCAGAAGAGCATAAACTTTCACAAGCATAAATTCAGAAAGTGGGCAAGTAGTTCCAGCAACAAATATCCAAATTCGGCAAAATTAAGCAACTAAAGACCCCAACAAGCGAGGCAAAATCCCGAGAATTGAGGAAGCTACCTCGTAAGCGGCGCTTATCTCCTTAAACTTCTCTTCCGCCCCAGGTCCCTTGTTCATGTCCGGATGGTACTGCTCAAAAACCACAACAGACCGAAAACGAAACGATCAATGAAACTTCGCAACCCAATCCGGTAGGCATCCTACACTACATTCCCATAAAAAACACCAATCCATCCAAAGGACAACTAAACGGCAAATCAGAATCATCCCATTTCGTCTCTAACAAAGCCATCCCCACATCACTTCAAAGCAGAACCGTCCGCCTCCGTCCTTCCATACCGCCAGCGCGGAAGGAGAGGAGGAAGCACGAGCGCAGCACATAAAGAAAACAACGCGAAACCCGCAGCAGATTTCTACCTCACCTTACGGGCGAGCTTGCGGTACGAGCTCTTGATCTCCTGCGAGGAGGCGTCGCGGCCGACGTTCAGCGTCGAGTAGTAGTCATTCCCCGCGGCGCGGATCGCGGCGGCGCCGCGGCGGCTCCCCCCCCGTCTCCCGCCGCGAGCCGGAGGGAGGGAGCGCGGGTCGAGCCGGGTTCCGGGGATCTTCGCGCCCGAGAGCTCGGAGCTCGACGAGGCCGGGAAGGAGGAGCGGGCCGCCATCGGAAACGGAGGGAGGTGACAGGCGACGGGCATTTTTTCAGCGCGGATTGAAGTGAGGCACGCAAGCAAGGTGTTTGAGGAAATGACAGGAGGGTTTTGCCCGGGGTTTTTGGGATAAACTGAAAGCGAGGAGAGAGCCACGCAGCTTTACTTATAACTGGTAACCGCCATAACCCACTGGGCAGGTTCGAAAAAGGCCCAGGTCATGGAGAAATTTTGCATTTCACCTAATGCATGTTGAATTTTCATGACCGTTAGGCCTACATAAGATTCATGATAAACCCATGAAATCGACGGTGTGGCTTGCCGGATCCACCACAACCCGTGTCTGGGCAAAGGTACAAACTGCCCAGTGGGTTATGGTATGGCGGGGGCTCCCTCGCTCGCCCCGCCCTACATTTAAGAGGAGCTAATTCCATAAAAAAGCATCAATTTTAAGTTGATGGACAAATCTAACCAAATTTTTTTTTTGTCTCGTGAAAAGGTACAAACTTTAGGTTAAGTGACAAATCTTGCCCGAACTTCTTTTCGTCTCGTAAAAAAGTACTAACTTTAAATTTAGTGACAATTCTGGCCTCATTTTTGTTTTTTTTTTGTTTTTTTGGTCTCATAAAAAATCACAAACTTTTACTCTTATCCAAAATCTAACCCCTACCATTAACTTTCTATTTGAAGTTAACCTTATTTCAGGAGAAAATGTTCTAGCCATGAAGTTGGTGGATCTCATCCATGGTTTTTCTTGACAGGCGGTGATCTGCAACTTCATATTATAACAAAACAATAAAGTCTAGTTAGAGAAATTCAATATGAAGATTTTTTTACTTACTAGTGAAGTATAGGAGATGACACAGTTTCACCGTTATTCTTGAAGGTGTGGCTTAAACAAGAAGACAATGGATGGTATTAGCCAGCAAGTAAGGACAATCAATGAATCAAAGTTAAGGGGGGCCACATTTAGGATTTAAGGGAAAGTTTGTGATTTTTTTTTCGAAACAAAAAAAAATTTGGGCTAGAATTATCACTCAACCTAAAGTTGGTGCTTTTTAACGTGACAAAAAAAGGTTTGGGCCAGATTTGTCCATCTGGCTTGAAGTTGGTGCTTTTTATTTTTGGAATTAACCCCATTTAAGAGTCCTCTTATTCTCCGAAATTTCGAAAAACCATGGTCCTATTTGCGAGTGAAATTCGATATAATGATCTCAAGACCTCCTTCACCTTACGTTTTTTTCTAGCTGCTCCTACTTGAAAAGAGTTCCCAAATCTGACGATGGGCTAACCCGGGAATCAGTTTAGAATATAAACTATTCGTGGAGGCTGATAAGAATTTCGAATTTGAAACCTCACCCGCAAGTTTATTCTATATTACAGTCTCAAAATGGGATTGTATTGTGGGATTCCAATAACATTAATGCAAATCGAGAAGTCTGAGTTTTTGAAGCCATGCCATCAAAGTGAGAGGGTCTTCTCAATTAGCCATGCAAACAGAAACTAGGACAGGAAAAGTCTCAGGAACAAGAAAGCTTGGAAAGATCAAACAAATTAAACATCGAATTGGGTTGCCGAGCTACTTTTGAGAGGGTAGATTCTGGAGGACCAGAAGCTAGCACATTTGCGAAAACAACCACCACCACCACAAAAGAAAAATTCCTTCGATGAATAATCAGGATGGATTCACGAAGACAATAGACGCAAAGTTGCAGATCACCTCACAAAATTGAGTCGGCACACCTCCACTCCAAGACTCATTGCCTTTCATCATGTTAGTCCTGGCAAGAGAGGCGCTACTTGTTAGTGCCTAGCCATGCTTTCGGAGCCTTCGACACTTCCTCCACTTCAATAGCCAATACGAGTCAACCAATGTTGTTAGCTTCTGCAGAACTTTAATTCCGGCCTTCCAGAGGACATAACAATAAATATCATTGAGGAAATTTCTTCTCATCAGATGTGCCGCGAGAGACTGATTGAGCTCCCTCGGTGGGTGCAATAATCTCAGGATCCAGCAGTTAGATAAAATTATAATCTACAGGCTTGAGCCACCAAAACCCCCCGAAGGTATGATTGCTTCTTTAAATGGGAGCGCAAGTGCCTCATTTAGCCTCTACTAACATAGATGCATCCTCGAAAGAATGCAAGTAGAATGGCGAGAGTGCAACAACTTTTCCGATGATGATCAGTGTGGGTGAGACCAAGTTCTCAGCAGAAATTTTATCAGCAAGATCCTTCAATTCAGCAAAAACCTGATGATTGAATGGAAGGCAGTCAGGCATTTTCTCCAATAGCATGCAATTGCAAGAAATACATTAAACCCACATGATCACATGCAAATTTGAGTACCACCAACAAATGCTTGCCAAAGATCTGGAGGCAAAACAAGATAATGGAAGACATGACGGCTTCAGCACACAGTTAATTATTGGCAGCCTTGCCCTCGAGGCTCAAGAAGTTCTTGAACAGTGCGGATACAGATACTCTCTTCAAGGTACAGCAACTACGTATATATAATTACTCACCCAGCACAGGGAAGACAACTCATTGAGGAAACAAGACTACCATCTGGTTAATCATAGCAAATGAAACATGCTGCCCTACCTCTTAAAAGACATGCAGCATCACTAATTTGGTTAAAATGCCGACATCTGATTCAAGATTTGATTGTCAACTTGAGATGCATTTTTCCGCTAAGTTCTCTTACTTAGACTGATCAAACCAAGATTAAGCCTTCATGCTATTTCATCAATCTAGCCAAATCAAAAGCTTTTAATTCCATGCAGTATCCAACTGCTTCATACAGAATCACACACCATGCTTCCATAAAGAATTACTACCATGCTTACTGTCACTAATTTACAGATAATACTCTCATCTGCACTAGGACAAGTACACAGCGAGTATACTTAATAATTTTATATACGATGGCATATACTAGCTTACCACACGTTGTTGGGGAGTGGTTCCACGCTCAACTGCAGCAGCTGGTGTACTGGGTGGCAGACCATGATGCATTAACTTCTGTGCAAGAGAAGGGAGAGTCGAGAGACCCATATAAACCACCAAAGTAGAATCAGGATCTGCTGCATTTTCTGCTACAAAGAGAGGATCTGTTCCACCTTTCCTCGAATGTCCCGTGAGAAATCTAACGCTGTTTGCCACACCCCTATGAGTCAATGGGATTCCCAGCTCCGCCGCTATTCCTGAAGCAGCAGTTATGCCTGTAACAGAGAGAGACAAGCAATTCAGTATCTTCTACAAGGCTAACACTTCCTTCAGTTTTTCGTAGCCAAAGTATTTGTATGCAAAAGAACATCATCAACAGGCTGACGACCAAGTGGGAATCAACAACCAGGTGACAAATTCAACACATTAGGTGCGTTCTCATTGAAGCTCATCTGTACCTGGTATAACTTGTACTTGAATGCCTTGCTGTTGCAGGAAGTCCATCTCCTCCCCACCTCTCCCAAATACCTACACAAACCATGTTCAAAATCCATATATAAACTGGTACAACACCGCATTCCAAGTAAATATCCAAAGAACTGCAGATTAATCAAATCTTAAATCTGAAATATACTTACCAGAGGATCACCTCCCTTGAGTCTCACAACAGTAGCCCCCGCCTCCGCAAAATTGAGAAGCAACTCATGTATCTCCTCCTGCCCACACCAGTACCGAAAAGATCACACCACCTTTCACAACCCAACAATACATTCACCAAAACTCAAACACGTGGTGGACAAAAAAGTAAGCTCATCAACTTCCGTAATGACTGACTCCCAAACAACACTAATCCAAGCAAAAACACCAGCCCAATTCCTCAAACTGCGGTAGAACACAGAAGCGGAAGCAGAGCGACGGGCAAGTAAAATTCATTCACCTGAGTGCGGCTGTGGTACCCAGCAGTCTTCCCCACGTAGAGCAGCCTCGCGTCGGGGCCAACCAACTCCAACACGTCGTTGGACACCAGCCGGTCGTAGAGCAACAGATCGGCGCCCTTGATGACCCTGACCGCCTTCAGGGTCAGCAGCTCGGGATCCCCGGGCCCCGTGCCCACCAAGTAGACGTTCCCGGGCCCGCATTGCTCGCCGCCGCCTGCCCCGCCGCCGCAAGCGCGCTCCCTCTTGTCCTTGAGCACCCGGAGCAGGTTCTTCAGCTCCGGCAGCTGGAGGGCGATGTCGTCCCGCCTGAGCGAGTCGAGATCATCGGCGGCGGCGGCGGCGGCGGAGCCGGAGGAGGAGGGGAGAGGGGGCTGGCAGGGGGAGCCGCCGTAGAGCCACCGGTCGCGGCGGTACCTCTCCGGCGAGTGCTTCTCGGTGAACGGCGAGGATGAGGAGGGAGGAGTGGAGGGGGTGAAGTGGAGGGAGCGGATTCCGGGTCGGGCGCGGGAGGAGCTCCGCCGGAGACGAGGCGGAGAAGCTACGGAGGAGGAGGAGGAGGAGGAGGAAGGGAGCCTGTTGACGAGAGCCATTTGCAGTGGCGCAGAGGTTGATGAATGGATGGAGACGGGAATGTATATAAAGTTCGAGCCTTTTTGGAGCCTCGGAACGTGGGGGAGGAGAGAGAGAGAGAGAGAGAGAGAGAGAGAGCCGCCGCTCTTTCTTTTGGGAAAGACGAGGAGGCGAAGACAGCCTTTGGGACTGTGAAAATGCACATATAAAACGAGAACCGTCTCTTGGATGCTCTCGTGGGTCTTTTCATTCGTTCTTTCTTTTCCTTTTTCTTTTTCATTTTCTCATATTTATTTCTTGAGATAATGACATAAACAATCGTTGAATTTTGAATTAGTGAGTAATTTAATCAACGAACTTTCAATTTGTTTTATATAATCCCTGAACTTTAATTCAATGTGCAATGTGATTCATGAAATTTTAATTTATTCAAGTATAGTATCTGAACTTTTAGTATATATGCAATTCAGTCGTTAAACTGTATAAAATTGTTCAATGTAGATCTTATAATTTAAAGATTGGATTGAACATGTAACAAAAGTTTAGGGATTACATTAAATAAATTAAAAATTAAAGGATCGTATTGTATATTATGTTAAAGTTTATGTATCACATTATATATTAGGCTAAAATTTATGAATCATATTGAACAAATTAAAAGGTCGTGGACTAAATTGCACATTAAACCAAAGTTCATGAATTATTTATATCAATTTTCCTTATTTTTTTTATTTACTGGGAAATTTTTTTCTTAATAAAATAAGATTAATATATATATAAAGATGGTATAGAGAGTAATGTGGGGGAATCTTTTAGCTGGGTTTTAAATAACTAGATTCGTTAGTGTAAAGGCCTTTTAGATGGTTTTTTGGGAATTTACAATCATCTTATTTAAGATTACATTATATGCAATTAGAAAAAGGGATGAACAACCACATAACACTTTAATTTTTTATCATCGGATGTGCCGCGAATAAATAGGAAAAGACATCAAAGAAAAATTCGTTGGAGTGGTCGAACTTTTTTTCTTTTCCGATTTCATTTCCAAGTTTTATTGATTTTGACGGAGGGCTTGATTCGCTAGAGTCGTGCTCATGCTAAGCCACGATTTGACGCCCCTATTTGTCTCTGATGAAGCGGTCGTCTCCTGGCTTATTACACGTGTCGCGGAAGCATTGGCCCCCGTTGCGGCGAATTGAGCCGAAGCGCAGGCGTAAGGGAAGAAATATCGACAGATGAAAGATGGAGGCTCTTGGGAAGGGAAGTAAACTATGGTTTGACCACGTACGACCTATAGCATGGGGAGGCTTCTATTATATCAGTCCATTGTTATTGCGTAATTATCATTATATTTAAAATAAAAAATAAAAAAAGGCGTAAAATGCTTTCGTTTGATCAAATAAGGATATTATTTTAAGTAAGGGCTTGAAGTGCCATTTTTTTTAAAAAATAATGATTTCAAATAGATCTTATTTTAAATAGAGTTTGAAATGACTATGTCAATATCAAATAACCGCATGACATTCTGACTGAGTAATGGTATTTTTTCCTTTGTTGTTCATTCGGATTATGATTGTGCACAAAATTAATTAAGGATTATATTGAGATTTAGATTGATTCATAGAATACATTATTTCCATTTATTATGTACATGTTGTATTATATCTACAAAACATTGTACATTAAAAATCATTGAAGAAAACATATAGAAAAATCTTCCCAAAATTTATCATCTTCAGTCATGATTTCTTTTGCCTCCTCGTTCTCTTTGTCTTCTTTCATGGTATCAGAGCATTGAAGCTCATGGTTTTGCTTTCGTTCGTACCAATTGATTGGCTGCCGAGGAACTCCAATCCTGCAAAATAGAGTTAATCCTTTGGTAAAGGAATACAAAATTTCAAAGTTTTTTTTTCACCACCATCATGACCCAGAATTTACCTTTAGTTTCTGGCGAGCATCCCCAAGAAGAAAACACGCCCCAAATCTCAGAAAATCAGGATTTGATTTTCGCTGTTGACATCACTAGGACTCAAGAACAAATTACTCGAGCCCAAGATGTGCATTGACAAACCCTTCTAGCTCAAAAAAAATGTGGGGTAACCATTTCGAGCCAGCCAATTGCGGGCCATCTTTACCGGTGGCTACCATTTCAGATGCAGCCCATCTATGGTTCTTTGGGTTGAGCCCAAGTGCATCATCGCCAAGGATTCAGGGCCAACAAGGTTTTGTCCAACCCTATGGCAGCCCACCAATCGTAAACGAGGCAAGCATGACCAGCAAATCGAATCCAGTAAATGCGAGATAGGCAACCGGATCAAACGAACTAGGTAGGGGAACAAATCCCTACTTGGCTTTCTTCAATGCAAGTCAGGGAACCGAGTCAAACAATTCGGGTATGGGAACAAATCCCTACCTGGGATTTCCGCGCTGGTTTCAGTGAGCTTGGTGAACCTTGCCTAGTAGGTCGCCGGTGATTGTCAGCGACAACGGTGGCGGCGGTAGTGGTCAATAGTGGACGGTGACTGGTTGGGACGAAGAAGAAGAGAGAAGGAGAAAAGAAGAAAAGAAAAGAGAAAAAAAGAAAAATAAGTTGGGTTTGATTTTGGAATTGTGCTTGGGATAAATAAACGATTTTTTTCTACTACCTGATTATGTTCTGAATTTATTCTTGGGAATAGAGGCAGCATTTCATATGTATTCTTGGGAACAAAATAAAGCATTAGAAATGCACGTATATTACATGTAAATGGCACGTGCATTTACCATTTTCCATTACGATTGATACTAAATCCACCATTGCCTTCACGTTTTGGAAGTTCAATGTGCTTGAAGAAGCGAAATGGGGCACCAACAGGAATTTCCGTATACAGAGGCGGCGTACTCTCCTGTCCATCTATGATCCTTGTCGTACATTTTAAAACTCAGCTCGGTTTTCTTGATCACATTTCTCATGACGGAGTAACCTTTGTGCTATTGAAGCCCACAAAATGGGATACAAGTCCATGGCCCATCTTCTGATGGATGAGCTCTGACGGGCTGCAAATGGAGGAGATGATGGCGTGGTGGGCCTCGCAAAGAAATGGATTCCGAGGTCGAAATGCAGAGAAAGACCGGCAACGTGAAAGCCTTGGCTTAGAACATCTCGAAGACGGCATTATGCATTGGATCGCACATTAGACTTTTGACGCGAACAGCTGCAGTTCTGCAAAGAGTGTCTTGCAGTTTTTTCTTCATCCAAGTTATAAGACAGCCGTTCGCTCTACAATGAAAGGATGGTCCTAGCACTTCTGTAGCCAGGTTAAACCGTTGGGCCTTGTCATTATTTTTCGGACACTATCAGCACACAGAAGACTTTTAATTTGTTGGCAATTTAAACCATTCCTACAATCCATTCTCCGCACAATTCACTTACTCCACGTCCTTTCATGATCATTAATTTGGACAATTAATCAACTTTTAAAATCATAATTACCGGCCTGTATGTCCCTCTCAAAGAAGAACTCTTTCATTTACGCATATTGGATAGTCTTGTAAATCGTTTTCCATGATTTTTTCTAATGACGGGTGTGAGAAGTCTCAATGTGCCTACACAAATGGCCGTAGTGGAAAGTGGTGCGTCAGTATAAGTTCCTTCCTTTTAATATCCAACCGAAATCCCGAAAAGCCACTACAAACCAAGTGGGGATAGAGTGTTGGTTTATAGTGGAACACGGAAATAATACAAGTAGCTAGAGTTGAAAGAACAGAGAACCGTGGGAACATGTGCACAAACCGGTACAAGGAACCAATAAATCTCAAAAGCGGGAAATGGGTAAAAAAAATCTTGACTTTAGGACTAAATTGACAAATAAGAAAAAAATCTAGGATTAAATTGGCACGGTTGAAATGTTTAATATTAAATTAACTATAGCACAATAAGTTTAGGACTAAATTGACATGATAGAAAAATTTAAGATTGAATTGACCACCGTATAATAAGTTTATGATGTTTTGGACAATTATCCTGCTTCCACACAAACATCTTTTGGTGGATCTTGCCACTTTTCATTGACATGTCGTAATTATTGATAGGAAAAGTACCAAAAAAGTTATAAACTTATTGTATTGGTATCAATTTAATTTTAAATCTTTTCACATTGGTATCAATTTATTCCATCCAGCCAATTTAGATTGGAATTTGCTAACGTAGATGCCGGTTGGTCTATTGACGTTGATATAGACATTTATAATAAAATTTAATTATTTTTTCAATTGTTTTTTTTAAATTTTTTTTTTCCTTTTCCTTTTTTTGTTTTTGTGTGTGTGTCTCTCTCTCCCCCTTTTCCTTTGCTAGCTCACCCCTCGCCACATCCCGCAAGGGGACCCTCGCCTAACCCGCGTTAGAGACCAGCAAACGCTGGCAAGCCCTCACATGGATGAGGCCTCTTAGGCTGTGTTTGTTAATGTTCTTTTTTTTTTTTTTTTTTGTTTATAAACAGATTTTGTGTTTTTTTGTTCCAGGGGAAAAAAAGAACAAAAACGTGTTTGTTTGCGTTTTTGTTCCAAATCTATTTTTTTGTTTAAGGGAACACTTTTGGAACAGAAACAAGAAACAAGAGAAACTTGTTTCTTGTTTCGGAACAAAAATTAAAAACACATTTTCTCTCATTTTTCTCTCCTCTCTATTTCTTCTTTTTTTTTTTCTTTCTCTTTTTCTTTGGCCGAGCCACCGGCCTCGGCCATGGCCGGCAACCGGCCAAAGAGGGCCGGCGACGCCGTTGAGGGCTAGCGACCTTGCCGGGGTGTCGCCGGCCCCTGGTGAGGCTCGGCCTCGCTGGGCCACCTCCAGGCCGGCGTAGCCTGGCGGTGGCCTGGCGAGCCTCACCGTGGTTGGGCGAGGCCGCCGGCCCTCGTCGGCCGGTCGCCGGCCATGGCCGAGGCCGGCGACCAGCCAAAAGAAGGAAAAAAAAAAAAAAAAGAAAGAAAATAAAGAAAATAAAAATAAAAATATTAAAAAATTAAAAGAAATAAAAAAAAGAATACAAATTTACCAAACGTGTGTTCAAAAATTGTTCACTTTTTTTTTTTATTCCCTAGAACAAGTTTACAACTTCTTGTTAAGTAGAAAACGTGAATTTTTTGTTCAAAAATTGTTCCCCATAACCGAAACACTTTTTAATATTTTTCTAGTTCTCATCTAGAAGTAGAGGTACCCTATGAGTCATCTTGAGGTTTTTTCCCTAAAACTTGGTTTTTTTTAAACTTACTGTTATTTAATGTTGAGTTATCTATTAGAATTTAGAGCTCAAAACTTGGGAACCGGACCGGACCGGCGGTTCGAGAAACCAAAATTGTTTCACGACCGTTCTATGTGGAAAACCCGACCATAGACCTCCTCCTCCTTCCCAACTCATGAACCGAAAACCAAAACAACTTCTTGTTAAGTAGAAACCATCGGTTTGAATATGAGAAAAGCCTCACAAGTAAGCAAGACGTTATCATGCTCTTAAGGACGGGCTTCCAAAAACATCGAGTCTTGATTAGCACGTTTCATGCGATTAACTCAGATTCTCTAATCTTGACAATGTAATAACTATTTAACTTGGCTTATCTCTTCGTAGATTTCTTCCTTCCTAGAGAAGAGCTTAATTTGGAGTGAAGCATGAGTCTGATATCAATATGATATAAATCTCCATTTCTCAGTCTCATTTAAAGTAAAAAACATTAATGAGGTGGTATAACTTAATCTGAGCTCAATGAAATTTTTTTCAAGTTTCTGAAACAGGATCAAGAAAAATATAGTTCATAAATTTAACGCTTTTGGAAGAAAGGACAAATAAAGATGGATAAAGATTATCAAAAGTTTGATATATTAAAAACACCAAAATAATAAGTAATTTAAACGGGAGTTGATAACCCAAAACTAGTTGATAATTTATTTTGAAGAGACGCAAATCAAACGAGTTCTATTTGCTATCTCCGAGTGCAAGATGATGATAGGAGGATACTCCATTTGAACTAATCGGATCACAACTCCGAAGCTAACATTCCCTTTCAATCTTTCCCTCACGAAAGTTGTCAACATTTGCTTAGAAAAATGAGTAAATGAAAATATTTTCCCTATTAACAAAAAACAATGTCTACTTAAATTTAGAAAAAATGATTTTCTCTTTGAAAAATTGAAAATCATTTTTTCTAAATATGACTAGATATAAGCCCTTGGATAATAAACTCTGGGCACTAGAATCCTAACTCTCATTGCCAAGATCCTATCATCCAGTATTGAGTCTCAAGTGCCCTAGCCTAGCTGCTTGGGTCCATTAAAGCCAAGTCCATGGTAGGTCTTGATGCCTGGGATCAGGTCCATCGAGGCTGGGTCAGAGACCCTAGTAACAATGCTTGGGTCCCCAGTACTTGGGCTCATGTTCATCGATGCTAGGCTTGGGTCTTGGAGACTAAGGGTCTCATGCCGGCCTTGATGGACTCAAGCTCGGTTTTCAAGGACCAAGGCTTGGTCATTGAAGACTTAGGCATGGGCATCGTCATCCCGAGGCTAGCCTTAATGGACCAAGGCTCAAGTATCACGGACCTAAGCCTGAGCATTAGGGACCCGGGTCACAAAGGTCCCATGCTTAGCCTTCATGGACTCGAGTGCTAGGGAATCCAAACACAGGCATTGGGGCCTTGTTTGGGAGCCTAGTGGCCTTGCTCAGGCACCAAGTGCTGGGGTTGGGATTCGTGGAGGCTAGACATGAGATCTTGATATTGGTGCCTAGCCTCGGCTACCCATGCGTTAGTCAATAGCGTTGGAATAGTAATTGTGCATTTAGGAAGCTCCAGATTTTCCTTTTTAAACAACAAAAAAGATTTTCAATGAGGAACATACTCTGCTTACTAGGAAAATGTTTTCATGAAGATTGGGTTCCTCTAGCATTACGGCCCTTACTACAACAATGTTATCCATGAATCAAATTATTTTGTGTATTGGATTTCACCTGACTATCTACGATCCATTGCTTGTGCTCAGGGTAGAAGTTCTATATAAATGTATTGCCGTGCTATTAATATTAACTATTTTGATTTAAATTATTTTCTTTCAAAGATGTGGAATAGAATAACCTGATAAATGTAATGATCGTACGTCTGTAATGCATTGTATGTTCCATAATAGGTCCCGCTTTTCTACCATTTCCCAAGAGTCGATGACTACTCATTACTCTTACCTTGAAAATGCAGAAGAGTTTCGCCCAATGCTTTATTTTATTATAATTAATTCGATTCAACATTAAAAGTATATTGATTTTTTTTCCAATAACCGATTTTTTTTTGTCTGTAAATAATGCATGTTTGATTCCATCCATAAATCGATTTTCTTCCCTATGAGTTTGAATCTCAATAAAAAAATTGGAGTTCTTACTAATGGTTTATATATTATGGAATGAATATACTACATCAACTCACGGGATGATTAAGGGTTTTTATTTTATTTTATTATGTTTGATATTATTGGAATCTACTTGAAAGAAAAAGATTTCTAGTGCTTGACAAAGAACGAAACTGATTGGAGAATTCATTGTAATCTGTCATCTTTAGAACCAAATTACAAACTTCAAGCTCAAATAAAATTGCTAATTATTGTTCACTGTGCGACCACATGAAATGAATATGCGAAATCAGATTTTTGACATTGATAGGAGATCTCAAAAAAGTTCATGAATCCGTTGATGGAGAGAGATTAGAGAAGATTCGTTCAAAAGAAGACGAGTGAGAAATGAATGTGATGCGGGTTTTTTTCTTGGCCATAAATTTGAGACCGGTTGAGATTATTGGAAGAGGAAAGAGGACAGCATGCTCAATACCAGCCGCGACAAGTTTTCGGTTAATCGAAGATCTTTTCCCTTGACTAGATGTCCTCCGCCGTGCAACGGTGCAAACAGGTGAAAAGTTGGAAAACGTTTCTCAGGATATTCTTCCATGTGCGAAGGTGGCAGCCTCAAGACACCTTCCATAGCAACGGCCTCCCTTCGGTCCGTAATGTAAAAGAAAAAAAAAAGAAGAAAAAGAAAAAGAAATTTCCTATATTATAACGTGAAACAAACAGAGAATTCGAATTAATCAGGGTCGAAATATATTCCAGAAAAAAGTAGTGATCGAGATTATAGTGAAATCATTAGCATGTTGCATCAACAAAAAAGAGAATGATATCGCATTCATTCCCTTCCTCAATATGTGCGGTTTCCACGTAGAGGATTTGGAATACAAGGATAAGATCCTAAAACTATTATTTGCACAGACTACGAGATAAAGCCTCTAAAATTTTTAGAAAAAAACTCTGAACGCGATGTGCTTCTTGTCGTGAATCTGCAAAAGTCAAATCAAATTTCAGTAGATTCAAACTTTCAAGATTGGTTTGTTTCGACAAAAACATTCTCCTCATTTTCCATTTAATTCGCTTAGGAAATGAGTGAATGAAAAATATTTTTTTATGAACGGAAAATGTTTTTCCACTAAAACTTATATTTAGGAAAATTATTTTCTCTTTGAAAGAACTAGAAAATGTTTTCCAAATTTTTTTTCCTAGTCTTAGGGTCCTTAGTTAATGAAATGTTTATTCTTGTAAAAAAATAAATTAAAAAATCGAATTTTTAATTTTTTAAAAAAATTGATACTATTTTATTCTCTTTTTTTCTTCTATTCTCTTTTCTTTGTTTTCCTTTCTTCTTCCTCCGCCGTTGCATATCTTGGCAATGATTGATAGCTTTGTGATTGACGAAAATGCGAGCTAGCAAGCTTGAGGCTCGGCCGATCTAGGCAAGCCTGTGGGAGTCGTTGACTAGGCGCGATGGAGCAAGGGAAGAAAGAAAAGGAAAAAAAAAAAAAAAAAGAAAAAATAATTAAAAAATCGATTTTTAAAATTAAATAAAAAAAACTATTTAAAAATGAATTTTATTTTGCTTTGAATAAAGTTATGAGATTGAAATCATTTTCCAATAAGATCCAAATATCAAAAAATGTTTTCAATTATATATCACAAAATAAAGGAAAACTAATCGTATTTCTAAAAAATACTTTCTTAGAAAACATTTTTCTTTATGATTGAGTTTTTTGCGAAATAAATGCACTCTTAGTGAGATTCAGTATGCACTAAGATCAATCATATTCCGTGTTGAACTTGGTCATAAGCCCGGTGAGGGTCCCTGAAATATGCTTGAGAAGGAGAAAATTGCAAATAAATTCTGCTTTCCCTGAACAAGTGTTACTTAATTCGAATTCTGAAAAAAATGGTTCTAAATCAAGAAACTTCCGACCAAGTACCAATGTCCATTCTGTCGAGACGAACCCAAATGAATTCATGTGACAATGCTTTAGCCGAATGAATAACTGAAGATGGCCAAACCATACAATTGAAATTCATTGCATTCCCGTTACTTTTGGACGTTGGAATGCATCGTTCCACTATATCAGCCCGGTAAGTCGGTTTCGAGCAAGATCTCTAAGACAAAAATGTATCAGATAAATACACGAATAAGAGAGACCTGTAAGTAGCAAAGGATTTAGCTTATGTGCCTTATTCAAAGACAGTAAAAGTCGTACCCACCCGAATTTTTAAGTGAGGAATTCGGGCGAAGGTTGAAGAAATGGGATCGGTGTCCCCTGATTCTTCTAACTTTCTCCATGACAACAATCGACATGCAGTAATTAACATGGGTTCATCCACAGACAATTGTATGTTTAGTCAACGCTTGGTGATGTCTTCGGCCATGGCCAGGTCGTGGCTAACTCTCTCAAATGGATGGATGGTGGTGGGGTCGAGTTTGGGTTGGGTTGGGTAGGATCAAGAATAATCTGACTCAAATTGATACATTAATTCATTTATTTATTTTGCAAATCTAGTAATTCATACTCGACTTAATCAATATTACTAAAATATTTTTATATTTAATCTAATATAGGAACACTCAAACTCAAATTGAAATGATAGTTCGAATAATTTGTAAATTTATTTATGACCCAGATATAGCCCACTTAACATTTGTATTATGTTTTGAAAAAAAAACATTCATTTAATGTTTAAATCCATTAATGACTCACTGAATATAATGAATTTTTATATGAATTAATAAGTGAACTTATGGCTTATTTTGACATGTCTAAGTCCGATTGACATGCTTGCGACTCGTGAAAGCATTATTAATGGCATGGTCAGATTGGGGAGGAATGTCGTCAAATTTATTTACTCGGCCTCGGAGCTTCACGATCACGACGCTTCCATGTTTTTGCCACTTTTTCTTTGCTGCAATATGTGACCCATGAAAGTGGCGTTTCGTGTGTCTGTGTTTTGTCAGAAAGTTGGGTCAGAGGGGGTGATGCGGTACCCATGGAATTGCGCGGAAAGCGCTGAGCTGGAGCCACGGTAAAGAATAAGTTGTTGCGCCAGAAAAGGACGAGAAAGTGCAGGAGACAACATATATTTATTTTTTGGTCAAAAGGAGACAACATATTAGCTGTTACAAATTTTTATGATCACAGTGGGTGACTGTACTCCAACCAAATATGCTTATTAAATACAGATTAAGCAAAAAACAAGATTACCTATTACAAATTTTTGCACATTGACATAGAAAATCAAATTAACACTAAAGACACATCGGTACCTTGAAATCTACTAACTAACTAATACAAAAATTAGAGAATATTTTCACAATGATAGAAACATCTCCCGGTCGCATGATTATTATTCATCAATACCTTGAAATCAAAGGCTCAGAATTCATCCTGTCTTCATCCGCAAAAATAACCTACTAACCTACAACAAGAAAAATCCCTAATCCCAACTCTCTCTCTCTCTCTCTCTCTCTTAACTTACGTTTTGTTAAATTCTGGTTGTCCTACTAATTTTCCGGATTGTGCATATCATCAATTGTACTCTATTTTCATAACAATATTAGTCCTAGCACTATTCCTTGCTGAAGATATGAAGTGCATATTTTATATTTCTGTTCTAAGGAAAGAGGAAAAGACAGAGGCTATTAATAATTACATGACATGCATGTGATTAAGTTATTCTAGACAATAGATAGGTCACTTAATTATAATTGAAGGGACTTATTTGTAGATCAAGCCACTAGGCTTTGTTCGTTTCAAGGAAAATGGGGCGTTTCTAAAAAATGGTTTCTAGGAAGTCATTTTTTTTTTCCAGGAAAATGCAGTTATTTTATGATATTTGACTTAAATTTGAAAATAAAGTGAAAAGTATTTTTCATTGTTCAACAAAGAAAATATTTTCCTTTATGCACATTTTTCAATAATTTATTTATTTTTTAAAATCAAATTTTCAATTATTTATTTTTAAAAAATGGTTTTTAAATTATGACTTATTTATTATTTAAATGGATCATATATGGGTTTAAAACCCATTTTGACACCTCTACAATTAACATGGGCATGAATCAATCTTGTTCTCTCCTATTATAGATGAGAATAGATAAGATTTCAACAAGTGGTGCAATCAAAGAAGGTTATATAACTCAACTTTCTTATTATATATATAAAGCATAATAATTTATCAATTCATTAATACATTTTAAGCGCCTACTATTTTGAGCATCCACAAAATTCCAGGGCAAAGAAGAATACCCACAAGTGAAATGCCCAAGTTCGTCCACTGCTGACGTGGTTATGATCCGCCCTATCTCGGTCACGCCATAATCATTAAACGCAAGGGATCAAAACTGTTGCTTTTCTCTCCCCATGAAACCCTAGGAAGCAAGCCCTGGCAAGTCCCTTACCACAAGGTCTCTCTCTGGCTGCGAGGAAGTTCCTTACCACAAGGTCTCTCTCTGGTCTCTCTCTGGCTGCGAGGAAGTCCCTTACCACAAGGTCTCTCTCTGGTCTCTCTCTGGCTGCGAGGAAGTCCCTTACCACAAGGTCTCTCTCTGGCTGCGAGGTGCTTTCTTTGGCTGGTTCTACTATCTAGTTTTGCAGTGATAATGCAGAAAATAACAAGTGACCCAGGAAAATGCCCCATAACCACAGTGCCTTTTTGGGTTCGTTGTGTCTTTTGTCGCTCGTTAAACTTGATATCTAGTTCTATTTGCAGATATTGGACTGGAGAATTGGGATGATTGTTATCATATATTATATGGACATGCTTTAACTCATAATGGATTTGTATAGCGATCAAGTGGTGTTCAAACTAACTTTTGCTTTTTACTACATGCTTTGTTAGCATCATTGGAAGTGCACGGTGCCATAAACTGAAAAGTTTGGTCAATATTCCTGGTTTCATTACTTAATTTTCCTTCAATGGTCTTCGTGTTACCTCTTTTGGAAGCATTCACTCGGTTTACATGCATCATATGGACATGAAGTGATGGGTTTTTTATTTGTTGGGCTAAATCAAGCTTGTCCGCCCGTGTTGAGCCAAACTCAGCCTATATATTAATGAAAAAGGAAGAACATTAAAAGCGGTTTTGACATAATATGTTCTTTTTTCTCTTTTTGAGACAATAGTATACTTCTTCTTGAAGAATGGAACTTCAAGGCTTCGATCAATTCTTCTGAGACTGCAAGGAGTATTTAATTTGTTGCAAATAAAGTATGTCTGTCTTCGTGATATGCCTTTTGCTCCCATTGTCTTTGTGTTATTACTGTTTTGCCCCTATCTTTGTGTTTTTACTATTATGCCCTTATTGTTTTATGTTATTACTGTTTTGCCCTAACTGACCTGTTGACCCGACCCGGATGACCCGTTGACTCGACTCGATCATCCATTGACTGTCGTTGACCGTCAACCGGAGTTGACTGCCGATGACCTTTGTTGATCGACGCAAAAAAAAAAGAGAAAGAAAAGGAAAATGTGTTTTTCAATTTTGTTTGTTGTGAATTATATTGAATCCCTTTTGTTTTGCATTTGTTGCAGGAACAATGATGCGTTTTGTACGTAGGCCTATATTCCCGAGAACAGAGGAACAAAAGGCGAGACTTGAAGCGCTAAAACTTGATTTAGCTAATTATCGGTGGATTGATGGTGATGTAGTGTCACATATGGTTAGGGTCAATCAGATGATACAAGAAATCATATGGAATGGTTATCTTATGCCAGATTTTCAGAAAGTATCGGCCCTAATGAACACTCTTCCATCAGAATGGCAAGCAATATTAGATCGCTTATGGGAGGTCAACGTAGTCCCGGATTATAAAAGGCTTGCAGTAGCTTTTGTGAGAGAATACTATAGAATTGAGGCAACCAAGACTTCAACTCTCGAGTTGAGTGTCACTTGGCGTAGAATGAATGCGCCTTGGAGGAGCCATAAGGGCTTTCCTAAGGTTTTTTCGTGGTTGGCCAATGTGCCTTTAGAATTCTCAGAGGAATTTATTAAGAAATTAGAAGAGACTTTCCCAGTTTATGAGATAGATGAGTATCTTTGAATTTATTTATTATTTCTCTTAGATTGGTTTGAGATGTTTTAGGTGTAAATACTTATTTCTATGTTGATGTTGATATGTTTCCTCTGAATATATTACTTCGTCTTAATGAAAGTTAATATTATTTACTATTGTAAATTATTATTCATGATAAAATCAACAATTGCGATTCATTGGATCCGCCACGACACCTGTTTGGTTAAGAACTTTTGTGACACCAAAGGCTCCCTAACTCAGACTTGCTGCCGGAGCCTACATTTTAGAGTCCTCTTATTCTTTGAAATTTCGAAAATCCATAGTCCTATTTGCAAATGAAATTCGATATCACAAGAGCTCCTTCACCTTACGTTCTTTTCTAGCTACTCCTACTTAAACAAGTCCCCAAAACTAACAATGGGCCACATCGGAATTAGTTCAGAATATGAATGATTTGTTAGGGAATTATTAGTTGCAGTCTCAAAATGGGTTTGTATTGCGGGATTCCAATAACACAAATGCAAATCGAGATGTCCGGTTTTTTGAGCCACCTGATCAAAGGGTCTATTCGCACTCTCGCACTCTTTCATAAGTACTCTATTACCTTCCTCACTTGACTTCAAAGTGAGAGGGTCTTCTCAATTAGCCATGAAAACAGAACCTAGAACAGGAAAAGTTTCAGGAACAGGAAAAGTTTGGAAAAGATCAGACAAATTAAACATTGAATTGAGTTGCCGATGGTGGCCAGAGGGAGTTCTTAAGAGAGGAGATCCCGGAGGATCAGAAGCTAGCACATAGTGAAACCAGAACAACAAAAGAAAAATTCCCTCGATAAATAATCATAATGAATTCACGAAAACAATAGACACAAAGTTGCAGACCGCCTCACAAAATTGAGTTGGCACACCTCCACTCCAAGACTCATTGCCTTTCAATAGGTTAATCCGGGCCAAGAGAGGAGCTACTTGTTAATGCCTAGCTGCGCTTCGGGAGGGCTCTGACACTTCACTTCAATAGCTGAGACGAGTCAGCTGTGTTGTTAGCTTCCACGAAACTTTAACTCAGGCCTTCCGGAGGACATAACAATAGATATCTTGGAGGAAATGTCTTTTTCATCAGATGTGCCGCTGCTCACGAGATTGATTGAGCTCGCTCGGTGGGTGCGATAATCTCAGGATCCGGCAGTCAGATAAAATAACATTATACAGGCTTGAGCCATCAAAACCCTCCGAAGGTATGACTGCTTCATTACAGGGGAATGCAAGTGCCTCATTTAGCCTCTACTAACATAGATGCATCCTCGAAAGAATGGGAGTAAAATGGTGAAAGTGCAACAATTTTTCTAATGATGATTAATGTGGGTGAGACCAACTTCTCAGCAGAGATTTTATCAGCAAGATCCTTCAATTCAGCAAAAACCTGATGATTGATGGAAAACGGTCAGGCATTTTCTCCAGTAGCATGTAATTGCATGAAATACTTTAAACCCTCATGATTACATGCAAATTTGAGCATGAACAATAAACGCTTGCCAAAGATCTAAAACAAGATAATGGAAGACACGATGGCTTCAACACAGGTTATAATGGGCTGCTTTGCCCTAAAGGCTCAAGAATTCTTGAACAGCGCAGTACAAATTCTTTCTTCATCGTACAGCAACTACATTTATAATTACTCACCAAGCGCAGGGAAGACAACTCATTGAGGAAACGAGACTACTATCAGGTTAACCATGGCAGATGGAAACATTCTGCCATACCTCTTAAAAGAGGTGCAGCATCACTCATATGGTCAAAATGCCAACGTCTGATTCAAGATTTGATGGTCAAGGTGAGATGCATTTATCCACTAAGTTCCATTACTTGGACTGATCAAACCAAGATGAAGCTTTCATGCTATGTCATCAATCTAACCGAATCAAAAGCTTTTAATTCCATGCAGCATGCGACTGCTTCATACGTAATCACACACCGTGCTTCCATAAAGAATCACTACCATGCTTACTGTCACTAATGTACAGATAATACTCTCATTTGCACTCGGACAAATACACAGCGAGCATATATAATTATTTTATATATGATGACTAGAGGTGTTAAACGGGTGGGTCGGGTCGGGTCATTAATGGGTCGACCCAAATTGACCCATTTATGTCTAATGTAAATATTTCAACCCATACCCGACCCGACCCATATTAATAAAATATTTTCATATTTAACCAAATTTAGGAAAACTTTTTCTTATGTTTTTTTTTTTTTTAAAGATTATATTACTAAAAACTTCCAAGCAATACAAATCCAATCAATAATTTTTCAATTTTTTTTATAATTTTTCAAAAAAAATTATTTCTTTTATATATATTTTTAAAAACTAAAATAGTTTTATACATTGGACAATTTTTAAAATAATTATTTTAAAAATCGAATTTTTATTTTTTTAAATTACAATTTTAATTATTTTTATTTTATTTTTTAAATATAATTTTTAACTTTAATTTTCTTTTTTGTTCTTCTTCTTTGGCCGGCCGTCGACCACGATGACGGCAAGCGGTTGGCCACGAGGCAAGCCTCAAGCTCGCCGACGTCGGCGAGCTCACGGCTCGCGCCGATCCGACGAGCTCGAGCTTGCCCGACGTCGAAGAGCTCGAGTCTTGCCAGATCCGGCGAGCTCGAGCTCGCCCCTTGTCGGATCCGGCGAGGCTCAAGCCTCACCGGATGTTGGCGAGGCCTTCGCCTCGCCGGATCCGGTGAGCTCGAGGCTCGTCAGCATCGGGCGAGCTCGAGCTCGCCCCTCGCCGAATCCGGCGAGGCTCAAGCCTCGCCCGACAACGGTGAGGCTCGAGCCTCGCCGAGCGTCGGTGAGGCCTTCGCCTCGCCAAATCCAGCGAGCTCGAGGCTCGCCTGGCCGATCGCCGACCATCACCATGCCGGCAACCGGAGGAAGAAGAAAGAAAAAAAGGAAAGAAAAATAAAAATAAAAAAATTATAATTTCGGTTTTTATAAAAAAAAAATTGTAAAGTTAAAGAGAGAGGAGAGAGAGATGGTGAGGTTTTGAGTGAAAATAAATGGGTTCATTTTTAATGGGTTAATAAACGAGTCATAAATGGGTCAGTTCTTTGACCCATTTAAAACCCATATATCTTAGTCTTGATCCATTAAAAGCCATTATGGGTGCTTTATGAAATAAAGCTTGACCCATTAACGACCCATTTAACAATAAATGGGTTGCACAACCCATTTAACACCTCTAGTTATTAGGCACAACATTATGCAACATCTCATTGATCAAGTTAACTTTTTGCAATGAGATGGAAAGATAGGCACCGCAATGGTATTGACTAAGCACCATATTTTAAATATTACGGTTGAAGAAAATCTCGGTCATATCCAACATGAGAAACCGACAAACAAGAAAATCTTCTGTTTTTCTCTCAAGCGAGTGCCTCCTCTACGAATGCTCTGGCCAAGGCCCCTTGCTCTCTCCCGAGCAGCTCCTTTGTATACCGTTCCGCCTCCCCTCAGCCTGGAATCTTTTCCGTTATTTCCCTGCCAGCTTAACATTGTAGAAGGTTCGGACTTGCTCCCATCACCTGTCCGTCGCTCCTCTCTCTCACGGGTGCACGATCACAGCTCTGTCACAGTCAAGGACGCGTCCCCCTCTCTTGCATCACACACGTCAGTTGTGCCAAAGAAGGAAGAAACGATATGGGCTACGCTTTGTTAAGCTCCCAAGGGCATGGAAAATATTAAAGAAATTGCCGAATCGGGAACTATGTTGCATCACCTCAGGTTGAAGTCAACTTGTTCAGAATGCGTGATCATTTGTTGCTAAATCAATGTCTCGACTTATGTCGCCAGCACGAGAATTGAGTTTTGTAGAATGTTCATGTCCACGGTTCGAGTTGAGTTCTTGATACGAATAGAGTCGGGTGTTCAGCATTGTTATGTATTGGCTTTGATCTGCTTATTGCTTTTCGTGTTTCCTTATACCCGTTTCTATGTTCTATATGTGTATGTGATGGTGGTGTTCAATGGTGGTCACTAGCGGCGTTTTCCCGGCAATTAACGGTAGCGGCAGGCGACGAGAGACGGTGGAGAGCGGGCGTTGAGTATGGGTCGGCTACCTGCTGAGGTGCCTACATTTCCATTCGTGCGTTAGAGTGTCGAGCGTTGGTCGAAGATTTGTGTGGTTTTGGCAACAGTGTAATCTTCGGGAAGAAGACCTGCACAGGATGAAGGAGAGTTTCGGGGAAGAAGACGTGCGTAGGGGAGGTAGAAGATCGTTAAAAGGTGATCCATTTTTGGAAAATCCTAGAACAAGGTAGCCTACGCATGCTTCGGATTGAAGTATGCTTAATGCAGAAGGAAGAGTTGAGGGTAATCCAAGTCGGCAACAAGCAGGGGCTAGGGAACGCCCAGCTGTAACATGCAAAAATTCCAAAAATTCATTAAAAATTTTAAAAAAAATGTTAAAAAAGAAAATTTTTAAGAAAATTCTAGAAAATAAAAAAAAATGGAAAATTCTTAAAAAATACAAGGGCTTTACATTAGGGTTCTTTGTTTTTGAATTGTCATGTTTTTTTTAGGGACAATATTAGGATACTTGTGTATTTTTCTTTGTGATTATAGTTGTTCGCGCTTTTAATACTTTGGATATTATTTTCTTCATTTTAGAATGGTTAGGATGAAACCTAGATTATGTCGATAGGTTGTTATGGCATTAGCTAGCATGTAATCGAGGGTTGTGATATGCTTGAGCCGTGCTCATGCCAAGGCACGATTTGACAGACCAACGATGAAGTGGTGGCTCCTGGCTTATTACACGTGTCAGGGTAGTATTGGCCTCCTCAGGGCAAATCGAGCCGAAGCGCCAGCGTAGGAGAAGAAACATCGACGGCTGAACGATGGCGGCTATGGGGAAGGGAAGTAGACTGTGGTTTGACTACGGACGACCTGTAAAGCAACTTGCAAGGAAGGTCTATATTGTATTCATCAATTGTTATTGCAAATTTATCATTATCATTCTTTTTGTCGAGGAATTTGTCATAAAATAATATAGAGAAAAAAAATCCCTTAAAACGAACCAAAATTATCTAACAGAACCTTGCTAAAGGGCAAATGTATTACACATGTACAAATTTGAGGTTATTTATGTAAGAAAAATAATTTCGAGTAAATTTATTAATGAGCGTTTTAAGTCTCGAAAAAAGTTCAAGATAAATATGTTACAATAAATATAATTTAGATTTTGGTGACTTTTTCCTAAAAATTTAATTGGCACTTATAATTTATTTATTTTTCATTCAATGATTATCAATTCGTTTTTTTTTTCGGTTCTACTTTATTCTTACTATAACTTTCATTCTTAGACTTTTGTCATATTTTTTGCGGAGCATAGGAGTTGAAATCCACACATGAAACACATCTAAAACTAAATCGTCTCTATCTCAATCATTTTAAGAATGTGGGGATTTGAACCTCCCACCTCCCATTTTTATGTGGGAAGGGTGGTCACCGGACAAATCCCAGCAGTTACTAATAAAAAAAAGATTGGGTTTTTAGTTGGAAAATTCTGATTTTGGTCGTGTTGTATTCTTTTTCCTCCTAGGAAATTGCGGAAGAGATTCGAAAGCAAAGAAGCATTTCCCTTTTCCCATTTCCCACAAATCAAAAAAATTCCGTAGAAAAATTAAATTGCCAACAAACCGAAAGTCCTCTTTGTGCTGATAATAGCGCTTTCATCAAATTACATGAGAAGATAGTGAAATAATAAAATCAAGGTGAAAAAGCCCAACGGTTTAAGCTGGTTACAATAGTGCTTGGACCATCCTTTCCTCATGTTTTAAAAATAATATTTAGACCAAAATGATATCGTTTTAACCTCATGTTTTGTGTTTTAGCCATGTCAATGCCATGTAAGAGAGAGAAGATATTAAAAAAAGTTACATTAGTATTTTTCATTAGCCAAGTTGGACAGAATCAATAAAATGACTCGATTGTATCAATTTGAAAAATTTTAGGAGTTGATTGCACTTTTTGCAAGTGCATTTTTGTGGCAAGTTTTGCAAAGAAATTGATGCCCAATTTCTTTTATTTTTTCACTTTCCACCCTGCATGGTCACATCGTGAAGCATGTGATTATTTGGAAAATTATCCGCGAGAGACATTGCAGTTTTTGTATGAAGTCAATAGACAAATTTTAAGATTGAAATGATCAGTTGAGCTTGTTTTAAGGTAATTTTGAAAAAGAAAAAGAAAAAGTCTTATAAACAACTTCTCCGCGACAGCTAACAAACATATTTCGCAGGAAAAACTTCGACTTAAATAATTAGTCACATGTTTTACGAGGAAATTAATGCCTTGGAAGGAAATTAGAATTTTCTTTTAAAAAGTGTCAAGGACTGCCCCTCTTAACAAAATCGAAAGAAAGAACGTAAAAACAATACAACGTTCACTCGGTAAAATTATGCCGAAACCGAACCGGATTCATATTCACTGCATCACTTGTTCAAAGTCACTAAGATTCGACTAAGGAAGGTATCTACTAAATAAATGAAAATTGATAATAGCGAACGAAATAAAGGAAACTAAATATTCCTAACTATAAATATCTAAACTTAAAAAGATCCTCTACCTAAACAAGGCGACTATATATTTGGTAATCAAAAAGTGTATCACGACATTCAATTCAATGACAGGATACTTTTATGTTTAATTATGGCGAAATCTAGGACTTGCCCCTTTAGTATGCTTGCGATTGCTCCGTTTTAGTAGATGATTTTTCCGTTTATTTATAGATACCTTTAGAAAACAAAAGTTGATGCAGTTTATTCCTAATACCTATTTATTAATTACAGTTGTTTCCGGCATATAACCAAGAATTTCCTCAAAAAACTAATTGTGTCTAAAACGGGTAAATCACTGGTAAGTTGATAAAATTTCATTGCATGAAAATTATTGGATCTCTTCTTTTTAATAAAATGTGTCAACATATTTGATCACAATGAAATCGATTCTTTTTAATAAATCCAAAAGCATATTATATCAAAATAAATAAATCAATAAACGTTTTTTTTTTCCAACAAATCCCTTTATTTGCAATTTCTCCCAGACAAGAATTATATTATTTGGATTTTCTCTTTTGGCTCGACGATATATTCTTCACTTATCTAACAAGAATTCATTATTTGGATTCTCTCTTTTGGCTCGACGATATATTCTTCACTTATCTATTTTGGCGATATATATTCGAAAAGATAGTTATTTCCTATTTGGTTTGAGTGTATCTTTTTATTTGTGGCAAATATATAAATATTTCCTCTACCCCTTGGAAATTATGCATCATATAAATCCTGCCCCCTCTCTCTGCACAACCCGCCGATCTTCTGCTTTCTCTCCAATCCGCGAATCAACAATGGCGGAGCACGACCAAAAAAGAAAAAAAGAAAAGAATGGCGCAGAATTGGGCCGATCTCCTCCCGGAGCTGCTAGAACTGTGCTCGAGACGGCTTCTTCTAGGGGATTGGTTCGCATTCCGATCCGTGTGCTGGACGTGGCGTGCTGCCGCATTCAAAGAGAGGTTCGACTACCCATGGTGGATGCTCGAGGACAATGAGAACACCAAGACAGAGTGGGCTGAGTTTTACAGCCCCTTCAGTTCGCAAATTCACAGAGTTTTAATGCCGGAAGTGAAGGGCAAGAGGTGCTTCTCTTCACGGGGTTGGATCTTGACTATCGGCAAGGATTGGAAAATCCACATGCTGAATCCCCTGTCACGTGCCCTGTCACGTGCTGACGACATCATTGAGCTCCCTAGTGCAAAAACACTACCCAACTGGAGTCCCGAGGTAGAAGAACAGCCGGATGACTATTGCCGTGTTTTCCTCCGCAAATTTTTCTTGTCTGCAAGCCCCGCTTCATCTCCAGACTATACGGTCATGGTCATTTGCTCGCCCTCCGGACCATTAGTCTTTTGGAAACCCGGAAATAAGGAGTGGAAAGAGTTGACACTCCCGGACCACCCAGATAATGGTGTTTTGGATGTCATACATTACCAGGGGCAATTTGTTGCCCTTGGCTACTTCGCTTGTATATTCACTTGTGATGTGGATGGACCATATCCAACAACTCAAGTTATATTGAGACTCCCGAATCTCCGGAATTTCTTGATAGCATAAATTTTGCTATAAATGAGTACTTGGTGGAGTCGGCGGGCCGTCTATTGCTGATCTTACGATTTGAACAACAAGAGCAACAGCATGGAACCGTCAGTTTTCAGGTTTTCGTCGCTGATTTAGATACTAGAAAGTGGACGGAGCTTGAGAGCATGGGGAATGTATCCCTCTTTGTGGGTTTCAACTCTTCCTTTTCAATACAGGTTGATGAGAACCAGCAAGTTATCAAACCAAATTGTATTTACTTTAGCTGCTGGGACGACATCGGAATATACCACATGGAAGATGGAAGAATTGAGTTTGACAAAAAAGCTGATTATAATTTTGATCCGCCTCTATGGATTGAATCTCCGCCTCTATGGATTGAACCAAGATTTTGAGGTAGCACTAAATTGATCTTCCATCAATAAGTTCAAGTAGGATTTTGTTGACATTTAGAAGTAGCCTTCTATTAGTAATTTTCATTGGTAAGAATTTTGCTTATCTTGCATGGGACTCGAATTTTAAGTTGGCAATGGAAATGTGCATATTTTATTAATCTTTTTATGCGGTATACGACAACTCTTAAAGCGTTGCTTTTGAGATTACACATAGTCCATGGAGTTCGTGCTCTTGACATGTTTTTGAATTATATTCAATTGAAGTCGATAAAGTCAACTAGGACGACATGACTGTTGGAAAAATTAATAATAACTGTTAATACATTGCGAAGGATTAGAAAATAGAAAAAACAAATGTTTGACGCGTGCAAACACAGGATAATTCCGCCCCTTGGAGTACGAAATTCGGTGCGTAAGATTTCAGCGGCTATCTTCCCAAGATACAACAAATCTTCCTTTATACTCTACACTGAATATTAGAAGGAAACAAAACAACTTTTGTGTATAACCCAGCAAAAAGGAAAAGGAAATGAAGGATTTTTAAAAAATGATATTCTCTCTTTCATTCATTGTATCTTTTTTAGATTGTCTTATGAGATTTTATTTTTATATTCAGACAAAATAGAGCCGTTAAAAGAGCTGCTGTAAAATAATGGAGGATTTATTTGAGAAATAAATTAAACATTACAAAACGATTAAAAAGCTATTATATGACCGTTAAGAAGTCGTTATGTGACCGTTAAAAATAATAATGGTCTTCAACGCGGTCATAACTTTTATCGAAGCTAGTATTGTTGCATATTTCAAAATATTATTGAATATCCAATGGTGACTTCACCACAATATTTGTCTAGTATCAATTTAATTGGATTACGTATGCAACAAAGGAAGAACCATCCAAGAAGAGAAAACAGGGACCGGTGCAAGTGGGAGATAGAACCCAGGTCACGAAATTGTATTCGTAACCGTTGCATCGGTTCTAGATCAAAGAAGCAACATTTAGAAGTACAGGAATTCACATATGAAACAAGAAACAGCCCTCTTACGAGTAAGAGGAAGGGAAACAATGCTACCACCAATTTTGCCGAAGGCCAATATTCTCTTCTGTAACC
This sequence comes from Eucalyptus sp. ANBG9806169, assembly GCA_014182395.1. Lineage (NCBI taxonomy): Eukaryota > Viridiplantae > Streptophyta > Magnoliopsida > Myrtales > Myrtaceae > Eucalyptus > Eucalyptus sp. ANBG9806169. The sequence continues at coordinate 6,433,348 of CM024580.1, forward strand.
TTCCGCTACGCAAGCTCACATCATGAGCTTGTGTTGATATTTGATATATAATAATTTACAAGTTATACGATATGTTACTGGATCCACTTATCAAGCATAGGATTACTTGGGAAAATGTTCGCAGTCTCTTCCTTTTGGTAGCGTGCCATGATCAATACGGTCAACAGTCTCGATGATACCAACAAGCAACACTCTTCTTTCTGCTACCACCCTGCCTATGACCCTCAAATGACAGAGTGCCAATTCAAAAGAAAAATATATGAACATGGTTCATTATAATTACCACCCAACTATATGTTGTTTTTGTCTCAAACTTCCAGGTTCACGATAGATCCTTGACTCCTCCGTGTAAAAAATGAATGCCATCCCAACCTCATTTCAACGCAAGGAAGAAATTCGAAGGGAATGCGGTGTTTTACTGGTCATGTCAACGTTCGATGTGGTTGACATTTTGACATTTTAATTAATTTGTTTTCTTCATCGTATGTTCATTACTTTTCTAGTCATAGCACGTGTCATAGACTTATTCTTTGCCCAAGCAACGTTGGCAAAACGCAATTGAAGAATCTTCACCTTTTACATTGAAGAACGTTGCATGCCTCCATAGCCCTCGTCGAAGCTCTCTTCCTCCACCACCCCCTTTTTTTTTTTTTTTTTTCAAATCTAGGGGCTTATTGCTGAGGTGGCAATTTCATGGCAAAAAGATGAGGTTTTTCACCGCCATCCGCTAAGTCAGCTTTTTCGCGAGGCACGTAGATAATTTACATTATTAAAATAAGTCTTGTCGAAATTGGCATTTAATTTGGAGTGAAGCACGAGTGTGACATGAGTCTAATATAAATCTCCATTTCTTAGTCTCATTTAAAGTAAAAAACACTGGTGAGGGAGTTAACATAGTCTAAGCTAAATCAAAATTTTTGCAAGTTTCTGAAACAGGTTTAAGAAAAAAATAGTTCATAGATTTAATGCTTTTGGAAGAAACCACAAATGAAAATGGATATATATTATCAATAGTTTAATAAATTAAAAGCACCAAGATAATAAGTAACTTAAATGAGAGTTGATAACCCAAAACTAGTTGATAATTTATTTCAAAAATTGGTAAATCACTTAAATGAGAATTGATAATCCATATATAAGTTGGCAAATTATTTCCTCTTTGAAAAATTGAAAATCAATTTTCTTAATATGACTAGATACTAGTGCTTGGATAATAAAATCTGCACTTGGGCATCAGAACCCTAACTCTCGTTCCCAAGACCTTAGAATCCAGGATTGGGTCTATGATGCCTTAGCCTGAGCTAAGTAACATCGACATTTGCACACGATATGTAATATGTAACACAACACGACACATCGATATCTTATTTCTAAAAAATAGAGAATTTTAACACATTGGGACACGTTGTATATTAAATGAATATTTTTTTATATAGATCATATATTATCATTTTTTGTTATTATTTCAATCGAATTAATTCGATTCAAATTCAAAAAATAAATAAATAATTAAAATTAGACTACAATGAATTTACATCAAAAACATTAATCCATTTATTAAAATCATTTATTATTTCAATTTGACAAATTCAACTCCATTCTAATAATCCATAAAACTTGAAGGAAAAAAACAATCAATCCACATGGATCCCTTATTTGTTATGTGTCACGAAAGAAAAGAGAAAAAAAAATTGGAGATGAATTATGTGTCACGAAAAGTGAGAATCAAAATAAAAAAGAAGACTAGGTTTTCCTTCTTTCCCCCTTTATTATTTCTATTAATTTTTTTTTTTTTACATATTTACATTTTGATCCCTTATTTATTGAATTTTTTTTTTTAAATTGACCCCGTATGTATTTAAATTCTGAACACACGTGTTGCAATTTCGGCCTCGAATGTCGAGAGAGTTGATCAGATGTCAAATTTTCTAACACATGTTTACCCCAGTGTGCTTTTGAGACTGCGCATAGTCCATAGAGACCATGCGTTTGACATGTTTTATGAAAAATATTATTTGAATCATATTCAATTCAAGTCAATAAAGTCTACTTCAATAAAATTTAATGAGCTTGATCAGCACGACATGACTTCGCCATAATATTTAGACAATATCAGATTAGGAAGGACCATCCAAGAAGATACTGTACAAATATTTGTACAGTATCAGATTAAATGTAGTTTACACCAAAACGGCAGATGAGGAGCAGAACGAGGGAATATTGTGGATTTGGGCTTGTGGGCTCTAAGGATAATAGATATTACCTGGGCTGGGCTTTCAATTTGATGAGTGATCAAATTTTCTTTCTGAACATCTTGTCCACGAAAAATTAAATTGCTGAGTGAGTTTTTTTTTTTTTTGTTAGTCCTATTCTATTTCTATTCTAACTCTCACTCTCAGACTTTTGTCTTATCTCCTCGCATCTCAGACTTTTGTCTTATCTCATTGCAGAGCGTGGGAGTCGAAACCCACTCTTGAAACTAATTCGTCTCCATCCCAACTCCCCTGAGAAGGTGGAGATTTGAACCCCCTACCTCCCCTTCTAAGTGAGTTGACATCGTACTCAAATTTTATAGACTAATGTTTGATGTGAAGAATTTTTTTTTCTCGACTAGCTGGGTTGTGGAGGAAAAATACAACTATGAACGCAATGAATATAAAATTTTTAGGTAATCAACCGACCATTGAGGTTCAAAAGGCGCATAAGAGGGCTTGCATGCACAAGGAAATCTGGCCTGCCCCACTTTGGTCGAGACTTGACCTGAAAATTTCTATTTAACTTTTATGTAAAGGGTAGGCTTGGGGATATATTAAGCTCAACCTTTGGCCTCGGCCTCGAACTACCCAATTATCACTAATTCTAGAGAGGGTATTTCCATCTTTCATAGTGCTTGGGGATACAAGATAGAAGTCCATTGTTTACGAATGCAAAATAAAATGACAAAAAGTGTATATATTAAGTCGGTCTATCGTAACTGAGGCCGATCGGACTGCTTCATTTAGAAATTAATTGGAGGATATTAGGTAAAATTTTCATTCACTATTTGTGATCATAAAAAATGAAAGCATTTTAATCTTTGAAGGATATTTAATAATTGTTTCATGGGTGTTGTGAGAGAATGGTCCCACCAAAGTGTTGAGAAACTAGTTTTAAAGGTTTATTAACATAAACCGGGGTTGTCCCACACACGCCTTAAGGGTTTTTTAACATGTGGCATTATAATTACGGTACAATCCACTACAAAATAATACCAAACAAAATCGTATCATTTTTTATGCTAACACTCACTCTAATTAAACAACCACCGATCAATCGTCACCAAAAGAAAGAAAGAAAGATTCACCCTTTTGGAGCTAAGCAAAAAGGACACTAATTAAGCTAGTTAGCTACAAGCTAAACTTAATTGAAAGTCGATGTCCATGTTAAACGCCCAAGCGACAATTACCAAGTGCCATCCTCTTCTTCAGCACGTTTCAATTGCATAACTGACCGTACGATCTCATCTTTCTTTGCTTGATCAGGGAGACCAAGAAGCTGTAAGCAAATGTAATCTGCCGTGAGCGGTTCACCGAATGGACAAAACAGAAGTGCAAAAACGGCAGATAACAGTGAATGCAATGAACGATTTGTGGATTAGTAAGGCCTTGAAAATATTAGCCATGATGAAGAGCGGCGCATTAGCAAAGTATGCCGAAAAAGTATCAATTTCACATTGGATCGGCCCTCTGCCATGACATCCTTCCAAGCTAACTCTCGTCTGTTGGTGAATGAGCAACCGAGTAATAAGAAGTAATTTCGCTTCATTTCTCAGTTGGACTGCACCCTAAGCAGGGAAACGAGCAAACTAACATTTGAACGAGGGAAATCACCTGATAACAATTGACAGGGATGTCGACAGACGCCGATAGTGAGCGAAATGCGGAAGAGACAGCGAGGCATTCCGATTGAGGTTGCCATGGCTGCACATGGAAGAAGAGGTAGAGACATCAGCCGCTACACAAGCCAACAGCACCATAAGAGCGATGATTTGGGGAAACTTCAAGAGCTAGGGTCTTCACGGTTAGAAAAACTCAATTATCGGAGTCGATAAATAAAGGAAAATTCTTTCTCAATATATATCCAAGTAATTTATTTATACTCAAGAGATGTTGACTAAACAAGGAATCTACTAAATAAATGAAAATAATAAACTAAATATCTCTAACTATAAATATCTAAACTTAAAAGATTCTCTACCTAAACAATGGGACTGTATATTTGGTAATCAAAAAGTGTATCACGATTTTCAAATCAATGATAGAATACTTTTATTTTTAATTATGGCGAAATCTAGGACTCGCCCCTTTAGCATCCTTGCGATTGCTCCGTTTTAGTAGATGATTTTTAAGTTAATTTATAGATACCATTAGAAAATAAAAGGTAGCCTATTCCTAATACCTATTTATTAATCAGTCATTTCTGACATATAACTGAGAATTTCCTCAAAAAAATAATTATGTCTAAAATAGGTGAACCATTGGCAAGTCGATAAAATTTCACGGCATGAAAATCATCGGATCTCTTCTTTTTAATAAAATGTCTCTAACATATTTGGTCGACCGCAATTCCAGCAGTGGGGTGCAATAAATAGGGCCGTGGGACCATCCCTTGCTACTGCCGCCGTAGTGATCAGCATGAAAATGTGGGAAAGAATATGCCGAACATCCTTCAACACAACAAGAGCGGAATGAGTGCATCAACAATGAATGGCGTCCCTAAGAAAACACCAAAACATGTCCCGACGAGCCATTTTCACTCAACAAATTCAACCCCAAAATAATAATAATAATAATAATAATAATAATAAGTTTCTGCATTTGGGGATCCATCAACACTGGTGTGTAAGTACGCATTAAAAAACCAAGACCACTCTCAGCTCTGTAAAATGTGCATCCATCACTACCGGGTGAAAAGAAGGAATTATCAAGCACCAAGAAAGTCCCGACCTTGAATCTTTTGTAGAAGGGACAGAGCTCCAACGTTGCTCCCCCATTCAACGTCCTTAACCTCTCAATCGCCGGAGCCAACTCCAGCTCCAGCTCCAACGAAGCAACAATCCCTCCTCCACCTCCGACCCCTTTCCTCTTCAATCCCACATGTGGAGAAGTCGCTAGAAACTTGCTCAGCCTTGTGGCCAGATCTTCAGCGTTGCGACTCCTACTTCCGCCATAGGTGGAAGTCGAGGAGGATCGGGATGAGTGATGTTTTTCTGTTTCATGCTTAGATGCATCACCGCCACTCGCCATGTTCATTGTTGTGGCTGCTCCGCTGTGGCTCCTGTGTTCGGGCAGTGGGCTTTGATGCTGGCTTCACAGTCTCCTTTGCCTGGGCTTCACCGGCCAAAGAGAGATCAGCGCTCCTCAACCTACAGCTCATGGCGGTAGTAAGAGCCGCCTTAGATGCGCGGTGGACGGACTTCACTTGCGCCTCAAGTCCCTTCACCTCGAACAGCTGCTTGCGCTGCAAGATAATGGTTTTCTTTTGTATTTATTTATATAATTAGATGAGGGAAAATGGGAATGGTGTCAATTTTGAAAAGCAAAAAAAAAAAAGTAAGAGAACCAATTGTATATTTATACAATTGATTTATGTCAATAACCCTTTAAACCTAGCTTTTTAATACTTTGGTAGCACAATTCTCTCTCAGCACCCGTGAAACTATTATTAAATATCTTTCAAGAATAAAATGCTCTCCTTTTATGATCACGAGTAGTGAGTGAAAATTGTACCAAATATCCTCAAAATAATTTTATAGGTGAAGCGATCTAATCGGCCTTAATTACATTAGAATGGTTTGATATGCTCTTTTTGTTGTTGTATTTTGCATCGGTATATAATGGACTTTTATCTTGCATTCCCAAGCACAATGATGAAGGGAAATACTCTTTGCAAAATTATTGTTTATTGGGCCAAGGCCGAGTCCAAGTCCAAAGGTCAAGCTTAATATATCCCCCATGCTTGATCTTAACATAAATAGTTAGAAGTTTTCGGGTTGAGTTTAGGCCAAAGTAGGGCCGGTTGGACTTCCTTGCATTAGTATGCTCTTTTTGTTGTTGTATTTTGCACTAGTATATAATGGACTTCTATCATGCATCCCCAAACAAGATGATGGAGGAAAATACTCTCTTTAGAATTACTGTTTATTGGGCAGGCCGAGGCCGAGTTCGAAGGTCAAGCTTAATATATCCCCCACGCGTACCCTTAACATATATAGTTGGAAGTTTTGGGTCAAGTTTAGGCCAAAGTAGGGCCGGTTGGACTTCCTTGCATTAGTATGCTCTTTTTGTTGTTGTATCTTGCACTAGTATATAATGGACTTCTATCATGCATCCCCAAACACGATGATGGAGGAAAATACTCTTTTCTGAATTACTGTTTATTGGGCAAGCCGAGGCTGAGTCCGAGTTCAAAGGTCAAGCTTAATATTTCCCCCACGCGTACCCTTAACATAAATAGTTGGAAGTTTTTGGGTCAAATTTAGGCCAAAGTAGGGCTAGTTGGACTTCCTCGTGTAGGCAGCCCAGCTTATTTGCCTTTTGAGCCTCGATGGCCATTCGTCCATTGATTACCTATACATTTTATTTTTATCATTAGAAACTACGTTGGTTGCGTTCATAGTGGTTTTTTTCCTCCACAACCCAGCGAATCGGCTGAAAAATCATCACATATTAATCCATAAAATTTTGATGCAATGTTAGCTGACTTCGACAATTTGACATTTCATTAACAAAATGTTCAAAAAGAAGATCTGGTCGCTTATCGAATCGAAGGCCCAGCCCAAGCCATATCCATTATCCATCGAGGCCACAGACCTGAATCCACAATATTCCCCAGCTCTGTTTCTCGTCTACAAATCCATGATGGTCCTTTCCATTCAATTTGGGCTATTTAATGAAATCAATTAAATTATGACTCCTTTTGTTTTGCACGTATTTAAACTTAATTACATATGGGCTATTAAGTAGGCATAATAATTTGCCAATATAACAGCTAAATAATTTATATCAATTGCTTATCTAGGCTTTTCTTTTCATGGCAGAAGAAGCCTTTTGTCAGTTATTACTACTTACATTTTTCAAATAACATTAATGTATCGAACATTATGATGATAAGGCCAATGAAGAACCCGACTTGCAAAAAATCACAGGCGCATTAGAAATCAAGGCCAACTCCATTCAATTTGACCGTCACATCTAAAGTTTACTCCTCTTCTTCATTGATATAATTACACGTGCCTATTAATTAGGGAAAATGCCAAAAGAATTTGTGAAGTGAGATAATTTCTCAAAGTTTTCGGCAAAATGATGTTACTCGGAAAGTGTGTGGACCTTTTCCGACAATGGAAACTATTTCATGCATTTTTATAGTTCAATAACAGGAATTGTTTCACGTTTTCTTTTTTTTTTTTTTTTTTGATTGCCGTGCAAAAAGAGATAATTTGGCAATATGAAGCAAATTCAAGTATCCAAAAGGCTCTTTCTGTAAGCAAGATTAGCATGAATAAAGTTCGGGCCACTAAAATTATATTCGATTAATTATGGAAAACTATGTTTGCCTATTTTCATGCTTCTCAATTTTCTTGCTCTTCCTCAGATTAATCTTTTAATCTCATCGCCTAACCCAAACTTTCGTAATCTGATAAATTCTATATTACTATAGCAAACGAATTGGTAGCAAATTGCAATAGGTTCTCCGTCTAAAGTTCAAAAGAGCAAGTGATTCACTAATCAACTAAAATTTCAAAGTGTGGTAGATGTTGCTTCCTGACAACTTTACACTTATTTTGACAAATATTTACTCAAAACTTTTTGTTTGACACGCTTTTGAGCATTCCTTAAAATCGTATATGATTATAATACCGGTAGAAGAGCATACGCTTAAGTTCATGAAAGTAAAGTGAAAAAGTTCCAAGGTATGGTGAATTGAAATATCTACAATTTTAAATCTTTGGAAAATTAAGCAAATAATTCTAAATGAGAAAGATTCAATCGTGAATTAAAAATTTGTTAAGTCGAAGATTTATGGGATTGCATGATAATTACATTAGGATCCAGGAATTTCAAATCTTAATATCATGCATTGGCTCATGGAGCTTCCTTGTGAAAGCTGGTCATTGGAAATATTCTCATATTTATAGGGAAAAAGTCATTAAAAACCCTAAACTATATCCCTTGTAGCACATTTATCTACAATTTTTTTTTAACATGAAACACGCCAAACTATACTCATTATAACATATTTACCATAAATTCTCTTTTTCCTTATGATATAAAAAATCTCATGTATCCATGTGATATATTTATCCTTACTCAAAATTTCATTAGATGATTTTTTAGCCAAAATGACTTGTTTTTATTTGACTTAAGTCTCGTGAGCACAATGTGTCACACAAGTATAAATTTAGAATTTTTTACATCACAAAAAAAAAAAAAAAAAAAAATTAAAGATAAATATGTCATGGTGAGTATAATTTGGGTTCTTTAGGTTTGCTTGTTAACTTGTCCAATAGTGACTGATTCTATTTTTTATTTCTGGAAACAAGAAAAAAAAAAATATCCGTTTCATAAATTTTTATTTCGGAGAACAAATTTATTCTTGGAAATAGATTTGGAATAGAATCAATAGGTAAAAGAAAGTTGCTTCCTTGTTCTTGGGAATAATTTCAAAATCAAGTCCAACCTATTTTTCTTTTTGCTCTTTTATTTTATTATTTTCTCCTTCTCTCTTCTTCTTCTTCCTCCTAGTCGAGTCCGGGCCGGTTGCCGCTTGCCGCCGGCAATTGTCAAAGGCTTGGCCTCGCCAAATGGCATGAGGTCGGCCTCACTCGACTTGGTGAGGCCTAGTCTCACGTAGACTGGCAAGGCTTGATCTCACCTAAGCAACACAAGGTCAGCTACGCCCTAGCCGCACCGGTGGCTAGGCGAGGCTCTCCTCACCAAATTGGGCAAGGCTCGGCCTCGCCAGGCCAGGGCGAGGCTAAGTCTCCTAGTGGCTAAGCGAGCCTTTGACAATCGACCACAAAGAAAGAGGAAGAAGAAAAGAAAGGGAAAAAGAAAAAGAAAAAGAGAAAATAGAAAAATAAGAAAAATATAATAAAAGTATTAAAAATTGAAAGAAACAAAAAAAAAAAAATTAAAAGTCCTACCAAATACAAATCTATTTCGAGGATAAAAATTTTGAACAATCACCAAACGCATTCAAATACTCAGAAATCATTCTTGGGAACATAATAAAAATAATCATTTTTGAATGGAAATTGTTCCGATACATAATGGTTACCAAACGAACCCTTAGTGGTTTTTCTTTTTTTTTTTTTTTTTTTTTTTTTTTTTATGACATCAATGTGTGTGTGTGTGTATATATATATATATATATATATATATTGTGCTAAAGATAATGTCAAATTCTTCACCAGTAAGTTCCGACGTCACGCAAGGCAAAAGGCCTTGAGATTTATGGTAAAAAAAATTGAGGTGATGAAACAAACAAAATTTACGTATTTTTCTTATTTTTCTATGGAAATTGATATAATAATTTATTTCAAGAGAAACACAATTCTTCATGTCGAGTTGAATATTTTTAGAGGTTCTTTTTTATTCACAATTATTTTCTTAACTAACACTAGCTCTCGACCATATGCTATGAGCGTGTGTGGTTGCTTTCATGCTTTTATTTTTATTAGTGAATTAGTTCGAGCAAAAAATATTAGCTTCCTTATGATCTTTTGAATGAATGGATAAATAATATGCATTTCTCTAACTGTTTTTTTTTTTTTTTTTTTTTTTTTTTTTTTTTTTTGCGGGCAATGAGATTTTAATTTACAATAATAGATCTCAACAAAACTATAAAAAGGAGAGGAAAATTAAGGACATTTTTGTAAATATGGGGTTGATGCCAAAAGTTGGCTTTATATATACTGAAAAAAATATAGATTATCATAAGCTTACTTTGTTTGATATACCTCACTCAATCTTGCAATATATGATCGTTTTAAACATCGGAATACTATGTTAATAAAATATAATAGGTGCTTTATAGCGAAAGCTTGCGTGTTGTGTAGACCGAAAAGCTTGTTCATATACTATGCAACAATCTCGTTCTTTAGTAATGAACTACACTATTGTATTTTTACTTTACTCATGTGAGTACTTGCAATTTGTGTACAATTCTTCTTTATGGAAAACATAAAGTCATGTCTATCTAAATTATAATAAATAATTATTACTATATATATATATATAGGGATTTTCTTCTTCTTTTTTTGGGGGATTTCTTATGCACATTTCATAAAGAAAAAGATATGCTTTTAACATGCCACGGTCAATCTTGTTGACATAGCTGAAAGGGAACCCAAAATATATCAATGTTTTCAAATTATCTAAAAATAGGATTATTTTTTGGTAAATCATGTATGTTGAGTGCAAAAATATAATTTATAGGCAAACTGATAATTTGAAAAATTCAAATAGGATGGTACCCAATTGGATGACTTTATGAATGACTAACTGCAAAAAATTAAGTTATCACTCTTATGAATGATAATTGTAAAAAAAAATCATATACAAATTTATTAGCTAATCTAGCTTATTTGTTGTCTCTTGTAATGGGTCATATCCAAATTGACGAATCAATAATTATTCAAGTTATACTAATTTAGAAAAAGCATCATTTTTTTTTTTTAAAATTCCTTATGAGTTGTTAACTAAACCTTTCAAACGGGTCGGGTCGGGTCGGGTCATAAATGGTCCGACTCAAATCAACCCATTTAACCCATTTATAATTCATTTATCGTGGTGCAAAATTTTTACCCATACCCGACTTGACCTATTTCCAACCCATACCCTACCCATTTAACTAACCTAAGAAAGCTTAATTCTTATGATGGTTTTAAAAGAATGGTATTGCTAAAATAATTTCATGTAATACAAATTTAGTGGCAATTTTTATAATTAAAAAAAAGCCTTCATTTGTTTCTTAAGTATTTTCCAAGTAGTATTTTTCAGGAAAATTACAATATATATATATTTTTTTTTGCTTGCGATTTGAAAATAAATTAGAAAATATTTTTTACTGTTTGATATGAAAAATATGATTAAATTTTCCTCCTTGACTCCTTTTAATATTTTTATTTTTATTTTTATTTTTTAAATAGAATTTGTAATTATTTATTTATTTTTCTCTATTTATTTTTCCTTTTTTTTTCTTCTTCTTCGGCCAATCGCTGGCCACAATGATGGCCAGCAAGCTCGAGGCTCCAGCCTTGCCAATTGTTTGCGAGATTGAGCTTGCCCAACGCTAGTGAGCTCAAGTCTCGCCAGACGTCAATGAGGCCTCTGCCTCGCTAGATTGACGAGATTCAAGCCTCGCCAAATTGGCTAGATTGAGCTCACTTGACTTTGGTGAGCTTAAGTCTTGCCAAACGTTGGCGAGGCCTCTGCCTTGCTTGGCTAATTGTTGATCGTCTCTGTGCCGGCCATCGACTAAAGAAGGAGGAAGAAGAAAGGGGAAAAAGAAAAAGAGAAAGGAAAAATAAATATTAAAATAATTATAATTTCTATTTTTATAAGGTTAAAGAGGGAAAGAGAGAATGTGAGATTTAGGTTGGAAAATGGTTCTAAGTCTAACCAATTTAAGACCTATTTAAACCCATTCAATTAGTCTCTTCAAAATGTAAACAATCAATATATGACCCATTTATGATCTAAATAGGTCATATGAGGATTTAAGACCCATTTAACGCCTTTGTTGTTAATATGCACATGAATCAATCATGTTCTTTCCTATTATGGACGAGAATGGATAAAATTTCAACAAGTGGTGCAATCAAAGAAGGTCATATAACTCAACTTTTTTATTATATATAGATAGATATGGATGGATCAATCTATAAATGTAGAATGGATGATAATGGTTTGAAGTCAATATTAGATACATTACCAATGGAATAGAATCATTGTTATAAATTAACCTAAGAATCCATTTAATTTCTCACTTAAAATTAGAATATTTCTATACAACTTTGCCATCCGAAATGAAATGAGTATGACTAGATCACCAAATTTTACAAGTTGATGTCCTTAATTAGGACAACTTATTTATTCCGAGTGTTTGTTTTGATTGGTCGGTTTCAGGTTCCCTTCCAAAGAAGATGTGCTAAGTTATATTTATCAACTTGTAAAATTTGGTGATCTAACCATACTTATTTCATTTCAGATGGCAAATTTATATGGGGATATTCTAATTTTAAGTGAGAAATTAAATGTCATTCTTAGGTTAATTTATAACAATGACTCCATTCCATTGGTAATGTATCTAATATTTGACTTTAAAACCGTTATCATCTATTCTATATTTATAGATTTATCCATCCATGTCCATCTATATATAATAAGAAAGTTGAGTTATATAATATTCTTTGATTGCACCACTTGTTGAAATATTATCTATTCTCATCCATGATAGGAAAAACCAAGATTGATTCATATGCATGTTAACAGTGGAGCTGTTAAATGGGTCTTAAACCCATATACAACCCATTTAAATCATAAATGCGTTATATATGGATCACTTTCATTTTAAAAAGACTAGTTAAATGGATTTAAAAATTAAAATTTTAAGATGAATGGGTCTTAAATGGGTTGGACTTAGAACCCATTTCAATCCCAAGCCTCACACTCTCTCTTTCCCTCTTCAACTTAATAAAAATATATTTTTTTTTATAAAAATTGATATTATAATTATTTTTATATTGATTTTTTTCCCTAATCTTCTTCCTCTTTCAAGTCTCGCTAGACGTCGGCGAGGGCTTCACCTCACCAGATTGGCAAGATCGAGCTTGCCCGACGCCGTACATTTATCTTTATCTAACGGTTGAGATTCAATTTTCTATCTATCAACCACCTATTGATCTCTAGTCATAACTACACATATATTATATTTGATGGTGGATATTTGATTTCTCTATCTACCAACCACCCTATTAATCACGAGAATACTTAGTAGTGTCACGGGTTGATCGTCCAGGATCTAGATCGTGCAACGACTTAAGCTCTCTTTGATTGTTTGGGATCATTGGAACGCTTAAGCTAAGTCTATCTTGGAATCAATCGCTCACTTGCTTGCTCATCCAAATTTTAAAGAGAGAGAGTTTCTAAAGAGAGAAGATCTGAACAAAAGAATGGAACTTCGATTATGAAATGGTTGAATGATTACAATGAGAGGGAAGACACCCATTAGTGGCCCTCGGATTATAACTATTGATCGCCTTTTAACCTGGCGGATAAGATCATGCCTCTAACCTACCATCTACCGGCATTTATCTCGAGATAGTTCTAGCTTGTCGGCACAATTATCGCCTCGCCCAACATTCCGGAAGCTCTTGTGGGAACCTTGGTCAATCTTGGGAGGTCTTCCTCGATCATGCACGATTCCTTGGTTACGAAAACCTCGTGACCATGATAATAGCATATTTCTCATACTGCCCTAGCACATCCTAATATACAAGAATTCAATTGCCATTATTATTCTCATTTGTTTGCTTTTTCCCCCCTTTTTTAATTGCCATGCAAGATACCACACAAGCCGGCATACTAACATTTAACGCAATCAAATATACAGCGAGTGATGATAATTTCAGTTTTCTTTGGGCACTTATATTGTAGTCATAGGAAGTAAAAAATATAACAAAGAAAGATATATCTAATTTATATCAAATAAGGCAATGTAAGTTGGATTGACAATTAGGTTAGCATCATCCATCCGACTAAACAGAGTCAAATTTCGAATAATACCAAGTAAATCTGAACACGGCACGTTTTGTATCAATTGCGTCAACATAAATCGAAAAACCATTCATTTGTGTCGTGTTCAACTCGTATGATTGTGTCATAGTGAAAATGATCGCTTTCACTGATGATGATCGTTTCCTGGATTAAGCCAATTCCACCGTAGAATTGAAAACCTGAACCAATTGGTTCCGGCTTGGACCGGCTTGATTTAGGGTTTTGGCAATACCTTTATCTTTACTAGGGAGAAAAACATATTGATCCGGTCGGTCCAAGAGGTTCATATCAATTCCGCACACAAACCCCGGATTAGGACTGGTCGATTCAACTCGGTTATTGAGACGGAGGCTACTGTTCTTTGAAGGTTTTTGCTCACCCCTGGGCCCTAGCTCCTACCACCTCGATGTTGGGGGCGCCCCTGAAGTAGCCGTTGGACTGGTACGCACGCCGGATGCGTTCTTTGAGAAACGATGACCAAACTTGAGAGAGAAGGAAAAACGTCTCATCTGCTAGTGAAAAGCAGGGATCGACAACGGAGTGAAGAAGAAGAAGACGACCACCATAGAGAATGCCAAGGTGGCACCGGTTTTGTCTTCTCTGTAGCTAGCGGTCAGTCGACAACGCCATGGCAAAGACCGCAGAAATGGGACGATCTCCGGCAAGGGTTTCGTTCGCCGTGGTGATGGGGATCGAATTTTTATGTATTCCATCGTTGCTTGCTCTGAACGGTGGAGAGGGAAGCCGTGCCGTCTTTCTTTGTCGTCTTGTGGGAAGCCTGCACGCCTGAACATCTCGCGGTTTGCTGATTGAAAGTCAAAAGTAGGAAATATTACCTGAAGCTTCACTTAATCATACGAGAAAATTGCATGATGCACGAAACGTGGACATTTGAATATTTTAATTATGTCGAGATCTTCCTGTTAAACAAGAATCAAAGTGTGGTTTCGTAAATTAAAAAATAAGAGTCACTCCAAACTACTATGCAACAATTGGTGAAAAATGATTATTTTATCAATCGATTTATTAGAGAATGGGTCGGCAATGGTATCCATACCCATGGTAGATGAGTAAGAATTCAAACATATTTTATATTTGAAATTTGCATAAACATCGATCTTCTCCTAAATAATTTTCAATTACATTCATTTTATATATTTGTTTCCAAACTCAAAGAGTTCTTTTGAAACTGTTCTTCTATTGAAATTTAAATGATCACGAGTTATGAACAAATTAATAATTAAGTCAAGGTATGCATTCTCGCCCCGCTTGTTCAAATTTCATCACTCAATCAATAGATTTATTTCTTTTAGAAATTGTGATGTCATTATTTATGAGAATTCAGACCATTTTTGCAGTTATTACATTTGTAATTTCTCCGTCTGTCTATACATGTCAAAACTATATTTCAAGGATTGATGTATCCTTAGTGATGGGGCATGGGAGGGAAGATAACGGGCATGATGTGGCGGCCGCAGGTACGCCGTGATTACACCATGGAAATTCCCACCAAAGCAGCCGAAAGGTGTGCAAAACGAGATAAACATTTTCTGAGACAAGTTCAAAGAATTCGATGGCAATTATTGTTCTCAAGAGGTTAACTGAATGAATACCAACCCTTTCAGGCCAAAGAAAAAAAGCACAAATATCTATAATTGACCGTGCTTAAATTATCGGATGAGGTGACACTAATAATTTTTAAATTTTATATATTAATGTGCAATGTCATTCTTTAACACTAATTTATTTAATGTGATCCACAAACTATTTATAAATGATCAATATAATCTTCCCATTTGTTCAAAAGAAAAATTAGACGTTATTTGACGACATATATGGGTTTGATTTTTAATTGTTTATCCTCCTACTGTAGAAAAAGGAGAAATAAAATCAAGCTAACATGTCCATTATTAGTTGACAACGCAGATTGTTATATCACAATTTAAAGTGCATATCTTATTTGAATAATTCATGCATGGCCTTTTTTTTTTGGTCGGAGATCCATTTAAACTTAATAAATTGGAAGTCACATTAGCAGATTTCATTCACTTGAATTAGTAGAAGGATGGCATTAGACATTTTATTTAGTATTGGGATTAAATTGAGTATTTAAAAGTTCGGGGACGGCATTATACGTTAAATCAAAATTTAGAGATCATTTTTGTTATTTTCTCTAAATTATTTCCACTCAACCTTCGCACAAGAAAGTCATTGAGATCAATACAGCTCTTAGAGTATAATAGTTACGCAGATTCGTTCGGCACCCCCTCCCAAACTCTCTCTCTCCGAAGGCAAAAAATACTGGATTATGCACATTTGTAATCTATAATATACCTAGTGAAACTGACTTTTTTCATCGAAAGGAATAAGTATGGTCTAAATTGTTTTTTGTTACAAAATTACTTTTTTGCTTTTATTTAGCCATAATAAAGACGTTGTCGTTTAAATTGACGTGCAAAGCTTTCGAATGCAACCTTGAAAAATTGACATTAATATGACTAAAGAATCATCTGTTATTTTGATATAATAAATTATAAACGAAAATCAATAAAGTCTAATAATCGAAAAATGTTTTTTCGCATCAAAGCGCGGGCATATTTAAGTGAAATTTAAAATTAAATTTATTTTTCTAGAATTTGATGTGTTTAATAGGTTATCATAATTAATTAAACTCAACAAGGTCATTTAGAAAAGAAAATCCGCAAAAATAAAAAATGAGTTGGTGGCCTTTCCTAGTTATATGCCTCTTTTGGAATGCCCCGGCTTCTTTCTGGCCAAAAAAAATAAAACATGAGAATGCCAATCACATTTGTTGGAAAGTTGATCGCTTAATATGGAAAAATGCAACACATGATGGCCTCGTGACTTTTCATTGTCTGTTTTTTTTTTTTTTCTTTCTTTCCTAGTCTTTCCATTGAATAAGCTGTCTTGATTTCCATATTGAAATGCAATAGGATATTAATGAACTAAGTGATGTGATTTGGTCTATTTTATAAGTGGTTGGGAAAATAATATGCCACAAATATAAAGATGAAGTCGGCCCTAAGATGGATGTTTAAACAAACACAATTCAAACCGTTTGGGAAAAGGTTTAGGACTCGATTGATTAAAAAAAATTAAGACTGAATTAACGTAATTACAATAAGTTAAGGATGTTTTATGGTAAATTTTCCCGAAAAACTCGAACCGTTTGGAAAGGGTAAAGGTAGTAGAGGATGGAAATTCATATGCTTACCGGATGGATTAACGAGATGGAGAAAATGTACGTGGTGGAGGGAGAAACTATG
This sequence comes from Eucalyptus sp. ANBG9806169, assembly GCA_014182395.1. Classification (NCBI taxonomy): domain Eukaryota; kingdom Viridiplantae; phylum Streptophyta; class Magnoliopsida; order Myrtales; family Myrtaceae; genus Eucalyptus; species Eucalyptus sp. ANBG9806169. The sequence continues at coordinate 6,450,455 of CM024580.1, forward strand.
TAAAATGACAATCAGAAGAACTGGAGAGATGTTACTTCGTGCATTCTCCAAAAAAGTCGCGGTAATTTACATTCAGGATGTCCTCTGTCTACAACCCCGCGAGGGGCGATCCAAGCACAACTTTGGTCGACAAAGCGTGCAGCGGAGCTTCGTAAAAGCCGTACGTAACATGGTCATACTACGGCATTCGTAGTTTCATGTTATGTCGTTCGGGTCATAAATACTAGCATGTTGGACTTGCAAATATCAACGTTTGGGGCCTTGCAGCAGCAACCACGGTAAATTCCCCCAACCAATCTGGCGTGCAGTCTAATGAAGCCAATGAACAAAAGCACAATTATGCAAAGGGCAATTGGGACCAACATTTCTTTATTTATTTTAGCAATGTCAATTTTGACACAAAAGCCAGCCGACTGCTAGCTTTGTAGATAAATTTATATCTTCTACTGTCTAATGACATGGAATTTTGAATATTTGATTGAGGGGCGCCTGAAACATATGGCCTTCTCCTAGTATTGCGCTGTAAAATATTCATGAATAGGTATAATTATCCCAAGTCCTAAACTTTTATGGTATTAGTCAAAAACTTTTCAACTTAGTCAATATATTTCTAAGCTTTTTTTTTTATTGGTTACAAAAACAAATGAACGAAAAATGATTTTCATCGTCCATGAATTTTGTACATAAATTGTTGTCGATAATGAGAACATCCTTCAATATTATTTAAAGGGATCATTTTTAGAAGAAACCATTCATTTTTCGCAAAACAAACGGATATTATATTAGGTAAATTAAAAAAATTTAATACTGAATTGACAACTATAAAATATAATTTAAGACTTTTCGGTTAATGAGAACATGAGTGACGAGTTGCATTAGTTAACATTGAGCAGTATTCGAAAAAAAAAAAAATTAGCCTTTTTATTTACTGCTTGCGTACCCTCGCATGATGGCCTGCGCCAAGTTAGAAGATGTAGGATAATACAAATTTGGATGCATTTCAAGGCTTTAATTGTTTATTACACAAAAATACATTAAAAAATACGTCTATGGCATATTTATTTATATTATGCCTTTTACACGTCGTTAAGTCCTTTAAAATTTAAATCAGTTCTATGATATAGCCGTAATTCAGGCAAAATTGATATTTTCACCTCTGGGTTGCAGCACATGGAGGAGCGGTTTCACCGCTAATGGTCCCTATTAGAGAGAATCGTCATGTTCAAATGAAGGTTGTGGGTAGGTGAGATTCTCGGTCAAATGGATATGGACTAACTATGGGGTGGATATTTGATCAAACCGATGAATAATAATCATGTGATCAGAAGATATTTCTATCATTGTGAAAATACTCTATAATTTTTGTATTAGTTAATAGATTTCAAGATACTGACGTGTCTTTAGTATTGATTTAATTTTCTATATTAATATGCAAAAATTTGTGATAGCTAATCTTGTTTTTCGCTTAATCTCTATTTAATAAGCGTATTTGGTTGGAGTATAGTCATCTACCATGATCATAAAAATTTGTAATAGCTAAAATGTTGTCTCCTGCACTTTCTCGTCCTTTTTCTGGCGCAACAACTTATTCTTTACCGTGGTTCCAGCTCGGCGCTTTCCGCGCACTTCCATGGGTACCGCATCACCCTCTCACCCAACTTTCTGACAAAACACAGACACACGAAACGCCAATTTCATGGGTTACATATTGCAGCAAAGAAAAAGTGGCAAAAACATGGAAGCGTCGTGATCGAGAAGCTCCGAGGCCGAGTAAATGAATTTGACGACATTCCTCCCCAATCTGACCTTGCCATTAATAATGTTTTCACGAGTCGCAAGCATGTCAATCGGACTTTACATTGAAATTTGAAGCCCATGAATTATCTAATTATTCTAAATGTGCTCGGTGACTTTATTTCACGTTTGTCATTGGCATGCGACAAATCTTCCAGATGGCACCTGTTCGATAAATAAGTTTTAATTTATCTGTTGGTCACTTACCAACATTTATCTCTTTCCGTTTTATGATTTTAGATTTGGAGAATAGTGGATAAAGATTGAATATAATATTTCCAATTTAAACATTTTCCTATGCACATATTATTGCCACGTGGCATACGCTCGATTGCTAATTTTGAATGTAGAAATACGTCGCATTGCATAAATAATATTCATAGTGTGAAATATAGCTTATTTCAATACTTGCAGAAATGGAAAATTCACCACCTACCTCTGTTTTTCCCGTTTGTTTCCTATAGACCCTAATGGGATTTTTTTCTTTTTTCGAAGACTGCAACAAGGAAACAACTCTTGGCCATCAAGTTTCCTAATTAGCATCCAATTCCAACGTTCCCAATTTGTAACAGGCAATTTCATATTAGCAAATAAAAATCCAAACTTAACAAATCAACCCGTTTACTGAAAAACAAGAAAATCACTCGTCTTTCTCCGAACTCCATAAAATAACCGGATCCATAGTGCCTCTTCAATCGTTTAAATCGTTGTGATTTCTCTCTCTCTCTCTCTCTCTGATGGGTCATTGTGTTCCTCCATCAACGATGATCATCAATGCTTGCGACTTCCTCTCTCCCTGCCCTCCTCTTTCTCGATCTCCATTACTGATGCTTCCACTGGACAAAGACAGAGACAAAGACGAGGAGGGCCATGGCTGGCGCTTCTTCAGTCTCAAGGACAAGACCGCCCTCGCCCTCCGCAGCTTCCCGGAGGCCCTTTCCGACAGCCGCTGCGTCGGGTCTTCGCAAGGTTGGCTCGTGCTCTTGGACAAGGACTCGGAGCCTTATCTCTTCGACCCGCTTCGTAGCGGCCAGGTCCTCCGCCTCCCTCCCGCCAAGACGTTCCCCAGCGTGCTCCAAGTGCTTCAGAGCGTCCACGACAACAGCTGCAGTCCGGCCACCTTTTACGAGACGAACCATATGGGGAGTGGCCGGCGCACGACCCTACTTCCTGTCCTGCCGCTTCGCGACTATGTCATTTCGAAGGCCGTGTTATCAGCAAACCCTAATGACGCTGCTGAGGGCAAGAGCTGCTGGGTCGTTGCGATCTTTGGCATTGAGTCGAAGCTTGCGTTTTGCAGCTGCAAAGGCTTCGGCGGAGTTGGCATGTGGACGGAGCTAGCTGGTGACGGTGGTCCTTATAGCGACGTCACATTCTACCAGGGCACGCTCTTTGCCCTCCGCGACAGCGGATTCGTCGAAGCGTGGGACTTCAACAGGGATCACCCCATGAAAATCACGGAGATTAAGTCCTCCTTCCCCCGGAAATCAGCCGAGGCTGAACGTGCTCTCAGGAATGTTTGTTTCACGAACACGTACTTAGTCGAGGCGGCGAGTGAGCTTTTGCTTCTCGTGAGGTTCACAGGGTATTTCGTGAACAGGCACGGTGTCCCGGTCGAAGAAGATGACTTCCTGACAGAGGAGGACATGGACACTTCGGTCTGTCCCTCCAGAACCCTGTATTTTCATGTTTACGTGCTGGGCATGAACAGCGAGGAATGGGTGTGGCTGGACTCGATCGGCGACCGGGCCATCTTTGTGGGCAGGAGCCACTCGAGATCGGTGTCGGCCCGGGACTTCCCAGAGCTCGAGGCAAACTCGGTGTACTTCACCGATGATAACTGGGATCTGGAGGAGCACGTCGACTCGTACGCTGGGCACGACATGGGGGTGTACAGCTTGAAGAGCGGGAAGGTGAAGGAGATTTGCGAACTGGGCTCGGACAGGATCGATTCTCCTCCGCTTTGGGTTTTCCCATCTGATTATCGTTCTTAGTGAGGATGACACAAACCGTGTTTATGTGTCGCAAGCTTTTGTCTAGTCTCTGCTTATGAGAGTGTTTGGTGCTTGGGATGTGGAGATATTGTCTACTACATGCCCCATTGATGTAATTTGACCAGTGAAGGAGTTGCACATATTACGTCCTGGTATCTTTTTCAATGTTAGCATTAGATTTTCTTGACTTTACTGAATTCTATGATATGCTCAATGAAATCTTACAAAGAATAAGTTCAAGAAAATAAATGAATTTGGGCAGTTTTAATTCATCAATTCATATAGCTTAATACATCAAACAGTGTCTTAATGATGATTCTTGGGAGATCTGGTGTATGCGCTCTACTAATTCACTAATCAATTTTAAGGGTACAATGGTTACAACAAAATCTATCTAAATATAATGTGGATTACATTTACTCAAGATAAATTGAGAATACCAAACATTTGTCGGCCTTATAAAACAATACGTGAGCTTATCTTAATATTATGAACTTTAAAAATGGTTACTCCACAAATGGACTATAATCCCAAATTGCATCTCTTTTATTAGATTTATGAGTAGATTCACTAGTTCTATGTGTCCGTATAGTTTAGTTAACTTTATAATGGCTCCAAATAGTACTTTCTGTGTGAGCTTAACGGATTAAATGGATCATTGTGAGTTTATAAGTTTATATATTCTCTATAATGACATTAGTGTGATTTATCTGAATTAGTAGAGGGTCATGAACTATATAGATAAGCTCAAAAGATCTACCTTATTTGCACCTTACCTTAAAGGGGATATATTTGTCTATATTGGACTCGCCAAGGGTAGATTATGTCGTATTAAGTTTTTTTCATTAAAATTACATAGATTTTTAAATATTCTCTAGATAATGCATATGTAATTGATAATCAATGATATGTAATTAATAATCAATCTAACTTCTTTTATAGACGAACTCGAGCGACCTTTATCTGCATCATTTAAGTTGATGAATCAATCTAATATTTATGAGCGTTTAATATAATTGATTTACATTTTCAATTCCACATAGAGTCACCAATATATGCATTTAAAATCAATGCATCCTTGATTTTTAAACAATTTAAGTTTCATAGCAGGTTGTTATAGCCATATGTACATTATAGCAGAAAAAAAAATGAAGAACATTCTAAAAATTTAAATACAATTTGACAACAAAGATTAAAATGTGTTGGCAATGAATAAAGCCGAGGGATGCCAACGAAAAGGGAAAAGTCGATTTTCTTTTGAAAAAGAGGGTGACAAATTGCACAAGTAAAATTTTAACTTAACTTTAATTTTAACTTTAATCAATGCTAATCTGTCGAGTAAAATTTATTTCTTATAATTTCAAGAAATAATTAACTGCCCAGTTGTCATTTGTTAAGTGAGTTATTATCATTTTGATTTATTATTATTAGTTTAATTAAATGATGTTTTGCTTAAACTTTGTGGGCAAATTTTCACAAGCAAAGTGAACGCTTACTTTTTCGTGAAATTGGCACGTGGCAAGTTGTAGTGATAAGCACAAAAACTTACGATTTGCAATATTTAAAACTAAAAGGGTACTTTGTAGTTAACATAGATGCACATCGATGAATGTAATGTACCGTACTTTTCAATTAAAGAGAAATATATAATTTAAGTCAATGTATTTTAATTTAACCCACTGAATTGTTTAGTGATTCCATGACAAATATTCAAGTGTGGTTTACAATTCGACATGTTTTTGATATCGTATACCATTAAGTATAAACGATTCAACATTTAGGACATTGACGTAAATGAAATTATATTTCGCTTCTCACTAATTTTATTGTAGCTGTGGTGATATCTTATCACCGAACGTCTTTCAAGTATTATTACAATTAAATTGGATTAATAATATAAAAAACTCTAAACTATTACACATATGAAAAACGGAGGGTAAAACTCTAAACTAGTACACTCATAAACTATCGTGTGTCATTAAACTCGGCAATTTGACACAAGATTTAATCGAAACTAATGGAAGGTAAATTTGTCATGTGTGTACAAATTTAAATGTTTCTTTCAAGGTAAATTTATTACAAACGTATCAATTTAAGGTTTTTCGTGATATTAACCCTAAAAAAATGTCTAAATCACGTGATTTTTATTGAGTTCGATGCAATTGAATTGAATTGAACTTCTAGTAGACTTGAAATATCTAAAACTTGAGCAGCTTGCAAAGCCTATTTGAGCAATTTGTTCCATCAATTACGTGAGTTGCATTTCGCATCTTCGCTGTTGTGTTTGTATTTCATTAGTTTGAGAAACATTTCTAGTAATATTATTTACAACTAATATGCATTATGCATGCCCTTTCAATATCTTGTCGGAAATGCATTATGCATGTCCTACAAACACTTTGCCAATAATGAAATACAAATACGATGACGAAGATGCGAAATGCCACCACTTTGCCAATTGGTCAACATGATCCATCAACACAATGGTAATTATGGACCCCCCTCCCCCAAAAAAAAAAAAACAAAAAGAAAAGAAAAGAAAAGACAAAAAAATTATTATAACTACAAAAAAAATTGTCATTTTAGAGGTGAAAATTATATATTTTTCTTAAATACAGCTAAGATGGCGGATGTACTTCATTGTGATTATTATTGACATTTGGTTCTGCAAGAACACAACAAAACTCCGGCAGTGCACATGGGCTGACCCAACTGCTACAACCATTGATTTTGTACCCTTTTTACCTTTATAGCCATCGAATAAATAAATTATTAAATGAACAAATTTTACTAATCAAATTGAAAGTTTTGTGGGATCTTGTCAGTGACACGTGCACTATACATTTACATGAACATCGTGTAAAATTAGGTTTAACAACAGCATGTAGCCGACTATAGTGGCACTGTGCGCTCTAATTATTTTTGATTTGGCTGATCAAATGTCTTTATTAAAACAAAGCACACTTATCATGTGAAATTCACATTAATCTGAAAAATGCACGTTTCCTATCTTTTATTTTAAGTTTGATATGATTCTCAACCACTGGGGATAATCAGTCCGGGAAATTGGGACACAAACTTATGTTTATTTTCCTAATTAAGGAAATTATTTTAGATTTGATACTTCATTTGTTATTAGGGAGAGATTAGGTCATGCGAGAGAATCACTAAAAACAGAGAGAGAGAGAGAGAGAGAGAGAGAGAGAGAGAGAGAGAGAGAGAGAGAGAGAGAGAGAGAAAATCTTAGGAATGCATCAGTTTAGGATAACTTATTAAGAATTGTACTATTATAATTTGTTTAAACAGCCAATATGTGTGCTTCAAAGAGTAAATATCTTTAACAGGTTTTAAAACTCAACAAAAACTGCAATTTTAGTGTTCTCAAAAGCTACTATAGAAACCCTTTGGCCCATGCAAGTTTACCGTCATAATTAATTGAAACATTTAAGGAGATACACGCCAACTCCAATCAACATTGCTGATATTTTGTTTTCCTAATTGAAACATTGCTGTTATTTTAATTTGATAGATAGGATCGATCTAAGCGGAAGCGTATACAGATTCATCTCGCCAACTCCAATCAACATGATGGAAAGCTTAAGAAAATGAATGGCACTGGAAAATTTCAAAAGATGGAAGCAAACTTTAGGCAAAAATAAGAAATTAATTTGCTCATGTCCTTATTGTTCCGGCTAATGTTGTTGTTGTTGTTTTTTTTTTTTTTTTTTTTAAAGTTACGCTTTTTATCCACGTACATTCTCTCTCTCTCTAATAAAAATAAATCCTAATAATTTTAATCGTTAATCCAATTTCTCAAGTGTGAAATCCAACTAAATTCAACCAACGCTCGAAGGGCATCAGAGTACGACCTGGATTAAATGCTACCACTTTGGTTGGCATCCATCGTGTCCCTGAGCATGGTACATGAACTCAGGGCATGCCTAAGGATCATCAGTTTAGAAAGGACAAGTTCATGTATTCTTTCTAGAACTCACACACTAAGACCTAGGTGGTCATCCACTTGTTTGGGCCGCTTGCGGTGGTACTCCACATGAGGCACCCTACTAAGCTGCATTTCCTTATTTTTAACGTGCCGTTGTCCTCACATCTTGCGCTCCTTGTTAGTAGGTCAACATTTTTCTTCCCCACTAATCAGGGAATATGGTAGGTAACATTGCGAGGTCTCTCATCTTAAGGCGAAATTCTCGCTCGTTTATTCTCATTTGAGCCTTTTAAGGATCGACTCAAGTCTAAATAGATTTAGCTTTTCCCAATTTACGTTTTACATTTTTCTTTTCCTCTGCTCACGTGCTTTGCAAAGTTGGTCGGATTTGATAGAATTTGATGTCAGGAGGATTATTGATGCAAATAAGGGTCTAAAGTGACTAACTTAGTCTTAAATAAGAGCCTCAACTTAGAGGCCAACCAAATCTTATTTGTAGTTAGGGTATATTTTCGTCTAAGGACTTTTTTTTTTCCCTTTCTTCTTCTTTCTTTTTCATTTGTTTTTTCTTTCTTTCTTAATATTGCTTCTTTTCCATTTGTTTTCCGTTTCTTTCTTTGTTGATATTGCTCACACATCTTTTGCCCCACATCACCTACAAAAGCATTAGCCTACTTACTAGCAAACTCGCGCAGGTGTAGAACAATTCGAACAATTTAGAAAAAGAAGAAAATGAAAAAGATATTAGAGAAGTTTTGCAAACTTACTACTCAAATTCTATGCATTTTTGTAGTCTGTAGCCTCCCCATCATCAGAATTCAAGAGCTTGCTCTGCATCTTGCAATTTTCAATGCACTAGTGGATTTTGGCGATCAACTGAAATGACTCTATGTAGAATGTCGTACAAATATTTAATATTACATTGCTAAAGTCGACAAATTCAACATCCATAGAAAATATATACAACTAAATAGGTGATTTTGTTTGCCTTTTTATATTAAGGCAAATGTCAACCCTCTTTTAAACTTTCATTTTCATAAATCAATAATTGAAATACATTAACATATCTAGACTCACATCGAACGGAATGGAAATATAGATGAGCGTAACGTCTCGTCCCCAATCAATTGGCAATGATGAGGGAACCAATAGTGATTCGACACCACTTGTTGGTTAAGGTAATTATGTCTGGACACGAGGCTCCGCATGGGTCCAACAGGATTACCCAACTCTTGGGTCAGTCAACGTCCAACTCTACGAAGGGTAGTGAATTTCCAATTTTCATTTTCATCTGTTACGATTACTTAAGACTTTTTTAACACATAAAAACTTGATAAAAGTATGCAAATATCCTCAATCTTTAAAACTAACCTTAATTTTAACTAAAATTCGACCAAATTTCTTATTTTAAATAAACTTTAAATAAGTTGAAGATGAGATCCTCTCTCTCTCTCTCTCTCTCTCTCTCTCTCTCTCGCTCCACTCCTCTCCTCTGTTGTCCGACGCCCTCTCTAACCACGTCCAATTTTCTGCGGTCTCTCTCTCCCTCCCGTCTGTCTTTCACGCGACGCGCCCTCTTCTTCACTCTTCAAGCTCCGCTCAAGAGTCAAGACCCACCAAACCGAATTTCAGTTTCGACTTCACCATGACCGTCTTCCCCTCTCCTTTCATTGCAAAAACCTACCCCAATCCCTTCTGCTTTCTCAAAGTCCAAGCTTTCTGTGTAAAATTCCAGCGCTCTCTCTCCGCTGTAACACTTCTGCTTGCAGAAACAAAGAAAATGGACCCACCTCAATTCCTTCTCCTTCTCCAACTCCAAATTTTCTATGTAAAAATTTCAACTCTCTCTCTCTCTCTCTGCTATGACACTTCTACTTGCAGAAAGAAAGAAAAATGGAAGTAGAGAGAGGGTGTCTGACAACAGAGGAGAGGAGTGGAGAGAGAAAAAGCCAACTTCCCCTTATCTCGTCCGCAGCGTGCTCGTCTTTCTCTCGTTTTGGTTTCTTTGTTTTCGTGGGTCAGAGTGGGAGGAAGAGAGAGGAGGAAGAATGGTGGTCACGACGGCATCAGACTCCGATGAGCACGTGCACTCCACTTTCGCCAGCAGATACGTCCGTGATCCTCTTCCTAAGTAGGCACTCGCTCCTGATTTCGTGCGTTGTGTCCATTTGATGTGGAGTCTTTGGAGTTCTTTCTTTCTGGTTGCTTTCGTTGGTCGCCATGAAAACGTTTGAGTTTTTTCTTTTCTTGTTGATTGCTGCTTTTAACTTCTTAGACAAGGCTTGCGGTACGAATTTCTCCACAGGGGGTGTTCAACAACATCTGTGCTATCGCGGAGGTGGTAGGGGAAAAATATCGAGAGTTTTATGTGATCATTTTTCTCTCTTTCTTTGACTGTCTGCGAAGATGGGTTTTTCTTGTTTTTTTCATCGTTTAGCGTCAATGTGATCGTTGTCGATCGCAGGGTAGGTTCAAGATGCCGGAGCATTCGATACCGGAAGATGCAGCTCACCAGATAATAAACGAGGCGAGCTGTTGACGAGAGCCATTTGCAGTGGCGCAGAGGTTGATGGATGGATGGATGGAGACGGGAATGGGAATGTATATAAAGTTCGAGCCTTTTTGGAGCTTCGGAACGTGGGAGAGAGAGAGAGAGAGAGAGAGAGAGAGAGAGAGCCGCCGCTCTTTCTTTCGGGAAAGACGAGGAGGCGAAGACAGCCTTTGGGACTTTGAAAATGTACATATAAAATGAGAACCGTCTCTTGGAAGCTCTCGTGGGTCTTTTCTCTTCTTTCTTTTCCTTTTTCTTTTTCATTTTCTCAAATTTATTTCTTGGGATAATGACATAAACGATCGTTGAACTTTTAGTATATATTCTATTCAATCCCTAAACTGTATGAAATTATTTAATATAATCTCTGATCTTGAATAATTATGGAAGAACCATATTGAACATTCGAACATTTTCATATAGTTTAGAGACTAAAATGAACATGTAATAAAAATTTAGGGATTACATTAAATAAATTAAAAGTTAAAGGATCACATTGCATATTAGATTAAAGTTCATATATCACATTACATATTGGGCTAAAATTTATGAATCATATTAAACAAATTAAAAAGGTCATGGACCAAATTGCACCTTGAATCGAAATTCATGAACTATTCATGTCAATTTTCTTTATTTCTTCGATTTAACGGGAAAATTTTCTCTAAATATAATAAGATTAGTATATATATATATATATATATATATATATATATATATATATATATATATATATATAGATGGTATAGAGAGTAATGTGGGGGAATCTTTTAGTTGGGTTTTAAATAATTAGATTCGTTCGTGTAAAGGGGTTTTAGGTGATTTTTTTTGGGAATTTATAATCATCTTATTTATGATTACATTATATGCTATTAGAAAAAGGGATGAACAACGACAGAACACTTTAATTTTTGATCATCGAATGTGCCGCGAATAAATTGGAAAAGGCATCAAAGATAAAATCGTTGGAGCGGTCGAACTTTTTCTTTTCCGACTTCATTTTTTCTGTTCCAAGTTTGATTGAATTTGATGGAGGGCTCGATTCGCTAGAGTCGTGCTCGTGCTAAGCCACGATTTGACGCCCCAATGTGTCTCTGATGAAGCGGTCGGCTCCTGGCTGATCACACGGGTCGCGGAAGCATTGCCCCCGTTGCGGCGAATTGAGCCGAAGCGCAGGCGTAAGGGAAGAAATATCGACAGCTAAAAGATGGAGGCTCTTGGGAAGGGAAGTAGACTATGGTTTGACCACGTACGACCCATATAGCATGGGGAGGCTTCTATTATATCAGTCATACGATTGGCCCACTACCAGTTCAGTGCTCCTATGGGCGATGGAGAGACCGCTCTCGGTGTCGGGACGGTGGAGACCAAAATAACAGCAGAAATGATTAAGTACAATATATTATTATTAATGATAATTGCAATTGGGTTTTTGGACGCATATCTTACCGACACTTTGCCAATTGGTCAATAAGATTCACCGGAACAATGGGAATTACTTATATGCCTTAATGACAGATAATGTGGCAGATATACTCTATTTAATATTTAGTTCTTAAATGACTGATTTGGCGGGACCCTAAAGATGTGACCTAGAACGAACACGCTTTTGGGTACTACGGAGAAGGTCCCACTAAGATTCGGATTGGACAACATTCGTCAATGTCTTCCCATGAAAGTTTACGTCCGTTTAATGCATTTCCATGTTCGTTCAACTTATTATGATGGGGCTTGCCTTAACTCCGCCTCTTTTGACGTGGTCCCAAGGAAGATAAGGAAGATACATTTAAGAATTTTAATACTGAGAAATACAAAAACGAATTCGGTGTGGGAGGTGGGTTCTTTCCCTAATCGGCAGGCGAAAGCGCAAAGACTTCAAGCTCCGTTTGACGTGGTCCCCAAGAAATACACATTTAAGGACCTTAATACCGATAAATACAAAAACGAATTTCGTATGGGAGATGGGTTTTTCCATAATTGGCAAGCACAAGCGTCTCATGCAGAGACTTTGAGCTCCAACAATCCAACTCCCTCTCCCTATAAATGCTGGCCCTATTCTCCTCTTTCTCTACGCTCACCTCAAATTCTCCTCTCATCCTCTGCTACATAACCCATCTGAACTCAGCCCTCAACCCTCGATTCATTTGCTCCTCCATCATGCCGAAGACCAAGGAGACTTCGGCATGCAATTTCCCAGGCTGCGGGAAAATATTCACTAAAGAAGGCCTGAAGCATCACGTGGAAGCTGTCCACCGCAGCGCTGCCTTCAAATGTGGGCAGTGTAATGCCGCCTTCAAGCTCGCTTCGGAGCTTCAGACGCACCGGGCAGCCCGCAACTGCCGCGGCGGTGCGGCCACCAAGAGCGGTGAGGGCAGTGGAAGTGGGAGCGGTTCGGCAAAAGAGAAGTGATGCACTTCTCAAGTTAAATCGGCTACTAAATAAGGGTGGCCAGCCATCAATGATGGCGGCAATCACCCGCGGCCGCCGATCCGCATTTGTTGCTGTTTTTTTTGTTTTTTTGGCTTGTTAGTATGGGTATAGGGTGTTTGCTTAGTCGCTCAGCATGTTCTTTTTCTTTCTTTTCTTGTAAAGATGGTCTGAGCACGTTTCTGTGGAGGGTCGACTTACCTCACGACCACGGTGGTGCAGATCAACGTTCGTTGTTGTTTTTTCTTCTTTTTTTTCCCTCTCGTTAATATGGGTATACTGCGTTTGCTTAGCTTGTTCATTTACTTCTTTTTTTTTCTTGTTAATATCGTAAATGATATGAAACTGAGTTTGCTTCTGTGGAGGGGCGACGAGCGGCACGCTGTCTTCCTTGGACAGTATGTTGAACCGGCCTGTCTTGACGATCCCCTCGCGCAGCGTGCGAGCGTTCGCCATGCAGTTCTGCATGATGTTTTTGTATCCCTTGCAGATGCAGAGTCGAGACATTTCAAAATTCAAGTCAGAAAGAAAAAGATTCTTTGACATGTTAAAGTAGTCCAACAAGAACTCCACAGCTTTCAAAAACAGCCAACTGATCCTATGACTGACTTCAGTGCTCACTAACTAAGGTCGACTTCATTCATGCCGGTTTTATGATAACATTCTCACAGCAGGCATTTCCATTTTTTAATGTAGTCATTTGGAGCATCAAATAAAAAGAACATGCAAACTCACCTCGAACCCCAGCCTTATAAACTCATGATACTAAGCTATAATTTGACTCGAACCTGCCGGAATAACCAAGTAGAAAGATCAAGAGCCACAAATTAGTACAGGACAGCAAGTCACCACCTCATAGACATGCGGGAAAAAGACCATCTTCCGTCGTCAAAGATCACTCCTCTAAAGCTTCACCGAAGGTATCGAGTCCACGTACAATATCGACTGCATCGCAACCCGGAAAGAGCAAAATTTGCAGTAAGACAAATTATATTACATGTTAAAGTTCTTGGCATTACCTTTCCAAAAGTTGAGTGTGAAAGTGGGTCGATCAGATTCAAGGTAATTAATAGGAAAGATGAGCTCCTCGGGCAACTCTTCTTTGCTCCTCCAAACAACCCATCCGACAACGGCATAGACAAGGCGATCCCTGTGACTACTAACGTTAATACTCTTAACTAGCGGTAGGCGGAAATCCCATTTCAGATGTGGGTACAGAATCGGGCTATGGACCCTCCGCTTACAGCATTGACGTGAATGGGAATGTCCCATCCGGTTTCCTTGTTCTTCTTAGTAAGGAGATTGTTGTAATTGGCGGCGTGGTGGAAACAGATAGTATCTTTGTAATTATATTGGAAGCTATAGAATTTGACAAAAATAAAATGAAGAGAAATAAAAAGACACATGAAATTTATGTGAGTCGGTTCGAATGTCGGAATTTACTTCCATAGGGAGAGCCAACAAATAATCCACTGATAAGGTTTTGCTCGTTTCGGGAAAACGTTTTCAACATTTTTAGAAAAATGTTTTTGGATTTTCCAACGTTTGTTTCATGGAAAATGAATTGATTAAGAAAAACATTTTCCATAAAAAGTAAAAAAAGCCTTCTAAAATGAAGGAAAATATTTTCCACTTTTCAAATAAGGGAAAACATTTTGCTCACTTACTTTCTCTTATCTCACAACCTTACTAGTCCCTTTCTCTCTCTCTCTCTCTTCCTCCTTTTCTATCTTTTTTTGCCTTCTATCAAGGTTGGTTGCCGTCCATGGTGACCTTGAGTTGGTGAGCCCCGAGGTCTCGAGCTCACCGCTTGCCAATTTGGTGAGGCTCGAGGCCTCAAGGTGGCCGCTTGCCAAGTAGGCAAGGCTCGAGGCTCACGTGATCAATGAGCGCCGGCCTTTGGCGAGTGGCGAGCCGAAATCTGGCAAGCCTAGAGCTCGCCTTAGGCCAATCATCGTGGCTGGCGGCCAAATGAAGAAGAAGATGGAAAAAGAAGAAGAAAGAACGAGAAAAAGTTAGAAAGAAGAATTAAAATAAAACAATTAAAAAATTCTTTTTAAAAATATATGAAAAAATTATTAAAAGGATAGGAAAATCAAGTTAAATTTTCCACACTTAATTGTGCAAAATATTTTCTATCTCATTTTTAAGTTTTAGCCAAACACCGCAAAATATTATCATTTTTTTTGAAAATGGCTTATCGAAAAATATTTTCTTAAAACACCATATTTTTTTGTGAAAAGAATAGAGTTTAAATTGGGAATTTCAAGGTTATATACGCTCACATACTCGAGTTGCTTCACTACCGCCTTCTATGTCCTCCTTTTACGTGCAATTAATGATAGTATGTGTGCACGACCATCATGGACCGACCTAAGAAAATGGATATAGCTTCTGCCTTTTCTCCTTCATTTATTAACAAAAGACAATGGAAGCCCACAAGACAAATCTCTGAATCACGGCGGCGCCCTCCAATTTTCATGGCACATGGTCATGCGCATGCATTTAATGAGATGGACGAAGAATGGTGGCGAGAAACATGTGCATGGCTACTTTCCTCTTTCTTTGACTTATATAAATCGATGTGCAGAAGGATTTGTCAAACTTCATTTATCACCCCCCTGCAAAGTCAAAGAATAATCCAATTCTTGATCAGTCTTGTGCGATGCATTTAATTTCTCCACACGTGATAAAAAAAAAACGGGTCGAGTCTTAGACACGGGTGCAAATTCGAGACATAATGTAATAGATATCATTAAGGAGTTTCACATCCTTGAATTCTCCAGTTAAAGGTGGAGCCAAGGATCACTGCATACATATCGTAGTCTCATCCATCATCTCAACAGCTTCCATTGGGTCCATCACATAATAACCCTCCTCCAGTTTCACTTCCTTCAGCACGACCTCAAATTACCTAACGAACTTCTCCTAGCAAACCTGTCTTGAACCAATGGACCGAAATTTATGAAATACAAGAGAAATAGCTTAACCATCCCACTAACAACGTACATGATGGAGTCGCATAATTATGCACATTCGTGCTGTGATCCGCTGCTAGACCATATAAATATCAATTTCTAGTCTACATGCAATGTCTACAAGATCAACAAGATCAAACAACTGGGATCAGATCGCAAATTGAATGAGCTGCATCTCCAAATCAAATGCTCAAAACGTACTAACCCAGTTCTAAAAAAGACTGTGGAGTAGATAATGATCAATTTAAGAACAAGTCTGCCTCAAACATACATAAAAAGCAATTTTTACATAGAGAATGGGAGGCATGCCTGCACATTGGCCCCGGTAACAATAATCGGCTTATCATAAAACTCTCGATATTTTTCCCCCACCACCTCCGTGATAGCACAGACATCGAACACACGCTGTGAAAATTCGTACGCAAGCCTTCAACATCGTGGAGAAATCCGACTTGTCTAACAACTTGAAAGCAGCAATCAACGAGAAAAGAAAGAAACTGAAACGTTTTCACGGCGACCAACGAAAGCAACCAGAAAGAAGGAACTCCAAGACTCCACATCAAATGGACAACGCACGAAATCAGGAGCGAGTGCCTACTTGGGAAGAGGGTCACGGACGTATCTGGAGGCGAAAGTGGAGTGGAGTGGAGTGCAGTGCAGGTGCTCATCGGAGTCTGATACCGTCGTCGTGACCACCATTCTTCCTCCTCTCTCTTCCTCCCACTCTCGCCCACGAAAACAAGAAACCGAACGAGAGAGAAACGAGCACGCTGCGGAGGGAGATAAGGGGAAGTTGGCTTTATAAAGGGAGAGCTTGCTTATCTGTGCGCGGAAAGAAACGGTTTGCGTTTGCTTTAAATCCGATGATGATGATGATGATGACGACGACGACCATGGTTACGACGACGACCATGGTTACGACGATGATGCTTAGTGCTTGCTTAAAAGGGAGATGCGTGGATGGGCGAGGACACGTGTACTCGTGCTGCGAAGAGGTGTGCGGAAACCCGACCCACATTGATGGTCATTATCTAATGGAATTATCTAAATTTTTTCCTATCCAACGAAATCCCCCCGACGTCAAATCCAATCAAATCCAATCCATTTTGTATAGCGCGCGGGCAGAGAAATTTTTTTTTTAAAAAAAAAAGTAGTAATCTGCGTAAAGCTAAATCTATCCACTGCAGCATTTTAATCCAAGTTGTACTCTGATGCCCTTTGAACATTGATTGAATTTAGTCGGATTTTACGCTTGAGAAATTGGATTAACGATTAAAAATATTGGGATTTAATTTTTTTTATAAAAATAACATACATGGAGAAAATGCCTAACTTAAAAAGAAAAAGAAGGTTAGTTTTAAAGATCGCGGATCCTCACCTAACAATGAAAAAATAAAAGGAGAAAAAAAGAATAAATAAATAAATAAATCTTCTTAATCGACATGGGTTAGGTTCGGATATATGGGTTGGGTGGGTCATTGGGTTGGATTGGATAAATCCGGTCCGAACCCGTAATATTATTATTATTTTTAGAAATTTTTTAATGATTTTTAAAAATGATGATAATAATAATAATATTTGGGATTTTTTGTGATTGTATATAAACATGGTATAGCAAGCAATGTGGGGGAATTATTAGCTGGTTTTTAAATAACTAGATTCATTTTTTTAAAGGGCTTTTAGATCTTATCTTGGGAATTTATTATGATTACATTATATGTTACTAACAAAGCGATGAATTATGACTGAACATCTCAATTTTTAAATGAATCGTATTCGCTATTTATAACCAAGTATTACTAATCTTGACAGAGGGTTGTGATATGCTCGAGCCGTGCTCATGCCAAGGCGCGATTTGACGGACCGACGATGAAGTGGTGGGCTCCTCGCTTATTACACGTGTCAGGGTATTATTGGCCTCCTTAGGGCAAATCGAGCCGAAGCGCCAGCGTAGGAGAAGAAACATCGACGGCTGAACGATGGCGGCTATGGGGAAGGGAAGTTGACTGTGGTTTGACCACGGACGACCTGTAAAGCTACTTGCAAGTGAAGGCCTATACTGTATTCATCTATTGTTATTGCATATTTATCATTATCATTCTTTTTGTCGAGGAATTTGTCTAAAATTAATATAGAGAAAAAAAAATCCCTTAAAACGAACTAAAATTATTTAACAGAAACTTGATAAAGGGCAAATGTATTACACATGTACAAATTTGAGGTTATTTATGTAAAAAAAATAATTTTGAGTAAATTTGTTAATGAGCTTTTTAAGTCTCGAAAAAAGTTCAAGATAAATATGTTACAATAAATATAATTTAGATTTGTTGACTTTTTCCTAAAAATTTAATTGGCACTTATAATTTATTTATTTTTCATTCAATGATTATCAATTCTTTTTTTTTTTTGTCGGTTCTACTTTATTTTTACTCTCAGACTTTTGTTATACTTTTTACAGAGCATATGACTCGAAACCCACACATGAAGCACATCTAAAACTAAATCGTTTCTATTTCAACTCTCCTAAGAATGTGGAGATTTGAATTTTCCACCTCCTATTTTTATGTGGGAAAGGTGGTCACCAGGACAAACCCCAGTTGTTAATACTAAAAAAAAGGTTGGATTTTTAGTTGGAAAATCTTGATTTTGGTTGTGTTGTATTCTTTTTCCTCCTAGGAAATTGCGGAAGAGATTCGATTTTGCAAGCAAAGAAGCATTTCCCTTTTCCCATTTCCCACAAATAAAAAAAAAAATCTGTAGAAAAATTAAATTGCCAACAAACCGAAAGTCCTCTTTGTGCTGATAATAGTGCTTTCATAAATTACATGAGAAGATAGTGAAATAATAAAATCAATGTGAAAAAGCCCAACGGTTTAATCTGGTTACAATAGTGCTAGGACCATCCTTTCCTCATGTTTTAAAAATAATATTTAGACCAAAATGATATCGTTTTAACCTCATGTTTTGTGTTTTAGCCATGTCAATGCCATGTAAGAGAGAGAAGATATTAAAAAAAGTTACATTAGTATTTTTCATTAGCCAAGTTGGACAGAATCAATAAAATGACTCGATTGTATCAATTTGAAAAATTTTAGGAGTTGATTGCACTTTTTGCAAGTGCATTTTTGTGGCAAGTTTTGCAAAGAAATTGATGCCCAATTTCTTTTATTTTTTCACTTTCCACCCTGCATGGTCACATCGTGAAGCATGTGATTATTTGGAAAATTATCCGCGAGAGACATTGCAGTTTTTGTATGAAGTCAATAGACAAATTTTAAGATTGAAATGATCAGTTGAGCTTGTTTTAAGGTAATTTTGAAAAAAAAGAGTCTTATAAACAACTTCTCCGCGACAGCTAACAAACATATTTCGCAGGAAAAACTTCGACTTAAATAATTAGTCACATGTTTTACGAGGAAATTAATGCCTTGGAAGGAAATTAGAATTTTCTTTTAAAAATGTCAAGGACTGCCCCTCTTAACAAAATCGAAAGAAAGAACGTAAAAACAATACAACGTTCACTCGGTAAAATTATGCCGAAACCGAACCGGATTCATATTCACTGCATCACTTGTTCAAAGTCACTAAGATTCGACTAAGGAAGGTATCTACTAAATAAATGAAAATTGATAATAGCGAACGAAATAAAGGAAACTAAATATTCCTAACTATAAATATCTAAACTTAAAAAGATCCTCTACCTAAACAAGGCGACTATAAATTTGGTAATCAAAAAGTGTATCACGACATTCAATTCAATGACAGGATACTTTTATGTTTAATTATGGCGAAATCTAGGACTTGCCCCTTTAGTATGCTTGCGATTGCTCCATTTTAGTAGATGATTTTTCCGTTTATTTATAGATACCTTTAGAAAACAAAAGTTGATGCAGTTTATTCCTAATACCTATTTATTAATTACAGTTGTTTCCGGCATATAACCAAGAATTTCCTCAAAAAACTAATTGTGTCTAAAACGGGTAAATCACTGGTAAGTTGATAAAATTTCATTGCATGAAAATTATTGGATCTCTTCTTTTTAATAAAAGTGTCAACATATTTGATCACAATGAAATCGATTCTTTTTAATAAATCCAAAAGCATATTATATCAAAATAAATAAATCAATAAACGTTTTTTTTCCAACAAATCCCTTTATTTGCAATTTCTCCCAGACAAGAATTATATTATTTGGATTTTCTCTTTTGGCTCGACGATATATTCTTCACTTATCTAACAAGAATTCATTATTTGGATTCTCTCTTTTGGCTCGACGATATATTCTTCACTTATCTATTTTGGCGATATATATTCGAAAAGATAGTTATTTCCTATTTGGTTTGAGTGTATCTTTTTATTTGTGGCAAATATATAAATATTTCCTCTACCCCTTGGAAATTATGCATCATATAAATCCTGCCCCCTCTCTCTGCACAACCCGCCGATCTTCTGCTTTCTCTCCAATCCGCGAATCAACAATGGCGGAGCACGACCAAAAAAAAAAAAAAAAAAGAAAAGAATGGCGCAGAATTGGGCCGATCTCCTCCCGGAGCTGCTAGAACTGTGCTCGAGACGGCTTCTTCTAGGGGATTGGTTCGCATTCCGATCCGTGTGCTGGACGTGGCGTGCTGCCGCATTCAAAGAGAGGTTCGACTACCCATGGTGGATGCTCGAGGACAATGAGAACACCAAGACAGAGTGGGCTGAGTTTTACAGCCCCTTCAGTTCGCAAATTCACAGAGTTTTAATGCCGGAAGTGAAGGGCAAGAGGTGCTTCTCTTCACGGGGTTGGATCTTGACTATCGGCAAGGATTGGAAAATCCACATGCTGAATCCCCTGTCACGTGCCCTGTCACGTGCTGACGACATCATTGAGCTCCCTAGTGCAAAAACACTACCCAACTGGAGTCCCGAGGTAGAAGAACAGCCGGATGACTATTGCCGTGTTTTCCTCCGCAAATTTTCTTGTCTGCAAGCCCCGCTTCATCTCCAGACTATACGGTCATGGTCATTTGCTCGCCCTCCGGACCATTAGTCTTTTGGAAACCCGGAAATAAGGAGTGGAAAGAGTTGACACTCCCGGACCACCCAGATAATGGTGTTTTGGATGTCATACATTACCAGGGGCAATTTGTTGCCCTTGGCTACTTCGCTTGTATATTCACTTGTGATGTGGATGGACCATATCCAACAACTCAAGTTATATTGGAGACTCCCGAATCTCCGGAATTTCTTGATAGCATAAATTTTGCTATAAATGAGTACTTGGTGGAGTCGGCGGGCCGTCTATTGCTGATCTTACGATTTGAACAACAAGAGCAACAGCATGGAACCGTCAGTTTTCAGGTTTTCGTCGCTGATTTAGATACTAGAAAGTGGACGGAGCTTGAGAGCATGGGGAATGTATCCCTCTTTGTGGGTTTCAACTCTTCCTTTTCAATACAGGTTGATGAGAACCAGCAAGTTATCAAACCAAATTGTATTTACTTTAGCTGCTGGGACGACATCGGAATATACCACATGGAAGATGGAAGAATTGAGTTTGACAAAAAGCTGATTATAATTTTGATCCGCCTCTATGGATTGAATCTCCGCCTCTATGGATTGAACCAAGATTTTGAGGTAGCACTAAATTGATCTTCCATCAATAAGTTCAAGTAGGATTTTGTTGACATTTAGAAGTAGCCTTCTATTAGTAATTTTCATTGGTAAGAATTTTGCTTATCTTGCATGGGACTCGAATTTTAAGTTGGCAATGGAAATGTGCATATTTTATTAATCTTTTTATGCGGTATACGACAACTCTTAAAGCGTTGCTTTTGAGATTACACATAGTCCATGGAGTTCGTGCTCTTGACATGTTTTTGAATTATATTCAATTGAAGTCGATAAAGTCAACTAGGACGACATGACTGTTGGAAAAATTAATAATAACTGTTAATACATTGCGAAGGATTAGAAAATAGAAAAAACAAATGTTTGACGCGTGCAAACACAGGATAATTCCGCCCCTTGGAGTACGAAATTCGGTGCGTAAGATTTCAGCGGCTATCTTCCCAAGATACAACAAATCTTCCTTTATACTCTACACTGAATATTAGAAGGAAACAAAACAACTTTTGTGTATAACCCAGCAAAAAGGAAAAGGAAATGAAGGATTTTTAAAAAAATGATATTCTCTCTTTCATTCATTGTATCTTTTTTTAGATTGTCTTATGAGATTTTATTTTTATATTCAGACAAAATAGAGCCGTTAAAAGAGCTGCTGTAAAATAATGGAGGATTTATTTGAGAAATAAATTAAACATTACAAAACGATTAAAAAGCTATTATATGACCGTTAAGAAGTCGTTATGTGACCGTTAAAAATAATAATGGTCTTCAACGCGGTCATAACTTTTATCGAAGCTAGTATTGTTGCATATTTCAAAATATTATTGAATATCCAATGGTGACTTCACCACAATATTTGTCTAGTATCAATTTAATTGGATTACGTATGCAACAAAGGAAGAACCATCCAAGAAGAGAAAACAGGGACCGGTGCAAGTGGGAGATAGAACCCAGGTCACGAAATTGTATTCGTAACCGTTGCATCGGTTCTAGATCAAAGAAGCAACATTTAGAAGTACAGGAATTCACATATGAAACAAGAAACAGCCCTCTTACGAGTAAGAGGAAGGGAAACAATGCTACCACCAATTTTGCCGAAGGCCAATATTCTCTTCTGTAACCTTCCGCTACGCAAGCTCACATCATGAGCTTGTGTTGATATTTGATATATAATAATTTACAAGTTATACGATATGTTACTGGATCCACTTATCAAGCATAGGATTACTTGGGAAAATGTTCGCAGTCTCTTCCTTTTGGTAGCGTGCCATGATCAATACGGTCAACAGTCTCGATGATACCAACAAGCAACACTCTTCTTTCTGCTACCACCCTGCCTATGACCCTCAAATGACAGAGTGCCAATTCAAAAGAAAAATATATGAACATGGTTCATTATAATTACCACCCAACTATATGTTGTTTTTGTCTCAAACTTCCAGGTTCACGATAGATCCTTGACTCCTCCGTGTAAAAAATGAATGCCATCCCAACCTCATTTCAACGCAAGGAAGAAATTCGAAGGGAATGCGGTGTTTTACTGGTCATGTCAACGTTCGATGTGGTTGACATTTTGACATTTTAATTAATTTGTTTTCTTCATCGTATGTTCATTACTTTTCTAGTCATAGCACGTGTCATAGACTTATTCTTTGCCCAAGCAACGTTGGCAAAACGCAATTGAAGAATCTTCACCTTTTTACATTGAAGAACGTTGCATGCCTCCATAGCCCTCGTCGAAGCTCTCTTCCTCCACCCCCCTTTTTTTTTTTTTTTTTTCAAATCTAGGGGCTTATTGCTGAGGTGGCAATTTTGTGGCAAAAAAGATGACGTTTTTCACCATCATCCGCTAAGTCAGCTTTTCCGTGAGGCACGTAGATAATTTACATTATTAAAATAAGTCTTGTCGAAATTGGCATTTAATTTGGAGTGAAGCACGAGTGTGACATGAGTCTAATATAAATCTCCATTTCTGAGTCTCATTTAAAGCAAAAAACATTGATGAGGCAGTTAAACGTAGTCTGAGCTAAATCAAAAATTTTGCAAGTTTCTGAAATAGGTTCAAGAAAAAAATAGTTCATAGATTTAATGCTTTGGAAGAAACGACAAATGAAAATGGATATAGGGTCAACGGAATCTAGAAAAAAATAGTTGATAGAGACATCAGCTGTGACACAAGCCAACGGCACCATAAGAGCGATGATTTGGGGAAAATTCAAGAGCTAGGGTCTTTACGGCTAGAAAAACCCAATTATCGGAGTCGGTAAATAAAGGAAAATTCTTTCTCAATATATATCCAAGTAATTTATTTATACTCAAGAGATGTTGACTAAACAAGGAATCTACTAAATAGATGAAAATAATAAACTGAATATCTCTAACTATAAATATCTAAACTTAAAAGATTCTCTACCTAAACAATGGGACTGTATATTTGGTAATCAAAAAGTGTATCACGATTTTCAAATCATTGATAGAATAATTTTATTTTTAATTATGGCGAAATCTAGGACTCGCCCCTTTAGCATCCTTGCGATTGCTCCGTTTTAGTAGATGATTTTTAAGTTAATTTATAGATACCATTAGAAAACAAAAGGTAGCTTATTCCTAATACCTATTTATTAATCACAGTCATTTCTGACATATAACTAAGAATTTCCTCAAAAAAATAATTATGTCTAAAACAGGTGAACCATTGGCAAGTCGATAAAATTTCACCGCATGAAAATCATTGGATCTCTTCTTTTTAATAAAATGTCTCAACATATTTGATCACGATGAAATGGATTCTTTTCTATAAATGCAAAAGCATATTATATCAAAATAAATAACTAAAATATAAGTTCTTTTTCTCCACAATTTTCTCACTTTTACTCAAACCTTCGCTACACACATCCCTTTATTTGCAATTTTCCTCACTTCATGATACCAAAATCCGATAAGAATTACGCTATTTGGATTTTCTCTTTTGGCTAAACCATATATTCCTTTTTTTTAATCTATTTTAGCAATGTATTTTAATCATTTGGTTTGAGTGTATCTTTTTATTTGTGGCAAATATATAGATATTTTTTCTCCCCCTTTGGAATTATGCATCATATAAATCCTCCTCCCTCTTTGCATAACCCGCCGATCTTCTGCTTTTTCTCAAATCCGTAAAACATCGTGGTGGAGCACCAAAAGAAGAAAAGGAAAACAATGGCAAAGAATTGGGCCAATAAAGTGCTCGAGATGACTTCTTCCAAGTTCTAGAGGACCGGTTCGCATTTCGATTAAAGAATCTCTCTATACCACGTAAGAGATGACGGTATTATTCATAGATCTATCACAACTATGAGAGAGTGATTGTAATATCAAAGTTGACAATGAATGAGTAAACCTTGCTTTATTTTTGAGAATTCCAATATCGCATCTTTAGTCTTTGCATGTGTTGATTAACCACGAAGCAAGTGAGTTTCTAATCAAGGCATGTCAGTCCATCGCTAATTGAAAAATTACAATACTACTTTCTTTCACATCATCCAAGAAGCAAGAAGCACCTACTCCTTATTTTCTTTGTATTTTTGCCAACAGTGACATTATACAAGTTCAAAATAATATTTCTTTGTTTCCAATTTCATCTTTCGTAAAAAATGAAGAATCTTATACAATGAAGTACATCATCTTTTTCCTTTTTGTCTTCACAATTTAACAAGGTGAGACTAATGAAATAATGGTCTTGAAAATAAAATAGAATGCTAGATGTCCCACTTGAAAGGATTTTGATTCGGTTTAGGGTACAAAACATTTAAAATGATCCTCTTTTATGCTACTAAAACCGATTCCTAGAGACTAGAGAGAATGAATTTGCAAAAGAAAAAAGAAAAAGAAAAGGAAATGTCATTTCAGGAAACTGTAGAGAAGTTTCTTCCTAATTAACGTAAATGATATCCATATATAATTTCGACACCGTGTTTTGTCACATTAACTGCAACGACTGCAATTTCTGCATGGTACCCACTTGGCACTTACATAATAAAACTTTGGACGGCCATATTTTTTCTTTGCTAGATTTTGTTTTATTATAAATCCAAAATCATATTATTTCAAAAGAAAATTACTAAAATGAACGTTTTTTTTTTTCCCACAAATTTTCTCACTTTTACTCAAACCTTCACTTTGTTGATATCCATCTGTTTACAATTTTCCCCACTTCATGATACCCAAATCTGACAATAAATATATTATTTGATTTTCTCTTTTGGCGGGACGATATATCTCTCACTTATCTATTTTACCAATGTATTTGCGGAAAGATAGTTGTAATCTAATAAATATAATTTAAACGGTTGTTCTGTTTTCATTTTTTCTTTTCATATTTGATAGGTATATTGTGTTGCTCTGCTGACTATAATTTCATAAAATTTGAAATTCGAACAATGCTATACGGTGGACATTGCATTGTAATATCTATCTAGATCTATTGCTTTTTGTTGTTTTTGTCAGTTCTCTTTTGCTATGTTGTTATTTTATATATTCAACTCTCCATGTTTAATTAAGCATGAATTGAAAGATGCAGTTCTTGCGGTATTTGCAGATACACAATGTTTCCATCATTGGTAAGATTTTTTTTTTTTGGCAGCTAACTTGTGACGTACTGACGTAAGATAATTTCACACAGAAAAATCAAATGATTATAACAGGATTTCCCTACTAATTCATTTCTTTTAGGGGTGGAAAAAGATCTGCTCAAAAGAAAAGCAAACAAGTGGTAGAAACATGTCATCGGTGAACCACATACCACTATCCACTTCTCTAGCAACACGCACAAGAGAATTTGATGAATCTCTTCCTACCTCAAGTTGCTCCCGACACCTTGGATTGGCCGTTAAGCGGTTGACCGATATTCAGAGCATGGATATTGTTGGTCGGAATAGCAAAGGAAGCAACATTAACTCACCCTTTGTTCAAATGAAAAGAAGGCTTGGTGTACACCATAGCACCATTTTTGGTATGTTGTTCAGTGAGAAGATATAATTGGATATATTGTCTTTGTTACAGTTTTGGGTTGCTTTAAGTTCATAACCCTTAGGCCACTGAGCAATAATTTGATAAGGATGGCCAATGGATCTAGATGGATCTCTACTAGCATAATCTGATAGGGATACGTGTATCTACTGTCTGTCATGTGAATTCTTTTCCACCCAAGGCTGGTTCTGCTCAACATGAGGGAAATGGCATCACCAAAGCAGCCAACCATCTTGAACTACCTCCATTACAATGTAGTAAATATGGTACAAACTCTATGTAAGATCCATTTGTTTTGCTACATATTGAGCAAGCTTACAATGCTAGAGACGAAGAATATCTGCTTATTTTTTAATTATGCATCATTTTCACATCTGCTCTGTGGTAAAAAATGGCTCTCGTTGGATTTTCCCAGTTGTACCATGTCTAGAGCTTTGGGATTCCCCTCATGTTTTTTTACGCAATTATGTAGCTATTCATCTAAAGATAGTGTTAAATTGATGTTGATTCAACATTTTTCATAGTTAGTGTAGTAACTGTAATTGCTCATCTTGACCGTTTTACTCATATCGATTAAAATAATTTCCAATTTGCCATTGAGCCACTACAAAGGCCACTTGAGAATTTATTAAATGATGATGGGATGACATGCTCGGCCAAATGATTAATAAAGGTTACCAACTAACCTTCTCGGTGGTTTGTTTATGATGTCATGTTTAACATAACTTGTAATAGAAAGACCAACTGAATCATGTTTCCAAACTATCTGTTGTAGCATGCATTGTCACTGCACACAAATCGCGAAATGTGAAGTTTCTACTAGATATTACGTTTTATCTCTTTTGGAGATTGAGTTCTTTTGATAAGTTTGGGACTCTTCCTTGTTCAAACCATCATCAGAATTAGGAAGGAAGAGAGAGAGAGAGAGAGATGCTACTTATTCTTGGTATCTATACACAATATCCCCGTTTCAACACAATTTTGGTGATTAAGAGATTAATTCTTTCTATGTCTTCACTTAAGAGGACCTCAGTAAACTCCTGGTCATGTGGATTTTAAAGTTGATTTTCAACTTGTCAGTCACATGTTGACTTTGGAAAAGGACGCTTACCATTTGGAGGTAATAGCACACTTACGAAATTGGCAACAAAGAGAGAGCCGATATTGTATCCCATAATACAATAATGTATGTCTAGATCTTTGGCTCATGCGCAAGAGATGATCTAGAACAGTTTCATCAAGAGATTTTTTGCTTAATGATTTGACCAATCATCGCTTAATATTTATTCACAACATAGCAAGTAGGAAAAGTACTACAGAAGTTTTAAACCTATAAGATTAGTACTGATTTAATACTAAACTTTTCGATTTGGCCAATTTAATCCTAAATCTTTTGACAATAGTAAAAATGCAGTCCATCCAGTCAATTTAGGCCGGAAATCACTGACGTAAATGCTGACCATCTTATCGACACTAACATAAAACTTATTAATAATTAATAATTTTTATTTTTAATTTTCTTCTTTTTTTCTCTCATTTTTTTCTTTTTGCTAGTGGCTGGCCGTCGACCATAGGCGAGGGTCAACCTCGCTGGATTACGCTTGGACAAGCGGCGGCAAGGCCTGCCTTGCCAGATCGAGTGAGGGCGAGGCCAAGCAAGCCTCGCCTTGTGCAAATAGACCAAGAGGAGGGGGTTGCCTTGGAGAGAGAGAGAGAGAGAGAGAGAGAGAGAGGAAATGGAGGGATAGTTGGAGAGAAGGGAGGAGAGGGCCGAGACGAGGGTAGTGTTTGGGGCGAAGCGTAGAGAGAGGGCAATCTTGGACTCACGGAATAGGTAGAGCAACTGCTTGGAGACCAGAGGCAACCAAGAAGACGATAATGATTGGGACGACAGCGATAGACAAATGAAGATTTCTTGGAGAAGCTCATCGCATAAACGTTATTTATGTTTTCGAAACTCTCGACTCTCACCTCTCTCTGTTTCTCTGTCATTTCTTCTTCTTCTTCTTCTTCTTCTTCTTCTTCTTCTTCTTCTTCTTCTTCTTCTTCTTCTTCTTCTTCTTCTTCTTCTTCGCCTAGTCGGCACTAACCCTCGCCCACCATGGCTTGTGACCCCGGCCACCCACAAAAAGAAAAGGGAAAAAGAAGAAGAAAACTTTCAAAAAAAATTATAAATTATAAAAGAAATATGTACATGTCAACATCAACTTTGCCATGTAGAACGGCTAACATCCACATTAACGATTTTTAGTTTAGATTAACCGAATGAATTGATTTGGTACCAATGTGAAAATGTTTAGGATTAAATTGGTATCAATGTCATAGATTTAGAACTTTTTTGATATTTTTCCCCATAGAAGGTATCAACGTATGTGAAGATGCTCTCTGGATGGATCAATTATTCAACCAGAAGGAAAATTGTGCTTGTGTTCGTGGTTTCCAGAAACGGAAATTTACAACAAAAAGGGGAAAAAACAACATTTTAACTAATTATTATATTACTATTAAAAGAATGAACATGTGCAATTAAAACATCATTGGATGCGTCATATAACCTTCTAGCATAGCGTTAAACAAATAGTTTAAATAATCAAATATTAATGCTTGTGATGATTATTTCGACACAAAGCGTGGAAGAAATAAATTGAAGAAAAGTTATATACATCTATCTATAGTATAATATATGGACAAAGGAAGGAAATAATGAAAGATACAGTATCGATTGTAATCACAAATTGATTCAATCAATAAACCCAAATTCTACAGTTCCAATTCCTCATGTCAAGAAGAGATGACAGTATCATTCATAGATCTATCACAACTATGGGAGAGTGATTGTAATATTAAAATTGACAATGAATAAGTAAACGTTGCTTTGTTTTTGAGAATTCCAATAGCGCATCTTTAGTCTTTGCATGTGTTGATTCACCACGAAGCTAGTGAGTTTCTAATCAAGGCATGTCAGTCCATCGCTAATTGAAAAATCATAATACTACTTTCTTTCACATCATCCAAGAAGCAAGAAGCACCTACTCCTTATTTTCTTTGTATTTTCGCCAAAAGTGACATTATCCAAGTTCAAAATAATCTTTATTCGTTACAAATTTCGTCTTTCGTAAAAAATGAAGAATCTTATACAATGAAGTACAACATCTTTTTCCTTTTCGTCTTCACAATTTAACAAGGTGAGACTAATGAAATATTGGCCTTGAAAATAAAATAGAATGCTAGATGTCCCACTTGAAAGGATTTTGATTCGGTTTAGGGTACAAAACATTTAAATGATTCTCTTTTATGCTACTAAAACCGATTCCTATAGACTAGAGAGAATGAATTTGCAAAAAAAAAAAAAGAAAGAAAAATAAAAGGTTTTTTCAGGAAACTGTAGAGAAATTTCTTCATAATTAACGTAAAGAATATTCATAAATAATTTCGACACTGTGTTTTTTCAGCTTAATTGCAACGACTGCAATTTCTGCATGATACCCACTTGGCACTTACATAATAAACCTTTAGACGGACATACTTTTTCTTTGCTAGATTTTGTGTTATTATAAATCCAAAGGCGTATTATTTCAAAAGAAAATTACTAAAATGAACATTTTTTTCCCACAAATTTTCTCACTTTTACTCAAACCTTCACCGTTGATATCCATCTATTTTACTCAATCCTCGCTAGATTTGGGAAGGGCGCCTAGCTCGCCCACCATGGCTTGTGACCCCGGCCACCCACAAAAAGAAAAGGGAAAAAAGAAGAAGAAAACTTTCAAAAAACATTATAAATTATAAAAGAAATATGTACATGTCAACATCAATTTTGCCATGTAGAACAGCTAACATCCACGTTAGCGATTTTTAGTTTAGATTAACCGAATGAATTGATTTGGTACCAATGTAAAAATATTTAGGATTAAATTGGTATGAATGTCATAGATTTAGAACTTTTTTGATACTTTTCCCCATAAAAAGCAAGCAAGGTATCAACGTGTGTGAAGATGCTCGCTGGATAGATCAATTATTCAACTAGAAGGAAAATTATGCTCGTGTTCGTGGTTTCTAGAAACGGAAATTTACAACAAAAAGGGGAAAAAACAACTACTATTAAAAGAATGAACATGTGCAATTAAAATGTCATCGGATGCGTCATATAACCTCCTAGCATAGCGTTAAACAAATAGTTTAAATAATCAAGTATTAATGCTTGTGATGATTATTTTGACACAAAGCGTGGAAGAAATAAATTGAAGAAAAGTTATATACATCTATCTATAGTATAATGTATGGACAAAGGAAGGAAATAATGAAAGATACAGTATCGATTGTAATCACAAATTGATTCAATCAATAAACCCAAATTCTACAGTTCCAATTCCACATGTCGAGAAAAGATGACGGTATCATTCATAGATCTATCACAACTATGGGAGAGTGATTGTAATATTAATTTTGACAATGAATAAGTAAACGTTGCTTTGTTTTTGAGAATTCCAATATCACATCTTTAGTCTTTGCATGTGTTGATTCACCACGAAGCTAGTGAGTTTCTAATCAAGGCATGTCAGTCCATCGCTAATTGAAAAATCATAATACTACTTTCTTTCACATCATGCAAGAAGCAAGAGGCACATACTCCTTATTTTCTTTGTATTTTCGCCAAAAGTGACATTATACAAGTTCAAAATAATCTTTATTCGTTACAAATTTCGTCTTTCGTAGAAAATGAAGAATCTTATACAATGAAGTACAACATCTTTTTCCTTTTCGTCTTCACAATTTAACAAGGTGAGACTAATGAAATATTGGCCTTGAAAATAAAATAGAATGCTAGATGTCCCACTTGAAAGGATTTTGATTCGGTTTAGGGTACAAAACATTTAAAATGATCCTCTTTTATGCTACTAAAACTGATTCCTAGAGACTAGAGAGAATGAATTTGCAAAAGAAAAAAGAAAGAAAAATAAAGGTCATTTCAAGAAACTATAGAGAATTTTCTTCATAATTAACGTAAAGGATATCCATAAATAATTTTGACACTGTGTTTTGTCAGCTTAACTGCAACGACTGCAATTTCTGCATGATACCCACTTGGCACTTACATAATAAAACTTTAGACATCCATACTTTTTCTTTGCTAGATTTTGTTTTATTATAAATCCAAATGCATATTATTTCAAAAGAAAATTACTAAAATGAACATTTTTTTCCCAACAATTTTCTCACTTTTACTCAAACCTTCACCGTTGATATCCATCTATTTTACTCAATCCTTGCCAAATCTGGGAAGGGCGCCTAGCTCGCCCACCATGGCTTGTGACCCCGGCCACCCACAAAAAGAAAAAGGAAAAAAGAAACTTTCAAAAAAAATTATAAATTATAAAAGAAATATGTACATGTCAACAACAACTTTGCCACGTAGAACGACTAACATCCATGTTAGCAATTTTTAGTTTAGAATTAACCGAATGAATTGATTTGGTACCAATGTGAAAATGTTTAGGATTAAATTGGCCTAATTAAATTTTTAGGATTAAATTGGTATCAATGTCATAGATTTAGAACTTTTTTGATATTTTTCCCCATAGAAAGCAAGCAGGGTATCAATGTGTGTGAAGATGCTCGGTGGATAGATCAATTATTCGACCAGAAGGAAAATTGTGTTCGTGTTCGTGGTTTCCAGAAGCGGAAATTTACAACAAAAAGGGGAAAAAACAACATTTAACCGATTATTATATTACTATAAAAAAATGAACATGTGCAATTAAAACGTTATCAGATGCATCATATAACCTCCTAGCATAGTCTTAAACAAATAGTTTAAATAATCAAATATTAATGCTTGTGATGATTATTATGACACAAAGTGTGGAAGAAATAAATCGAAGAAAAGTTATATACATCTATTTATAGTATAATGTATGGACAAAGGAAGGAAATAATGAAAGATACAAGTATCGATTGTAATCACAAATTGATTCAATCAATAATTGTATCTTTGATATCAAGGCATATCTTCAACATATTTATCTTTCAGGCTCATAAAAGAAGTTTTTTATTTCTATTTTTGTTGTCACATATTAGGAGGTCCCTAGTCACGAGTTGCCAAGAGCAAATACTGAGGATTCTTATCGGTCAACGATATCAATGCAATGTCTTAACTATTTTTTGTTACTCGTGTTGTTATATGTGCTTTTGATCTAATGATTTTCTAAATGAAGATCCAAGCAAAATCGAAATAAATAATTGAATTGTTTTATATACATATACATGCATATATATATATATATATATATCACTTCAATGAGGATCAATTGAAAAGAGCCAGCTTTGATTTATAAGCTGATTAGCAGGATCTATCAATGAACTTTGTTGTATTATATGGAAATTCTATTTCAATCTCCGCAATTATACCTAATGATATTTATTAACTTGAGAAAAACTATGGTAAGGGATAATAACGACCGTGGTTTCACTAAAAAGAATTTATACAAAAACATTTTTGAAAATTTCCAATATCTACAGTTCCAATTCCACATGTTGAGAAGAGATGACGAAATTATTCATAGATCTATCACAACTATGAGGGAGTGATTGTAATATTAAAGTTGATAATGAATAAGTAAACATTGCTTTGTTTTTGAGAATTCCAATATCGCATCTTTAGTTTTTGCATGTGTTGATTCATCATGAAGCAACTGAGTTTTTAATTAAGGCATGTCAGTCCATCACTAATTGAAAAATTATAATACTACTTTCTCTCACTTCATCGAAGAAACAAGAAGCACCTACTCCTTATTTTCTTTGTATTTTTGTCAAAAGTGACATTATACAAGTTCAAAATAATCTTTCTTTGTTACCAATTTTGTCTTTCGTAAAAAATGAAGAATCTTATACAATGAATGTTGACACCTATTTTTTTTACAAAAACCAATCAAAGGAAAAATCACAAAAAAATTAATTAATTTATTATTATTATTATTATTATTATTATTATTATTATTATTATTATTATTATTATTATTATTATTATTATCATTATTATTATTATATAAAAAAAACAAAACAAAAACAAAACAAAACAAAATACAAAAATCAATTGACAAAAAAAAAAACGAGAGAGGCCCTTCTCTTTTTCCTTCCCCCCGGGGCATAGGCCCTTGCGCGGCCCATCTTCTTTCCTCCCTCGCGTGGCCCACTCGCGGCCCATCTTCCTCTTCTTTCTCCTCGGCTCGGTTCGTGCCCAGCTTTCTTCCCCGATTTTGGTTGGTCTTCGCGGGGAGGACCTGCAAGAACAGAAAGAACAGCAAGTGCAGACATCAGAGGATCGCGAGGGCAGGCTTCCGGCGTGATCCGCGGGTCGGGGAAAGCAGACTGGTCGATAGGGTTGGTGAGGCAGGAGCTGGACACACAGATCGTGGACCTCAGAGGGCTCGGGGCACCACAAAAAAGACGGAGGCAGGAGAAAGTGAAGGGGGGAAAAAAGAGCACCGGAGAGAGAGCTTGAGAGAGGGAGACGATTAGGGAGAGAGCTAGAAGCTACTTGGGTGGAGCATTGCTCGCCCCTCCTCGAGGCCAATCACTGACTTCCAGCCGACGCCCTCGAGGGCAAGACTTTTCGTTCCCAAATCTCAGCATTTTCGGTGAGTTTCCTTTTGGTTCAAACTGTTCGTTCCCGAGGATCTCGGCTCGGAGATATCGCGAGGCGGTAGATTGAAGTTCGATTCGTCTCGAACTGGCCTTCGCGCCGCCGTCTTCGAGTCAAGTAGGGGTTTATGACTGAAACCCATTCCCATGAACCCTCTTGGCACTGCCCTGTTTTGGTGATAGAATAGCAAAGCGAGTTTTCTTTTATTCTTGAGTTTATTGTGTCCAACTGAATCAATTTGTTTGATGTTGAGCGTTTCCCTGTGTTCACTCAGGTCTAGGTCCAGGTTCGAGTCCTAAGAAGTGGCCTGTGTCGTTCTCCTCACTTCTTGCCCATTACGTGCTCGATGAAACGCTTGAACGAAAACTGTGTAAACCTGTCTCTGTGCTGTGTGCATTCTAGCCGACTACCATGTGTTTGTGATAATGCCTAAGCGAAGCTGCGTCCTCGTTCGAAGAGGGTCTTTCAAATCAAAACATCCAATTTTTTAGAAAAGTCATAACTTTTGACTTTAGTTCATTCAGTCCATGTTTGTTTACCTGAGATTTGAGTTTACGGCCATGCATTTTTGCTGTTTGAAAATCGAATGTGTTAGTTTGTAAATCCATGGGCGTTCTCCTTTTACTGGAAAAAGTGTGTGCAAATATTCATGAGAGGAGAAGTTGGCATTGAAATGGCCGTGAGTTGCGAGCATGGGCTTGGTAGGTTTAATGAGATTTGGGTTCTTGGTTGATTGAGAGAGCTTGGGTTGGTTCAGGCTCAAAGAAACTTTAGGCCTTAGTTTTAGACGTAGGAGGAGCTTTGCTGGTTAACCAAGGGAGAGAAAGAGAGATCGTAGAAAGAAGAGGCAACGGAGAGAGAGGAAGCCTTGAGTGAGAGGGAGAGAGATCCTAAGTGAGCCTGAGGTAGAGAGAAATCTAAGGGGAGAGGAACGTCAGCTCAGCGACGCCTAGTAAAGCCCACTCTTCCTGATTGGCTGAATGGCTGCAGCTGGCACGCCACACCCACGAGATCCCCTTTAGCCAATGCCCATCTCTTGCTTGATGAGATGACCCTGACGCGCGTTTGTGATTTCAAAGCTAGTTTAGCCAAATCCAAAGATGTATTCGCGTGCCGTCACGTTATTAATCGACTCGTTGGCCTTGGAGTGTGATTTTCTCGGGTTTACAGCCATAGTTTTCCTTCTTGGAGTGTGGTTTCTTCGGGTTTACAGCCATAGTTTTCCTTCTCCAGTCCATTCTTTTTTTGATTGCTGGGCGGTTCGAAATGTTAGCTCGAAGGAGTTGGTGGAGTTGACCCAGTGATGGTGATTGGGGATTGTCGATGATGCGGATATCATTATGGGTGTGTATACGAGTTGTTGAAAGTGGGGCGTTTGAAGTTGAATGGTTTAGTATTCTGTGCGTTGGAAAAAGTTGCAAGCGCCCTAGAGAAAGACGGAGCTATTGGGCAGAGTGAAGGAAAAATATTAAAAAAAGGAGACAAAAAAAAAAAAAAGAAAATTAAAGAATTGTACAAAAAAATAGGAAATTTTCGTTTTTTTTTTTTTTTTTTTTTTTAAAAATCCGACTTGGTCGGATCCGGGGTTCGGGCTGTGTCAGCGGCCCTTGTCCGTAAAATTTAAGAAATGTATTAAAAATTTCAAAAAAATCAAAAATAAAAAAAAAAAAAAAAATCAAAAAAATTTCGAAAATAATAAAAATTCAAAATATTTTCGAAAATTCAACCAATTTCAAAGAACATAAAAAAAAAAAAATCAAAGAAATTTAGTAAATATTGAAAATTCGATTTTTTAATTAATTTTATAAAAGAAAAAAAAATTAGAAAATTAAGGAAAATTAAAAAATTCTCAGAAAATTCCAAAATTCAGAAAAGTCTAAAAATTTCAATATTAATTAGAAAGACACCAAAAAAATCAAAAAGGTTAAAATTAATCTCTTAGTTTATTTTCTTCTAAAAATGAAAGTCTTTCAAATTTAGAATCCCGCTCAAGAGGTTTTAGTTGTCCTTAAAAACAATTACCCTTGATTGTGTAATTTTGGTATGTTGATGTTGGCTTCTCTTTAATTTAATTAGGATTAGTATTTATCTTTTCTTTGATGTTAAATTTTTGCTCTTCCATGCAATTTATTTAATTACTTTTCTTGGTTGCTAATCGTTACTTTAATGATTGTGCACCCGTATGATCACCTCACATGTTAGTGGATGGGTATAAAATCAATCCAGACTGCCTGATAAAAATCATTTCTTTTAAAATGAACAAGATTAGGTACCGAAAGGGCACTAATTGGTTAATTAGTGTAATCAAGTCCCCGATCCTAGACTCTCTGGTTGCGTAGGAAGTGAGGCACGCTCCCATGCCTCACTTGGTTTCTAGCCGACCCCAATAGGCTAGTGGCGACTCTTTTTATGCGAAATTCTTAAAAAATATCCCAACGTCACGCGGGGTATGGGCTTAGGAGAGCCTACGCCTAATCAATAGGCCTTAAGCCTATCTTTCGGGCAATACCCCTAAACCTGTTCCCTCCCCCCGAGGGTAGGTCGCGACAATGAAGTACAACATCTTTTTCCTTTCCACCTTCACAATTTAACAAGGTGAGACTAATGAAATATTGGCCTTGAAAATAAAATAGAATGCTAGATGTCCCACTTGAAAGGATTTTGATTCGGTTTAGGGTACAAAACATTTAAAATGATCATCTTTTATGCTACTAAAACTGATTCCTAGAGACTAGAGAGAATGAATTTGCAAAAGAAAATAAAAATAAAAATAAAGGTCATTTCAGGAAACTGTAGAAAATTTTCTTCCTAATTAACGTAAAGGATATCCATACATAATTTCGACACCGTGTTTTGTCACATTAACTGCAACGACTGCAATTTCTGCATGGTACCCACTTGGCACTTACATAATAAAACTTTGGACGTCCATATTTTTTCTTTGCTAGATTTTGTTTTATTATAAATCCAAAAGCATATTATTTCAAAAGAAAATTACTAAAATGAACGTTTTTTTTCCCACAATTTTCTCACTTTTACTCAAACCTTCACCGTTGATATCCATATGTTTACAATTTTCCCCACTTCATGATACCCAAATTTGACAATAAATATATTGTTTGATTTTCTCTTTTGGCAGGACGATATCTCCCTCACTTATGTATTTTAGCAATGTATATGCGGAAAGATAGTTGTAATCTAATAAACATAATTTAAACGGGCATTTTTTTTTCACTTTTTTTTTGGAACCGGAAGAACCGCCTCACAACAAGCACTCGGCGTAAACCCCCAGGGAGCACTAGCGCGGGGACCCACCTCCCACGGTGCTTCGCTTAAGTCGCGTTTTAATGCGTACATGGTGACTCAAACCAACGCGCCCACAGCAAAGTGGGTTTTGTTTTCATTTTTTCTTTTCATATTTGATATGAATCTATATTTTTTAGGAAAAAACCACAAAAAAAAACCGCAAATTTTGCCTAAAGTGACAAATTTACTCCATTTTTTTTATGTGACTTGAAAAACCTTAAATTTTGCAAACCGTGACACATTTACCCTACCAAGGGCATTTTCGTTTTATTTTCTTCTTCTTCTTCTTCTTCTTCTTTTTCTCTTCCCTCTGTCGACCATGGCAGAGTCAGCAAAGGGAAGCTGGAGTCTTCTTCTTCTTCTGGCGTCGGGGGAGGGGTGCCCTCGCCAGATCCTGGGGAGGGCCGTCCTCGCTCAATGCTGACGAGGGCCGCCCTTGGCTGACGCTGGCGAGGGTGGCCCTAGCCATGCCAGTGAGGACAACCCTCGCCTGACTCTGGCTTCCCTCTGCCGGCTCCGCAAGAATAAAAAAAAACAGAAAAGAAAATTTGAAAAGTAAAAGACCAAAATGTCCTATAATTTAGGGTAAATGTGTCACACAGGTAGAAGTTCGTGGTTTTTTGTGTTACGAAAAAAAGTTTAGGGTAAATGTGTCACCGTTGGCAAAGTTCGAGATTTTTCATGTTACGAAAAAGGTTTGGGGTAAATTTGTCACTTTAGGCAAAATTTAGATTTTTTGGTGGTTGTTTCCCTATTTTTTATGAGTGGCAAATATATAAATATTTTATCTCCCCCTTTGGATTTATGAATCATATAAATCCTCCCTCTTTCTCTCTCTACACAACCCACGGATCTTCTGCTTTCTCTCAAATCCGTGAATCAACAACAATGGTTGAGAATTTCCGAGAAAAAAATAAAAATAAAAACAACGGCGGAGAATTGGTCCAATCTCCACCCAAGCTGGGGATAAGTACACTATCAGTGCGAAAAGTTGTGTACGGCGCTCACTTTGGTGCCAAAAGTTTATTTTGAATAACTTAAGTGCCAACAAATTTAAAAAACGATCATTTCAGTGCCAACGCTGATCAAATTGGTTGGAAATCCGACGTTGCACTTTTTTATTAATTTTTGAAGCTGATGTGGCTCGCCATAGAGTATAGTTAGCATTTAAACAACAAAACGATGCCATTTGGTGTCTTTCCCCCAATTCAAAACCTTAAATCCCCAAATTGAGAGAGAGAGAGAAGGCGTCGTTTTCTTCCCCGAAGAACAGCACCAGCAACAACCAACAGCGCACCAGCACAACACCAGTAGTTTTTCAGAATAGAAACCATGCGCTCGCCTCCACCCTCCCCCAGTAGTTTTCCCCCATTTTCAATCACCTTGTGGACCTTTCAAATCCCCGAATCTTAGCCCCACCACTGCCTTTTCCCAAGGAATATCACCGGGCGCAGAGGAAGTGCGAGCTCGAAGAATCTCCAGAAGCACGAGCGATTAGGCCAATGGTAGCTGCAAAGATCTAGAACGCCATGGAGGTTGCTGGCGAAGCCAGCTATGACGACGGCGGTGACTGTGGCCCCGCCATCCCTTCCTTCGCCCTTGCCGTCGACACCACCCTCTCCCTTGGGATTTTCTGTTCGT
The DNA here is from genome assembly GCA_014182395.1 of Eucalyptus sp. ANBG9806169. Taxonomy (NCBI): domain Eukaryota; kingdom Viridiplantae; phylum Streptophyta; class Magnoliopsida; order Myrtales; family Myrtaceae; genus Eucalyptus; species Eucalyptus sp. ANBG9806169. Next base: position 6,489,351 of record CM024580.1, read on the forward strand.
TTTTGTTTTTTGTTTTTTTGGTCTTGCTCGGCGAGCAACTACGATGGAGGCCGAGCAACAGTGGCAGAGCAAGCTAGGTCAGCGTTGGGCGAGGATCGGACAAAAAAACCCTAATTTCAATTCCCAAATAATAAAAAAATTCCCCAAATGAGTTGTGCGGTGTCGTTTTTGTGAGGCCATTCACTTAGGACGGCAAAACAACGTCGTTTTCTTAAGGAAGACGGAAAACGACGTCTTTTAAAAGCCATTTCGATTTTTTTTTTTTTTAATATAAAAGTCACGTAATCATTTTGGCCGGAATCTCTCGCCGATGGCACCAAAGTGATCGTTTTTTTCTTTGATTTGGCACTTACGTGATCCGACAGAAACTTTTGGCATCAAAGTGAGCATCGTACACAACTTTTGGTACCGATAGTGTACTTACCCCCAAGCTGCTAGGACTGTGCTAGAGACGAATTCTTCTAAAGGATTGGTTCGCGTTTCGATCCGTGTGCTTGACATGGCATGCTGCCGCATTCAAAGAGAGGTTCGATTACCCATGGTGGATGCTCGAGGATGACGAGGGGCCGTTCCGTTTGCGAATTCACAGTGTTCTATTGCCGGAAGTGAAGGGGAAGAAGAGGTGCTTCTCTTCCGGGGGTTGGATCTTCACTATCGGCCAAGATCTGGGAATCCACATGCTAAATCCCCCGTCCCGCGCTGCCAGTCGCTATATCGACGACATCATTAAGCTCCCTAGTTTGGACAAGTTCCCCGGCTGCTATCCAGGCTGGGATCCCGAAGATCCCCAAGAAGATGAGTGAGCGGACATGTACCAAGCTTTCCTCGCCAAGTGTGTCTTATCTGCAAGCCCCGCTTCATCTCCAAACCATACGATCATGGTCATTCGATGGCCCTCCAGACCATTAGCTTTTTGGAAACCCAGCAATGATGAGTGGAAATTGTTGACTCCAGATAATGGTGTTTTTGATGTCATACATTACCGTGGGCAATTTGTCACCGTAAACTACGATGGGAGAATATTCACTTGTGATCTGGATGGACCAGATCCAACAACTCAAGTTATATTGGACCAGAATATTCACTTTTGATCTGGAATTTCAAGATCGCTGAGGTCTTAGCGCGTCGTGGTACTTGATGGAAGATAGAAGAATTGAGTTCGATAGAAGAATTGATTGTAATGTTGATCGACCTCTATGGATTGAATCTCCACCTCTATGGATTGAACCAAGATTTTGAGGTGGCGCTACATTGATCTCCCAAAAAATCCTAGAATTTTAGAAGTAGCCTTCTATTAGTTATTATTTATGGTAAGATTTGCTTATCTCAAGCGACTTGTACTTTAAGTCGTTCACTATGCATATTTTGTTAATCTTTCTATGTGGTGTATGATGATATGAAAGCATTGCTTTTGAGATCACACATGGTCCATAGGGATTGTGTTTGACATGTTATATGAAAATATTATCCGCTTTATATTCAAGTCAAGTCAATAAAGTCAACCTCAATAATATTTAATGAACTTCATCGGCATGATATGACTTTACCACAATATCTGTACAGTAACAGATGAAATTGGATTAGATATGCAACAAAGTAGAACCATCCAAGAAGAGAAACTAATGCACGAGGTCAAGAAATTGTATTCGGAATTCGTAGCACTTGCATCGCTTCTAGATCAAAGAAGCAACATTTGGAAGTACAGGAATACATATATGAAACATCAAACACAGGAATTCATATATGAAACATGAAACAGCCCTCTTATGAGTAAGAGGAAGGGAAACGATGCTACTACCAAAACTTCCAAAGGCCAATATTCTCTTTTGTAACTTAACACTTTGCATGGTCCCATCACGAGCTTGTGTAGATATTTAATATATAATAGTTTACAAGCTAGACAATATATCACTCGATCCGCTTATGAAGTATGGGAAAATGTTCGCAGTCTCTTCCTTTTGATAGCATGCCATGATCAATACAGCCAGCCAATAGTCCCGATGATTCCAGCAAGCAACACTCTTCTTTCTGTTACCACCCTGTCTACGACACTCCAATAACAGAGTGCCAATTCAAAAGATATATTTGAAGACGGTTCATTACACTTACCGCATAACTATTTGTTGTTTTTGTCTCAAACTTGCAAGTCTCATTATAGATCCTTGACTCCTTCGTGTAAAAATTGAATGTCATCCTAACCTCCTACCGATATTCACTCGAATAGGAGATCCCCTACCTCCGACTGTGTCTTTACCTAGTATTCAAATCTATCTAAATTCGAACAAAGGTAACTCTAAAATTTTTTATAAGTGAACTGCCGACGATTTCGATTTGTATATATTCCAATAGAGGCAATGAGCTGGACAGTTGATCCTTGCCCATCTTTGCTCTCATTAATAATTTTTTTATCATCCGTTAATTTTTGTTAAATTTTACTATTAAATTGCTAAGTTGGATAGCACGTGACAGTTAATGGATGTACTTGGTTTGGGATTCTATTTTTCGTCAACTTGTGATTTTTGTGATATTAATCTAATTTGATGGAAATTAGTGGAAAGTAAATTTGTTATAAATATACCAATTTTTTCATGGGTCAATTTTTAAATTCCGATTGAAAAAAAATAATAATAAAAAGGGGACTAACACGTCACAATTAATGGATGTATCGACCTCGAATCTGTCCGGTTGAAATGTCTCTTTCTGTCTTTGCTTGCTCGACACCCTCATTTTTTTCTCTCTCGTCCACCCCCACTTTTCTTTCGTCGAGCACCCTTTTTACCTCACCGAGCCCCTCACGCGTTAAGCATGCTTGCCCTCGAATACCGAATGCTCTCTCTCTCTCTCTCTCTCTCTCTTTGCTTGCGGAGGAAGAAACACAATTACGAATGCAATGAAGGTAGTTTGAAAGTTTCTGATGATTACAAAAAAATGAATTAAGTAATCTACGGACGAACGGCCATCGAGGCTCAAAAGGCGAATAAGCAGGTTTGCATACACTAATTAACACTGTTCTCATTTTTTCCATTTTCTCACTTCTTTTTTTTTTCTTTTCAAAATTAACACTGTTCTCATTTTCCCTCATCTAATTCTATGAATAAATACACGATAAAACCTCTTCGAGGCGAAGGGGCTTGAGGCGCAAGTCAAGTCCGTCCGCCGCGCATCCAAGGCGACATGCGAGCGTTGCGGCTCTTACTACCGCCGTGAGCTGTAGGTTGAGGAGCACCGATCTCTCTTTGGCCGGTGAAGCCAGCACTAAAGCCCAGTGCCCGAACACGGAAGCCGCAGCGGAGCAGCCACGACGGCGACCCTGGCGGGCGGCGGTGATGCATCACTCGCCGAGTGCCGTCGTGGCCGCTTCCGCCGCCGCCTCCGTGTTCGTCCCGGCCTTCCTCGACCTCCACCCACGGCGGAAGTAGGAGCCGCAACGCTGAAGATCTGGCCACAAGGCTGAGCAAGATTCTAGGGCTCTTCTCCAGATGTTGGATTGAAGAGGAAAGGGGTCGGAGGTGGAGGAGGGGCGGTTGCTTCATTGGAGCTGGAGCTGGAGCTGGCTCCGGCGATGAGGATGAGAGGTTAAGGACGTTGAATGGGGGGAGTCATGTTGGAGCTTTGCCCCTTCTACCAAAAAAAAGATTCCAGGTCGGGACTTTCTTGGTGCTTCATAATTCCTTCTTTTCACCTGATGGTGATGGATGCACATTCTGCGGAGCGGAGCCGAGAGTGGTTTTGGTTTGTTAATGGGTAGTTACACACCCGTATCGATCGTTCCTCAAACTAGTTCTTTGGGAAATTAAAATGGCTCGTCAGGACATGTTTTGGTCTTTTCTCAGGGATGCCATTCACTCATTCCGCGATGGTTGTGTTGAAGGATGTCTGGAATATTCTCTCTCACATTTTCATGCTGATCAATTTGGTGGCCTTAGCATTGTACGAGTGCAGCTTTGATTCACTTTCGTCTGTCGAATGGTCAATGCTACTTGCACACTGGAGACTTTGGAGCCTCAAAAACCAATGCAATGCAAGCTTGCCCTCTTCTCCCAAACCAACGAGTCGATGTGCTTTACCTGGGATTCAACTTGTTCCAATCCAAGATACAGGTATGACACTTTCCTTTCTGCAGAGGATAACCGATGGATATCTTATTGGCGGCAACTCGTGTCCAAACAACTTGTTTACTCCGAGTGTTTGTTTTGATTGGTCCTTTTCAGGTTCCCTTCCAAAGAAGATGGACTAAGTTATGTTGTCAGAATTTCTAATGACTTCCTCAAAAAGCAACCCAACACCCTTCTTATTGTTGGGGCTGGGAAAGAATGTGTCTATCTTGCTCTTTCAAAGGCGTTAGGGGCATGGCAATGGTTTTATCTCTTTATTTATTTATTTTTGGTAACACATTTGTACTTTATAGAACAATAAGCATGCCAAGCTGGGAGGTGTATGCGACAGAAACTCCATAGGTGGGTTTGTCATGATCGTGTGTTTCTAAGTGTCAGCAAAATAAGCATCATGAACTATATCTGTCATGTGGTGGGTTGTAATGTTGAGGAGGCAGTTTATAGTCTTAACTTTTGGGGTCTAAAGGAACCAAATCTGAGAAGCAGTACTAATTTATAGGTCTTCTGCATACCACTAGTCTGATAAACTGGTCTCCTTACTAGATGTTAAAAATTAGGGAAGCAAGCACCAGTCACATATTAGGCCGCAGATCTCTCATGTTTAACCTAACTCTGAAGTATGGAGGGGAAAATGTGGTTTACATGAGGCTCTTAATGTAAATATATTGAAGGCAGTGCAGTTAGTGTATGTGGTCTGTGCTCATCGAGGAGAACCAATGCGTGTCTTTCTAATGGCTTTGCAGTGCTAATACTGTTTCCAAACAACCTCAGAATGATGCACATATCTTTGCAAAATTGTTGGATATCTCTATATTGATGATATGTAGCTAGGGGATACCTATTTTCATGTTGTTACCTTGTCATGCACAGATAAGATGCTGATTGATTTTGAAAAAAGTTTTATATGGAATGCATTTGATAGTAAGTGTTCTTGTAGCTAATCTTAGGAGCTAGATGTCTTTCTCTTGACTTAGTGATATTGGGCAAACAACATCAATCATTATCCTCAGCTTCTTTCATGATGTTTTTAAGTTCTGCTGCCTCCATTAGATTATCAAAACATAGGACAAATTTGAATTTACAAATGAAAAAGTCCTCAGTATATTTTGGTTGCCGCTTTAGGTTAAGGTATAAGCAAAGGAATAGCTCGTCGTCATAGAACCCAGTGGGTTGTGTTTTCACTTTGGTTGGTTTGTCCTCTAGACTTCAGTATTTATTTCTTTTATTTTAGACAACACAAACATGCAAAAGTTCAGTGTATTGTTTTGCCTCCTGAGCGTAGACCTTAGATAAGAGATGAGTAGACATTCGTAGTTATAATAGCCAAGGAGTCGCATAATAAAAGGTGATGTTCTTGCTGGTGATATGTGCCTTGGAAGCCTCAGGCCATCAAATATTTTTAATGCGAGCTTATATAGGGTTATAAGTTTATATTGATCTACGAGTAGGAGTTTACGCTTTCCTACAAGGATGTGTGCACCTTATAAAATGGGCTTTTGTTTCATTTCTTTCTATCTAAGCTTTCTCAGAGTATGGGACCCTTGTTTTGACCTCTGTTTTCTTCCTGTATGCACTGCATTTCATTTATGGGAAATGTCATCTGACTTGCACTTTCTCAGCTTTAGATAAAAAAGGGCAAAAATGTTGATTAGATTTTGGATTTCTTTGATTTGGATTTTTAACTTATTTACATCAATATAAATTGCAGCAATGACTTAACTAACATCTTTAGCCGTACAGGATCTGCCACCTATGAAAATTATGTTGTGTCTTGCACTTTTCTTTTTGGGCCAAATGGTGTCTTGTCCTCTTGATATGTCAGCTGGCGCTAACGATACGAGCTTAAGTTATGGTGTACAAAGCATTTATGTTATGTCTCTTTTAATTTTCTGGTTTTAGGGAAGTTAGCATTATGTTGCTCTACTGACTATAATGTCAAAAAATTTAGAATTCAAACAATGCTATACGGTGGACATTGCTCTCTCTTGATCCGTTGCTTTTCTGCTGTTTTTTTCATTTCCCTCATGCTCCATTGTTATTTTATATGTTTAACTCTTCATGTTAAATTAAACAGGAACAATGGCTGAAAGATGCTGTTCTTGCAGTATTTGCAGGTACACAAGATTGTTTCTATCATTGGTACGAATTTTTTTTGACATCTGACTTGTGACGTGCTGCCACAAGATAACTCCACACAGAAAAATCAAATGATTATTACAGGATTCCCCTGCAGGTTCGTTTCTTTTAGTGGTGAAAAAAAGAAATCTGCTCAAAAGAAAAGCAAACAAGCAATAGAAACATGTCATCAGTGAACTACAGGCTACTATCCACGTCTCTAGCAACACGTGCAAGAGAATTTGATGAATCTTTGCCTACCTAAAGTTCCTCCCGACACCCTGAATTGGCCATTAATCAGTTGACTGATATTCAAAGCATGGATATGGTCAGTCAGAACAGTAGTGGAAGCAACATTAGCTCACCCTCTGTTAAAATGAAAAGAAGGCTTGCTGTATGCCATAGCACCATTTTGGATATGCTGTTCACTAAGAACGATATAATTGGACGGATGGTCTTTCACACAGTTTCGGGTTGCTAATTGTTAGGCCACTGAGCAAGAATATGATAAGGATGACCAATGGATCTAGATGGATCTCTACTAGCATAATCTGATAGGGATACAGGATCTATTGTCTGTCACGTGGATTCTTTTCCACACAAGGCTGGTTCTGCTCACCGCGAGGGAAATGGCATCACCAGCAGAGTGGACAAATTGTTGGCTGTGGTGAAGCGGCAGTTTGAAAGCTTCTCTTTTTCTAAAAGCGCAGGCAATTCATTTTTGGCTGCTGGTTTGTTCTCATCAGCAGCAGCAGTTCACAGAAGGCCGATGCAATTGGAGGATGCTGAATCTCTTGTGAGTCAGTGGCAAGCAATGAAAGCTGAGGCTTATTAAGTTCAGTTCCTTCCTGAAATACTTGATGACTCCATGCTAGCTCAAGTAAACGTCCTTTTTGTACTTTTATACGTTTACAGCAAGCCATAATGCGACAATCTGGAATCTAATTTTATACCTACAACCATATAGAGAAATATTTTCTGAAATAACTTGGAAGGTTATACTTGTGCCTTTATTTTGCCCATCCCTCTCTGGGTGGGGCTTCGTTGTCATCCTTTCATTTTTGTTGCCTAGTCCCATCTCTACTTGGTTTATTGTCACTTGTGTATGTATGGGGTTACCGTAGTATTGCTACATTGTCAAAACCATTTGCAGTTCTGTAAGTAAATTATAAACTAAACCCTTGATTTTTGGCATGATCAATTTCAAAGATCCTCTTTTAGGATTGCAATAAGCCCACTTTGTGAAGGATATGTTTTCCTCAGGATGCAACGACACGGGACCTTTTCTTTTTTTCCATATTTTCCTCTTGATATGTACTTGTTTGGCGATGTTTTTTGGGTCAGTGGCAAGCTTTGGCACAAGGCAAATACCAGGTCTTGTTATTGGAGATTCGTCCTGTTGCAGAGAGAGAGAGAGAGAGAGAGAGAGAGGGTGGGAGGAAAAAAGAAAAAAAAACATTATATAACTTTGACTTAATTTATCGATTTTTTTCTATGATCCAATAGCATGTTTTGTCGGTAAGGGATCATCTAATTAGTTAATCGATTGGCGTCAAACCAACCAAATTCAAATCACCGAGACTCCCACCTAATAGTAACTTTGGGAGTCACCCTCCATATTCTTGTGAATGGTACTACACTTGATCGATGCATGTAGATTGGGTAGTTTGCATATATACATAGAAAGTGGGTGATTTGAAAAGTCTGAATACCTCATATTATTCGCAGGGAAAAAAAGTAATACTCAAGCAAGATCGAGTCCCTTTTTCCTACAAACCCTAGCAAGTCAATTACCTCCTATAATTTCTTTGTTCTATTTTTTTTTTTTTTTTGTCAAAAGATTTTAAGAAATTGTTCTTTAAAACGTAAAACCTCATCAGACCTCACAGATTTAAAATTCAATAAAAATGAAACCATTGTATATGAAAACTACTACAACGAGTTGCGCGACTTAGAACTAGAGAAGTTGACAATATCATGAGGAGGGCAACCAAAAATATTGAATATCTTATCACAGAATGGCTAAAAATATAATTCATTTAAGGAAATCATATGATTTTCTCTTGAAATGGCATGCAAGACATAACACGTCACCACTAGTGAAGAATTTAAGCTGTCCGAGGCAGCGAATTTTGTAAATTAGAAACACTGGTTGGAAAACGAAGCTACAAAATTTGGCTTAGAAAGGGTCAAAAAATGATATAAGAAAAAATGGAAAAAACTGAAAATACTACTAAAATTTCTCGCCCTTAGATTGTTGATTCCAGGTTGGCCTTTTCTTAAATAACGACAAAATGGATTGCATCACACCTTGGCGCTTTTTGATGTGATTTCAAATACCAAATTTGATTTAATTTCTTCAGTTATCCAAATTATTTAAAATAAAAAATCAATTATTCATATGATGATTGCAACCATTATATGAAGTCAGGTACACAAATGTCGTTTAGCCCTCATTTCCAAAGATTAATGTATAATCACTATGAATTATCATTTTTATTTTTGTCTATTGTCAATGACCTTTTTTTTTTCTCTTCTTGGCGGCAAAAGGGTCGTTCTAAAAATAACATCAAAATCCATGAATTAGTGCCTTGAGGAGGGTGTTTTGACCCAGATAACAAATAATAATTTAATAAAAGATATTATTATTCCAGCTTTTTTTTAATGTTAATTGCAATTACTTGTGGTTATAATTATCAGCATGCCATCAATCTAAAGTCACTACCATTAATTCTTCTTTTTCTGATAATAGTAATCTAAAAAAATTTACGCAAGTGCATTGAATGTTCTTATTCTCATCAACTCTCATTTCAACGCAAGGAAAAATTTCGAAGGGAAGAGGGTGTTTGATTGCTCAAGTCAACATTCAATATATAGTTGACATTTCAATTAATTTGTTTTCTTAATCTTCGTTATTTTCTAGTTATAGAGCGTGTCATAGACATATTCTTTTACTCTCACAAACCGCTACATATATATAGTGCATGCCCGAACAACGTTAGCAAAACGCAATTAAATTGCTTTTAATGACTATATATAAAGAAACAAGAAATTTCTCTCTTGATCTATCCAAAATGTCTAACACATATTTGATCAAATTAGTAGTATTCAAAGTTTCCCATTCTTACCCTATAATTGATGGCAAAAGGTCATTATTACAATCGTACGTCATTCATGTAACTATTGCCAAATATTCCGTCCTTGCTCTATATATCAAACACGTAATGATCGAAATTGGAAAAGTTCAAAGTTTGCGGTTCTTACCATGCAAATGGCCACAAAACATCATTATTGCCCTCATTTTCGTCATATTGAGGTTGATAGGAGAAGCTCCTATTTCTGATTTTAAGTTTGATATGATTAAGGTTGTTCGATCACCTGGGATATTTAGCACGAGAAATCGGAACACAAAGTTTATCTGTGAATTCGAGTGATTAATTTTTAGGATTTCACGATAATGACCTAAGCTAGTAAGAAATTGAAGAATAAATAAATAAAAAGGAGTAACTTTCTGTAAATTTTTCAAATACTAACCCACAAGAAAAAAGGTTTGAAATTATATACCAATGTGGACAACGTTGGAATAATGTCAATATTCGAGCAAATTAAGGAAATTAAAAAGGGGATTAAGAAGGCAACCATTTGCGCCTTGTTAATCAATGGTTTTCAAAAGACAAAAATATAGAAACGCTATGATTCAAAGAGAAAAGGAATATTTACTTCTTTCAATTATTATGTGTTGTGTTTACACAAGAATGGAAAACCAACCCTCTGGATGGCTTTCCCCATTATTCTCCTACGAAGAAGATATCAAGGAATCTCTCTGTAACACAAAGAATCAAAAAACACAAAAAGGACTTTCTTTCATCGCCCATATTGTTTCCTTTTTTTCACCCTTTTCGCCCCTAATTTCTTTCCTTTTTACACTTCCTGCCCAGGGCGCTTCCGACCGTTACGACGACGACAGATTCGGGGGCACTCCCGCCGTGACAGCCGAGCCGCATGCGGGGTAGTTGCGGTACGCCACGCCGCGCACAGGCAGTAACACCACCCCGGACTCCGTCTCCCTGCACCACCTGCACCGCCTTCGGCACCACCGCCTCAGCAATTCCGCCTTCCCCACCTGCCGCAGCGGGTGCAAGAAGCCTAATCAATCCATCAAAGACTTGTCGGAACAATACTGACTAGGACGACCGCAAAAAATAGAAATTATTGAAAATGGAAGAAGGAAAAAAAGGGTCGATCTCCGATTGGTGCCCTGGGACCTCGAACGCGGCCTCCTGCCCCAGAAACGGCGACGCCTTGCTTATCTTGCGAGGAGTGATCGCCGCCAATCGCATCTCTGGACCGCTTGTGGGGGCTCCTTGGGATAGAGATGGCAGCACCGGCGTTATAGTTGCCAGTCGATCTGCTGTCGGCTTTCCCGGAAGTTTTAGGTGGCGGCGCAACGGACGGAAGGTCGGGCCGGGCGTCTCTATCGGCGGCAGGCGGATGAAATCGTCTGCTCGGCTGGTGTAGAAATGGGTCGCGCCAGGGTTCTTGGTCGCAACGAAATCCCTGGAAAATCCGTAAAAGAATGGAACCAATTGAATTAGTTTGAAGAAAAAGCAGAGAGAGAAATAACCAGTAATAGCTCATGATATTCAAATTAAACAGAGACCCATAAATGAAGATTGACGAGTACCTGCTCGCGATTATCTAAGTGGGAAAATGATGCCCGCGCTGAGCTTCGACCGTCATGAAAGAAAAGTGGAAAACATTTTCCTTTTTGATCTCTTTTATCTCACACATTTACAAATACTCACTTCCTCCTCCCATTTCTTCTTCTTCTTTTCGTTTCAGTATTTTTCTTTTTTATTCAAATTATTTTTAATTTTCTATTTCTATTTCTTTTTTTCTTGGCTTTCTTTGTTTCTCAAGAGAAAGAATCAGAGAGAGAGAGAGAGAGAGTGGAAAATATTTTCCAAACCCGGAAAAGCGTTTTAGAAAACAATCTAGTGAGTGGAAAATATTTTCCTTACCAAACACCGGAAAACATTTTCCGAAAGATCGTTTTCGCTCGAAAGTCTTGCATTTTTTTATTTAAAACCTTTCCGACCGTTGCGACCGAGAAAGATTCCCAGCCAAGCCGTCCTGGGCTGGGTCCGCATTGCGAATTCATTTCAACAACAAAATTGACTAAGATTTGTAAAACCGTCGATGCGTTTGACTTGAAACATGATGATAATAGACATGTTTTGATGAGTATCAAATCTTCAATAAACCTTGGGTCATCCTTTTAAAAATTAGTGGGTCCGAGACTGTTTTCAATAAGATCATGTGTATAAGAGTGTCGTCTCATAATTTAGGCTGAAACGTATTCTTTCTTAGAATATGAGATTCGTATAATAATTAAATCTCATTGTGCTGTTGTCTAGATGAGTCAAGGTTATCACCAAAATCATAATTTACAAACTTTATCATTTATAGGTACAATTTTTTATTTTTCTTGAAAAAATGTTTTATTATATCAACACGAGTTTTCTAAAATCAATTGAAGTCTCACAACACAAATCCCAAATGTTCATTTATTCAAAGATTTTGGTCGTTAGCTAGTGGATGAGGGAACTTGAAAGGCCCCACGAATGGAACATTTTTTTTAGGTTTGTTTTTATTCGCAGCATTTGCCTTCTTTAATGCATACACAAGCAGGCGTTTCAAGAAATGATCGAAAGGGAAAGAGACGTGGAGGGCGGCTCACTTTTGCTAACTTTGTCTTTATCTTAAGGAAAGATAAAAGCATAGCAATGATTGATTGAAATGGCATAAGGTGATATTATTTATAAAGCGAAACAGCTATTGGTGATAGCAATGATTGATTGAAACGGGTTAAGATGATATTATTTATAAAGCGAAACGGCTATGGTGACACCACCCAACGTTTCGGATCGCAAAAAAGCAAGCAAGTAAGCAAAAGACTAAACACTTCGGGAACAGTACATGCATGCCCCCATCGTATACTAATTCAAGATTCATCCTTTTTTATTCTATAATTACTTTAATTGGATACCTTTTTGGCATGATTAAAAGTAAGAAAAAAGAAGCGAAACTTTAGTGCAGCTCTATTGTTTTACCTTTCCAGATGTTTTCTTGTGGTTGGGCTCTTCGAGAAGAAACTTGAATGGGTACGGCACTCGGGGCACCATCAAACTTGTTTGGCCTACGCCACGTTGATTTTTCTTTATTCGTTCAAACTGCTTCCAAGTCATGATATGATTATGTAGCTTTCACTTTGCTTCATAAGTCATACTATCACGCAGAGACATGTGACTTGGTATCTTTTTACATCATTGATGTACACCAAACCAGTTAAAACCATATCCTTCAAATGATAATGACTTGATTCGTTACTGGGTTTTTTTTTTTTTTTTTTTTTTTTTTAAGTCCCATAGCTTGCTTTAGGTACTGCATGGTAAAATTTCTATTTCTCAGTTTCTCAATTTCTCTGTTCCCGGAACAGAGAAATTGGAGAAAACCCGTTTGATAACACAAACCGATTTCTATTTCTGAAATTGATTTTGTTTCGAAATTGTTTTGAGGAGAAATGAGAAGCTAGAAATTGTAGCTTCTCTATTTTCAAGTAGAAATAGAAAACTATTTCTCCACTTCTTCCTTCCAGACTCCTCTCCTCTCCTCACTATCGTGCTTTCCCCCATTCCTTCTCCTCACGACGCCGTTTTATTTTTTTTTTTTTTAAAAAATTTAAATTAAAAAAAAAAAAAATTAAAAAAAAAAAAAAAAAAACCTAGAACCTAGTTTAAAAACTCCTTGTTTTATTGAGAAAATAAAATTTTGGCGTCCAAACCCGACACTGCATTTATTTTCTATTTTCTTGCCTAACCACCCTTTTTGGAAATAATCTCGCGCAACTTTTGTTTTTCTCTAAAGTTTTTGGAAATAAATTCGTACGTGCTCCCGTACTCAAAATTAATCGATCAAACTTTGCACGCACCTAGTTTAAAACATCCTTGTTTTATTGAGAAAATAAAATTTGGCGTTCAAACCCGACACCCCATTTATTTTCTATTTTCTTGCCTAACCACCCTTTTGGAAATAATCTTGCGCAACTTTTTTTTTCTAAAGCTTTCGGAAATAAATTCGTACGTGCTCCCATACTCAAAATTAATCGATCAAACTTTGCACGCACCTAGTTTAAAACCTCCTTGTTTTATTGAGAAAATAAAATTTGGCGTCCAAACCCGACACCACATTTATTTTCTATTTTCTTGCCTAACCACCCTTTTGGAAATAATCTCGCGCAACTTTTTTTTTTTCTCTAAAGCTTTCGGAAATAAATTCCTACGTGCTCCCGTACTCAAAATTAATCGATCAAACTTTGCACGCACCTAGTTTAAAACATCCTTGTTTTATTGAGAAAATAAAATTTTGCGTTCAAACCCGACACCCCATTTATTTTCTATTTTCTTGCCTAACCACCCTTTTTGGAATTAATCTTGCGCAGCTTTTTTTCTAAAGCTTTCGGAAATAAATTCGTACGTGCTCCCGTACGAAATAAATCCGAAAGCTTTAGAGAAAAAAAGTTGCGCGAGATTATTTCCAAAAAGAGTGGTTAGGCAAGAAAATAGAAAATAAATGCGGTGTCGGGTTTGGACGCCAAATTTTATTTTCTCAATAAAACAAGGAGGTTTTAAACTAGGTTCTAGGTTTTTTTTTTTTTTTTTTAATTGTTTAATTTTTTTAATTTTTTAATTTTTTTTAATAAAACGGCGTCGTTTTGTTTTCAGGCATCCATGTCAGCGCCGGTCCATCCACGTAGGACGGCCGGCGCTGGCTTTGTATCCACGTAGGCATTTTCCGAGCTAAATTTGCCGGAATGACTAAATCGGCACCAAATAGAAAGGTTTAGGACTAAATCCGAACAAAGACAAAAGGTTTAGAACTTTTTTGGCACTTCTCCCTAAATTAAAGTGATTTACCAACTTTTATCAAATTAAATTACCATCACAAGCACCAAGAAGAGTGAAGTAAAAGGATGGGGACAACATGATTCATAGAAATAGAAATTTTTTTCTATTATCAAACGGATTTCTGTTTCAGAAATAGAAATTTTGAGTCGTTATCAAACAGGTTTCTTTATTCAAAAACTTGGCTGGGGAATAGAAATTGAGAAATTGATTTCGGCCGTAAATCAATTTCTGTTTCAGAAATTTTGTCATGCGCTAGACGTCCGACGTCTATGCTAGCAATATCCAATCAAAATTAGTTTGAATGATTGAATTTGCTCTAAATCAAAAGAATTTGGACTAAATCAGCACAAATAAAAAGTTTATGATTGAATTGGTACAAGTATAATAAATTTAATACTTTTTTGATACTTACTCCCTTTCAAGCACAAATAATGGTAGTTTTGTTGAAGGCGACATGTTGTTCGGCCGAGAAACCTCTAGTTGGAAATAGATGAATCATGGGTATGCTGGGCGCGTATGATAAAATTTCTATTTTCTCTATTTATCTATTTTTCTGTTCCCCGGAACATGTTTGGAACAGAAATCCATTTGGTAACGCAATTTGATTTTTCTATTTCTGTAACAGATTTCTATTCAGAAATAGATTTGAAGAAGAAATTAAAAGCTAAAATTTTTAACTTCTCAGTTTTTGAAATAGAAATTGATTTCTCAATTTCTGGCCAGAAATCAATTTCTGTTCCAGAAATTTTGTCATGCGCACCCTTATTTGCAAGAATAGATTAAGTAGTTAATTCTTTGGCTTCGAACCATTGAATTCCACTTTTCAAATCAAAGCGACTCCCAACATCCAATTAAGAGTAACTTTAGGAGTCACCTCTTAATACTCTCGTGAGTGGGAGCCCTATTACACTCGATCGATGTATGTGGATTAGGCATTGTGCTTTACATGCATAGAAAGTGGATAATTTGAGAAGTCGGTATATCTCATGTTATAAGGAGAAAATAATATTCGAGCAAAGTTAGAGTCCCTTCCTACAGCAAACCTGACAAGTTAGGGTGTGTTTAGTAACGTTTCTATTAAAAAATTGTTTCAGGGAATAGAAATAGAAAAAACTATTTTTGTTCCGAGGAACAATTTTTGAACAAAAGAACGCGTTTGGTAAACTTGTTCTGTAATAAAAAAAGAACATAAATACGTTTGGTAAATTTTGTTTTTTTTTTTTTTGTTTCTTTTAATTTTTAATATTTTAATTTTAATTTTCCTTTTTTTCTTTCTTTTTTATTTTTTTTTCTTCCTTTTGGCCAGTCACTGGCCTCGGCCATCGCTGGCGATCGGCTGACAAGGGCCAGCGGCCTCGCCTTGGCTGGGTGAGCTCGGCCTCGCTGATGGCTAGGCAAGATTGGCCTCACTAGATTTGGGTGAGCTCAAGTTCGCCCAGCCAAGGCGAGGTTGAGCCTCGCCAGGGGCCAACGATGCTCGGCCTCGCCGGGGGTTGGTGACACTTCGCCGAGGTCGCCAGCCCTCAATGGCGACCATGGCCGAGGCCAGCAATCGGCCAAAGAAAAAAGAAGAAGAAAAGAAAGAGAAGAAAAAAACGAGGAGAAAGAAAATTTGTTTCTCAGAAGTGTTCCAGAAACAAGAAACAAGTTTTTTTTGTTTCTTGTTTCTGTTCTTTTTTTGTTCCCGATAACAAAAAATAGATTTTGAACAAAAACGCAAACAAACGCGTTTTTGTTCCTTTTTTGTTCCCCGGAACAAAAAAAAAAAAAAAAAGAAATTGTGTTTATAAACAGAAATAAAGAACACAAACAAACGGGGTCTTAATTACCACCTTTTAACTTCTTTGTTCTTTTTCTTTTTTACCAAAAATATCGAAGGAACCTTTCGTTATAACATGAAGGATGGTTACATCAATTGAAGTGACGTAATATCAAATTTGTCCTTCGATAAAGTTGAATATATTTTATATAATAATTACCCCAACAAGTTGTGTGACTTAGAGTCAAGGAAGTTGATAATTCGTAAGAGGGTGATTGCAAAATATGAATATTTCATCACGGGACTACCAAAATATACAGTTCAGTTCAATACGTCAATCGATTTTCTCGCAAAATCGCATGCATGGCACAGCACATCATGACAATGGAAGAATTTAAGCTGTCCAAATATTACAAATTAAAAAAGCACGTCGGAAAACGAAGCCACAAAATTGGCTTAGGAAAGGCCCAAAAAATGATAATAGAATACGGAAAAAAACTAGAAGGAAATTTCTCGCACCTAGATATCTGACTCCTGGTTGACCTTTTCCTTAAACAACTACCATCGATTGCATCACGCCTTTGTGCTCTTTTTGATGCGATTTCACGTACCAATTTTTAATTAAGTTCCATGATAATCTATTTTTTAAAATTATTTAAATTATTCAGATGGTGGTTGCAACCATCACATTTTTTTTTTTTTTATCGTTTATCGTTTTTTCTTTTTAATTTTTGTCTACACTTAATAAACTATTTTGTCTTTTCTTGGCAATAAAAGAAGGCTTAATACCACAATAAACTCTTACCTAGTATATCTATGAAAAATTTACCTCAGACTAATTTTTTTACTACGAAAAATCTTAAATTGATAAATATATGACAAATTTATCCAAAATGACCACAAAAAACCTCAAACTGATATACTTATGATAAATTTAATTCAAATTAATTTTTCAACGGTCAAAAATCCCAAATTAATACATTTATGATAAAAGAAATGGTACAACTGTGACAAATGGAGAGAACTGTCATATATCATCCAACTTAGTAATTTGACAGTATAATTTAACTGAAATTGACAGATGATAAATTTGTCACGAGTGTACTCATTTGGGATAAATTTGTCAAATGTGTACTAATTTTGGATTTTTTGTGGTCAAAAAATTAATTTTTTGTATTAATTTAGGATTTTTCATTATATTAACCTTTCTCAAAAATAGCATTAAGATCCACAAATCAGTGCTTAGCAAACGGCATGGACACCAAGATAACAACTAAACGATTTAATATAAGATAATTATTATAATTATTCCAGCTTTTATATATATATATATATATATATATATATATATATATATGTATATATATAATTGCAATTGGGATTTGGAATTGGATGCACCATAAGCTTTAAATCTTTATTTATTCCGGCAATTTGAAAGTCAGAAAAATATTATCAAGACACTCGTGCTTATATAATAAGCTAGGATAAAAAAAAAAAGCATATTGTAAAGATTCGTCTAAAAATAATTGTAAGCATGGACTCATTGATCTAATTCCCCTTAGAGCGAGTCTCCTACTATTTTTCTTCGCTGAAATAATAAGAATTATAAAAAAAGAAATTATGGGTGACGCATTTAACGTTTCTCATTCTCATTAATTCTCATTTCAACGACAAGAAGAATTTCGAGGGGAAATGGGGTGATGGTGTTTCACCGGTCAAGTCAATGTTCAATTTGGTCGACACTTTAATTAATTTCCTTATGCAGTACACGAAAGGAAATTAAAATAAAAATAGTCGTGCATTACCCCGATAGCATAGGTCGACCGCAATTCCAGCAGTGGGGTGCAATAAATAGGGCCGTGGGACCATCCCTTGCTACGGCCAACGTAGTGATCAGCATGAAAATGTGGGAAAGAATATACCAAACATCCTTCAACACAACAAGAGCGGAATGAGTGCATCAACAACGAATGTCCCTAAGAAAACACCAGAACATGTCCCGACGAGCCATTTTCACTCAACAAATTCAACCCCCAATAATAATAATAATAATAATAATAATAATAATAATAATAATAATAATAATAATAATAATAATAATAATAATAATAATAATAATAATAATAATAATAATAATAATAATAATAATAATAATAATAATAATAATAATAATAATAATAATAATAATAATAATAATAATAATAATAATAATAATAATAATAATAATAATAATAATAATAATAATAATAATAATAATAATAATAATAATAATAATAATAATAATAATAATAATAATAATAATAATAATAATAATAATAATAATAATAATAATAATAATAATAATAATAATAATAATAATAATAATAATAATAATAATAATAATAATAATAATAATAATAATAATAATAATAATAATAATAATAATAATAATAATAATAATAATAATAATAATAATAATAATAATAATAATAATAATAATAATAATAATAATAATAATAATAATAATAATAATAATAATAATAATAATAATAATAATAATAATAATAATAATAATAATAATAACAATAATAATAATAATAATAATAATAATAATAATAATAACAATAATAATAATAATAATAATAACAATAATAATAACAATAATAATAACAATAATAATAACAATAATAATAATAATAATAATAATAATAATAACAATAATAATAACAATAATAATAACAATAATAATAACAATAATAATAACAATAATAATAACAATAATAATAATAATAACAATAATAATAATAACAATAATAATAATAACAATAATAATAATAACAATAATAATAATAATAATAATAATAATAATAATAATAATAATAATAATAATAATAATAATAATAATAATAATAATAATAATAATAATAATAATAACAATAATAATAACAATAATAATAACAATAACAATAACAATAACAATAATAATAACAATAATAATAACAATAATAATAACAATAATAATAACAATAATAAGTTTATGCATTTGAGGATCCATCAACACTGGTGTGTAAGTACGCATTAACAAACCAAGACCACTCTCAGCTCCGTAAAATGTGCATCCATGACCACCGGGTGAAAAGAATGAATTATCAAGCACCAAGAAAATCCCGACCTAGAATCTTTTTTGTAGAAGGGGTAGAGCTCCAATGTTGCTCCCCATTCAACGTCCTTAACCTCTCAATCGCCGAAGCCAGCTCCAGCTCTAGCTCCAATGAAGCAACCACCCCTCCTCCACCTCCGACCCCTTTCCTCTTCAATCCCACATCTAGAGAAGATCGCCAAAAACTTGCTCAGCCTTGTGGCCAAATCTTCAGCGTTGCGACTCCTACTTCTGCCATAGGGGGAAGTCGAGGAGGATCGGGATGAGTGATGCTTTTCTGTTTCATGCTTAGATGCATCACTGCCACTCGCTATGTTCGCCGTTGTGGCTGCTCCGCTGCGGCTTCTGTGTTTGAGCACTGAGCTTTGGTGCTGGGCTTCATAGTCTCCTTTGCCCGGGCTTCACCGGCCAAAGAGAGATCGGCGCTCCTCAATCTACAGCTCATGGTGGTAGTAAAAGCCGCTTTAGACGCGCAGTGGACGGACTTCACTTGCGCCTCAAGTCCCTTCACCTCAAATAGCTGCTTGCGCCGCAAGAATAGGGTTTTCTTGTGTATTTATTTATAAAATTAGATGAGGGAAAACGGGAACGGTGTTGATTTTGAAAAGCAAAAAAAAGGTAAGAGAACCAATTGTATTTATTTATACAGTTGATTTATGTTAATAACCTTTTAAACCTAGCTTTTTAACACTTTGATAGGACAATTCTCTCTCAGCACCCGCGAAACTATTATTAAATATCTTTCAAGACTAAAATTCTCTCCTTTTATGATCACGAGTAGTGAGTGAAAACTGTACCAAATATCCTTGAAATGATTTTATAAGTGAAGTGATCTAATCGGCCTTAATTACATTAGAACGGTTTGATATGCTCTTTTTGTTGTTGTATTTTGCACCAATATATAATGGACTTTTATCTTGCATTCCCAAGCACAATGATGGAGGGAAATACTCTTTGCAGAATTATTGTTTATTGGGCCGAGGCCGAGTCTAAGTCCAAAAGTCAAGCTTAATATCCCCCATGCTTGATCTTAACATAAATAGTTAGAAGTTTTCGGGTTGAGTTTAGGCCAAAGTAGGGCCGGTTGGACTTCCTTGCATTAGTATGCTCTTTTTGTTGTTGTGTTTTGCACTAGTATATGATGGACTTCTATCATGCATCCCCAAACAAGATGATGGAGGAAAATACTCTCTTTAGAATTACTGTTTATTGGGCAGGCTGAGGCCGAGTCCGAGTTCGAAGGTCAAGCTTAATATATCCCCCACGCGTACCCTTAACATAAATAGTTGGAAGTTTTTGGGTCAAGTTTAGGCCAAAGTAGGGCCGGTTGGACTTCCTTGCATTAGTATGCTCTTTTTGTTGTTGTATCTTGCATTAGTATATAATGGACTTCTATCATGCATCCCCAAACACGATGATCGAGGAAAATACTCTTTTCAGAATTACTATTTATTTGGCACGCCGAGGCCGAGTCCGAGTTCGAAGGTCAAGCTTAATACATCCCCCATGCGTACCCTTAACATAAATAGTTGGAAGTTTTTGGGTCAAATTTAGGCCAAAGTAGGGCTAGTTGGACTTCCTCGTGTAGGAAGCCCAGCTTATTTGCCTTTTGAGCCTCGACGGCCATTCGTGCATTGATTACCTATACATTTTATTTTTATCATTAGAAACTACCTTGGTTGCGTTCATAGTGGTTTCTTTTCCTCCACAACCCAGCTAATCGGCTGAAAAATCATCACATATTAATCCATAAAATTTTGATGCAATGTTAGCTGACTTCGACAATTTGACATTTCATTAACAAAATGTTCAAAAAGAAGATCTGGTCACTTATCGAATCGAAGGCCTAGCCCAGGCCATATCCATTATCCATCGAGGCCACAGGCCTGAATCCACAATATTCCCCAGCTCTGTTTCTCGTCTACAGATCCATCGATGGTCCTTTCCATTCAATTTGGGCTATTTAATGAAATCAATTAAATTATGACTCTTGTTTTGCACGTATTTAAACTTAATTACATATGGGCTATTAAGTAGGCATAATAATTTGCCAATATAACAGCTAAATAATTGATATCAATTGCTTATCTAGGCTTTTCTTTTCATGGCAGAAGAAGCCTTTTGTCAGTTATTAGTACTTACATTTTTCAAATAACATTAATGTATCGAACATTATGATGATAAGGCCAATGAAGAACCCGACTTGCAAAAAATCACAGGTGCATTATGATCAATTAACATTATGTTTGCCTATTTTCATGCTTCTCAATTTTCTTGCTCTTCCTCAGATTAATCTTTTAGTCTCATCGCCTAACCCAAACTTTCGTAATCTGATAAATTCTAAATTACTATAGCAAACGAATTGGTAGCAAATTGCAATAGGTTCTCCGTCTAAAGTTCGAAAAAGCAAGTGATTCACTAATCAACTAAAATTTCAAAGTGTGGTAGATGTTGCTTCCTGACAACTTTACACTTATTTTGACAAATATTTACTCAAAACTTTTTGTTTGACATGCTTTTGAGCATTCCATAAAATCGTATATGATTATAATACCGGTAGAAGAGCATACGCTTAAGTTTATGAAAGTAAAGTGAAAAAGTTCCAAGGTATGGTGAATTAAAATATCTACAATTTTGAATCTTTGGAAAATTAAGCAAATAATTCTAAATGAGAAAGATTCAATAGTGAATTAAAAATTTGTTAAGTCGAAGATTTATGGGATTGCATGATAATTACATTAGGATCCAGGAATTTCAAATCTTAATTTTTTTTTTTAAGATAAGAACGCATTGTCATGTCAAAATTTTGATTATCATGAATTGGCTCATGGAGCTTCCTTGTGAAAGCTGGTCATTGGAAATATTCTCATTTTTATAGGGAAAAAGTCATTAAAAACCCTAAACTATGTCCCCTATAGCACATTTATCTACAATTTTTTTTAACATGAAAAACTCCAAACTATACTCATTATAACATATTTACCACAAATTCTCTTTTTCCTTATGATATAAAAAATCTCATGTATCTGTTGACACCTAATAAAAATTACATTAAGCATTTCATAGCATTGCATTTAGGATTAGACTTATTTTGTAAAATAAAAATAGAGGATAATAAGTAACTTATAAAATAAAAACATTTGGAGGAAGATTTTGAAAATTCTTTTTGAATAATAAAACATTTGGTTGTTGAACATATCTCCTTATTTCAAATTCGAAATTCAACGTTGGTGATTTTGGAGCCATTTCTTTGTTAAGTGGTTGAGTAAAAATCTCCACCTGCAAAAACAAACTTGATTCGTTTTGGCTCTATAAATGAAGAGCACGGAGGTCTTGAAGGGGGCTCCTTATTTTCACTTGGTAGGGGAAGCGACATTAAAAAATTCGGCACAAATGAGGCTTTTCTCAGTTCTCGAGGTCTGAAATTCAACAAAAAAAAAAAGAAGAGATTTTCGTTCTTGAGGGAGAGGGGCTCTTCTTCGTCCATTGGGAAAAGAGACACGAAAAGAAAAAAAGGAAAGAAAAGCTCTGGAGAAGAAAAGTCAAAAGAAAAGGAGTGCAGAGGAAAAAGAGATAGCAGAGAGACATGTAAGGGGACCGATGAAGCGGAGAGAAAAAAATAGAAAAAGAGAAAAAAAAGGAGTTATAGTGCATCTTCTTCAAGGATTCTCCACGATTGCGCCAACGCCACCGAAACTACCTGCAACCTCTGCCTCCGACGCACACCCACGCCATCATCGGAGCTCCTCTCACCCGCAGATCCGAGCCAGTCACCGTGCTGCCAGCCACCGGCGCTCCGAGTCCCGTGCCCCTATTTGCTCGTGCCCTGTTTTGCGTCGCCTAGCAGCCTAAGCTCGGTCCCTGCTCCATCGCGCCAACGCCACCGAAGCCCACATCGCCAGTCTGTTGCCCTGCCTACACCTCTAGCCAACGATCGCACTAGCATCTCGTTCGCAATCCGCCGGTCATAGCCGCTCTGCCCGTCTCGCCGCTCATCCGCGACTGCGTGCCTCCGCTCCTAGTTGCGCCTCGAGCTCCGCCACCTACTGCTGCCGCCTCCCCTCACCGGAGTCGACTGTCGGTCTGTTCGCCGCCGATCCGCCCATCGCCTGTCCACGCCGTCCCAGCTGCGGCCACCAAGACCAACTCCTTGGCGACCCATCGCAGCTCAGCCACCACATTTTCTTCACCATTCCTCAAGTTAATCATGAGGTAGACTAGGTAGGTTTTTTTTAGATTAAGTTTATTTTAAGTATTTAGAATCATAGCTTTCTTTTTATTCTAACTTGATTTGTTTTGATTTATTATCATTACCCGGTTAGGAAATTTGTCATATTAAGCCATAATAATTAAAAATATTGACCCGCGAGACGTCGGGTTAGATTTTTGATTATTTTGACTTTTTTATGGAAAAATTAATGAATTGCTATGTTGTTGATTTACATTGATGATTTTCTAAGTATGATACATATTTTAGTGCATTATGGTTATTTGTTTATCACATATCATGCATTATATGTCATATTTAGAACTTAGATATTTAGGCCCATATGCATTTTACATTTTAAGCAACATATTTTATTCATATAGGATTAGGTTAATTTTCCTTTAATAAACTAAAAAAGAATAAAAAAATGTTATTTAGGTTATATAGAGTTCATAATGTGCACGTTACATGTTGCATTTTAATTAGTAGGTCATAGTTTAATGTTTTTTTTTAGTATTCCCATCATGTAGTCTTTTTAAATATAAAATAAAAGAAAAAAAATACAAAACAAGTTAGCATTGCATCATTATGTTATTTTTTTAATAAAAATTATTCGGCCATTAAAAAAAAAAAAAAAAATAAAAAGAGAAAACACAAAAGTCATTTACTTGGTTAATTAATAGGTTAGTTCATAATTAATCCCATTTCATATCATCATTGTTTAGTGTAGGTTGCATACATTAAAAAAGAATCATTAAAAAAAAATCATCACAAAAAGAACATGCATATAGAATTGTTATGTCATGCATCCCATGTCATGTAGTATATGCACATTTATGATTATATAAATTAGATTGCATACATATAGTGATAGTTTAACTTATTCCATATAAATTGCTTCTCACATATCATTAAAGTAAAAATCATGCATATCAAAAATAAATTAAGATTGCATCTAATTAGATATCATGCATTTAATTAGATATCATGTCATTTAGAAAATCATGTTTAGGGCATGCATTTTTATTAATAGTTTTTGTAAATGTTTGTTTTAGAGATTGAACCTTGATAAAGTTATAGTTTATAATTTCTTATGAATCTAGCATTTCGGCTTATTGAACGTTATTTCATTAATTGTGCACCCACATGACCACCATTTGCATGTTAGTAACTTAGGTTAAAATTGATCAACATTACCTGTAAAAATATTTTTGAAATAAAAGGTACCGAAAGGGCGTTAGACTAATCTAGCGTAACCATGTCCCCGGACTTTGAATCTCTGGTTCGCAAAAATAAAGTATTCTCCCATACTTTATTTGGGTTTCTAATCAACCCTAATTGGTTAGTGGTGGCTCCAACTTGAGTATAATTGTATGTTAAGTGGGTTAATTTCTTAATCGCGATTGGTAGGACTTGAGAGAGTCCATGCCAAGTCTTCGGACTTAATAATCCATTAACCTAGTTTTAGGTGATTCACCTTTGGAAATTAGGTCGCGACAGCTTGGTGACTCTACTGGGGATAGAGTTAAAACTCATAGTGGACATAGGCCTGTTTTTTTTTAAAAATATTTTGGATAAGTGTTCCAAAAGTCCTAAAACTTGTAACGAAAATGCATTTTAGTCCTAAAACTTGCAAAAAGTACATTTAAGTCTTAAAACTTGTCAAATTGTTTCAAATGAGTCCTAAAATCGACGCCGTTAGCATTTTCCTTTAAAAATGCTGACGTGGCATTTTAAACAATATTTTTTTCAGTGTATTTTTTAAATTATTTTTATTCATTTTTTAAAAAATTAGATTTAAAAACTAAAAATTAAATTTATTCTTATATTATTTTCAACAAAAACTAAAAAGAAAATTTAAAAAAATTCATTTTTAAAAATTGTTATAAAAAAAAAAAAAACCAGCACAGCTCCTCTCTCCCGCCGCCGCCCATCACCGGAGGGGCCGAGCGACGGTCGCGGCCTTGGGCGGGGGGTGGCGGGCCTCGCCGGCCCCAAGTGAGGGCCGGCGAGCTCCGCTGCCCTAGGCGAGGCCTCATCGCCCTCGCTTGGGGCCGGCGAGGCTCGCCGACCCCGAGCGAGGGCCGACGAGGCCTCGCCCGGGCAGCCAACGGCCGCCGGCCCCTCGCGAGGGCCGGCGAGCCCAGATCGAGGCACCCTTGCTCGGCTTTGGCGCGGGTGCCTAGATTTAGGCCCCTCGGCCCTCACGAGGGGCCGGCGGCCGTCGCCCCCCCTGGGTGAGTCGTCGCCGGCCCTCACGGGGGGTGGGCGAGCGTTGCCCGCCGTCTGGCGAGCTCGGGCGGGCGGAGCTCGTCGGCCTTTGCCAGGGGTCGGCGAGGCCCGGCCACCCCCCGCCCAAGGCCGGCGATCGTCGCCCGGCCCCTCCGGCGATGGGCGGCGGCAACAGGAGAGAAGAGCAGTTTTTTTTATAAATAAATATTAACTTTTTTAATTTTTTGGTGAGAATAAGATAAAATGAATAAATATAATTTTTTTAGTTTTTAAATATATTTTTTAAAAAATGAATACAAATTAAAAAAATCCATGTGGAAAATAAAAATTATTTAAATTGCCACGTCGGCATTTTTAACGGAAAATGCTAACGGCGTTGATTTTAGGACTCGTTTGAAACAATTTGACAAGTTTAAGGACTTAAATGCACTTTTTGCAAGTTTTAGGACTAAAATGCATTTTCGTGACAAGTTTTAGGACTTCTGGAACACTTATCCCAAATATTTTGGTTTGGCAGCAAGACATCAAGTATGTCACTAACATTCCTAAGGTGTTAAATGATCTTGCGGATGGGAGGTATAAGGGGAGTAGTCTTTGCTAATCCTTGTCTTGCAGGAGGGTGTAAAGATGAATGATTTATTTTTCCCTATATTGAAGTGTTGTTTGTATTATAAATTGTTGTGCATGATTTTCAAATTGTTTTAGCACTGCACATTGCACACACAACCTGCCGTCGGACCTGGATCGCATTTAAGGATTTCTAGGATGGTGTTGAGAAGGATACTTCCTCTAAAGCGAGACTGCTATGTAGAGGTTGACATTCTCTTCCTTGAAATTTCTTTCATGGTGTCAAATGTGTTTGTTCATATCCGCGAGACTGCATGATTATTGGGCATTCCATTCGACTAAGCTGGAATTATGGGGACCTGACATGTTTATGCGAGACTGCAACGGTCAGATCATCCCTTTAGCTTCACTTTGCTAAGCCATCTAGATAGAAATCGAGTCACACATTTCATGCGTGTGTTTATGTGATTGCCATTCATTTCTGGTAAAAGTAAGTTGTCTAAACTCCTACTTTGCAATTTACTTACTTTATTGTAATTTTGTCGGTCCATGACAATAGGTTTCGTCATTAGTCTTGTTTTATATGCAATGGGGAAAACTGACGTACAATTCGTTCCAACTCCCAAGATTGAGCTCAAAGAGTGGTGGAATAAATTAAGTAAAGAAGGTCAAGATTATGTAGAGTTGATATTGGGACGACTCATCCCCCTTTCGGATATTGGAGTCCCTAGTGGAGTTTTGCAGGCTATCTCACACTTTTGGTGCCTCGAGACGGCTACTTTTATTTTTGGTAAGAATGAGCTAACTCCAACACTGGAAGAGTATAGCGTTATCATAGGAATGCCCCTTGAAATTGAACTTGTTAGGCCACCTCTTGGTTTAGAGCCCACATCGATTTTATCTCAATTTCTAAGAATTAAAACTGATGAGGTTAAGAAAGTTTTGAAAGCTAACTGTAATGCATGCCCATTCTCCTTTTTGGCCAATCATTTTTTAAATCAATCTTCAATGCGCCAAAAGGGTAGGATATTCATCTTAGCATTCTTTGGATTTATAATTTTTCCCCATCAACAAAATGCCATTAATCCTTCAATTGCATGGGTGGTTAGACAAGCATGCGCCGGCATGAACTTTATAAACATGATTTTGGCCGAGACATTTTTGTCCTTTAACCGTTTTAAACAAAATGGAGGAAAAATCATGAATGCCTCTCCTGAACTTTTACAAATTTGGTTTCTTTCTCACATGAAGGAGTTTGGTCGTTTCATGCGTCGAGGAGAAATTGATGATAATAATCACCCAATAAAGAGATTTTCAATCTTAGAAAAAAATTATACCGGAAAGTCATTTTCCGATTGGGTAACTTTTCTAAAAGATCCAGATCTCAAGGGCTTCCTATGGTATGCTAAATGGTTCCATGTTAGCGTGGCTCATTTTTCCCACAAGACAAATAATTCAGTTCCACTGATGGGAATCATTGGTGCAGCATCTTACTATCCTTATAGAGTGGTCCGCCAGTATCGAGTGCTCCAAGATATCCCGTCTCCTCTCCGAATGGACCTATTTCAAGCTCGCTTCGTGCGCAAGGATCACAAGTACCTCGATGAGATCGGATGCCTTGAAAATGCATGGAAGGAATGCCATCCGGAAAAGATAATGGTGCCTAGAAGGTTGAAGGGAAAAGAGAAGGCTTTTCACGCCTCGGATTATTATCCACCATCACGAGATCCCTCAAGCTCTACTTCCCATGATACCTGAAGTGACCATGAAGCCCACTCGTAAAGCACAAATTGAAAATCTTGAAGAAACGGTGGAAAAGAAGGAAGCTCGCATTTCTGAGTTGGTTCGACAGAACAAGAAGTTTCGAAAGACTGTGATCTCCCAATTGTATATAGAAAGGAGTCGCTAGATTTAGGAGTTTAATTCTAGCTTTAGGAGGTTATTTCAATTTCTTAGATTGATGTTCTAGGAATTTAATTTCCTAGGGAGTTATTTTAACGTTTTAAGTTGATGTCTTTGGAATTTGATTTCACTTAATAAAATAAACGATCGACCGTTGTCATGGACTAATCTCATTTGTTATGATGCTTACTGTTTTATTTTACATTAACGGGTAACAACACGGCTCACCCAAGATCACCAATCCGTACTCGTTCTAGAGTAACAATGGCTGATGACGCCGAACAAATGCGTGGTGCTGAACAAGCTCGCGTTGCCACCCTCGAAACAGAAATGAAGCAAGTCCTGAATGTCCTTGAGCAGCTCTCTAAATAAATCGATTCTCTCCAAGCAAACACTACCCCGCCACCTCCGCAAGTTGAAGTGGTGTTACCACAACATGCTCCCATGGCTAATTCGAGAGATAAAGGCAATAATATATCCACAAGTGGCCCATCAAGCTCTAATGATGTCTCCAGAGAGAAAATCACTGACACGCCTCAAATTGTTGTTGATGAGGAGATACAAGTGATACAGCCGGTTGTATCGAAAACTGAGCAAGAAAAATGCTTGGCGGAAATCGAGGAGAAACTTAAGCAGCTGCAGGGTGCATTTAGCCAAGACCCAACTGATCTGTCCCATTATGCAAAGATCAAGATACCAAAGAAGTTCAAAATGCCAGACTTTAAAAAGTATGATGGCACCTCTTGCCCGAAGATCCATTTGCAGACTTATGTGGTTAGGATGACCTCATATGTTGATAACATACCCCTGATGATTTAGCAATTTCAAGCAAGCCTGATAGGACCGGCACTGCAGTGGTTCATCATGAAGAAAATTAATCTCATAGAGGCTTGGGAGGATTTAACCGATGCCTTCTTCAAGCAATATAAGTATAATATTGATGTCACTCCATCTCGAGAGGATTTACTTCGCACTAAGAAGAAGAAGACGGAATCTTTCAAGGCCTATGTCACGAGATAGAGGACTGTAGCTGCTCAGATTACTTCGGAGCTGACAGAAAAGGAGCTGATGGATTTGTTCATGAAGACACTCTCGCTTGAGTATCGAAATCAAATGTTGGGTTCGACTGCCGAGTCATTCAATTAGTTAATCCCTGTCGGCGAGCGAATTGAGGTAGCCTTGCGTGATGGATGGACGTTTGATCAAACCAGCTCCTATAGGAGCATCTCAACCAAGAAGGATAAGGAACTTATAGCAGAGGTTAATGCAGCTTATGTTTAGGCACCTCGCACAACTTCGAACACTCAACAAGGAGGAACACGACCATTCTTTGGCGAGCAGAAGAACTCTTCCAGGCGTCAATTTACACCTCTTCCTAAGCCATTGTCCAAGATCTTGCCGACTCTTTAGAAAAGTGGATTACTCGCTAAGGAGCCTAAGTGACCTAATCCTAAGCGTTTCCCCAACTATGATCCGTCCAAGACATGTGCTTATCATATGGGGGAGGTAGGGCATTTTGTTGACGATTGCTATACGTTGCAACACAAAATCCAAATTCTTTTGGATGCCAAGGTGGTCTCATTCCGCGATACACAGCCGAACATCCAAAATAACCCACTCCCTGATCACCCAGAAGCTGTGAATGCCATTTTCAATTTTGATGCTGAGCCCACTGTGTTTCAAATGATGCATGAGGAAACAGAAGTGATGGACACCCTGGGGCAACCAAGTGGCAAGTTTGATTACTATGTAAAGTATTCGGCTCCTCCCAGCTCCTACATCGACCCATGGGATATCATCCCAAATGGATGGGGTGGCATAGATGATCCCGCACCTCCAAAGATTAAGAGCTCTGATGACGCACTCAAAGGAATGACTGAAGTGTTCAGTGTTTGCCATCAACGAAGCTCCAGAGTAGGAGAATTTTAATTATTTGCACACTCCTCTGCGCAGGAGTCTTCATCACTTTCCGTATTTGCATATTTGCATTTTCAATTCTAGGATTTCCCTGATTTCAATAATGTAATTTGCTTTTCATCCAATAAAATACATGGAGATTTTCATGTTTTAAGGGCATGTTGAAATACACCAAACTAGCCCTGTGATGAAATCCTACCAAAAAAAATGGCAAGGAGCTAATTCTGAAGGCTGGGCTCTTCATGTTCCCTTTAAATAATTTTCAAAATAAAATAAGTTTCAGCATGCATCTAATTTACCTTGTTTGTTTCTTTTAATTATCTATTCCATGTTTCAGGTGCTTTGATCTTAGCAGAAATGGATGGGCGTGAATTCATGAATCCTGTAAACTCTGATGCAGGGGCAAGGAATGGATGTGAACGATGGTGTCTTATTTTTGTAAGGAATCTCTATGAGATCCCTTACAAAGAGAGGGCAAGACATGGGCATCTAATAGTTTTGACTTTATGAGCATGCCCTCTTTATCATTATAGAATGCTTTCACATGATATTGTGTAATTCGTCAATTCCACTTGAAATTTATCAAAATGGATAATTCAGTGAAAGGTGTCGAGTTACTTGAGCATGCTAAATGAGGTGTGAAAGGCAAGCCTAATCCCATACACCGTCCCCTGTCTATACATTGTGAGGTGAGTATGGAAACATTTTGTATTTCAAGGTGAAGAATTTTCTTGCGAAAAGTACGACAGCTGAAATGACGAGAAGCAGTTCATTTCTCTATCCCAAACACTACAGGTGTTCCATTGCTTAACCATTTTGAGCCCATATACTTATAGATGTTCTTTTCAAATTACTCCTATCAAGAATCACCCCACACTAGGGCAACTGGGAGATAAATGACATCATGAAGTGAGGAAAATTGTTGACACCTAAATTTTGGCGGCCCATTTAGTCATTAGGGGTTAATTTTATCTCTTGAAAATATTATAATTCATTTGCATAGCATTAATTTTAGGTGCGTTTACTTTTAATTTACATGTTTTGCATTTTTATTTTTAGGACGGCGGATGGGTTGAATTAGTGGTTTTGAGTTTCAAATTAGATGGACTAAGCCCACGAAAAAAGCAAGTTGGCCCAGGCCCATTTTTTTTTCTAATGATTAAAAATTATCTTATGGAAAAATAGAAATCTTGAAATTTTGTTGGGATATGATGGATTTTTGGATAGGGCATATGGTTAAAAAAATTGTTGCAATTGATCTTGGCAAGATTTGGATTTGAAAAAACTTCCATCGTGATTTTGGATCATTATCAATATGGGATAAGCTGAAAAAACGATTTCAGAGATGGATTTAAATGAACAATTAAAAGTCAATTTCTTTTCGATATAAAAGGGGCAGGGTGAGAAGAAATTGGGGGGGCTTCGCTGGATTCAAAAAAGAGCAAAAAAAAAAAAAAAAAATGGTCAAAAAGTCAAAAAGGAAGAAGAGAAATTTGGGGATCCGATGGAGAAAGAGGGAAAGAGTCTTATGTAGAAAGGTGTCGGGGAGAAATCAGAAAAAGCAAGAAGCCTAGTAAAAAGGACGTGCAGAGGCAGAGGAAAAAAAAAAGGAAAAGAGAAAAGCAAAGGGGGGAGGAGGCCGTTCATCTTCTTCTTCGTGCAGCCACAGCCGCCGATCCCCTGTGCAGCCGCCTCCGCCAAGCCACGCCGCTGATCTCGCCACACCAGCACCACCACACCGTCACACCACCGCGCCTGTAGCTGGCCACTGCGCAAGCACCTCCACCCGCCGGTCTCTACCGCGCCGTCACTCGCCTACTCCGCCCGATTCCTCAACCCGACAACCCGCGAAGCTCCACCGCACCTCTGTTCGTCCCTGAAGCCCTGCATCAACAATCACAGCAGACCACCTCCTCGCGTGGACACCGCACCATGCCGCAACCCAGCCGTGCCGATTCGTGTGCCCCACTCCTGTTCTCTGCCCGAGTGTAGATGCCCCGCTGCAGCCCGTCCCTGCAACTCCACGGCCGTGAGCGTCGCTTCGCCCGCGCCTCCGTCGCCTTGCAACAGATCCCGAGTCTCCTCGCCGGTCACCGCCCAGATCTGCTCAAGCTAGGAGCCCTGCACCTGAAGCGCGCCGCCCCAACGCTGCCCCTGCCTTGACGATCGCCACCCAGTAGCCCCCGACGCCGTCCAGCCCTCACCAGAAGTCCGAGTTGCCGCTGCCTCGCCAGTCGCCGAGCCTCCGACTGCCCGCGCCCCTGCTCAGTTCGCGTTGATCCGCGAAGACCAGGTGCCCTTGCAGCTCCGACCCCCCACGCTTGTGCCAGCAGCCCGCTGCCCCGTGCCGATGACCCACGAGGCCCCTGCTCCGCACCGACCGCCGTCGCACCACCCTCGTCGGAGCTCCGACGCCAGTGCTTCCCCTTGCCGCACCAAGGAACGTGCTGCCCCTTATTTTCCTTAGGTTGTTTTTCTTTTATTTTTATTTTTATTTTTATTTTTATTTTATGTTATTTTACTTTACTTTTAGTTAGTTTTATTATTATTGTTTATGTTGAATATTGTGAGGTGACTTTAGGTTATAATTCTTATAGGCATTATCGATAGGATTTGTCCCTAAGGTTTATTGTAATTATTAATTTGACCCGTAAGATTTCGGGTCATTTTTTTAATTGTATTAACTCTCGGGGTTTGTTTATGATATATTAATCGTTGAATTAATTTAATTATTAATTTGATCCGTAAGATTTCAAATCATATTTTTAATTATTTTGATTTCTTGTCGTGATGTTCAGGGTTAAAAGTAATCGTTAATTTGACCCGTGAGATAACGGGTTATTTTTTCGTTTATTTTAATCCTTTATTTGTTGAATCTTGTTTGTTTAGATTTAATGCTTGTTTTAGGAAATCACTAAGAAAAATCAAAAAGATATTTGAATTAGGATTTCTATTGGTTTTAGAATATTTCTTGTTATTTTGCATATCTAGAATATAAATTTTATTTTAGGTTTAAAAAATATAAAAACAAAAAAAAATGCATTCATTTAGGATTTTAGTTTTTGTTTAATTTAAGTTGCATGTTTAATTACGCGGCATTTTTAAATTTCGAACATTGTTAAAAATAAAAAATATCATGCATATGTCATGTAGAATTAGGGCATGCTCCGCATGTCATTGCATAGTAAATAGATTGCATGTTAGGTTGAGATAATGTCTTAATTTAAATTAGGATTTAATATGACCTAATCCTTATTTTAAATTAGATAGAATTTCAATCGGGCTAGATCATTTTTGCATTCGAATTTTAGGAAAGGAAAATACAAAATTTGTCTTTGCATAAGTTAATTTCAATTTTTAGGATAGATTACATTTTTAAAAATAGAAACATCAAATGCACATTATTTAGTTTTATTAATTTCATTTAATTAGAACTTTCTTGTCATTAGACTAAGTCATTTAATAAATGTCACGTGACATATAGCTTGTATATTAAATTGCATGAGGCATGTCATTTTAGTTTAAATAATTTTGTATGTCATTGGATCGCATTGCATGTCATTATAATTAGATCATTTAGATTGCATTTAATTATTGCATTTCTTCATGTCATATAGTTTAGGTCATGTTGTCATGTCATATTAGATTATTAGCATGCATCGCATGATTTTCATTAAATAAAGTGAAAACAAAAAATTGAAATTGTGTGTTAATTAGAAATCATATCTAGGATTATCTATATGAATTCTGATCTAACAATGCAGATGCTTTCGTTGATTTAAGGTATGTTTTTACATTATTTAATTGTTTTCTTGAGTGTTAAATTAGTGGTATGCG
Source organism: Eucalyptus sp. ANBG9806169 (assembly GCA_014182395.1). Taxonomy (NCBI): domain Eukaryota; kingdom Viridiplantae; phylum Streptophyta; class Magnoliopsida; order Myrtales; family Myrtaceae; genus Eucalyptus; species Eucalyptus sp. ANBG9806169. The sequence goes on from CM024580.1 coordinate 6,523,108, forward strand.
CACCTGTATGATCACCTCACATGTTAGGAAAGTGAATTAAAATCAAATCAAACTGCCTGCAAAATATTTTTAAAGTTAAAAAGAAATGGTACCGAAAGGGCACTAGGATAGTCTAGTGTAACCAAGTCCCCGTACCCAAAATCTCTGGTTCGTAGAAATAAGATAATCCTCATGTTATTTTACTTAGGTGTCTAATCGACCTACCCTAAACTGATTAGTAGCGACTAGGGGTGAGCGGTTCCAGGTTCCGGTTCGGTTCCGTCTGGAACCTGGAACCTACCCTCGGGTACAGGTTCCTCAAAATGAAGAACCTGGAACCTACCCGTTAGAACCGAGAACCTGGAACCTACCCTGTCACAGGTTCCAGGTTCCAACAGGTTTTTTTTTTTTTTTTTTTTTTTCAGATTTGAACTATAACGTACACGCACGTTACCAAAAAAAACTATAACGTACGCGCACGTTACCAAAAAAAACTATAACGTACGCGCACGTTACCAAAAAAAAAATATAATGTACGCGCACGTTACCAAAAAAAACTATAACGTACGCGCATGTTACCAATATATATATATATATATATATATATATAACGTACACGCACGTTACCAAAAAAAAAAATATAATGTACGCACACGTTACCAAAAAAAACTATAACGTACGCGCACGTTACCAAAAAAAAAAATATAACATACACGCACATTACCAAAAAAAACTATAACGTACGTGCACGTTACAAAAAAAAACTATAACATACAGGGAGGGCGTCCCGGGTCGGGACTCGGGAGTCGAGACTCAAGAGTTAAGAGCAGAACAATAGATGTGAGGTGAGCAGGGGAGGGGGTTCCTTTTGGAACCCTAACCGGTTCCGCGACTGGCGTCCGATGGCGGCGGCCTTCAGGGCGAGCGTCGTTCGGCGAGAGTTTCAGAGGGTCGGGAGTCGGGAGTTGGGACTCAAGAGTCAAGAGTAGAGCAATAGATGTGAGGTGAGCAGGGGAGGGGGTTCCAAAACCGGTTCCGAAACCGGTTCCGCGACCGGTTCCGGTTCTGGTTCCGCGACCGGTTCCCGGAAAAATGGAACCGGGAACCGAACCGGAACCTCCGGTTCCGGTTCTCCGGTTCCCGGTTCTACCCGAGAACCGCGCTCACCCCTAGTAGCGACTCCTAGATAATAAGCTTTTGCATGTCAAAATCCCTAAGTCGCGATTTGGTATAGGCTTGAGAGACTCCGAGCTAAGCTTAAAGGCTTAGTAGTCCATCAACCTAGTTTTAGGTGGAAAACCCGAAAAATTGGGTCGCGACAAAAATAAATTGAAATTTTCTTGCTCTCACTTGCATCAATCTTCAAGTTATGCTATTACATTGAATTCATGTGCTAATTTAAGTGCCTTAGGATGACGAAGAGTGTTTCTTTCACCATCATACACACTTATATCCTTTGCATAACCCACTAAAGCCTGTGATTTCGTTTCTTTTAAAACCCAATTGATGATCATCGTCCACACTAGGGCAAGGCAAGAGACAGATGAAGACCTTTGAAGGTTCGAGTGTCATTTAAAGTATACTTGACACATGCATTGTGCGTAAGAATTGAAATCAAAATAGAACTAAGGGGCATGAAAAAGCAGTGTGCTTGGTAAAAGCAAGGCCAATGCCCGTGAAAAGAAGAGAGAAATGACTGATGAATTTAAGGCATAAAAAAAAGCAGTGTGCCTGACCAATGCCCATCATCAAAGAAAATAATGTTGAAAAAAGATCTCCAGTTGAATAATCATTGGCATCAGGTGATAAACTCTTGAGCCAATAAAGAAATCTGTCAAGAAGACAATCCACGGCGAAGAAAACTGGCAGCAATGTCAAGATGATCACCAACTTTGACCCCTATACACATCTTTGAGCCTAACGATCCTTTCGTTTCTCAACCCAGGAACCCAGCCTATGTTACGTCCCTTACAAAGTCTCTTCAGATTAGAGCATTTAAATTAACATAGGAATTCACATGTTTTAAGCATTGCTCGAAGAAGTGCGAGCAAGATTGTTTCTTTCTCATTTTGCAGGGTTCTTGACTTGTAAACCCGAAGATGATTACAGAATTGTTCTTTCAATTGCTTTGACTCAAAGAGTCCCTTTGTTAAGCCATTGACCAAACCTGCATTACAGTAATTGTCAAAGACCTCTCAGATTGGTAAGGTCGTACTGCTTGCAAGAAAATTTAATTCTTGTCGACAAGATGATGATAAGATTGAGTGATATATTCCTACATCAATGGTTGGGACAAATAACCCTTCTTAAATGAGAGTGAGTGAAAAAGCCTTTTTCACACCAAAAGTGTCTCATTTAGCATGTCCAAGAGACTCACGTTATACCTGAAAATTGTCCTAGTGATAATTTTTTCCGATAAAAGCTTGATAAAGCCATCATGCATGGGCCTTCATTGATTTTTTCCTCAAAGACCAAAAAGATTTGTCTTTGAAACCCTAAGTTTGTTTAGTCATCTTTGTACTTGATGAGAATTCCAAGTACCTATTTATAAAATGTTTTCAAATGTCTAGTGTGAATTCTAGATATTTGAACTTTTAAATGCTTGATGTGTTTTCCAAGTGTTTGTCTTTCCGAACCTCTGATGTGATTTCCAGATGTTTAGTAAATGTTTTCAAATGCCTCACATAAAAATCAAATTTTTTGAAATTTCAAGTACTTGATGCAATTTCCAGGTGCTTAAGCTGATGAGAATTCCAGATCCCCAAAGACTTTGAGCCTTTCAATTATCTGAAGGGAGTTCCAGATGATTGTCAGGTCTCATTGAAATCATTTCACACCTAAATCCCCAAACAGGTACGACAGGTACGTGTTCTTCTTTGCATTTGCATTTCATTGGTCATAGACACATAGAGATTTATGTTCCTGACTGAATCATTGCATTGCATCTTTTATTTAAAAAAAAAAATTTAATTATAATTAACATTTGCATATTCATTTTGCATGGTTTAAAATTTATGTGTCATTTATCTTTGAAGGAAACCTCTACGAGATCCCATTCAAAGAGGGGCAGCTGTTGACACCTAATAAAAATTACATTAAGCATTTCATAGCATTGCATTTAGGATTAAACTTATTTTGCAAAATAAAAATAGAGGATAATAAGTAACTTATAAAATAAAAACATTTGGAGGAAGATTTTGAAAATTCATTTCAAATTCGAAATTCAATGTTGGTGATTTTGGAGCCATTTCTTTGTTAAGTGGTTGAGTAAAAATCTCCACTTGCAAAAACAAACTTGATTCGTTTTGGCTCTATAAATGAAGAGCACGGAGGTCTTGAAGGGGAGGCTCCTTATTTTCACTTGGTAGGGGGAAGCGACATTAAAAAATTCGGCACAAATGAGGCTTTTCTCGGTTCTCGAGGTCTGAAATTCAACAAAAAAAGAAGAGATTTTCGTTCTTGAGGGAGAGGGGCTCTTCTTCGTCCATTGGGAAAAGAGACACGAAAAGGAAAAAAAGGAAAGAAAAACTCTGGAGAAGAAAAGTCAAAAGAAAAGGAGTGCAGAAGAAAAAGAGATATCAGAGAGACGTGTGAGGGGATCGATGAAGTAGAGAGAAAAAAATAGAAAAAGAGAAAAAAAAGGAGTTACAGTGCATCTTCTTCAAGGATTCTCCACGATCGCGCCAACGCCACCGAAACTACCTGCAACCTCCGCCTCCGACGCACACCCACGCCACCATCGGAGCTCCTCTCACCCGCAGATCTGAGCCAGTCACCGTGCTGCCAGCCACCGGCGCTCCGAGTCTCGCGCCCCTGTCTGCTCGTGCCCTGTTCCGCATTGCCCAGCAGCCTAAGCTCGGTCCCTGCTCCATCGCGCCAACGCCACCGAAGCCCACATTGCCGGTCTGTTGCCTCGCCTACGCCTCTAGCCGACGATCGTGCCAGCATCTCGTTTGCAATCCGCCGGTCATAGCCGCTCCACCCGTCTCGCCGCTCATCTGTGACCGCGTGCCTCCGCTCCGAGCTACGCCCGAGCTCCACCACCTACCGCTGCCGCCTCCCCTCACCGGAGTCCACAACCGGTCCGTTCGCCGCAGATCCGCACATCGCCGGTCCATGCCGTCCTAGCTGCGGCCACCAAGACCAACTCCTTGGCGACCCATTGCAGCTCAGCCACCACATTTTCTTCACCATTCCTCAAGTTAACCGTGAGGTAGACTAGGTAGGTTTTTTTTTAGATTAAGTTTATTTTAGATTAAGTTTATTTTAAGTATTTAGAATCATAGCTTTCTTTTTATTCTAACTTGATTTGTTTTGATTTATTATCATTACCCGGTTAGGAAATTTGTCATATTAAGCCATAATAATTAAGAATATTGACCCGCGAGACGTCGGGTTAGATTTTTGATTATTTTGACTTTTTTATGGCAAAATTCATAAATTGCTTTGCATTATTGATGCCCATTAAAATGACATGCTGTTGATTTACATTGATGATTTTCTAAGTAGGATACATATTTTGGTGCATTATGGTTATTTGTTTATCACATATCATGCATTATATTTCATATTTAGAACTTAGATATTTAGGCCCATATGCATTTTACATTTTAAGCAACATATTTTATTCATATAGGATTATGTTAATTTTCCTTTAATAAACTAAAAAGAATAAAAAAAAATGTTATTTAGGTTATATAGAGTTCATAATGTGCACATTACATGTTGCATTTTAATTAGTGGGTCATAGTTTAATGTTTTTTTAGTATTCCCATCATGTAGTCTTTTTAAATATAAAATAAAAGATAAAAAAAAAAATTAGCATTGCATCATTATGTTATTTTTTTAATAAAAATTATTCTGTCATTAAAAAAATAAAAAAATAAAAAGAGAAAACACAAAAGTCATTTACTTGGTTAATTAATAGGTTAGTTCATAATTAATCCCATTTAATATCATCATTGTTTAGTGTAGGTTGCATACATTAAAAAAAAATCATTAAAAAAAATCATCACAAAAAGAACATGCATATAGAATTGTTATGTCATGCATCCCATGTCATGTAGTATATGCACATTTACGATTATATAAATTAGATTGCATACATATAGTGATAGTTTAACTTATTCCATATAAATTGCATCTCACATATCATTAAAGTAAAAGTCATGCATATCAAAAATAAATTAAGATTGCATCTAATTAGATATCATGCATTTAATTAGATATCATGTCATTTAGAAAATCATGTTTAGGGCATGCATTTTTATTAATAGTTTTTGTAAATGTTTTTTTTAGAGATTGAACCTTGATAAAGTTATAGTTTATAATTTCTTATGAATCTAGCATTTCGGTTTATTGAATGTTATTTCATTAATTGTGCACCCGCATGACCACCATTTGCATGTTAGTAACTTAGGTTAAAATTGATCAACACTACCTGTAAAAATATTTTTGAAATAAAAGGTACCGAAAGGGCGTTAGACTAATCTAGCGTAACCATGTCCCCGGACTTTGAATCTCTGGTTCGCAAAAATAAAGTATTCTCCCATACTTTATTTGGGTTTCTAATCAACCCTAATTGGTTAGTGGCGGCTCCAACTTGAGTATAATTGCATGTTAAATGGGTTAATTTCTTAATCGCGATTGGTAGGACTTGGGAGAGTCCGTGCCAAGTCTTCTGACTTAGTAATCCATTAACCTAGTTTTAGGTGATTCACCTTTGGAAATTAGGTTGCGACAGTATCCATGTGATATATTTATCCTTACTAAAAATTTCATTAGATGATTTTTTAGCCAAAATGACTTGTTTTTATTTGACTTAAGTCTCGTGAGCACAATGTGTTACACAAGTATAAATTTAGAATTTTTGATATCATAAACAAAAAAAAAAATTAAAGATAAATATGTCACGGTGAGTATAATTTGGGTTCTTTAGGTTTGCTTGTTAACTTGTCCAATAGTGACTGATTCTATTTTTTATTTCTGGAAACAAGAAAGAAAAGAAATCCGTTTCATAAATTTTTTTATTTCGGAGAACAGATTTATTCTTGGAAATAGATTCGGAATAGAATCAATAAGTAAAAGAAAGTTGCTTCTTTGTTCATGGGAATAATTTCAAAATCAAGTCCAACCTATCTTTCTTTTTTTCTCTTTTATTTTCTTCTTTTATCCTTCTCTCTTCTTCTTCTTCCTCCTAGTTGGTCACTGGCCGCTACCTCCGTTGCAAGCAATCGCCGAAGGCTTGGCCTCGCCAGATGGCGCGAGGTCGGCCTCACCTTGACCTGGTGAGGCCCAATCTCGCGCCGACTGGTGAGGCGCAATTTCACCTAGGCAACGCAAGGTCAGCTACACCCTAGCCTCACCGGTGGCTAGGCGAGGCTCTCCTCACCAAATCGGGCAAGGCTTAGCCTTGCTAGGCCAAGGCGAGGCTGAGTCTCCTGGTGGCTAAGCGAGCCTTTGACAATTGACCACAAAGAAAGAGGAAGAAGAAGAGAAAGGGAAAAAAAAGGAAAAAAAAAAAGAAAAAAAAAAAATAAGAAAAATATAATAAAAGTATTAGAAATTTAAAGAAACAAAAAAAATTTAAGAGTCCTACCAAATACAATTCTATTTCGAGGATAAAAATTTTGAATAATCACCAAACACATTCAAATACTCATAAATCATTCTCGGGAACATAATAAAAAAATAATCATTTTTGAACGGAAATTGTTCTTGGTATAGAATGGTTACCAAACGAACCCTTAGTGGTTTTTCTCCCTTTTTTTTTTATGACATCAAGAAATATATTATGCTAAAGATAATGTCGAATTCTTCACTAGTAAGTTCTGACGTCACGCAAGGCAAAAGGCCTTGAGATTTATGGTAAAAAAAATTGAGGTGATGAAACAAGCAAAATTTACGTATTTTTCTTATTTTACTATGGAAATTGATATAATAAATTATTTCAAGAGAAACACAATTCTTCATGTCGAGTTGAATATTTTTAGAGGTTCTTTTATTCACAATTATTTTCTTAACTAACACTAGCTCTCGACCATATGCTATGAGCGTGTGGTTGCTTTCATGCTTTTATTTTTATTAGTGAATTAGTTCGAGCAAAAAATATTAGCTTCCTGAATCCTTATGATCTTTTGAATGAATGGATAAATAATATGCATTTCTCTAACTGTTTTTTTTTTTTTTTTTTTGCAGGCAATGAGATTTTAATTTACAATAATAGATCTCAACAAAACTATAGAAGGAGAGGAAAATTAAGGACATTTTTGTAAATATGGGGTTGATGCCAAAAGTTGGCTTTATATATACTGAAAAAAATATAGATTATCATAGGCTTACTTTGTTTGATATACCTCTCAATCTTGCAACTTGCAATATATGATCGTTTTAAACATCGGAATACTATGTTAATAAAATATAATAGGTGCTTTATAGCGAAAACTTGCGTATTGTGTAGACTGAAAAGCTAGTTCATATACTATGCAACAATCTCGTTCTTTAGTAATGAACTACACTATTGCATTTTTACTTTACTAATGTGAGTACTTGCAATTTGTGTACAATTCTTCTTTATGGAAAACATAAAGTCATGTCTATCTAAATTATAATAAATAATTATTACTATATATATAAGGAATTTTTTTATTTTTTTTGGGATTTGTTATGCACATTTCCTAAAGAAAAATATATGCTTTTAACTTGCCACGGTCAATCTTGTTGACATAGCTGAAAGTGAACCCAAAATATATCAATGTTTTCAAATTATCTAAAAATAGGATTATTTTTTGGTAAATCATGTATGTTGAGTGCAAAAATATAATTTATAGGCAAACTGATAATTTGAAAAATTCAAGTAGGATGGTACCCAATTTGGATGACTTTATGAATGACTAACTGAAAAAAATTAAGTTGTCACTCTTATGAATGATAATTGTAAAAAAATCATATACAAATTTATTAGCTAATCTAGCTTATTTGTTGTCTCTTGTAACGGGTCATATCCAAATTGATGAATCAATAATTATTCAAGTTATACTAATTTAGAAAAAGCATCAAGTTTTTTTTTTTTTTTAAAGTCCTTATGAGCTGTTAACTAAACCTTTCAAACGGGTCGGGTCGGGTCGGGTCAGGTCAGGTCATAAATGGTCCAACTCAAATCGACTCATTTAACACATTTATAATCCTTTTATCGTGGTGCAAAATTTTTACCCATACCCGACTTGACTTATTTCCAACCCATACCCTATCCATTTAACTAAACCTAAGAAAGCTTAATTCTTATGATGGTTTTAAAAGAATGGTATTGCTAAATAATTTCACGCAATACAAATTTAGTGGCAATTTTTATAATTTTTTTTTTTAAATAAGCCTTCATTTTTTTCTTAAGTATTTTCCAAGTAGTATTTTTCAGAAAAATTACAATATTTTTTGTTTTGTTTTTGCTTGCGATTCAAAAATAAATTAGAAAATATTTTTCACTATTTGATATGAAAAATATGATTATTTTTTCCTCCTTGACTCCTCTTAATATTTTTATTTTTATTTTTATTTTTAAAATAGAATTTGTAATTATTTTATTTTTAAAAATATTTCTTTTTACTTTTCTCTTTTATTTTTATTTTATTTTTCTTCTTCTTCGGCTAGTCGTTGGCCACAATGATGGCCAGCAAGCTCGAGGCTCCAGCCTTGCCAATTATTTGCGAGATTGAGCTTGCCCGACGCTAGTGAGCTTGAGTCTCGCCAGACGTCGATAAGGCCTTTGCCTCGCTAGATCGACAAGACTCAAGCCTCGTCAAATTGGCTAGATCGAGCTCACTTGACTTCGGTGAGCTCAAGTCTTGCCAAACGTTGGTGAGGCCTTTGCCTTGCCGGCCGATCGTCGCCGTGCCGGCCATCGGCTAAGGAAGGAGGAAGAAGAAAGGGGAAAAAAAAAAGAGAGAAAGGAAAAATAAATATTAAAATAATTATAATTTCTATTTTTTTAAAATATATTTTTATAAGGTTAAAAGGGAAAGAGAGAATGTGAGACTTAGGTTGGAAAGTGGTTCTAAGTCTAACCCATTTAAGACCTGTTTAAACCCATTCAATTAGGCTCTTCAAAATGTAAATGATCAATATATTACTCATTTATGATCTAAATAGGTCATATGAGGATTAAGACCCATTTTAATGCCTCTTTTGTTAATATGCACATGAATCAATCCTGTTCTTTTCTATTATGGACGAGAATGGATAAAATTTCAACAAGTGGTGTAATCAAAGAAGGTCATATAACTCAACTTTTTTATTATATATAGATAGATATGGATGGATCAATCTATAAATGTAGAATGGATGATAATGGTTTCGAAGTCAATTTTAGATACATTACCAATGGAATAGAATCATTGTTATAAATTAACCTAAGAATCCATTTAATTTCTCACTTAAAATTAGAATATTTCCATACAAGTTTGCCATCCGAAATGAAATGAGTATGACTAGATCACCAAATTTTACAAGTTGATGTGCTTAACTAGGACAACTTGTTTATTATGAGTGTTTGTTTTGATTGGTCGGTTTCAGGTTCCCTTCCAAAGAAGATGTGCTAAGTTATATTTATTAACTTGTAAAATTTGGTGATCTAACCATACTTATTTCATTTCAGATGGCAAATTTATATGGGAATATTCTAATTTTAAGTGAGAAATGAAATGTCATTCTTAGGTTAATTTATAACAATGACTCCATTCCATTGGTAATGTATCTAATATTTGACTTTAAAACCGTTATCATCTATTCTATATTTATAGATTTATCCATCCATGTCCATCTATATATAATAAGAAAGTTGAGTTATATAATATTCTTTGATTGCACCACTTGTTGAAATCTTATCTATTCTCATCCATGATAGGAAAAAACAGGATTGATTCATATGCATGTTACTTGATAGAGAGAGGTGTCAAATGGGTCTTAAACCCATATACGACCTATTTAAATCATAAATGGGTTATATATGGATCGCTTTCATTTTAAAAAGACTAGTTAAAAGGATTTAAAAATTAAAAGTTTAAGATGAATGGGTCTTAAATGGGTTGGACTTAGAACCCATTTCCAACCCAAGCCTCACACTCTCTCTTTCCTCTTCAACTTAATAAAAAATATATATATATTTTTTTATAAAAATTGAAATTATAATTATTTTTATATTGATTTTTCTTTTACTTATCTTCTTCCTCTTTCAAGTCTCGCTAGACATCAGTGAGGGCTTCACCTCACCAGATTGGCGAGATCGAGCTCGCCCGACGCCGTACATTTATCTTTATCTAACGGTTGAGATTCAATTTTCTATCCATCAACCACCTATTGATCTCCAGTTATAACTACACATATATTTATATTTGATGGTGGATATTTGATTTCTCTATCTACCAACCACCCTATTAATCATGAGAATACTTAGGAGTATAGTGTCACGGGTTGATTGTCTAGGATCGAGATTGTGCAACGACTTAGGCTCTCTTTGATCGTTTGGGATCATTGGAGCGCTTAAGCTAAGTCTATCTTGGAATCAATTGCTCACTTGTTTGCTCATCCGGATTTTAAAGAGAGAGTGTTTCTAAAGAGAGAAGATCTTAACAAGAGAACGGAACTTCGATTATGAAACGGTTGAATGATTACAATGAGAGGGAAGACACCCATTAGTGGCCCTCGGATTATAACTATTGATCGCCTTTTAATCCGGCGGATAAGATCATGCCTCTAACCTACCACCTACCGACATTTATGCCAAGATAGTTCTAGCTCATTAGCACAATTATCACCTCGCTGAACATTCCGAAAGCTCTTGTGAGAACCTTGGGCAATCTTGGGAGGTCTTCCTCGATCATGCACAGTTCCTTGGTTGCGAAAGCCTCATAACCATGATAATAGCATATTTCTCATACTGCCCCAGTAGAACATCCTAATATACAAGAATTCAATTGCCATTATTATTCTCATTTGTTTGCTTTTTTTTTTCCCTTTTTTTAATTGCCATGCGAGATACCACACAAGCCGGCATACTAACATATAACGCAATCAAATATACAGCGAGTGATGATAATTTCAGTTTTCTTTGGGCACTGATATTGTAGTCATAGGAAGTAAAAATATAACAAAGAAAGATATAACTAATTTATATCAAATAGGGCAATGTAAGTTAGGATTGACAATTAGGTTAGCATCATCCATCCAACTAAACAGAGTCAAATTTCGAATAATACCAAGTAAATCTGAACACATCACATTTTGTATCAATTGCGTCAACATAAATCGAAAAACCATTGATTTGTGTTGTGTTCAACTCATATGATCGTGTCATAGTGAAAATGACTGCTTTCATTGTTGATGATGATTGTTTCCTGGATTAAGCCAATTCCACCATAGAATTGAAAACCTGAATCGATTGGTTTCGGCTTGGACCAGTTTGGTTTAGGGTTTTGGCAATACCTTTATCTTTACTAGGGGGAAAAACATATTGATCCGATCGGTCCAAGAGGTTCATATCAATTCCGCACACAAACCCTGGATTAGGACTGGTCGATTCAACTCGGTTATTGAGAGGGAGGCCACTGTTCTTTGAAGATTTTTGCTCACCCCTGGGCCTTAGCTCCTACCACCTCGAGGTTGGGGGCGCCCCCGAAGTAGCCGTTGGACTGGTACGCACGCCGGATGCGTTCTTTGAGAAACGATGACCAAACTTGAGAGAGAAGGAAAAACGTCTCATCTGCTAGTGAAAAGCAAGGATCGACAACGGAGTGAAGAAGAAGAAGACGACCACCACAGAGAATGCCGAAGGTGGCACCGGTTTCGTCTTCTCTGTAGCTAGCCGTCAGTCGACAACGCCATGGCAAAGACCGCAGAAATGGGACGATCTCCGGCAAGGGTTTCGTTCGCCGTGGTGATGGGGATCGAATTTTTATGTACTCCATCGTTGCTTGCTCTGAACGGTGGAGAGGGAAGCCGTGCCGTCTTTCTTTGTCGTCTTGTGGGAAGCCTGCACGCCTGAACAGCTCGCGGTTTGCTGATTGAAAGTCAAAAGTAGGAAATATTACCTGAAGCTTCACTTAATCATACGAGAAAATTGCATGATGCACGAAACGTGGACATTTGAATATTGTAATTATGTCGAGATCTTCCTGTTAAACAAGAATCAAAGTGTGGTTTCGTAAATTAAAAAATAAGAGTCACTCCAAACTACTACGCAACAATTGGTGAAAAATGATTATTTTATCAGTCAATTTATTAGAGAATGGGTCGGCAATGGTATCCATACCCATGGTAGATGAGTAAGAATTCAAACATATTTTATATTTGAAATTTGCATAAACATCGATCTTTTTGTAAATAATTTTCAATTACATTCATTTTATATATTTGTTTCCAAACTCAAAGAGTTCTTTTGAAACTGTTCTTCTATTGAAATTTAAATGATCACGAGTTATGAACAAATTAAGAATTAAGTCAAGGTATGCATTCTCGCTCCGCTTTTTCAAATTTCATCACTCAATCAATAGATTTTTATTTTTTTTAGAAATTGTGATGTCATTATTTATGAGAATTCAGACCATTTTTGCAGTTATTACATTTGTAATTTCTCCGTCTGTCTATACATGTCAAAACTATATTTCAAGGATTGATGTATCCTTAGTGATGGGGCATGGGAGGGAAGATAACGGGCAAGATGTGGCGGCCGCAGGTAGGCCGTGATTACACCATGGAAATTCCCACCAAAGTAGTCGAAAGGTGTGCAAAACGAGATAAACATTTTCTGAGACAAGTTCAAAGAATTCGATGGCAATTATTGTTCTCAAGAGGTAAACTGAATGCATACCAACCCTTTCAGGCCAAAGAAAAAAAGCACAAATATCTGTAATTGACCGTGCTTAAATTACCGGATGAGGTGACACTAATAATTTTTAAATTTTATGTATTAATATGCCATGTCATTCTTTAACTTTTAATTTATTTAATATGATCCACAAACTATATAAATGATCAACATAATCTTCCCATTTGCTCAAAAGAAAAATTGGATGTTATTTGACAACATATATGGGTTTGATTTTTAATTGTTTATCCTCCTACTGTAGAAAAAGGAGAAATAAAATCAAGCTAACATGTCCATTATTAGTTGACGACGCAGATTGTTATATCATAATTTAAGGTGCATATCTTATTTGAATAATTCATGCATGGCCTTTTTTTTTTTTTTTTGTCGGAGATCCATTTAAACTTAATAAATTGGAAGTCACATTAGCAAATTTCATTCACTTAAATTAATAGAAGGACGGCATTAGACATTTTATATAGTATTGGGACTAAATTGAGTATATAAAAGTTCGGGGACGGCATTATACGTTAAATCAAAATTTAGAGATTATTTTCTCTAAATTATTCCCACTCAACCTTCGCACAAGAAAGTCATTGAGATCACTACAGCTCTTAGAGTATAATAGTTACTCAGATTCGTTCCCCCCCAACTCTCCGAAGGCCAAAAATACTGGATTATGCACATTTGTAATCTATAATATACCTAGTGAAACTGACTTTTTTTCATCGAAAGGATATAAGTATGGTCTAAATTATTTTTTGTTACAAAATTACTTTTTTGCTTTTATGTAGCCATAATAAAGACGTTGTCATTTAAATTGACGTGCAAAGCTTTCGAATGCAACCTTGAAAAATTGACATTAATATGACTAAAGATAATCTGTTATTGTGATATAATAAATTATAAACGAAAATCAATAAAGTCTAATAATCGAAAAATGTTTTTTCGCATCAAAGCACGGGCATATTTCAGTGAAATTTAAATATAAATTTATTTTTCTTGAATTTGATGTGTTTAATAGGTTATCATAATTAATTAAACTCAACAAGGTCATTTTAGAAAAGAAAATCCGCAAAAGAGGAACGTCTTTTTTTCTTAGGGGTGACGAAAGCAATTTATCCACATCAGCATCCCTTTGCATATTAAATGGGAAATTTTATAAATTTAATACTCTCCCCCCCTTATAATAGCGATTGATAACCAATTTGTGGCTTCACTAATCCATCGCAGATGCTTCTAAAAAAATTCATGGTGTTGGTTGTCATTATTTCCTTTTCTCTTTTGGCATGATGTACACTTTTTTTCCATGGTTATAGTGAATGTACCATGAAGTTGCTCTTGTAAATGATGTAATGTGACGATGAAGCCATTATTCTATGATCGAGTGAAGAAATAGCTGCTAACGAAAGCTGCAAAAATGCAGGCAAAAGGAATTGTGCGGTGAAGATTGCAAACGATGCGGTCATCTTGACATGGATGAACCATGTATCAGTCTGTTAGTACTTGATGCATTCTGAAAAGCCAAGAATTCCCATGGTTTGTAAGGTTGTCCATGTCTCGAGCAGGAAAGACGGATTGTTCAGTTTGCCATTCTGCCTTGGGTGTTCTCTGCCGTGCTTGTCTCAAGGTTAGATATGGTGAGGGTAAGATGCTTTCCATGGAAAGCCGAAGGAAAAGAATCTGTAAAATCATGGCTATTGGCTGTTGTGCCTGAAAGGAACAATACGTGAAAAGATTTTTTTTTTTTTTTTATTACTGCAATTATAAGAGATATATTGGCAAAAAACTGGCAATTTCATGCACTGAGCTTTCCAACTGCTGTCAAGCATGCCAATCATTTTATAAACTCTCCCTATGTTCTAGAGATGGAGCAAGTAAGAGAACACAAAGATTGGATGTGCCCTCACTATGTTGAAGCAACTGGATCAAATCCCCTCACTAGGTTGAAGCAACTGGATCAAATCCATGCTGGATATGTAATAGGTAACCTTTAATTGGTCATTCACTCGACAATTTGGAATCTCACCTACGGAATTGCAAGTCATGCACATTTACCATTTTCCATTATGATTGATACTAGATTCGCCATTGCCTTCATGTTTTGGAAGTTCAATATGCTTGAAGAATCGAAATACCAGCAGGAATTGCAGTATACAGAGGCAGCCTACTCTCCTGCTTGTTAAGAGAACTATACAAAGCAGCACTAGTGATGTCAAGAACAGAGAAAGGAAAGAAGACCTCGAGAACAGAGGAAAACCAGTAAGTGCTGTTAAGCACAAAGAAGAGAAAGAAAGTATCGAGAACAGAGGAAGGAAAGAAACTAACGAAAATAAAGAAAGCAACAATAGAGATTATAGCACGTGTAACATGTTTACATTGAGGAATCGATATTCAGTTTTAAGTTTGTAAAGTCAGACTTTCTGTTTTCTTTTCTGTTAGTTAGTTAGTCTTTTCATTCGGTTGTTATACTCTTGCTCAATATAAAAATTGATGAGCAAAAGAGAAAATTGTCGTCAAGTTGTTTTGATGTAAGCCAAGCTTTCATTGAATGCGAATACACTTCTGTCTTTGCATCTTCTCTCTCTCTCATTCCTGTTTTCTGTTCTGTTCATCAAATCTCTTCACTGCTCATCTATGATCCTTGTTATACATTGTAAAACTCAGCTCAGTTTTCTTGATCACACTTCTCATGACCGAATAGACTTTGATCCTTGTTGTAAATCGTTATTTTATATGTTTAACTCTCCATGCTGAAAGATGCAGTTCTTACGGTATTTGCAGATACACGAGATTGTTTCCATCATTGGTAAGAATTTTTTTTGGCAGCTCACTTTTGACGTACTGACGTAAGATAAATTCACGCAGAAAAATCAAATGATTATAACAGGATTTCCCTGCTGGTTCATTTCTTTTAGTGGTGAAAAAAGATCTGCTCAAAAGAAAAGCAAACGAGCGATTTCCTACCTCAAGTTCCTCCCGACACCTTGAATTGGCCGTTAAGCAGTAGACTAATATTCAGAGCATGGATATTGTTGGTCAGAACAGCAGTGGAAGCAACATTAGCTCACCCTTTGTTCAAATGAAAAGAAGGCTTGGTGTACACCATAGCACCATTTTGGATATGCTGTTGAGTGAGAAGATATAATTGGATGGATTGTCTTTGTTACTGTTTTAGGTTGCTTTAAGTTCATAACCCTTAGACCACTGAGCAAGAATTTGATAAGGATGGCCAATGGATCTGGATGGACCTCTACTAGCATAATCTGACAGGGATACAGGCATCTACTGTCTGTTACGTGGATTCTTTTCCACATAAGGCTGGTTCTGCTCACCGTGAGGGAAACTGCATCACCAGCAGAGTGGACAAATTGTTGACCGTGGAGAAGAAGCAGTTGAAAGCTTCTCTGGTTCTAAAAGCGCAAGCAATTCATTTTTGGCTGCTGGTTTGTTCTCATAAACAGCAACATTTCACAGGAGGCCAATGCAATTGGAGGGTGCTGAATCTCTTGTGAAACGGTGGCAAACAATCAAAGCTGTGGCTTTTGGGGTCCAGTCATCAAGTTCAGTTCCTTCCTGAAATACTTGATGAGTCCATGCTAGTTCAGGTAAATGTCCTTTTTGTACTTTCATACATTTACACAGCGGTGGAGATATTCAATAAGCTTTTGCTGTATTGTGAGATACCAAGCTAACTTACCAGGCTGGTTATTGCAAGGAAGTGAGGAAGTAAAGTAGCTTTATGGTGATTGATTGGTTTCTGCCTTAGCTCAGTCAAGAACCCCATGCTCAGATTGGTTTTTGGGACGCACTCAATTAGCCATAATGTGACCATCTGGGATCTGATTTTATACCAATAATCACATAGAGAAATATTTTCTGAAATAACCTGGAAGATTATGCTTGTGCCCTTATTTTGCCCACCCCTCTTTGTGCCGGGCTTCATTATTCATTTTGTTGCTTAGTCCCAAATCTACTCAGTTTATTGTCACTTGCGTATATATGGGGTTACCGTAGTATTGCTACATTGTCAAAACCATTTGAAATTCTGCATGTAAAATATACACTAAACCCTTGATTTTTGGCGTGATCAATTTCAAAGATCCTCTTTTTGGGATTTCAATAAGCCCGCTTTGTGAGGGATATGTTTTCCTCAAGGTGCAAAGACACGGGACCTCTTCTTTTTTCCATCTTTTGCTCTTGATATTTACTTGTTTGGCGATGTTTTTTGGGTCAGTGGCAAGCTTTGGCTGACAAGGCAAATGACAGGTCTTGTTATTGGAGATTTGTCCTGTTGCAACTCTCTGTCCCTCGAACTGAGATTCTTTCAAATGGGATGGGCATAGAGATGGCTCAAATTGATGCTCTGCTGGAGGGAGTTGCTGAGCTTGTTGATGAATCTCAGCCAAAGCAACCCAAATTACTACAGGTAGGTTAAGTCTTTATTACCGACAGGTTAATCGAGTACAATGCAATAATGAACAAATCTGTGGTCATCTCATACCTAAGTTCCGGTTTTCTGTAGGTTACCTAGGCTGGATTTGACAGACTTGATCTTGCTCCATCTATCTTCAAGCATGTTCTCTTACTTGGCTATCAGAATGGTTTTCTTGACATGGAGGATGCTTCTAACTTCACTGAGCCAGTCTCAAAGCACGACAGTCCAGTTACATTCTTGCAAATGCAGCCGTTTCCAGTAGACTATAATGTTCCTAAGGATTCAGAACATCACACCCTCTACTGTTGGTTGTCTCTGGGAAAATGCCAAAAACGCAAACCTTGTACACAGTCAAGATGGTCATATGGAATCTGATTTTGGACAATTTGTACACTCTCCGACTGCTATTCAGTTTTATTCGCTAAAAACTCACTGTTATGTACATGTTTTGCGGTTTAGATCAGCAGTTTGTATAGTTAGATGCAGTCCTTGGGTCGTAGCTGTGGGCCTTGCTGCTCAAGTAAGCACTAGCTAATTCTTTAGCAGTTGCACGACTTCATGAGCAGACAGTTAATGATATTAAGATGAAGTTTTTTTAATATGGAAAACATGCATGTGGAACGTGTGGAAAGCCACCATTTCAGCTTGAGATTGATTTCCTACGAAGTAGCTGATTAACTATGCTTTCTCTTACAGTTTTTTTGTTTTGCCTTGCTAGAAATTTTTCAGCTCTAAATAGTGGGAACTCTTAATCATTTTATTCTCTCTAGTGTTTTGACTGAAAATTTATGATTTGGCTTGTTGCATGATTTGGTTATAGAGACGTAACACATTCACAGAGGGACTAGACTGACACCAACTGCGTAAGGGAGTGTAGTGTTGCACAAGCTCCTTTACCAGCCCACACGCCAGCATTACCCACTCCCACTGCCACCTTAAAAACTTTCTCTCGGTCCCTAACGCCATTTATCTTCCTTGAAAAAATTTCTCTCGCACCCACGGCCAGTTTCTCCTTCCCAAACACCATTACTAAAAATCCCATGGAGATGCCCAGATCTGTTGGCGATGGAGTCACTGGCAAGAGTAGCAGACCCCCGAGGCGCACCGGGAAGTACGGAGATTCATCTTCAGGCAGGACGTTCCGGGGAGTGAGGCGCACTCGGACGGGGAAATGGGTTGCAAGGATTCAAGACCAGGGATCACGTCGAACCTTCAGCACCTACGACACGGCTGAGGAGGCAGCGCTCGCCTATGACAAGGCGGCGAGAGAGATTTGGGGCAATAAGGCCATCACCAACTTCCTCACCAATTCGCCACCCCCGACGCTACCGAGCGAGATGTTTGAATTTCGGTGCTCGGAAGTATTTGCCGATATGGATGAACTGTGGTTGAGTTTCCGGTATACGAGCACAAAAGATTCTTTCGCCGGCGTCGAGGAGGTGGTGGAGTCGATCCAATGAAGGGAGTCGACGTGTCTTTTTTTTTTTTTATGTTTATGCACAGCAGCTTGAAAGCCGGTGTCTCTAAATGAAAGGATCCGCAAAGTAGAAAGATTGGTGCAGTCTTAGTTAATTTCTCCGAACACAACAAGTGCGATCATGTAACGAGTTAATTATCTGAAATGAATGTGCAACCGCTCTGTTTTCCCTGTTTAGTTGTTCTGTTTCCCTGCTCTGTTTCCCCTGTTTATTGTCAAGGGTGCTAGCTCGGTTGTTCTGTTTTTGCCTGTTTGAAATCAATAAAGAAAACCGTCGCTGGTGGGTGGTGCCAGCGGACAAGCCACGAACGAATTCCAAGTTCTTCAGCCTTTCTTCGTCCGAAAATGACGTGCAGATTGAAGAATAGAGTCCTTAGATGGTTCAGTGGTGAGTACCGGTGCCTGACCAAAAGCAGATCGAGCAAGAATGAGTTTTACTGTCAAGAATGCTTAAAATGCCTTCTGTTTTGTTCATCGTTCGTGGCTGTGTGCTGGAGAGTTTCTAAGGAACGAATACTAGAGGAAAAGAAAAAACGAGCGATAAAAATTTAATAAAAAAAGCCGTGACTGTGACTTTGGGATACATGTTATGTCTGAGCAATGAGTTGGTGGCACTTCTTAGTTATATGCCTCTTTTGGAATGCCCCGGCTTCTTTCTGGCCAAAAAACAGTTGCTAGCTTAATATGAAAAAGTGCAACGCATGATGGACTCGTGACATTTCATTGTCTGTTTTTTTTTTTTTTTTTTTTTCTTTTCCTAGTCTTTCTATTGAATAAGCTGTCTTGATTTCCATATTGAAATACAATAGGATATTAATGAACTAAGTGATGTGATTTGGTCTATTTTACAAGTGGTTGGGAAAATAATATGCCACAAATATAAAGATAAAGTCAGCCCTAAGATGGATGGGTAAAAAAACACAATTCAAACCGTTTGGGAAAAGGTTTAGGACTCGATTGATTAAAAAAAATTAAGACTGAATTAACATAATTACAATAAGTTAAGGATGTTTTTGGTAACTTTTCCCAAAAAAATCAAACCGTTTGGAAAGGGTAAAGGCAGTAGAGGATGGAAATTCATATGCTTACCGGATGGATTAATGAGATGGAGAAAATGTACGTGGTGGAGGGAGAAACTATGTAAAATGACAATCAGAAGAACTGGAGAGATGTTACTTCGTGCATTCTCCAAAAAAGTCGCGGTAATTTACATTCAGGATGTCCTCCGTCTACAACCCCGCGAGGGGCGATCCAAGCACAACTTTGGTCGACAAAGCGTGCAGCGGAGCTTCGTAAAAGCCGTACGTAACATGGTCATACTACGGCATTCGTAGTTTCATGTTATGTCGTTCGGGTCATAAAATACTAGCATGTTGGACTTGCAAATATCAACGTTTGGGACCTTGCAGCAGCAACCACGGTAAATTCCCCCAACCAATCTGGCGTGCAGTCTAATGAAGCCAATGAACAAAAACACAATTATGCAAAGGGCAATTGGGACCAACATTCCTCAATTTATTTTAGCAATGTCAATTTTGACACAAAAGCCAGCCGACTGCTAGCTTTGTAGATACATTTATATCTTCTACTGTCTAATGACATGGAATTTTGAATATTTGATTGAGGGGCGCCTGAAACATATGGCCTTCTCCTAGTATTGCGCTGTAAAATATTCATGAATAGGTATAATTGTCCCAAGTCCTAAACTTTTGTGGTAAAAAAATCAATTTAGTTATAAACTTTTCAACTTAGTCAATATATTTCTAAGCTTTTTTTTTTTTATTGGTTACAAAAACAAATGAACGAAAAATTATTTTCATTGTCCATGAAATGTTTTGTACATAAATTGTTGTCGATAATGAGAACATCCTTCAATATTATTTAAAGGGATCATTTTTAGAAGAAACCATTCATTTTCCGCAAAACAACGGATATTATATTAGGTAAATTAAAAAATTTAATACTGAATTGACAACTGTAAAATATAATTTAAGACTTTTCAGTTAATGAGAACATGAGTGACGAGTTGCATTAGTTAACATTGAGCCGTATTCGAAAAAAAAAAAATTAGCCTTTTTATTTACTGCTTGCGTGCCCTCACATGATGGCCTGCGCCAAGTTAGAAGATGTAGGATAATACAAATTTGGATACATTTCAAGGCTTTAATTGTTTATTACACAGAAATACATTCAAAAATACGTCTATTTATTTATTTTCTGCCTTTTACACGTCGTTAAGTCCTTTAAAGTTTAAATCAGTTCTATGATATAGCCGTAAGTTTGGCAAAATTGATGTTTCTACCTCTGGGTTGCAGCACATGAAGGAGCGGTTTCACCGCTAATGGTCCCTATTAGAGAGAATCGTCATGTTCAAATGAAGGCTGTAGGTAGGTGAGATTCTCGGTCAAATGGATATGGACTAACTATGGGGTGGATATTTGATCAAACCGTACATGGGTTGCCTCCTTAAATGGGGAGTCAAGTTGTAAAAATAAAGAAATAAATCAATTAAAGAAAATGGCGTAAAGATTAAAACAAAGACTGTCAACAGGCGAAATTCTCAATTAGATAAACATGAACCGAGCATGTTATAGACAAATATTCCATCAAGCTGCATATGGATCACCTCCTTAGGCACAATCGAGTTGCAAGGATAAAGGAAATAAAATGGTTTTAAAAAAATGAAATAAAGAAATTTATCAAGCTTATTTTTGACCATTTGAGAAAAGAAAAATCTTTTGAATTTTCGTTTCACATAAAACAAATTTCACGAAAACGTTTTCCGGATTTTCCGGTATTTATTTCACGAAAAATGAACTAGTTGTAGAAAACGTTTTCAATAAGCGGAAAAAAGTCTTTTAAAATAGGGAAAAATGTTTTCCACTATTCAAGTTGAGAAAAATATCTTCCTCACTCATCTTCTCTTATCACACATTCATGTTAACCTTTCTATCTTCCTTTTCTTCTTCTTTTGTCTTCCATTATTAAAAAAATTCAAAATTTTAATTACTTTTATTTTCTTTTTATTTGTCTTTTTTTCTCTTTTTCTTTCTCTCTCTTTTTTTTTTTTTTTTTTTTACTTCAGTCTTAGCTGATTATCGACCATAATGAAGGCTGGCAATCAACCGTACGTGAGCCTTGAGCTCGCTAGCCACGAGTGAGCTCGAGGCTCACCGATTGCCGACAAGCCAAGCAAGCGATGATCTCGAGCTTGTTGGAATCTAGCAAGCCTCGAGCTCGCTGGCCATTTCGTGGCCAGCAAGCGACCAAAGAAGAAGATAAAAATAAAGAAAAGAAAAAGAAAAATAATTTAAAAACTAATTTTTTAAAAAATAAATAATTTAAAAAAATGATTTTAAAAAATAAAATAATAAAAAATTATTGAAAAAGGATCATAAAGGAATTTTTTTTTATTGAACAATGAGAAATATTTTCCACTTTATTTTTCAAATTTCAGCAGAACACCGACAAATAATTGCATTTTCCTGAAAAATGGCTTTCTGGAAAATATTTTCGAGAAACATTCCATTCTTCGCGAAACAAATAAAGCTTAGTGGCTTCGATTATAACTAAGGCATCTATCTATTGTCTAGAATAACTTAATCACATCCATGTCATGTAATTATTAATAGCCACCGTCATTTCCACTTTCCTTGGAACGAAATTATAAAATTTGAACTTCATATCTTCAGCAACGGATGGTGCTAGGACTAATATTGTTACGAAAATAAAGCACAATTGATGATATGCACAATCCGGTCCATTCTTCGCGAAATGAATAGAGCCTAGTGGCTTCGATTATAACTAAGGCATCTATCTATTGTCTAGAATAACTTAATCACATCCATGTCATGTAATTATTAATAGCCACCGTCATTTCCACTTTCCTTGGAACGAAATTATAAAATTTGAACTTCATATCTCCAGCAACGAATGGTGCTAGGACTAATATTGTTATGAAAATAAAGCACAATTGATGATATGCACAATCCGGAAAATTAGTAGATGACTAGAATTTGAAAAAACCTAAGTAGAGAGAGAGAGAGAGTTGGGATAAGGAATTTTTCTTGTTGTGGGTTATAAGGTTATTTTTGTGGATGAAGATGAGATGAATTCTAACCCTTTGATTTTAAGGTACCGATGAATAATAATCATGTGATCAGAAGATATTTCTATCATTCTGAAAATATTCTCAAATTTTTGTATTAGTTAATAGATTTCAAGGTACTGACACGTCTTTAGTATTGATTTAATTTTCTAAATTAATATGCAAAAATTTGTGATAGCTAAACTTGTTTTTCGCTTAATCTCTATTTAATAAGCGTATTTGGTTGGAGTATAGTCATCTACCATGATCATAAAAATTTGTAACAGCTAATATGTTGTCTCCTGCACTTTCTTGTCCTTTTCTAGCGCAACAATTTATTCTTTACTGTGTTTCCAGCTAGGCGCTTTCCGCGCGCTTCCGTTGTTATGTCATCATTCCCTCCGACCCAACTTTCTGACAAAACACAGACACACAGGAAACGCCAATTTCATGGGTCACATATTGCAGCAAAGAAAAAGTGGCAAAAACATGGAAGCGTCGTGATCGTGAAGCTCCGAGGCCGAGTAAATGAATTTGACGACATTCCTTCCCAATCTGACCTTGCCATTAATAATGTTTTCACGAGTCGCAAGCATGTCAATCGGACTTAGACATGTCAAAATAAGCCATAAGTTCATTTATTAATTCATATAAATTCATTATATTCAGTGAGTCATTAATGGATTTAAACATTAAATGAATGTTTTTTTTTTTCAAAACATAATACAAATGTTAAGTGGGCTATATATGGATCATAAATAAATTTACAAATTATTTGAACTGAATTTACCTTTATAACTTTTTCTTCATTCTATCTCTCTCTTTCTCTCTCACTTGCTCAACACTATCATTTCGGTTTGAGTTTGAGTGTTCCTATATTGGATTAAATATAAAAGTATTTTGGTAATATTGATTAAGTCGAGTATGAATTACTAGATTTGCAAAACAAATAAATGAGTTAATGTATCAATTTGGGTCGGATTATTCTCGATCCTACCCAACCCAACCTAAACTCGACCCCACCACCATCCATCCATTTGAGAGAGTTAGCCACGACCTGGCCATGGCCGAAGACATCACCAAGCGTTGACTAAACATACAATTGTCTATGGATGAACCCATGTTGATTACTGCATGTCGATTGTTGTCATGGAGAAAGTTAGAAGAATCAGGGGAGACCGATCCCATTTGTTCAACCTTCGCCCGAATTCCTCACTTAAAAATTCCGGTAAGTACGACATTTACTGTCTTTGAATAAGGCACATGAGCTAAATCCTTTGCTACTTACAGTTACAGGTCTCTCTTATTCGTGTATTTATCTGATACATTTTTGTCGTGGAGACCTTGCTCAAAACCGACTTACCGTGCTGACATAGCGGAATGATGCACTCCAACGTCTAATTGGCCATCTTCAGTTATTCATTCGGCTAAAGCATTGTCAAATGAATTCATTTGTGTTCATCGCGACAGAATGGACATTAGTACTTGGCCGGGAGTTTCTGGATTTAGAATCATTTTTTTTCAGCATTTAGTTCAGAGAAAGCATAATTTATTTGCAATTTTCTCCTTCTCAAGCATATTTCAAGAACCCTCACCTGGCTTATGACCAAGTTCAATACGGAATAGTATCTTGGTGCGTACTAAATCTCACTAAGGGCGCGTTTATTTTATGGAAAACTCAATGATAAGAAAAATGTTTTTTAGGAAAATAATTTTCAAAAATACGGTTAGCTTTCCTTTGTTTGGTGATATATAATCAAAAACATTTTTTGATATTTGGATCTTATTGGAAAATGATTTTAATCTCATGACTTTATTTATAGCAAAATAAAATTTATTTTTAATAATTTCTTATTTGATTTATTTTTAAAAAACTAATTTTTAGTTATTTTTTCATTTTCATTTTCATTTTCTTTTCTTTCCTTTTCCTTTTCCCCTTCCTCTACTGTGTCTAACTGATAACTACCATAGGCTCACCTAGATCGGCCGAGTCTCAAGCTTGCTAGCCTGCATTGTGGTCAGTCGCCAAGCTAGCAGTCATCACCAAGGTACATGGTCGGTGGAGGAAGGAGAAAGGAAAACAAAGAAAAGAGAATAGAAGAGAAAAGACAATAAAATAATATCGATTTTTTTTTAAATAATTCAAAATTTGATTTTTTTTTTTTTTTTTAAATTATTTTTACAAGAATAAACATTTTATTAACTAAGGACCCTAAGACTAGGGAAATATTTTAGAAAACATTTTCCAGTTCTTTCAAAGAGAAAATCATTTTCCTAAATTTAAGTTTTAGTAGAAAAAATCATTCACTAGGAAAACATTGACTCGTTTTCCTCAACGAATCAAATAGAAAAAGAGAAAAATGTTTTTAGAATTATTTTTTTAAAGAATTTTAGAGGCTTTATCTCGTAGTCTATGCAAACAATAATTTTAGGATCTTATCGTTGTATTCCAGACCTTCTACGTGGAAACCGCACATATTGAGGAAAGAAATGCAATATTATTCTCTTTTTTGTTGATGCAACATGCTAATGATCTCCCTATAATATCGGTCCGTGTTTTTTTAAAATATATTTCGACCCCCATTAATTCAATTTTTCTGTTTGTTTCACGCTATAATACAGGAAATTCCTCTTTTTCTTTTTCTTTTTTGTATGTGTGTCCGTTGGTGTATTATGGTTCCCGCCATTTCAAGAAGCCATTACGGACCGGAGGGAGGCCATTGCTAACGCAAGGTGTCTTGAGGCTGCCACCTTCGCACGCACTAGGGGACCAGTTCTTGTCCTCGATAACCACAATGCAAGGATGGCTGTAGCCATTGGTGAAACCATTTGTGACACGGTGAAAAGTACGTATTATTAAAATTAGTAATCGACATTAACTTTCTCAATTAGCTCACTGAAATTCTCAACCAAAAAAAAAAAAAAAAAATGTGCGTTAAGAGAACGTAACAAAGAATGATTGGTGTTCCCTCTGGTATGTTTTACTTTGGTACATTTTACTTTACGTTATAAAAGTTGCATTGTCAACGGCCTCATTGACCTGCGCAAGGTTACGTTTGAGGATGGAAGAATTTCCTGAGAAACGTTTTCCAACTTTTCGCCCATTTGCACGGGGGAAAACATCTAGTCAAGGGAAAAGATGTCCGATTAACCGAAAACTTGTCGCAGCTGGTATCGAGCATGTTGTCCTCTTTCCTCATCCATAGTCTCAACCGGTCTCAAATTTGCGGCCAAGAAAAAAACCTGCATCACATTCATATCTCACTTGTCTTCTTTTGAACAAATCTTCTCTAATCTCTCTCCATCGACGGATTCATAAACTTTTTTTTAGATCTCCTATCAATGTGAAAAATCCGATTTTCATATTCATTTCATGTGGTCACACAGTGAACAATAATTAGCAGTTTTGTTTGAGCTTGAAGTTTGTAATTTGGTTCTTTTTTACAATTACAGATGGTGAGAGAAAATCGTACCTAATACCCTCGAGTTAATTTTTTATTGGCTTCAGTTACATTAGACAAATTTGATAAGCATTTTTGTGTGTTGTATTTTGAATTCATATATAATGGACTTATATCTGTATCCCCAGGTACAATGATAGAGGGAAAATAATCTCTCCAAAAACAGTGATTATTAGTCAGACTAAGGCTGAAGGTTGACTTGATAGAATCCCCTAAGCCTACCCTTAACATAAAAAGTCGGATTGAAATTTTCGGGTCAGGTTTAGGCCAAAATAGATCATCGTCTCTAGTCCTTTTTTCTTTTTCTCTCGCCCAAGCGTGTGTGGAAGAGGGACACGCAACGAAAAAATCACTCCCATTTGCCGTATGGGTTTTCAAGTACAGAATGGTTCCACCAAAGTGTTAAAGAAACTAGTTTCAAAGGGTTACTGACTTAAACCAGCGTTGTCTCACATAAATTTAGGTTTTCTAAAACATGACATTATAATCACGACATGGTCCAACTATAGAATAATACCAAGCAAAATCGCATTATTTTCGACCTAAAAATTTCTAACTATTTATGTTAAGGATAGGCATGAGGGATATATTACGCTTGACCTTCGAACTAGGCCTCGGCCTTGGCCTGCCCAATAAATAGTGGCCCAATAAATAGTTATTCTAAGAGAGTATTTTCCTCCATCATCGTGCTTAGGGGTGCAAGATAGAAGTCTATTATATACAAATATAAAATAAAACAACAAAAAGAGCATATCAAACCATTCTAACGTAACTAAGGCTTATTAGACCGCTTCACTTATAGAATTACTCGAGGATATTAAATATTAAAAGGGGGAAGTCTTAGATTGCGCCATAATTAAAGATAGAGTATTTTATCATTCAACTGTATATCATGATACACTTAACGATTACCAAATATACAGTCATCTTATTTAAGTAGAGAATCTTTCAAGTTTAAACATTTATAGTTAGGAATATTTTGTTTATTATTTTTTACTTATTTAGTGGATTCCTTGTGTAGTCAAGATTTCATGACTACAAATAAATTATTCCGATATAAATTGAAAAAGAATTTTCATTTTATTTATCGAATTCGATAATTGGGCTTTCCCAACCATAACAACTATATTTCTGGAATTTCACCCAAATCGTGGCTCTCATGGCCGTGCTAGCTTGTGTTGCAGCTGATGTCTGTACTTTGTCTTCCATGTGTGGCCATGGCAACCTCAATCGGAATGGTTTGTTGCTGCTTCTATGTTTCGCTTAGGTGGTGACTGTTTCTAGAATTCATCAACATCCGTTGAGATCCCCATCACTTGTCCATCATAACTAATATTTTCAAGGCTTTCCATGCCACAAATAGTCCATGCATTTACTGTTATTTGCCATTTCCGCACTTCTATCTTTTCCATTCGCTGATCCCCTCACGAGTAGAGGATGGCACTCGTAATTATCACTCGGCATTTAACATGTATGAATTAACATTTACATGTTTGACCAAAAAAAAGGACATGTACATGACTTTAAATTAAGTTTAGCTTAGCTAACTGACACTGAGATTATACTTTCTAAAAAGGGGTTGCACTAGTAATCGTGGGATCAATCAAGAGTTAATCCTAGCTTAATAAGTGTGCTTTTTTCTTGGATCCAAAAAGGGATTTTGACAAAAAGGTGAATTTTTTTTTTTTTAATATTGGTGATGATTGGTTGGTGATTGTTTAATTAGAGTGAGTATTAGCGTAAAAAATGATGCAATTTTGCTTGGTATTATTTTGTAGTTGGGCCGTGTCGTGATTATAATGTCATTGTAAAAAACCCTAAAAATGTGTTTAGGACAATGCTAGCCTAAGTTAATAACCCTTTAAAACTAGGTCCTTAACACTTTGGTGGGATGATTCTCTCACGACACGCGTGAAAATTAGTAGATATCTTTCAAAAACTAAAATGCTTCTCTTTTTACGATTACAAATGGTGAGCGAAAATCGTACCTAATACCCTCGAGTTATATTTTTTGTATTTTAAATTCATGTATAATGAACTTCCATCTCATATCCCCAAGCACAATGATAAAGGGAAAATACTCTCTCCAGAATAAGTGATTATAGGGCAAACTGAGGCTGAAGGTTGAGCATGATATAATCCCTTAAACCTACCCTTAACATAAAAAGTTGGATTGAAGTTTTCAGGTCAAGTTTAGGCCAAAATAGAGCCAGTCGAACTTCCATGTGTGTGCAAGCCACACTTATTCACCTCAATTAGGGGTGAGTATATTGGATCGACCAAATCGGGAACTGCCCGTACTAGACTGGATTTGCCTGTTCAGTTCGGTTCCTAAGAGCATCAATTCGGTTCCATAAAAATTGAATGGATGATTTTCAATCCAGTTCCTGATTTAGGGGGGAGGTGAACCGAATTAGACTGACTCTTTTTTATTTATTTATTTTTTTAAAAAAATTCTTAAAAACAACAATAAATCCTAAATTAGCAACAACTCTAGTATTGTTTTATTTATTATTATTTTTTTTACTAAGTGACTGGTTTTGTAGGACTGGATCATCCAGTCCCAAAAATTGAGAACTAGTCCTCCTAGTCTGGTTCTAGGTTTCTAAGTGGAATCAAATTGGACTAGAAACCATTCACTCTTAGTCGCTCATCTATTGATTACCTATACATTGTATTTTTTACAATTAGAAATTACGTTCGTTTTCCTTCAAAACCCAGCTAATCGGGGAAAAAAAATTCGTCACATCTAATATTAGTCCATAAAAAATTTGGTGCAGTGTCAGCGGACTCCGCAATTTGACTTTTCGTGAACAACATGGTAAGAAAAAAAGATATGACTGGCGATCCAATCGAAAGCCCAGGCCAGGTCAATATTCATTATCCATCGAGCCCGCGGGCCTAAATGCGCGATATTCCTTGGCACTGTTCCTCATCTGCAATTCCCTCGACGATCCCTTCCCAGTATAATGGCGGCATATGCAGGCGATTGCTGCATCCGGAGCTCCTTCTTCGAACGACCCATTTTATATGGATTGACCTTCACCGAACTCCTTTTCTCGGTGGAGTCCAGATCTTAGGTTGGCTTTTGCTTCTCGTCTCCACATGATTGCGTTGCCGTTGCAGATCTTCCCCTACCGCCCATGTTGCTTGTTCTAAATGACGATGTTGAAGATTCGAGTGTGTATTTCGTTTAACGGTCTCTTG
Source organism: Eucalyptus sp. ANBG9806169 (assembly GCA_014182395.1). NCBI lineage: Eukaryota > Viridiplantae > Streptophyta > Magnoliopsida > Myrtales > Myrtaceae > Eucalyptus > Eucalyptus sp. ANBG9806169. The sequence goes on from CM024580.1 coordinate 6,552,613, forward strand.
TTTGTACTGATCTTTGCAAAATGGATCATGTATTCTTGTCCTCTGATACTTGATCTGATAGTAAGTCTTCACTATCTTATTAATTATCTGTATAAATGCCCCATGCTGGCCATCCAATGAAGAGGGCAACCAACATCGAAAGCGAATTACTACACTCTAGTTTTAATTAGGCTAGTTCTTGGAGTTTCTCTTATCTCTCTATTGCACTGTTATGGTAGAGCTTCTTTCATCCTTTTGCTTGTACATTGAATGCGCCCATTGTCACTGATGTTATTTATAGTGATGCGTATAGTTTGGTCCATTAAAGGGAATAAGCTTGAGGCTAGAGAATTGCTTCCGTTCTATCGAATTGACATGAATGTGTGTACGTTAATCTGACTGTGAGAACAGTGCAATAAAGTCCTTAAGCCTTTTTAGCCGATTGTTTATTCTCATGAGGATCACAATTCTAACAATCATAAAGATGTCTCTAATGTTAAGGTGGTGCGGCTGCGAGTATTTTGACATCTTTAGTTGGTTGATGCTGAGACAAATGAACATGTACATGATTTGTGGGATATGTTTGATGGTAACTCTGCTAAAGCATAGATAGAAGAACATGTGAAAGCAGTTGCTTTCTACATTTCTCCTAAACATTCTCTCATGTTGGGTTTTTGATGGATAAGCTTATGTTGCTCGTTTATGGTATTGGCATTTTTAATGCTTTGACCAGTGTCATGCTTTTTCTGAAAAAATGGATCATGGCACTAGACGTAGCTTCTTGCTATAAGTTCCTATGAATTGACTGGTTAGTGATTGACCGTTTGCTGCATTATCCAGATCAGGAGACTCAACAAGCTGATGGAGATTCTTGGCATGATCTTGCTTTAAATACCAGGTGAAGTGTAACAAGAGGCAGGTTGATCCTCGAAACATTGTTTGGGTGCTTGATTTCGTTATCGTAACGACCCAACTTTCTTGTGATTGCTGTTTCTTTATAAGCAGTCAAGCGCTATAGAAACCTATCTCTTCAATTTCAACACGTACAACCAATTTCAACACGTACAACCTAATGTTATGACAGAGTATTCGAGTGGCGGGGCGACTGAGGATAAGGTCTACCCAAGAGTGGGAAGAGTAAGGGTTTAGAATCGCAATAAAAACGCAAATTTAAATGAGATTTGACATTTTATTGTTACAAAAAGAAATACTACGAAGAGGTGCTTTCTGAAAGTAAACAATAATATAGGTGAATGTAAACATTTCATATGGCCAATCCTATTCTTAATGTGTATGATTTTCAAATGTCCATGGCATGCGTCATTAATATAAATATGTGATTGTGGTTCAAAAATATATTATGTCAATCTTTCATGAACTAAATTATTTCAAACAAAAAAATTATTTTTCTCTTAATTCTTGCTAAAGAGTTTTTATTATGAAGAACTACGAAACGTGGTCAATAACATATATAGTTTCGACCTCTTCAAAATTCCACTATATAGATATTTGATAAATTGAGAATGCTTAATAACATCTATAATCAATTTGTTTCAAAATTAAAATGTCGCTCTTGCCGACAACGAGTGGGAGATAAAAAAAAATGCTGTTTTTTCTTATATAAACACTAATATTAAACAGTAAGCACCATGAGTGGATTTAGTCGTTTTGCGCCAAAAGTTGATGCGTAAAATGATGACACTTGACAGCCCATGTGCTAAACTTGCCCACGAACAGCAACGCAACCACTCTAGTCTCTTGCATCTCTGCCACTGCATCCTCCTCCGCCCTATCTCCGCCGTCGAATCCGTTACTCTCGACCAACCAAATGACGGCTCCATCCTTCTTTACCCTTCACCTGGAAGAGGCCACCTCCCTTCCATGGTGGAGCTCGGCAATCACATCCTCAACCACCACCCTTCCTTCTCCGTCACCGTCCTCCTCCTTTCCACCCCACCTGCGGACACCAACTTCATCTCCGCTGTCTCCGCCACCCATCCGTCCATGAACTTCCACCACCTCCCCGCCATCTCCCTCCCTAACTCCGACCACCTCTCCTAGTCTCCCGCTAACTTCAACCTCTCCGCCTTCGAAATCGTCCGCCTCCACAACCCAATGCTCCACCAGGCCCTCATCTCGCTCTCCAAGTCCTCCGCCGTCAAAGCCTTCGTCATCGACTTCTTCTGCAACGCTGCCTTCGGCATCTCCGCCTCCCTCAACATCCCCACCTACTACCAGCGTGAGCGGGTTGGCCGCGTTCCTGTACGTTCCCACTCTCCACGTGAAGTACCCCGAGAGCTTCACAGACTTAGACGAGCCCATTCAGATCCCTGACTTGCCTCCAGTCTCGCCCCGAGACATGCCCATGGCATCAGCGATCGGAGCCTCAAGGTCTATAGCTATTTCTTGGAGACGGCGGTTCAAATGGCAAAATGGACTGGTCTCATCATCAACACGTTCGCCTCGTTTGAAGCCAGCGCTCTCAAGGCTCTGAGGGATGGCCTCTGCATGCCGGACAGAGCCACTCCTCCGTCATATTGTGTCGGGCCACTGGTGGCTACCGGCGGGGGAACCAAAGGTGGCGACGAGAGGCAAGAGTTGGTTTGGCTTGACTTGCAGCCGAGCCGGAGCGTACTGTTCATGAGCTTTGGAAGCATGGGTGTGTTCTCGACCAGGCAGCTGAGTCGGGTTGTGAGTCCGGCAAACCCCCAGCTTGCTATGTTCTACACTGTCTAATGTGTTAGAGGCTAATACTTAAATCCACTCATTTGCTTCAAAACACCGGAAGAATGATTTGCTCACACGTACGCCCATGAGATGGAAATGGCACTTGAATTTACAGCTGAAAGCTTGCTATGCTCGTGTCGGTGTGATGAGCAGCAGAATCATCAGTTGCACTGAAAGTCTCCGATTCAAAAGGTGGATTGAAACCTAGACAATGGCGATGGTAGCACAGAAGTTGTTGATGTATTCGTGACCAACCCTCGTGCACTTTTCTTACCGATGATGCAAAACCAGTTGTAATTTAAGCATTTAACCACCTCAATTATAGAAATTATTTGTCGAATAGTAGTTACTCATGCATACATTACAACCCTACGTAAATTTTTATTTATTTATTATTGTTTGCGATAGAATAACAATTGCAAATGCATACGGAGCATTATTAACTCGCACATTAACCCTTTTTACGGTCATAAATGCAAAAACGATAACTATACTAAATATCCTCAAGTTTGTTTCTAAGTAAAGCAGTTTGATCAGCCTTAGTTATGTTGGACCAACTCGGTATGCTTTTTTTTTTTTTTAATCTTTTGTCCCTTGTATTTTATATTTTAATATTTTAGGGGCTACTATTTTGTACCCAAGCACGAAGGAAGATAGGGGGGAATATCATCTCCCGAGTAAGTGATTATCGAGAATGGCAGGGCCAAAGCTCAAGGCTAATTTATCGCCCAACTCCGCCCATGACAAAAAAGTTACATTCATCACAACCTCAGCTCAAAATTGGCAATTCCAACTTCCTCGTGCAATGACATTGTCCTAGCCCGTTCATTTGCTTTATGGGGTTAGATGGCTTCCTGCCATCGATCACCTTTTTGTCTTATTTTCATCTTTGAAAACTACGTAGGTTGAGTTGACCATTGAATTTCACATTTACTAGTAATCCATCTATATAAAATTTGGTCACTCACTTTTTAGTCTACGCATCCATTATTCACTTGACAAGTTGTCAATTTCTCTCTTCTTCTTTTTTGTAAGTTTGTTGCAGCTTCAATAGACTTACTAATTCAACTTTTCACAACAATATTAAGAAAGAAAATTTCAAATAAAAGTCTAAAGTGGATCCATTTTCTTGAAAAATGAATTAAAATGAAGTTGTCTTAAATAAGAAATTGAAATGGCCAATAAAGTCTCAAATAAAAGCCTAAATTACTTAGCTAGCTTTTTCCGGCGACTAGATTATGGGCAATTTTGTCCAAACATTGCAATCAGGTAAAAATTGGATAAATTCACCCTAGTTGCAATAGGTTCCTTCAAATTTTCACTTTTTTTTTCCTTCCCGCCACCTTCATTTCAGTCTGTCACTTGCAGTCGTCTCTCCTTTGTCCCGTCGTCTCTTCTTTCCTAAGTTCCGTCGTCCGCAAGCCTGTATGTGTGCTCGTTGCGCCTCTTCGGTTTCGACTCTCTATCCGGATCTTTGCTGCTCGACTGAGTCGCTGGTGAATCTGTTTTGCTTTTCATATTATTTTCATTAACTCAAGCTAGGTCGATTCGAGTTCCATAATATGCAAAATATCTCGTCCTTTCTCTCTCTCTCTTTTTCTTCTTCTTTTTCTTGTTAATAAAAGATAAACGGGGACCAAGTCCAAAATTAGAAGAGAGAGCTCTTAGACCAGACTTAACGTGGAGAGAATTGTTCGAATGGGTGGCCTTCAGCAAAAAGATGGAGGCATAAGGGGAAAGCTTCCAAATACCCAAATTATGCTGGGAATAAGCTAAAATTTGCTTTAAGAGGGGATAGAAAAACCTTGAAAATCATGGGGATGGGGGTGGGCCCGAGTCAAACCGGCCTAAAACAATGAAATGGCCCATTGGAGTAACTATATTGAGTATTGGGCCTGAGGGATGACCCTAGGGCGGCCCACGTTTGGTTGGGGCCATGGCTTGGCCCACGCCGGCCATTGTTCATATATTTTTTAAGGTTTGACTCCAACTTTGACCGCTGCTTCTCCCTCATCCATCGTTCGATTGATCTGATATACGCCGGCGGCCGAGCTTTCAAGAAATGCAATCAGTCTTCGGAACAGTGACGGAATTGTAGATTCCCGTGAGCGGGCTAACCAGACAACCGACATGAAAATCACGACATCTTTCTCTATAGAAATTTTCCAATCAAAATCAATTCTTGAGGTGTTGCCACTCAATCTTTGCCAGCAAGGTGAGGTTTGCAATGGTGCCCGTACCCCATTTTCGCCGGCAAAGGCCATGAACCCTCCTCAGTCCTAGGGAAGGCCTTACAATCCTAACTTGCTATGACGCGAGCCAACTTCTTCGACCAAAGAAAAAAAAAGTGATGAACTTCGGCGTAGGGCATCGGCAGCGCTAGATCCAGAGCGATAAAGACAAGCCAAGGATTGAGTACATCATTTCTCATTGGTTAAGCTAAGGTTTAAAGTGTTGTTTAGATTAATCGTATGGTTTATGAATTATGTCTAATCAGTTTTTGAGTTCATGAAGACGGATGTGAGCATCATTTGATTAGACAACATCTTACAGCATGTTAACGATACTTCGCTTGGATTTGCTCGAATCCACCATACTTCACTTTGAGAGAATTTCTCGCCTACATTGGATCTTGAGATCGGGCCCTCACAGCTTTTAATCACGTCAGTTCTATGTGAGCCCCCTCATAATCGCCTATAGAGATAGCCGATTAGACATGGTTGAGTGAATCAAAATCCACACAAATAGTTAATCAATTGTAATGCTTCCATATGTTTACTATTATCCATTCAAGCCATCGAACTTTACGATGTATCTACACATAATTTTATTTGTTTTGGACTAGGTTGAACTTGAAGGCATTCGTGATATAAAAATGCCAGGGAATCAAAATGTGCTTCTCACAAGGAAAAAATGAATCAATTATAATTTAAATCATTGTGCGTGCAAAATAGATGGGAATTGCCCAGAACTAAATCGAACTAGGGATTCCTATGAGGATTGGCGTTGCTGCCAATTTCAATTTCTTGGGATTATTGAGTACTGGTCCGATACCAAGTTTCGGGTGTGGAGTTGTCCAACCTGAACCGCCCACTTGAGCATATATATATACCTAAAATTAGGAATTCCTCCCATGCTGCTCGACCACAGTCCTCACACTCTTGCGCCAGTTTTCATTTCTTCCTCCTTCTCCACCTCTTCGGTTGGAGAAATTGGTAATCCCCACGCCTCTTCAAGCTTCTTCTTTTGCCGCTGGCGTGCCGTCCTTCGCACCGCCGCCTCTTTGCCGCTCCAGTCCCGGTCCCGTCATTCGAGCCAAAGGTATGGGCCTTGTTGTCGTTCTCTTCGTTTTCTGTCTAGGCAGTTTGGGATCAGCGAAGGGGAGAGTAATTGTCGATTTTATGCTCGGAGCGTCAGTTTCCTTGTGATTCGTCTACGCAGTTCAGTTTGTGTGTTGCCGTGTTGCACCGTGTTCATTCGGATAGTTATCTGCAGAAGATGAGCTTCGTAGTTTCACTATTTTTCGGTTGCAATTGGCACATCTGTGCTTTGAGCTTCGTTTTTATGTAGTGTGAGTCTCTAAATTCGGAACATTAGCCTTATGACCCGAAGACGCATCGCTTTGTCGCATGGATTACTAATAGTCGAATATCGTCGAAGAAATCGGTCCGTTTGCTTCATCACGTTTGGCTTGGGTCAAACATGTGTTGGAAGGACATCAGGCTCGCCTCGGGGAGGAGTTCCAGCTTCGCTTTTGACGTGGATGGATCTTTCCGTCACGACGTCCCTTCTTGGAATTGATTCGTTATCGGGAAGAAAGTGCAAAGCCTCGAGCTAGCTCTCACGCCCTCCCAGCCCTCCCTGGCGTTGGAGAAATGCCTTGATACGATCTAGGATTTGGGTCGATTGATTGGGTCAATTTGTGATTACAATCGATATTGTGTTTTTCATTATTTCCTTTCATTTAAATTCATACACTCTATAAATACATATAAAGAATGTAACAAAATCATCAAGCAAGAATCCAAAGAAAATTCTCTTCTTCACCACATTTCATGTCACTTGGCACTAGACCCGTCAAATAGGTGGGTTGGGTTTGGATTGGGTCGAAAATGATTCAACTCATATGGACCCATTTAATCCCATGCACTGTAGATTAAGTGACCTATACTTGACCCAACCTATACTCGATCCATACTCGGCCCAGCCTGTATTACTAAAACTCATTAATATTCTAGGAAAACCCACACCCATTTTAAACTCTATGCTAATTGAATAAAAGCTTCAACTCAAATTAAAAAAGAAAAGTAAACAATTAAAAATAGTAAATAAAATAAAATAAAAAAGCAAAAAAAAAAAAAAAACCTATAAATTGAAACATTTATAAATAATTTGACCAATTAAATATATATTTATAAAACATGCTTAGATTTTGCCTCACATCTTACTTGATTCAATTTAGAGAAAATTGTTCAAAAAGTCCTAAATTTTTTTTTTTTTTTTTATCAATTGAGTCCATCCAGATGTTGACAAATGTTATTAATTTTTTAATATTTTTTCATAATTTGCAAATTATCTTTATATTTTTATTTTATTTTTATTTTTAAATATATTTTCCCTTTTCTTTGGTGGCCTATTGCTAGCCTTCGCCGACTGGCCAAAGGCCACGACAAGCAAGGGTCGGCCTCACCGGCCTCTAGCAAGGTTTGCCCTTGCCAAATCCAACGAGATCGAGTCTTGCCAGAGGCCAGCTAGGGTTGACCTTAGGTAAGGTCACTCTCATCGCCTTGGGCGAGGCCAACCTCATCGAGATCTAGCAAGGGACAACTTCGCCAGCGGTCGGCAAGGGTCGGCCTCTCTAAAGGCCGACAAGGGCGACCTCATCGAAGGCTGGCAAGGTCGTCCCTTGCTAGATCTCGGAGAGGGCAACCTTGCTTGAGGCCAGCAAGGCTGGGCTCCCTAATAATAAATGAAGTACCAAATCTAAAATAATTTCCTCAATGAGTTATTAGTAGGTATGGCCATGAGTTGAAAGTAGGTATGGCCATGACTTGAAAGTAGGTCTAAATGGGTTATTAATGAGTTATTAGTAATAACCCATTTAGACCCATTTAGTTTTGTGCTTTATTTTTTCAAACCCATTTTTGACTCATATTTAACTTTCACTTGACCAATATATGACCCATTTAACTAAAAATGGGTTATGATATGGGTTTATGACCCATATTGCCACCTCTAAATAACAACAACCTTTTGAACTTTGTTAATTTTATCAATTGTTTGTCAACGTTTTTGAGAGATGGAGAGGGAAAAATAGAAATTTGCAGTTTCTTTTTTTTTTTTTTTCTCTGTTTGTCCTTTCTAAGATTAAAAAAAAAAAAGGCACTGAAATTGCGGTTGGCCAATTCTCTCAATCGATGTTGAGCTTCCCCTCTATCCCTCAAGGTGATAGCTGGGTCTTTTTCTCCAGAAATCCCATTCTCTCAAACCCTAAATCCCATTTCCATGGCTGATTCTGGATTTACCCCACCAGATTAGCCACCCCATATATTCGATCCCTCAATACCTAGTCTTTTGCCCCAAAAAATCCCAATCTCTCAAACCCTAAAGCCCATCTCCATGGATGCTTCTGTTTGTTTCCCACCCGACTAGCCACACCACAGTCCCGATCCTTCAATGTGCCTATCCACAGCGCCTGGATTGGAGCAGCGAACCCGCACCTTTCGACCTCCAAGGCGATCCATGGCTTCTCTCCAGCGTCTCAGCGAAACTTTCTCCACCGAAACTTCCAGTTGGGGAAAATTGTAAGTCTCTTGGGCTGCTCGTAGTTGGAAAGGTGCGCATCTTGCTAGTCCTACAGTTGCCTAGTGGGTTTTATTTTAATCTTGAAGAGATATTCCTGAAAAACCAACCAACGCATACCCTATTTAGAATCAGTGAGTCCAGAAAATAGAAAACCAGTCTACAGAACAACCCAGTTGCTACACATTCGACATCCACAAACCTACATACCCTCAATGTAGGCGCCAATCGAACCCAGAACTCCCTTCAATCCACAACTATACCCCTGTAACTATTACTAAACCCAAAACAACCGGTAGGAAATGGCAGGGGGGAAGATAACCATCTCCGAATGGCAGCCCTGTGTCGAAGAATGGAAGATTTGTGGTCGGAGGAGGATATAACGGATTTAGGGGCTGAGATTCCAGAAGAAGAACATAAAGAAAGTGAGTTGACCCTTTATGGCAAACTTTACTCAAAACCTAATAGTAATTTTCAAGCTTTCATCACTACCATGAGAAGAGTATGGAAAACAGAATCAGTAAAATGTGAACTGATTGCGCCAGGGTTTTTCTCCTTCTTATTCAATTCCATTGAAGAGAAAAAACGGGTTTTAGAATCGGGGCCGTGGTCTTTTGCAAGTAATCTACTTGTCCTAAAGGAAGGAGATCCAAATATACCTGAACATTCTTATGAGTTTTCACATTATGCATTCTAGGTGCATATCATAGGCCTCCCTCGTGCCCAAGTAACTGAAAAATCTATACGTCGCATAGCCTCTAAGTTGGGGCAAGTCGAGGAGATCAAAATAGAGGCGAGAAACAATAATTTCCGAAAAAATGGAAAGGCAAGGGTGATATTGAACCTGTCACACCCACTTAAAAAAGAACTATTATTAATGTAGAGGATAAAAAATGGTGGATCGAATATGTGTTGACATTTTGGATAGATCAAGAGAGAAATTTCTTGTTTCTTTATATATAGTCATTAAAAGCAATTTAATTGCGTTTTGCTAACATTGTTTGGGCATGCACTATATATATATATATAGCGGTTTGTGAGAGTAAAAGAATATGTCTATGACACGCTCTATAACTAGAAAATAACGAAGATGAAGAAAACAAATTAATTGAAATGTCAACTATATTGAATGTTGACTTGAGCAATCAAACACCCTCTTCCCTTCGAAATTTTCCTTGCGTTGAAATGAGAGTTGATGAGAATAAGAACATTCAATGCACTCGCGTAAATTTTTTTAGATTACTATTATCAGAAAAAGAAGAATTAATGGTAGTGACTTTAGATTGATGGCATGCTGATAATTATAACCACAAGTAATTGCAATTAACATTAAAAAAAAAAGCTGGAATAATAATATCTTTTATTAAATTATTATTTGTTATCTGGGTCAAAACACCCTCCTCAAGGCACTAATTCATGGATTTTGATGTTATTTTTTAGAACGACCCTTTTGCCGCCAAGAAGAGAAAAAAAATAGGTCATTGACAATAGACAAAAATAAAAATGATAATTCATAGTGATGATACATTAATCTTTGGAAATGAGGGCTAAACGACATTTGTGTACCTGACTTCATATAATGGTTGCAATCACCATATGAATAATTGATTTTTTTTAAAATAATTTGGATAACTGTAGAAATTAAATCAAAATTGGTATTTGAAATCACATCAAAAAGCGCCAAGGTGTGATGCAATCCATTTTGTCGTTATTTAAGAAAAGGCCAACCTGGAATCAACAATCTAAGGGCGAGAAATTTTAGTAGTATTTTCAGTTTTTTCCATTTTTTCTTATATCATTTTTTTACCCTTTCTAAGCCAAATTTTGTAGCTTCGTTTTCCAACCAGTGTTTCTAATTTACAAAATTCGCTGCCTCGGACAGCTTAAATTCTTCACTAGTGGTGACGTGTTATATCTTGCATGCCATTTCAAGAGAAAATCATATGATTTCCTTAAATGAATTATATTTTTAGCCATTCTGTGATAAGATATTCAATATTTTTGGTTGCCCTCCTCGTGATATTGTCAACTTCTCTAGTTCTAAGTCGCGCAACTTGTTGTAGTAGTTTTCATATACAATGGTTTCATTTTTATTGAATTTTAAATCTGTGAGGTCCGATGAGGTTTTATGTTTTAAAGAACAATTTCTTAAAATCTTTTGACAAAAAAAAAAAAATAGAACAAAGAAATTATAGGAGGTAATTGACTTGCTAGGGTTTGTAGGAAAAAGGGACTCGATCTTGCTTGAGTATTACTTTTTTTCCCTGCGAATAATATGAGGTATTCAGACTTTTCAAATCACCCACTTTCTATGTATATATGCAAACTACCCAATCTACATGCATCGATCAAGTGTAGTACCATTCACAAGAATATGGAGGGTGACTCCCAAAGTTACTATTAGGTGGGAGTCTCGGTGATTTGAATTTGGTTGGTTTGACGCCAATCGATTAACTAATTAGATGATCCCTTACCGACAAAACATGCTATTGGATCATAGAAAAAAATCGATAAATTAAGTCAAAGTTATATAATGTTTTTTTTTTCTTTTTTCCTCCCTCTCTCTCTCTCTCTCTCTCTCTCTCTCTCTCTCCCCTTCTAGTGACTTCTCTCTCTCTCTCTGCAACAGGACGAATCTCCAATAACAAGACCTGGTATTTGCCTTGTGCCAAAGCTTGCCACTGACCCAAAAAACATCGCCAAACAAGTACATATCAAGAGGAAAAGATGGAAAAAAGAAAAGGTCCCGTGTCGTTGCATCCTGAGGAAAACATATCCTTCACAAAGTGGGCTTATTGCAATACTAAAAAGAGGATCTTTGAAATTGATCATGCCAAAAATCAAGGGTTTAGTTTATAATTTACTTACAGAACTGCAAATGGTTTTGACAATGTAGCAATACTACGGTAACCCCATACATACACAAGTGACAATAAACCAAGTAGAGATGGGACTAGGCAACAAAAATGAAAGGATGACAACGAAGCCCCACCCAGAGAGGGATGGGCAAAATAAAGGCACAAGTATAACCTTCCAAGTTATTTCAGAAAATATTTCTCTATATGGTTGTAGGTATAAAATTAGATTCCAGATTGTCGCATTATGGCTTGCTGTAAACGTATAAAAGTACAAAAAGGACGTTTACTTGAGCTAGCATGGAGTCATCAAGTATTTCAGGAAGGAACTGAACTTAATAAGCCTCAGCTTTCATTGCTTGCCACTGACTCACAAGAGATTCAGCATCCTCCAATTGCATCGGCCTTCTGTGAACTGCTGCTGCTGATGAGAACAAACCAGCAGCCAAAAATGAATTGCCTGCGCTTTTAGAAAAAGAGAAGCTTTCAAACTGCCGCTTCACCACAGCCAACAATTTGTCCACTCTGCTGGTGATGCCATTTCCCTCGCGGTGAGCAGAACCAGCCTTGTGTGGAAAAGAATCCACGCGACAGACAATAGATCCTTGTTGGAAATTATGATCCATTTTTGAAAGATCTAGAACTCACTAGACTACTCATACTTAAGAATTAAGTATACTTAATGGAGAAGCTAGAAGTCGGCAGCAACCATTTGCTTCATGCAAAAGGAAAGTAAAAGCAAAGCAAACTAAAGTCAAAAATGATGGGCAGCCACAACAATAGAAAAATGAAGAATAAGGCTGAAGGAGAACAAGCTCTACGTGCATGGGAAATTTGTGCATGGGAAATCTTGAATGAAAGTCAACAATGGCTGCTTCACCATGAAGAAAGAATGATCTAGAGTACGTGAGCAGCAAGAATAGAAAATTAGAGAAAAATGGAGAAGCAACGAGGAGAATCGGGAGAAGCCGCAACAAGCAGAGACAAAGAAGCAAGCTGCAATTTTATATTATTTCTTTTGTAGTCAAAGTCGGTAGACTAAGGCGGTGCTCACGCCTATAAATAAGCGTGTACTTGATCATTTGAGAGTGTGAGAGGTCCACCTTGTGTGGTGGGAAAATCCTCCACCGTGAGAGGTCTTAGACCTCCACAAATCCATCCTCTATTTCTTTCAACTAATGAAACTATTTTTTCCCCATAGCCATGTTCTTTATTCTTGAACTATCCTACATTGTCCCTTGTCCATTCTCTACAAAATATACCATACACTTGCACACATCACAAACCAAAAACTATAACTAATACCAAAACCATGCTTTCGCGCATATTTAAATTTTAACATGGTATCAGAGCAAGGTGTTTGGTTGGTGTTGGGCGTTTGTCCTCACCATCCTCAACTAAAAAGGCCAGAGCCCGAGCGAGAGCCAACAGAGCTAGAGCCGGAGCCAGAGCCGGAGCCAAAGCCAGAAGAGAGCCGGAGCCGGAGCCAGAGCCAGAACTAAAGCCGGAGCCAGAGCCAGAGCCCGAGCCCGAGCTAACAACTACAACTAAGAACAATTTGATGCCCCGAGACATATGGGACATCGTTGAAGAAAAGACATGCACATTCAAAGGCAAATGCAAGTGGTTCGACAAGACAATGCAAGGGATCGTGGAACGGAGACGGAATAAAAGACATGGGACAAACTACAATATCCGAAGTATCCCGAAAATGGATCAAAGGGGAGTGTTGGAAATTATGATCCATTTTTGAAAGATCTAGAACTCACTAGACTACTCATACTTAAGAATTAAGTATACTTAATGGAGAAGCTAGAAGTCGGCAGCAACCATTTGCTTCATGCAAAAGGAAAGTAAAAGCAAAGCAAACTAAAGTCAAAAATGATGGGCAGCCACAACAATAGAAAAATGAAGAATAAGGCTGAAGGAGAACAAGCTCTACGTGCATGGGAAATTTGTGCATGGGAAATCTTGAATGAAAGTCAACAATGGCTGCTTCACCATGAAGAAAGAATGATCTAGAGTACGTGAGCAGCAAGAATAGAAAATTAGAGAAAAATGGAGAAGCAACGAGGAGAATCGGGAGAAGCCGCAACAAGCAGAGACAAAGAAGCAAGCTGCAATTTTATATTATTTCTTTTGTAGTCAAAGTCGGTAGACTAAGGCGGTGCTCACGCCTATAAATAAGCGTGTACTTGATCATTTGAGAGTGTGAGAGGTCCACCTTGTGTGGTGGGAAAATCCTCCACCGTGAGAGGTCTTAGACCTCCACAAATCCATCCTCTATTTCTTTCAACTAATGAAACTATTTTTTCCCCATAGCCATGTTCTTTATTCTTGAACTATCCTACATTGTACCTTGTCCATTCTCTACAAAATATACCATACACTTGCACACATCACAAACCAAAAACTATAACTAATACCAAAACCATGCTTTCGCGCATATTTAAATTTTAACAATCCTGTATCCCTATCAGATTATGCTAGTGGAGATCCATCTAGATCCATTGGTCATCCTTATCATATTCTTGCTCAGTGGCCTAACAATTAGCAACCCAAAACTGTGTGAAAGACAATCCGTCCAATTATATCGTTCTTAGTGAACAGCATATCCAAAATGGTGCTATGGCATACAGCAAGCCTTCTTTTCATTTTAACAGAGGGTGAGCTAATGTTGCTTCCACTACTGTTCTGACTGACCATATCCATGCTTTGAATATCAGTCAACTGATTAATGGCCAATTCAGGATGGCGAGAGGAACTTTAGGTAGGCAAAGATTCATTAAATTCTCTTGCACGTGTTGCTAGACGTGGATAGTAGCCTGTAGTTCACCGATGACATGTTTCTATTGCTTGTTTGCTTTTCTTTTGAGCAGATTTCTTTTTTTCACCACTAAAAGAAACGAACCTGCAGGGGAATCCTGTAATAATCATTTGATTTTTCTGTGTGAAGTTATCTTGTGGCAGCACGTCACAAGTCAGATGTCAAAAAAAATTCTTACCAATGATAGAAACAATCTTGTGTACCTGCAAATACTGCAAGAACAGCATCTTTCAGCCATTGTTCCTGTTTAATTTAACATGAAGAGTTAAACATATAAAATAACAACGGAGCATGAGGGAAATGAAAAAAACAGCAGAAAAGCAACGGATCAAGAGAGAGCAATGTCCACCGTATAGCATTGTTTGAATTCTAAATTTTTTGACATTATAGTCAGTAGAGCAACATAATGCTAACTTCCCTAAAACCAGAAAATTAAAAGAGACATAACATAAATGCTTTGTACACCATAACTTAAGCTCATATTGTTAGCGCCAGCTGACATATCAAGAGGACAAGAAACCATTTGGCCCAAAAAGAAAAGTGCAAGACAACATAATTTTCATAGGTGGCAGATCCTGTACGGCCAAAGATGTTAGTTAAGTCATTGCTGCAATTTATATTGATGTAAATAAGTTAAAAATCCAAATCAAAGAAATCCAAAATCTAATCAACATTTTTGCCCTTTTTTATCTAAAGCTGAGAAAGTGCAAGTCAGATGACATTTCCCATAAATGAAATGCAGTACATACAGTAAGAAAACAGAGGTCAAAACAAGGGCCCCATACTCTGAGAAAGCTTAGATAGAAAGAAATGAAACAAAAGCCCATTTTATAAGGTGCACACATCCTTGTAGGAAAGCGTAGACTCCTACTCGTAGATCAATATAAACTTATAAACCCTATATAAGCTCGCATTAAAAATATTTGATGGCCTGAGGCTTCCAAGGCACATATCACCAGCAAGAACATCACCTTTTATTATGCAACTCCTTGGCTATTATAACTACGAATGTCTACTCATCTCTTATCTAAGGTCTACGCTCAGGAGGCAAAACAATACACTGAACTTTTGCATGTTTGTGTTGTCTAAAATAAAAGAAATAAATACTGAAGTCTAGAGGACAAACCAACCAAAGTGAAAACACAACCCACTGGGTTCTATGACGACGAGCTATTCCTTTGCTTATACCTTAACCTAAAGCGGCAACCAAAATATACTGAGGACTTTTTCATTTGTAAATTCAAATTTGTCCTATGTTTTGATAATCTAATGGAGGCAGCAGAACTTAAAAACATCATGAAAGAAGCTGAGGATAATGATTGATGTTGTTTGCCCAATATCACTAAGTCAAGAGAAAGACATCTAGCTCCTAAGATTAGCTACAAGAACACTTACTATCAAATGCATTCCATATAAAACTTTTTTCAAAATCAATCAGCATCTTATCTGTGCATGACAAGGTAACAACATGAAAATAGGTATCCCCTAGCTACATATCATCAATATAGAGATATCCAACAATTTTGCAAAGATATGTGCATCATTCTGAGGTTGTTTGGAAACAGTATTAGCACTGCAAAGCCATTAGAAAGACACGCATTGGTTCTCCTCGATGAGCACAGACCACATACACTAACTGCACTGCCTTCAATATATTTACATTAAGAGCCTCATGTAAACCACATTTTCCCCTTCATACTTCAGAGTTAGGTTTAACATGAGAGATCTGCGGCCTAATATGTGACTGGTGCTTGCTTCCCTAATTTTTAACATCTAGTAAGGAGACCAGTTTATCAGACTAGTGGTATGCAGAAGACCTATAAATTAGTACTGCTTCTCAGATTTGGTTCCTTTAGACCCCAAAAGTTAAGACTATAAACTGCCTCCTCAACATTACAACCCACCACATGACAGATATAGTTCATGATGCTTATTTTGCTGACACTTAGAAACACACGATCATGACAAACCCACCTATGGAGTTTCTGTCGCATACACCTCCCAGCTTGGCATGCTTATTGTTCTATAAAGTACAAATGTGTTACCAAAAATAAATAAATAAAGAGATAAAACCATTGCCATGCCCCTAACGCCTTTGAAAGAGCAAGATAGACACATTCTTTCCCAGCCCCAACAATAAGAAGGGTGTTGGGTTGCTTTTTGAGGAAGTCATTAGAAATTCTGACAACATAACTTAGTCCATCTTCTTTGGAAGGGAACCTGAAAAGGACCAATCAAAACAAACACTCGGAGTAAACAAGTTGTTTGGACACGAGTTGCCGCCAATAAGATATCCATCGGTTATCCTCTGCAGAAAGGAAAGTGTCATACCTGTATCTTGGATTGGAACAAGTTGAATCCCAGGTAAAGCACATCGACTCGTTGGTTTGGGAGAAGAGGGCAAGCTTGCATTGCATTGGTTTTTGAGGCTCCAAAGTCTCCAGTGTGCAAGTAGCATTGACCATTCGACAGACGAAAGTGAATCAAAGCTGCACTCGTACAATGCTAAGGCCACCAAATTGATCAGCATGAAAATGTGAGAGAGAATATTCCAGACATCCTTCAACACAACCATCGCGGAATGAGTGAATGGCATCCCTGAGAAAAGACCAAAACATGTCCTGACGAGCCATTTTAATTTCCCAAAGAACTAGTTTGAGGAACGATCGATACGGGTGTGTAACTACCCATTAACAAACCAAAACCACTCTCGGCTCCGCTCCGCAGAATGTGCATCCATCACCATCAGGTGAAAAGAAGGAATTATGAAGCACCAAGAAAGTCCCGACCTGGAATCTTTTTTTTTTTTTTGGTAGAAGGGGCAAAGCTCCAACATGACTCCCCCATTCAACGTCCTTAACCTCTCATCCTCATCGCCGGAGCCAGCTCCAGCTCCAGCTCCAATGAAGCAACCGCCCCTCCTCCACCTCCGACCCCTTTCCTCTTCAATCCAACATCTGGAGAAGAGCCCTAGAATCTTGCTCAGCCTTGTGGCCAGATCTTCAGCGTTGCGGCTCCTACTTCCGCCGTGGGTGGAGGTCGAGGAAGGCCGGGACGAACACGGAGGCGGCGGCGGAAGCGGCCACGACGGCACTCGGCGAGTGATGCATCACCGCCGCCCGCCAGGGTCGCCGTCGTGGCTGCTCCGCTGCGGCTTCCGTGTTCGGGCACTGGGCTTTAGTGCTGGCTTCACCGGCCAAAGAGAGATCGGTGCTCCTCAACCTACAGCTCACGGCGGTAGTAAGAGCCGCAACGCTCGCATGTCGCCTTGGATGCGCGGCGGACGGACTTGACTTGCGCCTCAAGCCCCTTCGCCTCGAAGAGGTTTTATCGTGTATTTATTCATAGAATTAGATGAGGGAAAATGAGAACAGTGTTAATTTTGAAAAGAAAAAAAAAAAAGAAGTGAGAAAATGGAAAAAATGAGAACAGTGTTAATTAGTGTATGCAAACCTGCTTATTCGCCTTTTGAGCCTCGATGGCCGTTCGTCCGTAGATTACTTAATTCATTTTTTTGTAATCATCAGAAACTTTCAAACTACCTTCATTGCATTCGTAATTGTGTTTCTTCCTCCGCAAGCAAAAGAGAGAGAGAGAGAGAGAGAGAGCATTCGGTATTCGAGGGCAAGCATGCTTAACGCGTGAGGGGCTCGGTGAGGTAAAAAGGGTGCTCGACGAAAGAAAAGTGGGGGTGGACGAGAGAGAAAAAAATGAGGGTGTCGAGCAAGCAAAGACAGAAAGAGACATTTCAACCGGACAGATTCGAGGTCGATACATCCATTAATTGTGACGTGTTAGTCCCCTTTTTATTATTATTTTTTTTCAATCGGAATTTAAAAATTGACCCATGAAAAAATTGGTATATTTATAACAAATTTACTTTCCACTAATTTCCATCAAATTAGATTAATATCACAAAAAATCACAAGTTGACGAAAAATAGAATCCCAAACCAGTACATCCATTAACTGTCACGTGCTATCCAACTTAGCAATTTAATAGTAAAATTTAACAAAAATTAACGGATGATAAAAAAATTATTAATGAGAGCAAAGATGGGCAAGGATCAACTGTCCAGCTCATTGCCTCTATTGGAATCTATACAAATCGAAATCGTCGGCAGTTCACTTATAAAAAATTTTAGAGTTACCTTTGTTCGAATTTAGATAGATTTGAATACTAGGTAAAGACACAGTCGGAGGTAGGGGATCTCCTATTCGAGTGAATATCGGTAGGAGGTTAGGATGACATTCAATTTTTACACGAAGGAGTCAAGGATCTATAATGAGACTTGCAAGTTTGAGACAAAAACAACAAATAGTTATGCGGTAAGTGTAATGAACCGTCTTCAAATATATCTTTTGAATTGGCACTCTGTTATTGGAGTGTCGTAGACAGGGTGGTAACAGAAAGAAGAGTGTTGCTTGCTGGAATCATCGGGACTATTGGCTGGCTGTATTGATCATGGCATGCTATCAAAAGGAAGAGACTGCGAACATTTTCCCATACTTCATAAGCGGATCGAGTGATATATTGTCTAGCTTGTAAACTATTATATATTAAATATCTACACAAGCTCGTGATGGGACCATGCAAAGTGTTAAGTTACAAAAGAGAATATTGGCCTTTGGAAGTTTTGGTAGTAGCATCGTTTCCCTTCCTCTTACTCATAAGAGGGCTGTTTCATGTTTCATATATGAATTCCTGTGTTTGATGTTTCATATATGTATTCCTGTACTTCCAAATGTTGCTTCTTTGATCTAGAAGCGATGCAAGTGCTACGAATTCCGAATACAATTTCTTGACCTCGTGCATTAGTTTCTCTTCTTGGATGGTTCTACTTTGTTGCATATCTAATCCAATTTCATCTGTTACTGTACAGATATTGTGGTAAAGTCATATCATGCCGATGAAGTTCATTAAATATTATTGAGGTTGACTTTATTGACTTGACTTGAATATAAAGCGGATAATATTTTCATATAACATGTCAAACACAATCCCTATGGACCATGTGTGATCTCAAAAGCAATGCTTTCATATCATCATACACCACATAGAAAGATTAACAAAATATGCATAGTGAACGACTTAAAGTACAAGTCGCTTGAGATAAGCAAATCTTACCATAAATAATAACTAATAGAAGGCTACTTCTAAAATTCTAGGATTTTTTGGGAGATCAATGTAGCGCCACCTCAAAATCTTGGTTCAATCCATAGAGGTGGAGATTCAATCCATAGAGGTCGATCAACATTACAATCAATTCTTCTATCGAACTCAATTCTTCTATCTTCCATCAAGTACCACGACGCGCTAAGACCTCAGCGATCTTGAAATTCCAGATCAAAAGTGAATATTCTGGTCCAATATAACTTGAGTTGTTGGATCTGGTCCATCCAGATCACAAGTGAATATTCTCCCATCGTAGTTTACGGTGACAAATTGCCCACGGTAATGTATGACATCAAAAACACCATTATCTGGAGTCAACAATTTCCACTCATCATTGCTGGGTTTCCAAAAAGCTAATGGTCTGGAGGGCCATCGAATGACCATGATCGTATGGTTTGGAGATGAAGCGGGGCTTGCAGATAAGACACACTTGGCGAGGAAAGCTTGGTACATGTCCGCTCACTCATCTTCTTGGGGATCTTCGGGATCCCAGCCTGGATAGCAGCCGGGGAACTTGTCCAAACTAGGGAGCTTAATGATGTCGTCGATATAGCGACTGGCAGCGCGGGACGGGGGATTTAGCATGTGGATTCCCAGATCTTGGCCGATAGTGAAGATCCAACCCCGGAAGAGAAGCACCTCTTCTTCCCCTTCACTTCCGGCAATAGAACACTGTGAATTCGCAAACGGAACGGCCCCTCGTCATCCTCGAGCATCCACCATGGGTAATCGAACCTCTCTTTGAATGCGGCAGCATGCCATGTCAAGCACACGGATCGAAACGCGAACCAATCCTTTAGAAGAATTCGTCTCTAGCACAGTCCTAGCAGCTTGGGGGTAAGTACACTATCAGTACCAAAAGTTGTGTACGATGCTCACTTTGATGCCAAAAGTTTCTGTCGGATCACTTAAGTGCCAAATCAAAGAAAAAACGATCACTTTGGTGCCATCGGCGAGAGATTCCGGCCAAAATGATTACGTGACTTTTATATTAAAAAAAAAAATCGAAATGGCTTTTAAAAGACGTCGTTTTCCGTCTTCCTTAAGAAAACGACGTTGTTTTGCCGTCCTAAGTGAATGGCCTCACAAAAACGACACCGCACAACTCATTTGGGGAATTTTTTTTTTTTTATTTGGGAATTGAAATTAGGGTTTTTTTGTCCGATCCTCGCCCAACGCTGACCTAGCTTGCTCTGCCACTGTTGCTCGGCCTCCATCGTAGTTGCTCGCCACAGCAAGACCAAAAAAAAACAAAAAACAAAAACGAACAGAAAATCCCAAGGGAGAGGGTGGTGTCGACGGCAAGGGCGAAGGAAGGGATGGCGGGGCCATAGTCACCGCCGTCGTCATAGCTGGCTTCGCCGGCAACCTCCATGGCGTTCTAGATCTTTGCATCTACCATTGGCCTAATCGCTCGTGCTTCTGGAGATTCTTCGAGCTCGCACTTCCTCTCGCGCCCGGTGATATTCCTTGGGAAAAGGCAGTGGTGGGGCTAAGATTCGGGGATTTGAAAGGTCCACAAGGTGATTGAAAATGGGGAAAACTACTGGGGGAGGGTGGAGGCGAGCGCATGGTTTCTATTCTGAAAAACTACTGGTGTTGTGCTGGTGCGCTGTTGGTTGTTGTTGGTGCTGTTCTTCGGGGAAGAAAACGACGCCTTCTCTCTCTCTCTCAATTTGGGGATTTAAGGTTTTGAATTGGGGGAAAGACACCAAATGGCATCGTTTTGTTGTTTAAATGCTAACTATACTCTATGGCGAGCCACATCAGCTTCAAAAATTAATAAAAAAGTACAACGTCTCATTTCTAGCCAATTTGATCAGCGTTGGCACTGAAATGATTGTTTTTTAAATTTGTTGGCACTTAAGTTATCCAAAATAAACTTTTGGCACCAAAGTGAGCGCCGAACACAACTTTTGGCACTGATAATGTACTTATCCCCAGCTTGGGTGGAGATTGGACCAATTCTCCGCCGTTGTTTTTATTTTTATTTTTTTCTCGGAAATTCTCAGCCATTGTTGTTGATTCACAAATTTGAGAGAAAGCAGAAGATCTGTGGGTTGTGTAGAGAGAGAAAGAGGGAGGATTTATATGATTCATAAATCCAAAGGGGGAGATAAAATATTTATATATTTGTCACTCATAAAAAATAGGGAAACGACCACCAAAAAATCTAAATTTTGCCCAAAGTGACAAATTTATCCAAAACATTTTTCGTAACATGAAAAATCCCGAACTTTGCCAACGGTGACACATTTACCCTAAACTTTTTTTCGTAACACAAAAAACCCCGAATTTCTATCTGTGTGACACATTTACCCTAAACTATAGGGCATTTTGGTCTTTTACTTTTCAAAATTTTTTTTCTGTTTTTTTTTATTCTTGCGGAGCCGGCGGAGGGAAGCCGGAGTCAAGCGAGGGTTGCCCTCATCGACATGGCTAGGGCCACCCTCGCCAGCGTTAGCCAAGGGCGGCCCTCGTCGGCGTTGAGCGAGGACGGCCCTCCCTAGGATCTGGCGAGGGCACCCCTCCCCCGACGCCAATGAGGGCTTGGCGAGGACACTCCTCGCTGATGTCAAGCGAAAATGCCCTTGGTAGGATAAATGTGTCACAGTTTGCAAAATTTAAGGTTTTTCAAGTCACATAAAAAAAAAAAATTTGGAGTAAATTTGTCACTTTAGGCAAAATTTGGGGTTTTTTCCCTAAAAAATATAGATTCATATCAAATATGAAAAGAAAAAATGAAAACAGAACCCACTTCGCTGTAGGCGCGTTGGTTTGGGCCTTTCCCCCTCTAATTGTGGAAGGGGGGAGGTTTGAGTCACCATGTGCGCATTAAAGCACGACTTAAGCGAAGCACCGTGGGAGGTGGGTCCCCGCGCTAGTGCTCCCTGGGGGTTTACGCCGAGCGCTTGCTGTGAGATGGTTCTTCCGGTTCCAAAAAAAAAAAAAAAATGAAAACAAAATGCCCGTTTAAATTATGTTTATTAGATTACAACTATCTTTCCGCATATACATTGCTAAAATACATAGTGAGGGATATATCGTCCTGCCAAAAGAGAAAATCAAACAATATATTTATTGTCAAATTTGGGTATCATGAAGTGGGGAAAATTGTAAACATATGGATATCAACGGCGAAGGTTTGAGTAAAAGTGAGAAAATTGTGGGAAAAAAAAAAACGTTCATTTTAGTAATTGAAATAATGTCTTTGGATTTATAATAAAACAAAATCTAGCAAAGAAAAAGTATGGCCGTCCAAAGTTTTATTATGTAAGTGTCAAGTGGGTATCATGTAAAAATTGCAGTCATTGCAGTTAAGGTGACAAAACACGGTGTCGAAATTATTTATGGATATCATTTACGTTAATTAGGAAGAAACTTCTCTACAGTTTCCTGAAATGACCTTTATTTTTATTTTATTTTCTTTTGCAAATTCATTCTCTCTAGTCTCTAGGAATCAGTTTTAGTAGCATAAAAGAGGATCATTTTAAATGTTTTGTACCATAAACCGAATCAAAATCCTTTCAAGTGGGACATCTAGCATTCTATTTTATTTTCAAGGCCAATATTTCATTAGTATCACCTTGTTAAATTGTGAAGGTGGAAAGGAAAAAGATGCTGTACTTCATTGTATAAGATTCTTCATTTTTGACGAAAGACTAAATTGGTAACAAAGAAAGATTATTTTGAACTTGTATAATGTCACTTTTGACGAAAATACAAAGAAAATAAGGAGTAGGTGCTTCTTGTTTCTTCGATGATGTGAGAGAAAGTAGTATTATAATTTTTCAATTAGCGATGGACTGACATGCCTTAATTAAAAACTCACTTGCTTCATGATGAATCAACACATGCAAAAACTAAAGATGCGATATTGGAATTCTCAAAAACAAAGCAACGTTTACTTATTCATTATCAACTTTAATATTACAATCACTCTCTCATAGTTGTGATAGATCTATGAATAATTTCGTCATCTCTTCTCAACATGTGGAATTGGAACTGTAGACATTGGAAATTTTAAAAAATGTTTTTGTATAAATTCTTTTTAGTGAAACCATGGTCGTTCTTATCCCTTACCATAGTTTTTCTCAAGTTAATAAATATACCTAATTGCGGAGATTGAAATAGAATTTCCATATAATACAACAAAGTTCATTGATAGATCCTGCTAATCAGCTTATAAATCAAAGCTGGCTCTTTTCAATTGATCCTCATTGAAGTGACATATATGCATGTATATGTATATAGAACAATTCAATTATTTATTTCGATTTTGCTTGGAATCTTCATTTAGAAAATCATTAGATCAAAAGCACATATAACAACACGAGTAACAAAAAACAGTTAAGACATTGCATTGATACCGTTGACCGATAAGAATCCGTAGTATTTGCTCTTGGCAACTCATGACTAGGGACCTCCTAATATGTGACAACAAAAATAGAAATAAAAAACTTCTTTTATGAGCCTGAAAGATAAATATGTTGAAGATATGCCTTGATATCAAAGATACAATTATTGATTGAATCAATTTGTGATTACAATCGATATTGTATCTTTCATTATTTCCTTCCTTTGTCCATACATTATACTATAAATAGATGTATATAACTTTTCTTCGATTTATTTCTTCCACACTTTGTGTCATAATAATCATCACAAGCATTAATATTTGATTATTTAAACTATTTGTTTAAGGCTATGCTAGGAGGTTATATGATGCATCTGATGACGTTTTAATTGCACATGTTCATTTTTTTTAATAGTAATATAATAATCGGTTAAAATGTTGTTTTTTCCCCTTTTTGTTGTAAATTTCCGCTTCTGGAAACCACGAACACTAACACAATTTTCCTTATGGTTGAATAATTGATCTATCCAGCGAGCATCTTCACACACATTGATACCTTGCTTGCTTTCTATGGGGAAAAATATCAAAAAAATTCTAAATCTATGACATTGATACCAATTTAATCCTAAACATTTTAATTAGGCCAATTTAATCCTAAACATTTTCACATTGGTACCAAATCAATTCATTCGGTTAATCTAAACTAAAAATTGCTAACGTGGATGTTAGCCGTTCTACGTGGCAAAGTTGTTATTGACATGTACATATTTCTTCTATAATTTATAATGTTTTTTGAAAGTTTTCTTCTTCTTTTTTCCCTTTTCTTTTTGTGGGTGGCCGGGGTCACAAGCCATGGTGGGCGAGCTAGGCGCCCTTCCCAGATCTGGTGAGGATTGAGTAAAACATATGGATATCAACGGTGAAGGTTTGAGTAAAAGTGAGAAAATTGTTGGGAAAAAAATGTTCATTTTAGTAATTTTCTTTTGAAATAATATGCCTTTGGATTTATAATAAAACAAAATCTAGCAAAGAAAAAGTACGGCCGTCTAAAGGTTTATTATGTAAGTGCCAAGTGGGTACCATGCAGAAATTGCAGTCGTTGCAGTTAAGCTGACAAAACACAGTGTCGAAATTATTTATGAATATTATTTACGTTAATTATGAAGAAATTTCTCTACAGTTTCCTGAAAAGACCTTTATTTTTCTTTCCTTTTTCTTTTGCAAATTCATTCTCTCTAGTCTCTAGGAATCAGTTTTAGTAGCATAAAAGAGGATCATTTTAAATGTTTTGTACCCTAAACAGAATCAAAATCCTTTCAAGTGGGACATCTAGCATTCTATTTTATTTTCAAGGCCAATATTTCATTAGTCTCGCCTTGTTAAATTGTGAAGACGAAAAGGAAAAAGATGTTGTACTTCATTGTATAAGATTCTTCATTTTTTACGAAAGAAGAAATTTGTAACGAAGAAAGATTATTTTGAACTTGTATAATGTCACTTTTGGCAAAAATACAAAGAAAATAAGGAGTAGGTGCTTCTTGCTTCTTGGATGATGTGAAAGAAAGTAGTATTATGATTTTTCAATTAGCGATGGACTGACATGCCTTGATTAGAAACTCACTAGCTTCGTGGTGAATCAACACATGCAAAGACTAAAGATGCGATATTGGAATTCTAAAAAACAAAGCAACGTTTACTTATTCATTGTCAATTTTAATATTACAATCACTCTCCCATAGTTCTGATAGATCTATGAATGACACCGTCATCTCTTCTCGACATGAGGAATTGGAACAGTAGAATTTGGGTTTATTGATTGAATCAATTTGTGATTACAATCGATACTGTATCTTTCATTATTTCCTTCCTTTGTCCATACATTATACTATAGATAGATGTATATAACTTTTCTTCAATTTATTTCTTCCACGCTTTGCGTCAAAATAATCATCACAAGCATTAATATTTGATTATTTAAACTATTTGTTTAACGCTATGCTAGGAGGTTATATGATGCATCCAATGATGTTTTAATTGCACATGTTCATTCTTTTAATAGTAATATAATAATCAGTTAAAATGTTGTTTTTGCCCCTTTTTTTTTGTAAATTTCCGTTTCTAGAAACCACGAACACAAGCACAATTTTCCTTCTGGTTGAATAATTGATCCATCCAGAGAGCATTTCACATACGTTGATACCTTCTATGGGGAAAAATATCAAAAAAGTTCTAAATCTATGACATTGATACCAATTTAATCCTAAACATTTTCACATTGGTACCAAATCAATTCAATCGGTTAATCTAAACTAAAAATCGTTAAAGTGGATGTTAGCCGTTCTACATGGCAAAGTTGATGTTGACATGTACATATTTCTTTTATAATTTATAATGTTTTTTGAAAGTTTTCTTCTTCTTTTTTCCCTTTTCTTTTTGTGGGTGGCCGGGGTCACAAGCCATGGTGGGCGAGGGTTAGTGCCGACTAGGCGCCCTTCCCAGATTTGGCGAGGATTTTTGCAACCTCAAAAATTCGTTGCTCCAAAAGCATCTTGTAGACAAAGCACAACGCAACCCAACTGAAGAAGAAGAAGAAGAAGAAGAAACAATAGAGAAACAAAGAGAGGTGAGAGTCGAGAGTTTCGAAAACATAAATAACGTTTATGCGATGAGCTTCTCCAAGAAATCTTCATTTGTCTATCGATGTCGTCCCAATCATTATCGTCTTCTTGGGTGCCTCTAGTCTCCAAGCAGTTGCTCTACCTATTCCGTGAGTCCAAGACTGCCCTCTCTCTACGCTTCGCCCCAAACACTACCCTTGTCTCGGCCCTCTCCTCCCTTCTCTCCAACTATCCCTCCATCTCCTCTCTCTCTCTCTCTCTCTCTCTCTCTCTCTCTCTCTCTCTCTCTCTCCTCCAAGGCAACCCCCTCTTCTTATTAATTATTAATAAGTTTTATGTTAGTGTCGATAAGATGGTCAGCATTTACGTCAGTGATTTATGGCCTAAATTGACTGGATGGACTGCATTTTTACTATTGTCAAAAGATTTAGGATTAAATTGGCCAAATTGAAAGGTTAGTATTAAATAAGTACTAATCTTATAGGTTTAAAACTTATGTAGTACTTTTCCTGCTTGCTATGTAGTGAATAAATATTAAGCGATGATTGGTCAAGTCATTAAGCAAAAAATCTCTTGATGAAACTGTTATAGATCATCTCTTGCGCATGAGCCAAAGATCTAGACATACATTATTGTATTATGGGATATAATATCGGCTCTCTCTTTGTTGCCAATTTCGTAAGTGTGCTATTACCTCCAAATGGTAAGTGTCCTTTTCCAAAGTCAACATGTGACTGACAAGTTGAAAATCAACTTTAAAATCCGCATGACCAGGAGTTTACTGAGGTCCTCTTAAGTGAAGACATAGAAAGAATTAATCTCTTAATCACCAAAATTGTGTTGAAACAGGGATATTGTGTACAGATACCAAGAATAAGTAGCATCCCTCTCTCTCTCTCTCTCTCTCTCTCTCTTCCTTCCTAATTCTGATGATGGTTTGAACAAGGAAGAGTCCCAAACTTATCAAAAGAACTCAATCTCCAAAAGAGATAAAACGTAATATCTAGTATAAACTTCACATTTCGCGATTTGTGTGCAGTGACAATGCATTGCTACAGCAGATAGTTTGGAAACATGATTCAGTTGGTCTTTCTATTAAAAGTTATGTTAAACATGACATCATAAACAAACCACCGAGAAGGTTAGTTGGTAACCTTTATTAATCATTTGGCCGAGCATGTCGTCCCATCATCATTTAATAAATTCTCAAGTGGCCTTTGTAGTGGCTCAATGGAAAATTGGAAATTATTTTAATCAATATGAGTAAAACGGTCAAGATGAGCAATTATAGTTACTACACTAACTATGAAAAATGTTGAATCAACATCAATTTAACACTATCTTTAGATGAATAGCTACATAATTGCGTAAAAAAACATGAGGGGAATCCCAAAGCTCTAGACACGGTACGACCGGGAAAATCTAACGAGAGCCAGTTTTTTACCACAGAGCAGATGTGAAAATGATGCATAATTAAAAAATAAGCAGATATTCTTCGTCTCTAGCATTGTAAGCTTGCTCAATATGTAGCAAAACAAATGGATCTTACATAGAGTTTGTACCATATTTACTACATTGTAATGGAGGTAGTTCAAGATGGTTGGCTGTTCTGGTGATGCCATTTCCCTCATGTTGAGCAGAACCAGCCTTGGGTGGAAAAGAATTCACACGACAGACACTAGATACACGTATCCCTATCAGATTATGCTAGTAGAGATCCATCTAGATCAATTGGCCATCCTTATCAAATTCTTGCTCAGTGGCCTAAGGGTTATGAACTTAAAGCAACCCAAAACTGTAACAAAGACAATATATCCAATTATATCTTCTCACTGAACAACATACCAAAAATGGTGCTATGGTGTACACCAAGCCTTCTTTTCATTTGAACAAAGGGTGAGCTAATGTTGCTTCCTTTGCTGTTCCGACCAACAATATCCATGCTCTGAATATCGGTCAACTGCTTAACGGCCAATCCAAGGTGTCGGGAGCAACTTGAGGTAGGAAGAGATTCATCAAATTCTCTTGTGCATGTTGCTAGAGAAGTGGATAGTGGTATGTGGTTCACCGATGACATGTTTCTACCGCTTGTTTGCTTTTCTTTTGAGCAGATCTTTTTCCACCCCTAAAAGAAATGAATTAGTAGGGAAATCCTATTATAATCATTTGATTTTTCCGTGTGAAATTATCTTACGTCAGTACGTCACAAGTCAGCTGCCAAAAAAAAAAAATCTTACCAATGATGGAAACAATATTGTGTATCTGCAAATACCACAAGAACTGAATCTTTCAACCATTGTTCATGCTTAATTAAACATGGAGAGTTGAACATATAAAATAACAACAGAGCAAAAGAGAACTGACAAAAACAACAGAAAGCAATAGATCTAGATAGATATTACAATGCAATGTCCACCGTATAGCATTGTTCGAATTTCAAATTTTGACACTATAGTCAGCAGAGCAACACAATATACCTATCAAGTATGAAAAGAAAAATGAAAACATAACAACCGTTTAAATATTGTTTATTAGATTACAACTATCTTTCCGCATATACATTGGTAAAATAGATAAGTGAGAGATATATCGTCCCGCCAAAAGAGAAAATCAAATAATATATTTATTGTCAGATTTGGGTATCATGAAGTGGGGAAAATTGTAAACAGATGGATATCAACGGTGAAGGTTTGAGTAAAAGTGAGAAAATTTGTGGGAAAAAAAAACGTTCGTTTTAGTAATTTTCTTTTGAAATAATATGCTTTTGGATTTATAATAAAACAAAATATAGCAAAGAAAAAATATGGCCGTCCAAAGTTTTATTATGTAAGTGCCAAGTGGGTATCATACAAAAATTGCAATCGTTGCAGTTAAGGTGACAAAACATGGTGTTGAAATTATTTATGGATATCCTTTACATTAATTAGGAAGAAACTTCTCTACAGTTTCCTGAAATGACCTTTCTTTTTCTTTTTCTTTTCTTTTGCAAATTCATTCTCTCTATTCTCTAGGAGTCAGTTTTATTAGTAGCATAAAAGATGATCATTTTAAATGTTTTGTACCCTAAGCCGAGCGAAAATCCTTTCAAGTGGGACATCTAGCATTCTATTTTATTTTCAAGGCCAATATTTCATTAGTCTCACCTTGTTAAATTGTGAAGACGAAAGGGAAAAGGATGTTGTGCTTCATTGTATAAGATTCTTCATTTTTTATGAAAGACGAAATTGGTAACAAAGAAAGATTATTTTGAACTTGTATAATGTCACTTTTGGCAAAAATACAAAAAACAAAATAAGGAGTACGTGCTTCTTGCTTCTTGGATGATGTGAAAGAAAGTAGTATTGTAATTTTTCATTTAGCGATGGACTAACATGCCTTGATTAGAAACTCACTTGCTTCGTGGTTAATCAACACATGCAAAGACTAAAGATGCGATATTGGAATTCTCAAAAATAAAGCAAGGTTTACTCATTCATTGTCAACTTTGATATTACAATCACTCTCTCATAGTTGTGATAGATCTATGAATAATACCGTCATCTCTTCCCTCTCTCATAGTTTGTGATAGATATATAAATAATACCATCATCTCTTCCCTCTCTCATAGTTGTGATAAATCTATGAATAATACCGTCATCTCTTCCGTGGTATAGAGAGATTCTTTAATCAAAATGCAAACCAGTCCTCTAGAACTTGGAAGAAGTCATCTCGAGCACTTTATTGGCCCAATTCTTTGCCATTGTTTTCCTTTTCTTCTTTTGGTGCTCCACCACGTTGTTTTACGGATTTGAGAAAAAGCAGAAGATCGGCGGGTTATGCAAAGAGGGAGGAGGATTTATATGATGCATAATTCCAAAGGGGGAGAAAAAATATCTATATATTTGCCACAAATAAAAAGATACACTCAAACCAAATGATTAAAATACATTGCTAAAATAGATTTAAAAAAAGGAATATATTGTTTAGCCAAAAGAGAAAATCCAAATAGTGCAATTCTTATCAGATTTTGGTATCATGAAGTGAGGAAAATTGCAAATAAAGGGATGTGTGTAGCGAAGGTTTGAGTAAAAGTGAGAAAATTGTGGAGAAAAAGAACTTATATTTTAGTTATTTATTTTGATATAATATGCTTTTGCATTTATAGAAAAGAATCCATCTCATCATGATCAAATATGTTGAGACATTTTATTAAAAAGAAGAGATCCAATGATTTTCATGTGGTGAAATTTTATCGACTTGCCAATGGTTCACCTGTTTTAGACATAATTATTTTTTTGAGGAAATTCTTAGTTATATGTCAAAAATGACTGATTAATAAATAGGTATTAGGAATAAGCTACCTTTTGTTTTCTAATGGTATCTATAAATTAACTTAAAAATCATCTACTAAAACGGAGCAATCGCAAGGATGCACATGTGACAACAAAAATAGAAATAAAAAACTTCTTTTATGAGCCTGAAAGATAAATATGTTGAAGATATGCCTTGATATCAAAGATACAATCTAGAACTTGGGTTTATTGATTGAATCAATTTGTGATTACAATCGATACTGTATTTATCATTATTGCCTTCCTTTGTCCATACATTATACTATAAATAGATGTATATAACTTTTCTTTGATTTATTTCTTCCATGCTTTGTGTCAAAATAATCATCAGAAGCATTAATATTTGATTATTTAAACTATTTCTTTAAGGCTACGCTAGGAGGTTATATGACCCATCCAATGACGTTTTAATTGCACATGTTCATTTTTTTTTAATGTAATATAATAATCGGTTAAAATGGTGTTTTTCCCCCTTTTTGTTGTAAATTTCCGCTTATGGAAACCACGAACACGAGCACAATTTTCCTTTTGGTTGGATAATTCATCTATCCAGCGAGCAACTTCACACACGTTGATACCTTGCTTGCTTTCTATGGGGAAAAATATCAAAAAAGTTCTAACTATATGACATTGATACCAATTTAATCCTAAACATTTTCACATTGGTACCATATCAATTCATTGGGTTAATCTAAACTAAAAATCGCTAACATGGATGTTAGCCGTTCTACGTGGCAAAGTTGATGTTGACATGTACATATTTCTTTTATAATTTATAATGTTTTTTGAAATTTTTCTTTTTTTCTTCCCTTTTCTTTTTGTGGGTGGCCTGGGTCACAAGCCATGGTGGGCGAGGGTTAGTGCCGACTAGGCGCCCTTCCCAGATTTGGCGAGGATTCTTGCAACCTCAAAAATTGTTTGCTCAAAAAGCATCTTGTAGACAAAGCACGACGCAACCCAACTGAAGAAGAAGAACAACAACAACAACAAATGATGGAGAAACAAAGAGAGGTGAGAGTCGAGAGTTTCGAAAACATAAATAACGTTTTATGCGATGAGCATTCTCCAAGAAATCTTCATTTGTCTATCGTTGTCATCCTAATCATTGTCGTCTTCTTGGGTGCCTCTGGTCTCCAAGCAGTTGCTCCACCTATTCCGTGAGTCCAGGACTGCCCTCTCTCTATGCTTCGCCCCAAACACTACCCTCGTCTCAGCCCTCTCCTCCCTTCTCTCTCTCCAACTATCCCTCAATCTCCTCTCTCTCTCTCTCTCTCTCTCTCTCTCTCTCTCTCTCTCTCTCTCTCTCTCTCTCTCTCTCTCTCTCTCCTCCAAGCCAACCCCCACCTCGTGGTCTGCTCTCATAGGCTGAGGCTTGCTTGGCCTTGCCCTCACTCGATCTGGCGAGGTAGGCCTCACCACCACTCATCCAAGCATGATCAAGCGAGGCTGACCCTCGCCTATGGTAGACGGCCAACCACTAGTAAAAAGAAAAAAGAAAAAATGAGAGAAAAAAAGAAAAAAGAAAAAAGAGGAAAATTAAAAAAAAAAATTAAAAATTATTAATAAGTTCTATGTTAGTGTTGACAAGATGGTCAACATTTATGTCATTGCTTTCCGACCTAAATTAACTGGATGGACTGTATTGATGTTATTGTCAAAAGATTTAGGATTAAATTGGCCAAATTGAAAGGTTTAGTATTAAATTAGTACTAATCTTATAGGTTTAAGACT
Organism: Eucalyptus sp. ANBG9806169; assembly: GCA_014182395.1. Lineage (NCBI taxonomy): Eukaryota > Viridiplantae > Streptophyta > Magnoliopsida > Myrtales > Myrtaceae > Eucalyptus > Eucalyptus sp. ANBG9806169. Next base: position 6,585,015 of record CM024580.1, read on the forward strand.
TTTGTTGTACTTCTCCTACTTGCAATGTTATGAATAAATATTAAGCGATGATTGGTCAAATCATTAAGCAAAAAATCTCTTGATGAAACTGTTCTAGATCATCTCTAGCGCATGAGCCAAAGATCTAGACATACATTATTGTATTATGGGATACAATATCAGCTCTCTCTTTGTTGCCAATGACGTAAGTGTGCTATTACCTCCAAATGGTAAGTGTCCTTTTCCAAAGTCAACATGTGACTAACAAGTTGAAAATCAACTTTAAAATCCGCATGACCAGGAGTTTACTCAGGTCCTCTTAAGTGAAGACTTAGAAAGAATTAGAGTGTGTTTGTTTGTGTTTCTGTTCTTTTTTTGTTCCAAGGAACAGAAATAGAAAAAAAAAACTATTTCTTCGGGGAATAGTTTTTGAACAAAAGAACGCGTTTGGTAAATTTGTTCCTAAAATAAAAAAGAACAAAAACATGTTTGGTAAATTTGTGTTCTTTTTTTGTTTCTTTTAATTTTTTAATATTTTCATTTTATTTTTCATTTTTTTTCTTTCTTTTTTTCTTCCTTGTGGCCAGTCGCTGGCCTCAGCCATGGCCGGCGACCGGCCGACGAGGGCCGGAGGCCTTGCCCAGCCACGGTGAGGCTCGTCGGGAGCCGGCGACGCTCCGGCGAGGTCGCCGACCCTTGACGGCATCACCTACCCTCGACGGCCGGTCACCGACCATGGCCGAGGCTGGCGACCGGCCAAAGAAAAAAGAAGAAGAACAGAAGAAGAACAAAAAGAAAAGAAAAGAGAGGAGAGAGAAAAGTCATTCTTAAAATTTGTTCCAGAAACAATAAACATGTTTTTCTTGTTTCTTGTTTCTGTTCCAAATGTGTTCCTGGGAACAAAGAAATAAATTTGAAACAAAAACGCAAACAAACGCGTTTCTATTCTTTTTTCATTCCCCGAAACAAAAAAAATAGAAATTTTGTTTATAAACAAAAAAAAAAAGAACATAAACAAATGCTGCCTTAATCTCTTAATCACCAAAATTGTGTTGAAACAGGGATATTGTGCGAGATACCAAAAATAAGTAGCATCCCCCCCTCTCTCTCTCTCTCTTCTTCCTAATTCTAATGATGGTTTGAACAGGGAAGAGTCCCAAACTTATCAAAAGAACATAATCTCTAGTATAAACTTCACATTTCGCGAATTGTGTGCAGTGACGATGCATTGCTACAGCAGATAGTTTGGAAACATGATTCAGTTGGTCTTTCTATTAAAAGTTATGTTAAATATGACATCATAACCAAACCGCCGAGAAGGTTAGTCGGTAACCTTTATTAATCATTTGGCCGAGCATGTCGTCCCATCATCATTTAATAATTTCTCAAGTGGCCTTTGTAGTAGCTCAATGACAAATTGGAAATTATTTTAATCAATATGAGTAAAACGGTGAAGATGAGCAATTACAGTTACTACACTAACTATGAAAAATGTTGAATCAACATCAATTTAACACTATCTTTAGATGAATAGCTATAGAATTGCGTAAGAACACATGAGGGGAATCCCAAAGCTCTAGACATGGTACGACCAGGAAAATCTAGCGAGAGCCAGTTTTTTATCACTAAGCAGATGTGAAAATAATGCATAATTAAAAAATAAGTAGATATTCTTCGTCTCTAGCATTGTAAGCTTGCTCAATATGTAGCAAAACAAATGGATCTTACATAGAGTTTGTACCCGTATTTACTACATTGTGATGGAGGTAGTTCAAGATGGTCGGCTATTTTCGTGATGCCATTTCCCTCATGCTGAGCAGAACAAACCTTGTGTGGAAAAGAATTCACGCGACAGACAGTAGATACACGTATCCCTATCAGATTATGCTAGTAGAGATCCATCTAGATCCATTGGCCATCCTTATTAAATTCTTGCTCGGTGGCCTAAGGGTTATGAACTTAAAGCAACCCAAAATTGTAACAAAGACAATCCATCCAATTATATCTTCTCACTGAACAGCATACCAAAAATGGTGCTATGGTGTACACCAAGCCTTCTTTTCATTTGAACAAAGGGTGAGCTAGTGTTGCTTCCTTTGCTGTTCCCACCAACAATAGCCATGCTCTGAATATCAGTCAACTGCTTAACGGCCAATCCAAGGTGTCGGGAGCAACTTGAGGTAGGAAGAGATTCATCAAATTCTCTTGTGCTTGTTGCTAGAGAAGTGGATAGTGGTATGTGGTTCACCGATGACATGTTTCTATCGCTTGTTTGCTTTTCTTTTGAGCAAATCATTTTCCACCCCTAAAAGAAATGAATTAGTAGGGAAATCTTGTTATAATCATTTGATTTTTCCGTGTGAAATTATCTTACGTCAGTACGTCACAAATTAGCTGCCAAAAAAAAATTCTTACCAATGATGGAAACAATCTTGTGTATCTGCAAATATCGCAAAACTACATCTTTCAACCATTGTTCATGCTTAATTAAACATGGAGAGTTGAACATATAAAATAACAACAGAGCATAAGAGAAATGACAAAAACAACAGAAAGCAATAGATCTAAATAGATATTACAATGCAATGTCCACCGTATAGCATTGTTCGAATTTCAAATTTTATGACACTATAGTCAGTAGAGCAACACAATATACCTATCAAATATGAAAAGAAAAAATGAAAACATAATGCCCGTTTAAATTATGTTTATTAGATTACAACTATCTTTCCACGTGTACATTGCTAAAATAGATAAGTGAGGGATATATCGTCCCGCCAAAAGAGAAAATCAAATAATATATTTATTGTCAGATTTGGGTATCATGAAGTGGGGAAAATTGTAAACAAATCGATATCAACGGTGAATGTTTGAGTATAAGTGAGAAAATGGTGGGAAAAAAAAAACGTTCATTTTAGTAATTTTCTTTTGAAATAATATGCTTTTGGATTTATAATAAAACAAAATCTAGCAAAGAAAAAGTATGGCCGTCCAAAGTTTTATTATGTAAGTGCCAAGTGGGTATCATACAAAAATTGCAATCGTTGCAGTTAAGGTGACAAAACATGGTGTTGAAATTATTTATGGATATCCTTTACATTAATTAGGAAGAAACTTCTCAGTTTCCTGAAATGACCTTTCTTTTTCTTTTTCTTTTCTTTTGCAAATTCATTCTCTCTAGTCTCTAGGAGTCAGTTTTATTAGTAGCATAAAAGATGATCACTTTAAATGTTTTGTACCCTAAGCCGAGCGAAAATCCTTTCAAGTGGGACATCTAGCATTCTATTTTATTTTCAAGGCCAATATTTCATTAGTCTCACCTTGTTAAATTGTGAAGACGAAAGGGAAAAAGATGTTGTGCTTCATTGTATAAGATTCTTCATTTTTTATGAAAGACGAAATTGGTAACAAAGAAAGATTATTTTGAACTTGTATAATGTCACTTTTGGCAAAAATACAAAAAACAAAATAAGGAGTAGGTGCTTCTTGCTTCTTGGATGATGTGAAAGAATGTAGTATTGTAATTTTTCAATTAGCGATGGAGTGACATGCCTTGATTAGAAACTCACTTGCTTTGTGGTTAATCAACACATGCAAAGACTAAAGATGCGATATTGGAATTCTCAAAAACAAAGCAACGTTTACTCATTCATTGTCAATTTTAATATTACAATCACTCTCTCATAGTTGTGATGGATCTATGAATAATACCGTCATCGCTTCCTTCTCTCGTAATTGTGATAGATCTATGAATAATACCGTCATCTCTTCCCTTGTATAGAGAGATTCTTTAATCGGAATGTGAACCGGTCCTCTAGAACTTAGAAGAAGTCGTCTTGAGCACTTTCTCGGCCCAATTCTTTGCCATTGTTTTTCTTTTCTTCTTTTGGTGCTCCGCCACAGTTGTTTTGCGGATTTGAGAAAAAGCAGAAGTTCCGCGGGTTTTGCAGAGGGGGAGGAGGATTTATATGATGCATAATTCAAAAGGGGGAGAGAAAATATCTATATATTTGCCACATATAAAAAGATACACTCAAATCAAATGATTAAAATACATTGCTAAAATAGATAATAATAATAAAAAAAAGCAATATATCGTTTAGCCAAAAGAGAAAATCCAAATAGCGTAATTCATATTAGATTTTGGTATCATGAAGTGAGGAAAATTGCAAATAAAGGGATGTGTGTAGCGAAGGTTTGAGTAAAAGTGAGAAAATTGTGGAGAAAAAGAATTTATATTTTAGTTATTTATTTTGATATTATATGCTTTTGCATTTATAAAACAGAATCCATTTCATTATGATCAAATATGTTGAGACATTTTATTAAAAAGAAGAGATCCGATGATTTTCATGCGGTGAAATTTTATCGACTTGCCAATGGTTCACCTGTTTTAGAAATAATTATTTTTTTTGAGGAAATTCTTAGTTATATGTCAGAAATGACTGTGATTAATAAATAGGTATTAGGAATAGGCTACCTTTTATTTTCTAATGGTATCTATAAATTAACTTAAAAATCATCTACTAAAACGGAGCAATTGCTAGGATGCTAAAGGGGCGAGTCCTAGATTTCGCCATAATTAAAAATAAAAGTATTCTATCATTGATTTGAAAATCGTGACACACTTTTTGATTACCAAATATACAGTCCCATTGTTTAGGTAGAGAATCTTTTAAGTTTAGATATTTAGTTTATTATTTTCATTTATTTAGTAGATTCCTTGTTTAGTCAACATCTCTTGAGTATAAATAAATTACTTGGATATATATTGAGAAAGAATTTTCCTTTATTTATCGACTCCGATAATTGAGTTTTTCTAACCGTGAAGACCCTAGCTCTTGAAGTTTCCCCAAATCATCGCTCTTATGGTGCCGTTGGCTTGTGTCGCAGCTGATGTCTCTACTTCTTCTTCCATGTGCAGCCATGGCAACCTCAATCGGAATGCCTCGCTGTCTCTTCCGCATTTCGCTCACTATCGGTGTCTGTCGACATCCCTGTCAATTGTTATCAGGTGATTTCCCTCGTTCGAATGTTAGTTTGCTCGTTTCCCTGCTTAGGGTGCAGTCCAACTGAGAAATGAAGCGAAATTACTTCTTATAACTCGATTGCCCATTCACCAACAGACGAGAGTTAGCTTGGAAGGATGTCATGGCAGAGGGCCGATCCAATGTGAAATTGATACTTTTTCGGTATACTTTGCTAATGCGCCGCTCTTGTTCGTCATGGCTAATATTTTCAAGGCCTTACTACTCCACAAATCGTTCAATGCATTCACTGTTATCTGCCGTTTTTGCACTTCTGTTTTGTCCATTCGGTGAACCGCTCACGGCAGATTACATTTGCTTACAGCTTCTTGGTTTAGCTTAGACTATGTTAACTCCCTCACCAGTGTTTTTTACTTTAAATGAGACTAAGAAATGGAGATTTATATTAGACTCATGTCACACTCGTGCTTCACTCCAAATTAAATGCCAATTTCGACAAGACTTATTTTGATAATATAAATTATCTACGTGCCTCGCGAAAAAGCTGACTTAGTGGATGATGGTGAAAAACGTCATCTTTTTTGCCACGTCAACAATAAGCCCCCAGAATTGATTAAAAAAAAAAGAAGGGCGGGGGAAGAGAGCTTCGACGAGGGCTATGGAGGCATGCAACGTTCTTCAATGTAAAAGGTGAAGATTCTTCAATTGCGTTTTGCCAACGTTGTTTGGGCAAAGAATAAGTGTATGACACGTGCTATGACTAGAAAAGTAATGAACATACGATGAAGAAAACAAATTAATTAAAATGTCAAAATGTCAACCACATCGAACGTTGACATGATCAGTAAAACACCGCATTCCCTTCGAATTTCTTCCGTGCGTTGAAATGAGGTTGGGATGGCATTCATTTTTTACACAGAGGAGTCAAGGATCTATTGTGAACCTGGAAGTTTGAGACAAAAACAACATATAGTTATGTGGTAATTATAATGAACCATGTTCATATATTTTTCTTTTGAATTGGCACTCTGCCATTTGAGGGTCATAGGCAGGGTGGTAGCAGAAAGAAGGGTGTTGCTTGTTGGTATCGTCGAGACTGTTGACTGTATTGATCATGGCATGCTACCAAAAGGAAGAGACTGCGAACATTTTCCCAAGTAATCCTATGCTTGATAAGTGGATCCAGTAACATATCGTATAACTTGTAAATTATTATATATCAAATATCAACACAAGCTCATGATGTGAGCTTGCGTAGCGGAAGGTTACAGAAGAGAATACTGGCCTTCGGAAAAATTGCTAGTAAGAGGGCTGTTTCTTGTTTCATATGTGAATTCCTATACTTCTAAATGTTGCTTCTTTGATCTAGAACCGATGCAACGGTTACGAATACAATTTCGTGACTTGGGTTCTACCTCCCACTTGCACTGGTCCCTATTTTCTCTTCTTGGATAGTTCTTCCTTTGTTGCATACATAATATAATTAAATTGATATGTCGTCCTAGTTGACTTTATCGACTTCAATTGAATATAATTCGAAAACATGTCAGGAGCACGAACTCCATGGAATATGTGTAATCTCAAAAGCAACGCTTTAAGAGTTGTCGTATACCGCATAAAAAGATTAATAAAATATGCACATTTCCATTGCCAACTTAAAATTCGAGTCCCATGCAAGATAAGCAAAATTCTTACCAATGAAAATTACTAATAGAAGGCTACTTCTAAATGTCAACAAAATCCTACTTGAACTTATTGATGGAAGATCAATTTAGTGCTACCTCAAAATCTTGGTTCAATCCATAGAGGCGGAGATTCAATCCATAGAGGCGGATCAAAATTATAATCAGCTTTTTGTCAAACTCAATTCTTCCATCTTCCATGTGGTATATTCCGATGTCGTCCCAGCAGCTAAAGTAAATACAATTTGGTTTGATAACTTGCTGGTTCTCATCAACCTGTATTGAAAAGGAAGAGTTGAAACCCACAAAGAGGGATACATTCCCCATGCTCTCAAGCTCCGTCCACTTTCTAGTATCTAAATCAGCGACGAAAACCTGAAAACTGATGGTTCCATGCTGTTGCTCTTGTTGTTCAAATCGTAAGATCAGCAATAGACGGCCCGCCGACTCCACCAAGTACTCATTTATAGCAAAATTTATGCTATCAAGAAATTCCGGAGATTCGGGAGTCTCAATATAACTTGAGTTGTTGGATATGGTCCATCCACATCACAAGTGAATATACAAGCGAAGTAGCCAAGGGCAACAAATTGCCCCTGGTAATGTATGACATCCAAAACACCATTATCTGGGTGGTCCGGGAGTGTCAACTCTTTCCACTCCTTATTTCCGGGTTTCCAAAAGACTAATGGTCCGGAGGGCGAGCAAATGACCATGACCGTATAGTCTGGAGATGAAGCGGGGCTTGCAGACAAGAAAAATTTGCGGAGGAAAACACGGCAATAGTCATCCGGCTGTTCTTCTACCTCGGGACTCCAGTTGGGTAGTGTTTTTGCACTAGGGAGCTCAATGATGTCGTCAGCACGTGACAGGGCACGTGACAGGGGATTCAGCATGTGGATTTTCCAATCCTTGCCGATAGTCAAGATCCAACCCCGTGAAGAGAAGCACCTCTTGCCCTTCACTTCCGGCATTAAAACTCTGTGAATTTGCGAACTGAAGGGGCTGTAAAACTCAGCCCACTCTGTCTTGGTGTTCTCATTGTCCTCGAGCATCCACCATGGGTAGTCGAACCTCTCTTTGAATGCGGCAGCACGCCACGTCCAGCACACGGATCGGAATGCGAACCAATCCCCTAGAAGAAGCCGTCTCGAGCACAGTTCTAGCAGCTCCGGGAGGAGATCGGCCCAATTCTGCGCCATTCTTTTCTTTTTTTTCTTTTTTTGGTCGTGCTCCGCCATTGTTGATTCGCGGATTGGAGAGAAAGCAGAAGATCGGCGGGTTGTGCAGAGAGAGGGGGCAGGATTTATATGATGCATAATTTCCAAGGGGTAGAGGAAATATTTATATATTTGCCACAAATAAAAAGATACACTCAAACCAAATAGGAAATAACTATCTTTTCGAATATATATCGCCAAAATAGATAAGTGAAGAATATATCGTCGAGCCAAAAGAGAGAATCCAAATAATGAATTCTTGTTAGATAAGTGAAGAATATATCGTCGAGCCAAAAGAGAAAATCCAAATAATATAATTCTTGTCTGGGAGAAATTGCAAATAAAGGGATTTGTTGGAAAAAAAAAAAACGTTTATTGATTTATTTATTTTGATATAATATGCTTTTGGATTTATTAAAAAGAATCGATTTCATTGTGATCAAATATGTTGACACATTTTATTAAAAAGAAGAGATCCAATAATTTTCATGCAATGAAATTTTATCAACTTACCAGTGATTTACCCGTTTTAGACACAATTAGTTTTTGAGGAAATTCTTGGTTATATGCCGGAAACAACTGTAATTAATAAATAGGTATTAGGAATAAACTGCATCAACTTTTGTTTTCTAAAGGTATCTATAAATAAACGGAAAAATCATCTACTAAAACGGAGCAATCGCAAGCATACTAAAGGGGCAAGTCCTAGATTTCGCCATAATTAAACATAAAAGTATCCTGTCATTGAATTGAATGTCGTGATACACTTTTTGATTACCAAATATATAGTCGCCTTGTTTAGGTAGAGGATCTTTTTAAGTTTAGATATTTATAGTTAGGAATATTTAGTTTCCTTTATTTCGTTCGCTATTATCAATTTTCATTTATTTAGTAGATACCTTCCTTAGTCGAATCTTAGTGACTTTGAACAAGTGATGCAGTGAATATGAATCCGGTTCGGTTTCGGCATAATTTTACCGAGTGAACGTTGTATTGTTTTTACGTTCTTTCTTTCGATTTTGTTAAGAGGGGCAGTCCTTGACACTTTTTAAAAGAAAATTCTAATTTCCTTCCAAGGCATTAATTTCCTCGTAAAACATGTGACTAATTATTTAAGTCGAAGTTTTTCCTGCGAAATATGTTTGTTAGCTGTCGCGGAGAAGTTGTTTATAAGACTTTTTCTTTTTCTTTTTCAAAATTACCTTAAAACAAGCTCTAATCATTTCAATCTTAAAATTTGTCTATTGACTTCATACAGAAACTGCAATGTCTCTCGCGGATAATTTTCCAAATAATCACATGCTTCACGATGTGACCATGCAGGGTGGAAGGTGAAAAAATAAAATAAATTGGGCATCACGTTCTTTGCAAAACTTGTCACAAAAATGCACTTGCAAAAAGTGTAATCAACTCCTAAAATTTTTTCAAATTGATACAATCTAGTCATTTTATTGATTCTGTCCAACTTGGCTAATGAAAAATACTAATGTAACTTTTTTTAATATCTTCTCTCTCTTACATGGCATTGACATGGCTAAAACACAAAACATGAGGTTAAAACGATATCATTTTGGTCTAAATATGATTTTTAAAACATGAGGAAAGGATGGTCCTAGCACTATTGTAACCAGCTTAAACCGTTGGGCTTTTTCACCTTGATTTTATTATTTCACTATCTTCTCATGTAATTTGATGAAAGCGCTATTATCAGCACAAAAAGGACTTTCGGTTTGTTGGCAATTTAATTTTTCTACGGAATGTTTTTTATTTGTGGGAAATGGGAAAAGGGAAATGCTTCTTTGCTTGCAAAATCGAATCTCTTCCGCAATTTCCTAGGAGGAAAAAGAATACAACATGACCAAAATCAAGATTTTCCAACTAAAAATCCAACCTTTTTTTTAGTATTAACGGCTGGGATTTGTCCCGGTGACCACATTTCCCACATAAAAATGGGAGGTGGAAAGTTCAAATCCCCACATTCTTAGGAGAGTTGAAATAGAAACGATTTAGTTTCAGATGTGCTTCATGTGTGGGTTTCGAGTCCTATGCTCCATAAAAAGTATGACAAAAGTCTGAGAGTAAAAGTTAGAGTAAAAATAAAGTAGAACCGACAAAAAAAAAAAAGAATTGATAATCATTGAATGAAAAATAAATAAATTATAAGTGCCAATTTAATTTTTAGGAAAAAGTCACCAAAATCTAAATTATATTTATTGTAACATATTTATCTTGAACTTTTTTCGAGACTTAAAAAGCTCATTAACAAATTTACTCAAAATTATTTTTCTTACATAAATAACCTCAAATTTGTACATGTGTAATACATTTGCCCTTTATCAAGTTTCTATTAGATAATTTTAGTTCATTTTAAGGGATTTTTTTTTTCTCTATATTAATTTATGACAAATTCCTCGACAAAAAGAATGATAATGATAAATATGCAATAACAATAGATGAATACAGTATAGGCCTTCACTTGCAAGTAGCTTTACAGGTCGTCCGTGGTCAAACCACAGTCAACTTCCCTTCCCCATAGCCGCCATCGTTCAGCCGTCGATGTTTCTTCTCCTAAGCTGGCGCTTCGGCTCGATTTGCCCTAAGGAGGCCAATAATACCCTGACACGTGTAATAAGCCAGGAGCCCACCACTTCATCGTTGGTCCGTCAAATCGCGCCTTGGCATGAGCACGGCTCAAGCATATCACAACCCTCTGTCAAGATTAGTAAAACTTAGTTGTAAATAGCGAATACGATTCATTTAAAAATTGAGATGTTCAGTCATAATTCATCGCTCTGTTAGTAACATATAATGTAATCATAATAAATTCCCAAAATAAGATCTAAAAGCCCTTTACAAAAATGAATCTAGTTATTTAAAAACCAGCTAATAATTCCCCCACATTGCTTGCTATACCATGTTTATATACAATCACAAAAAATCCCAATTTTTATTATTATTTTTAAAAATCATTAAAAAATTTCTAAAAATAATAATAATAATATTACGGGTTCGGACCGGATTTATCCAATCCAACCCAATGACCCGACCCATATATCCGAATCTAACCCATGTCAGATTAAGAAGATTTATTTATTTATTTATTCTTTATTTCTCCTTTTATTTTTTCAGTGGTAGGTGAGGATCCGTGATCTTTAAAACTAACCTTCTTTTTTTTTTTAAGTTAGGCATTTTCTCCATGTATGTTATTTTTATAAAAAAAAAAATAAATTAAATCCCAATATTTTCAATCGTTAATCCAATTTCTCAAGCGTAAAATCCGACTAAATTCAATCAATGCTCAAAGGGCATCAGAGTACAACTTGGATTAAAATGCTGCAGTGGATAGATTTAGCTTTACGCAGATTACTACTTTTTTTTTTTAATTTCTCTGCCCGCGCGCTATACAAAATGGATTGGATTTGATTGGATTTGACGTCGGGGGGATTTCGTTGGATAGGAAAAAATTTAGATAATTCCATTAGATAATGACCATCAATGTGGGTCGGGTTTCCGCACACCTCTTCGCAGCACGAGTACACGTGTCCTCGCCCATCCACGCATCTCCCTTTTAAGCAAGCACTAAGCATCATCGTCGTAACCATGGTCGTCGTCGTCGTCGTCATCATCATCATCATCATCGGATTTAAAGCAAACGCAAACCGTTTCTTTCCGCGCACAGATAAGCAAGCTCTCCCTTTATAAAGCCAACTTCCCCTTATCTCCCTCCGCAGCGTGCTCGTTTCTCTCTCGTTCGGTTTCTTGTTTTCGTGGGCGAGAGTGGGAGGAAGAGAGAGGAGGAAGAATGGTGGTCACGACGACGGTATCAGACTCCGATGAGCACCTGCACTGCACTCCACTCCACTCCACTCCACTTTCGCCTCCAGATACGTCCGTGACCCTCTTCCCAAGTAGGCACTCGCTCCTGATTTCGTGCGTTGTCCATTTGATGTGGAGTCTTGGAGTTCCTTCTTTCTGGTTGCTTTCGTTGGTCGCCGTGAAAACGTTTCAGTTTCTTTCTTTTCTCGTTGATTGCTGCTTTCAAGTTGTTAGACAAGTCGGATTTCTCCACGATGTTGAAGGCTTGCGTACGAATTTTCACAGCGTGTGTTCGATGTCTGTGCTATCACGGAGGTGGTGGGGGAAAAATATCGAGAGTTTTATGATAAGCCGATTATTGTTACCGGGGCCAATGTGCAGGCATGCCTCCCATTCTCTATGTAAAAATTGCTTTTTATGTATGTTTGAGGCAGACTTGTTCTTAAATTGATCATTATCTACTCCATAGTCTTTTTAGAACTGGGTTAGTACGTTTTGAGCATTTGATTTGGAGATGCAGCTCATTCAATTTGCGATCTGATCCCAGTTGTTTGATCTTGTTGATCTTGTAGACATTGCATGTAGACTAGAAATTGATATTTATATGGTCTAGCAGCGGATCACAGCACGAATGTGCATAATTATGCGACTCCATCATGTACGTTGTTAGTGGGATGGTTAAGCTATTTCTCTTGTATTTCATAAATTTCGGTCCATTGGTTCAAGACAGGTTTGCTAGGAGAAGTTCGTTAGGTAATTTGAGGTCGTGCTGAAGGAAGTGAAACTGGAGGAGGGTTATTATGTGATGGACCCAATGGAAGCTGTTGAGATGATGGATGAGACTACGATATGTATGCAGTGATCATTGGCTCCACCTTTAACTGGAGAATTCAAGGATGTGAAACTTCTTAATGATATCTATTACATTATGTCTCGAATTTGCACCCGTGTCTAAGACTCGACCCGTTTTGTTTTATCACGCGTGGAGAAATTAAATGCATCGCACAAGACTGACCAAGAATTGGATTATTCTTTGACTGTGGAGGGGGGTAATAAATGAAGTTTGACAAATCCTTCTGCACATCGATTTATATAAGTCAAAGAAAGAGGAAAGTAGCCATGCACATGTTTCTCGCCACCATTCTTCGTCCATCTCATTAAATGCATGCGCATGACCATGTGCCATGAAAATTGGAGGCGCCGCCGTGATTCAGAGATTTGTCTTGTGGGCTTCCATTGTCTTTTGTTAATAAATGAAGGAGAAAAGGCAGAAGCTATATCCATTTTCTTAGGTCGGTCCATGATGGTCGTGCACACATACTATCATTCATTGCATGTAAAAGGAGGACATAGAAGGCGGTAGTGAAGCAAGCAAGCGAGAAATGAGACCGAGAGAGAGAGACGTGAGCCCGGAGAAAATTGTGCATACAGTCAAGTCCATGGAATTGAGTTGATATTAGGATTGGGAACACTCGAGTACGTGAGCGTATATAATCTTGAAATTCTCGGTTTAAACTCTGTTCTTTTCACAAAAAATATGGTGTTTTAAGAAAATATTTTTCGATAAGCCATTTTGAATGAAAATGATAATATTTTGCGGTGTTTGGCTAAAACTTAAAAATGAGATAGAAAATATTTTGCACAATTAAGTGTGGAAAATTTAACTTGATTTTCCTATCCTTTTAATAATTTTTTCATATATTTTTAAAAAGAATTTTTTAATTGTTTTATTTTAATTCTTCTTTCTAACTTTTTCTCGTTCTTTCTTCTTTTTTTCCATCTTCTTCTTCATTTGGCCGCCAGCCACGATGATTGGCCTAAGGCGAGCTCTAGGCTTGCCAGATTTCGGCTCGCCACTTGCCAAAGGCCGGCGCTCATTGATCACGTGAGCCTCGAGCCTCGCCTACTTGGCAAGCGGCCACCTTGAGGCCTCGAGCCTCACCAAATTGGCAAGCGGTGAGCTCGAGACCTCAGGGCTCACCAACTCAAGGTCACCATGGACGGCAACCAACCTTGATAGAAGGCAAAAAAGATAGAAAAGGAGGAAGAGAGAGAGAGAGAGAAAGGGACTAGTAAGGTTGTGAGATAAGAGAAAGTAAGTGAGCAAAATGTTTTCCCTTATTTGAAAAGTGGAAAATATTTTCCTTCATTTTAGAAGGCTTTTTTTACTTTTTATGGAAAATGTTTTTCTTAATCAATTCATTTTCCATGAAACAAACGTTGGAAAATCCAAAAAACATTTTTCTAAAAAATGTTGAAAACGTTTTCCCCGAAACGAGCAAAACCTTATCAGTGGATTATTTGTTGGCTCTCCCTATGGAAGTAAATTCCGACATTCGAACCGACTCACATAAATTTCATGTGTCTTTTTATTTCTCTTCATTTTATTTTTGTCAAATTCTATAGCTTCCAATATAATTACAAAGATACTATCTGTTTCCACCACGCCGCCAATTACAACAATCTCCTTACTAAGAAGAACAAGGAAACCGGATGGGACATTCCCATTCACGTCAATGCTGTAAGCGGAGGGTCCATAGCCCGATTCTGTACCCACATCTGAAATGGGATTTCCGCCTACCGCTAGTTAAGAGTATTAACGTTAGTAGTCACAGGGATCGCCTTGTCTATGCCGTTGTCGGATGGGTTGTTTGGAGGAGCAAAGAAGAGTTGCCCGAGGAGCTCATCTTTCCTATTAATTACCTTGAATCTGATCGACCCACTTTCACACTCAACTTTTGGAAAGGTAATGCCAAGAACTTTAACATGTAATATAATTTGTCTTACTGCAAATTTTGCTCTTTCCGGGTTGCGATGCAGTCGATATTGTACGTGGACTCGATACCTTCGGTGAAGCTTTAGAGGAGTGATCTTTGACGACGGAAGATGGTCTTTTTCCCGCATGTCTATGAGGTGGTGACTTGCTGTCCTGTACTAATTTGTGGCTCTTGATCTTTCTACTTGGTTATTCCGGCAGGTTCGAGTCAAATTATAGCTTAGTATCATGAGTTTATAAGGCTGGGGTTCGAGGTGAGTTTGCATGTTCTTTTTATTTGATGCTCCAAATGACTACATTAAAAAATGGAAATGCCTGCTGTGAGAATGTTATCATAAAACCGGCATGAATGAAGTCGACCTTAGTTAGTGAGCACTGAAGTCAGTCATAGGATCAGTTGGCTGTTTTTGAAAGCTGTGGAGTTCTTGTTGGACTACTTTAACATGTCAAAGAATCTTTTTCTTTCTGACTTGAATTTTGAAATGTCTCGACTCTGCATCTGCAAGGGATACAAAAACATCACGCAGAACTGCATGGCGAACGCTCGCACGCTGCGCGAGGGGATCGTCAAGACAGGCCGGTTCAACATACTGTCCAAGGAAGACAGCGTGCCGCTCGTCGCCCCTCCACAGAAGCAAACTCAGTTTCATATCATTTACGATATTAACAAGAAAAAAAAAGAAGTAAATGAACAAGCTAAGCAAACGCAGTATACCCATATTAACGAGAGGGAAAAAAAGAAGAAAAACAGCAACGAACGTTGATCTGCACCACCGTGGTCGTGAGGTAAGTCGACCCTCCACAGAAACGTGCTCAGACCATCTTTACAAGAAAAGAAAGAAAAAGAACATGCTGAGCGACTAAGCAAACACCCTATACCCATACTAACAAGCCAAAAAAACAAAAAAAACAGCAACAAATGCGGATCGGCGGCCGCGGGTGATTGCCGCCATCATTGATGGCTGGCCACCCTTATTTAGTAGCCGATTTAACTTGAGAAGTGCATCACTTCTCTTTTGCCGAACCGCTCCCACTTCCACTGCCCTCACCGCTCTTGGTGGCCGCACCGCCGCGGCAGTTGCGGGCTGCCCGGTGCGTCTGAAGCTCGAAGCGAGCTTGAAGGCGGCATTACACTGCCCACATTTGAAGGCAGCGCTGCGGTGGACAGCTTCCACGTGATGCTTCAGGCCTTCTTTAGTGAATATTTTCCCGCAGCCTGGGAAATTGCATGCCGAAGTCTCCTTGGTCTTCGGCATGATGGAGGAGCAAATGAATCGAGGGTTGAGGGCTGAGTTCAGATGGGTTATGTAGCAGAGGATGAGAGGAGAATTTGAGGTGAGCGTAGAGAAAGAGGAGAATAGGGCCAGCATTTATAGGGACAGGGAGTTGGATTGTTGGAGCTCAAAGTCTCTGCATGAGACGCTTGTGCTTGCCAATTATGGAAAAAACCCATCTCCCATACGAAATTCGTTTTTGTATTTATCGGTATTAAGGTCCTTAAATGTGTATTTCTTGGGGACCACGTCAAACGGAGCTTGAAGTCTTTGCGCTTTCGCCTGCCGATTATGGAAAGAACCCACCTCCCACACCGAATTCGTTTTTGTATTTCTCAGTATTAAAATTCTTAAATGTATCTTCCTTATCTTCCTTGGGACCACGTCAAAAGAGGCGGAGTTAAGGCAAGCCCCATCATAATAAGTTGAACGAACATGGAAATGCATTAAACGGACGTAAACTTTCATGGGAAGACATTGACGAATGTTGTCCAATCCGAATCTTAGTGGGACCTTCTCCGTAGTACCCAAAAGCGTGTTCGTTCTAGGTCACATCTTTAGGGTCCCGCCAAATCAGTCATTTAAGAACTAAATATTAAATAGAGTATATCTGCCACATTATCTGTCATTAAGGCATATAAGTAATTCCCATTGTTCCGGTGAATCTTATTGACCAATTGGCAAAGTGTCGGTAAGATATGCGTCCAAAAACCCAATTGCAATTATCATTAATAATAATATATTGTACTTAATCATTTCTGCTGTTATTTTGGTCTCCACCGTCCCGACACCGAGAGCGGTCTCTCCATCGCCCATAGGAGCACTGAACTGGTAGTGGGCCAATCGTATGACTGATATAATAGAAGCCTCCCCATGCTATATGGGTCGTACGTGGTCAAACCATAGTCTACTTCCCTTCCCAAGAGCCTCCATCTTTTAGCTGTCGATATTTCTTCCCTTACGCCTGCGCTTCGGCTCAATTCGCCGCAACGGGGGCAATGCTTCCGCGACCCGTGTGATCAGCCAGGAGCCGACCGCTTCATCAGAGACACATTGGGGCGTCAAATCGTGGCTTAGCACGAGCACGACTCTAGCGAATCGAGCCCTCCATCAAATTCAATCAAACTTGGAACAGAAAAAATGAAGTCGGAAAAGAAAAAAGTTCGACCGCTCCAACGATTTTATCTTTGATGCCTTTTCCAATTTATTCGCGGCACATTCGATGATCAAAAATTAAAGTGTTCTGTCGTTGTTCATCCCTTTTTCTAATAGCATATAATGTAATCATAAATAAGATGATTATAAATTCCCAAAAAAATCACCTAAAACCCCTTTACACGAACGAATCTAATTATTTAAAACCCAACTAAAAGATTCCCCACATTACTCTCTATACCATCTATATATATATATACTAATCTTATTATATTTAGAGAAAATTTTCCCGTTAAATCGAAGAAATAAAGAAAATTGACATGAATAGTTCATGAATTTCGATTCAAGGTGCAATTTGGTCCATGACCTTTTTAATTTGTTTAATATGATTCATAAATTTTAGCCCAATATGTAATGTGATATATGAACTTTAATCTAATATGCAATGTGATCCTTTAACTTTTAATTTATTTAATGTAATCCCTAAATTTTTATTACATGTTCATTTTAGTCTCTAAACTATATGAAAATGTTCGAATGTTCAATATGGTTCTTCCATAATTATTCAAGATCAGAGATTATATTAAATAATTTCATACAGTTTAGGGATTGAATAGAATATATACTAAAAGTTCAACGATTGTTTATGTCATCATCCCAAGAAATAAATTTGAGAAAATGAAAAAGAAAAAGGAAAAGAAAGAAGAGAAAAGACCCACGAGAGCTTCCAAGAGACGGTTCTCATTTTATATGTACATTTTCAAAGTCCCAAAGGCTGTCTTCGCCTCCTCGTCTTTCCCGAAAGAAAGAGCGGCGGCTCTCTCTCTCTCCTCCCACGTTCCGAAGCTCCAAAAAGGCTCGAACTTTATATACATTCCCATTCCCGTCTCCATCCATCCATCAACCTCTGCGCCACTGCAAATGGCTCTCGTCAACAGACTCGCCTCGTTTATTATCTGGTGAGCTGCATCTTCCGGTATCGAATGCTCCGGCATCTTGAACCTACCCTGAGATCGACAACGATCACATTGACGCTAAACGATGAAAAAAAACAAGAAAAACCCATCTTCGCAGACAGTCAAAGAAAGAGAGAAAAATGATCACATAAAACTCTCGATATTTTTCCCCTACCACCTCCGCGATAGCACAGATGTTGTTGAACACCCCCTGTGGAGAAATTCGTACCGCAAGCCTTGTCTAAGAAGTTAAAAGCAGCAATCAACAAGAAAAGAAAGAAACTCAAACGTTTTCATGGCGACCAACGAAAGCAACCAGAAAGAAAGAACTCCAAAGACTCCACATCAAATGGACACAACGCACGAAATCAGGAGCGAGTGCCTACTTAGGAAGAGGATCACGGACGTATCTGCTGGCGAAAGTGGAGTGCACGTGCTCATCGGAGTCTGATGCCGTCGTGACCACCATTCTTCCTCCTCTCTCTTCCTCCCACTCTGACCCACGAAAACAAAGAAACCAAAACGAGAGAAAGACGAGCACGCTGCGGACGAGATAAGGGGAAGTTGGCTTTTTCTCTCTCCACTCGCTTCACTCCTCTCCTCTGTTGTCAGACACCCTCTCTCTACTTCCATTTTTCTTTCTTTCTGCAAATAGAAGTGTCATAGCAGAGAGAGAGAGTTGAAATTTTTACATAGAAAATTTGGAGTTGGAGAAAGCAGAAGGAATTGAGGTGGGTCCATTTTCTTTGTTTCTGCAAGCAGAAGTGTTACAGCGGAGAGAGAGCGCTGGAATTTTACACAGAAAGCTTGGACTTTGAGAAAGCAGAAGGGATTGGGGTAGGTTTTTGCAATGAAAGGAGAGGGGAAGACGGTCATGGTGAAGTCGAAACTGAAATTCGGTTTGGTGGGTCTTGACTCTTGAGCGGAGCTTGAAGAGTGAAGAAGAGGGCGCGTCGCGTGAAAGACAGACGGGAGGAGAGAGAGACCGCAGAAAAATGGACGTGGTTAGAGAGGGCGTCGGACAACAGAGGAGAGGAGTGGAGCGAGAGAGAGAGAGAGAGAGAGAGAGAGAGAGGATCTCATCTTCAACTTATTTAAAGTTTATTTAAAATAAGAAATCTGGTCGAATTTTAGTTAAAATTAAGGTTAGTTTTAAAGATTGAGGATATTTGCATACTTTTATCAAGTTTTTATGTGTTAAAAAAGTCTTAAGTAATCGTAACATATGAAAATGAAAATTGGAAATTCACTACCCTTGGTAGAGTTGGACGTTGACTGACCCAAGAGTTGGGTAATCCTGTTGGACCCATGCGGAGCCGCGTGTCCAGACATAATTACCTTAACCAACAAGTGGTGTCGAATCACTATTGGTTCCCTCATCATTGCCAATTGATTGGGGACGAGACGTTACGCTCATCAATATTTCCATTCCGTTAGTCTAGATATGTTAATGTATTTCAATTATTGATTTATGAAAATGAAAGTTTAAAAGAGGGTTGACATTTGCCTTAAGATAAAAAGGCAAACAAAATCACCTATTTAGTTGTGTGCGTGTGTATATATATATATATTCTATGGATGTTGAATTTGTCGATTTTAGCAATGTAATATTAAATATTTGTACGACATTCTATATATAGTCATTTTAGTTGATCGCCAAAATTCACTAGTGCATTGAAAGCTGTAAGATGCAGAGCAAGCTCTTGAATTCTGATGGTGGGGAGGCTACAGACTACAAACATGCATAGAATATGAGTAGTAAGTTTGCAAAACTTCTCTAATATCTTTTTCATTTTCTTCTTTTTCTAAATTGTTTGAATTGTTCTACACCCGCACGAGTTCGCTGGTGAGTAGGCTAATGCTTTTGTAGGTGATGCAGGGCAAAAGATGTGTGAGCAATATCAACAAAGAAAGAAACGGAAACAAATGGAAAAGAAGCAATATTAAGAAAGAAAGAAAAAACAAATGAAAAAGAAAGAAGAAGAAAGGAAAAAAAAAGTCCTTAGACGAAAATATACCCTAACTACAAATAAGATTTGGTTGGCCTCTAAGTTGAGGCTCTTATTTAAGACTAAGTTAGTCACTTTAGACCCTTATTTGCATCAATAATCCTTATGACATCAAATTCTATCAAATCCAACCAACTTTGCAAAGCACGTGAGCAGAGGAAAAGAAAAAAGTAAAACGTAAATTGGGAAAAGCTAAATCTATTTAGACTTGAGTCGATCCTTAAAAGGCTCAAATGAGAATAAACGAGTGAGAATTTTGCCTTGAGATGAGAGATCTCGCAATGTTACCTCCCGTATTCCCTAATTAGTGGGGAAGAAAAATGTTGACCTACTAACAAGGAGTGCAAGATGTGAGGACAACGGCACGTTAAAAATAAGGAATGCAGCTTAGTAGGGTGCCTCATGTGGAGTACCACCGCAAGCGGCCCAAACAAGTGGATGACCACCTAGGTCTTAGTGTGTGAGTTCTAGAAAGAATACATGAACTTGTCCTTTCTAAACTGATGATCCTTAGGCATGCCCTGAGTTCGTGTACCATGCTCAGGGACACAATGGATGCCAACCAAAGTGGTAGCATTTAATCCAGGTCGTACTCCGATGCCCTTCGAGCATTGGTTGAATTTAGTTGGATTTCACACTTGAGAAATTGGATTAACGATTAAAATTATTAGGATTTATTTTTATTAGAGAGAGAGAGAATGTACGTGGACAAAAAGCGTAACTTAAAAAAAAAAAAAAACAACAACAACAACAACATTAGCCGGAACAATAAGGACATGAGCAAATTAATTTCTTATTTTTGCCTAAAGTTTGCTTCCATCTTTTGAAATTTTCCAGTGCCATCCATTTTCTTAAGCTTTCCATCATGTTGATTGGAGTTGGCGAGATGAATCTGTATACGCTTCCGCTTAGATCGATCCTATCTATCAAATTAAAATAACAACAATGTTTCAATTAGGAAAACAAAATATCAGCAATGTTGATTGGAGTTGGCGTGTATCTCCTTAAATGTTTCAATTCATTATGACGGTAAACTTGCATGGGCCAAAGGGTTTCTATAGTAGCTTTTTTTTTTTTTTTTTTTTTTTTTGGTCAGTCCTACTCTAATCCTACTCTAACACTCACTCTCAGACTTTTGCCCATGCCTCCTTGCAGGGCGTGGGAGTCGAAATCCACTCCTGAAATGAAATCTTCCCCACCCCAATCCCCCCCGAGAAGGTGGGGATTTAAACCCCCAACCTCCCCCTTCCAAGATGGAAGGGTGGCCACTAGGGCGAACCCCCAGTGGTTTATATAGTAGCTTTTGAGAACACTAAAATTGCAGTTTTTGTTGAGTTTTAAAACCTGTTAAAGATATTTACTCTTTGAAGCACACATATTGGCTGTTTAAACGAATTATAATAGTACAATGTCACGACCTCTCTTTTTCCGTCCCGGGGGAAAAGAAAGAATGGTTTAGGGGTATTTGCCTAAAGAGGCGGACCAATGGCCCTAAATTAGGCGCGGGCTCTCCCAAGCCCATACCTCGCGACGTTGGATTTTGTTTTTTCTGTTCTTAACAACCTAAATATTTCTAGGAGTCGCCACTAGCCTATTGGGGTCGGCTAGAAACCAATCGAGGCACGGGAGTGTTGTCTCGATTCCTACACAACCAGAGATTTCTAGGAACGGGGACTTGTTTACGCCAATGTTTCTATTAGCGCCCTTGCGGTACCACTAACTTGGAAGGTTTTAATCTAAATGGCCACACAATCTTGATTACCAATTATAATCTTTAAGAAACCGCTAAGTGTCCATGCAAATGTTTTTGTAGTTTTTTTTTTAATGTCTAGACTAATCCTAACATAATTTAGGAGAGAAATTTACACTCAAATTAATGAAAAGCGGTGCGTAAGTAAACATCCAAGAAATTGAAATAACTTGAGAATAAATGCGAAAAATGAAAACCCGATACAAGTCGGGCAAATAATATTACATGGCCTTGTTATCACGCCCGGGACAGGACCCCGTGAGCAAAATGGGAATTTAAATATGCATGAAATTATTCTAAATGCATGAAGTTACTCTAATTGATTTTAATCTACGCAAAATAGATTATTTACAAAAATGGTTCTAAAATAACAAAATATCATTAAATTAAGAAAATGACCTTTTAAAAATGGGAAAATTTCCTAGATGTCATTTCTATCATAACTTGATACCATCCATCATTTTTACAATTTTTTGAAATTTTCATTTTTTTTTTCATTTTTTTTTTTATTAAAAAAAAATCCCTAAACCGATATATGCCAATTTACACTAATATGGGACTGCCTAGTACATGAATATAACAAGAACCAAGCTCAAATTGACCGTTTCAAAACCGAAACTCGATTTGAACATTTCATCGAACACTTAGCTTGCATCAAACACCTCAAAACGGCTTCTTCGGGCTATGTTCGTGGTCTTCAATCTCGGCTCATAAGCAATCTCATGTGAAAGAAAAGTATCAAGGATATACTATTACATGTAAAGAACCGGTTTAGCTAGAAATCACAGCCTAGAACTTGTAAGAACCAAACTGAAAACGGCCTCCAATATGCGGGTTGGAGCCGTTTTGCAAATCTGGTATGGAACCAAGTCAAACAGCCATGTCAAATGCCCGGATTGAAGCCCCGACAACCATCACATGCAACATCCATATGAAATATTATTCCACTCAGATGAAAATAGGTAACATGTAATCTCACATGCAACAAACATCACCGAAAACGATCAACCGGACGCATCAAAACGGACTCTCCAAGAAGCCCACATGCAAAACTCTACACTGACCAGCCAAGAACTAATGTGAATAGGCTTGGTTTTTGACGATCTCATAGTTCACACGAGGATTTAAAGACCAAACCAAGCTGACCTATGTATCATTTGTACTCCCATATAACATTAATCAAGCTCGTGAAGATAGAAAACACATGTAAAGGGGAGTAGCAAGTCAAACATGTATGGCTCTTGAAGAGGTTTCAAACACTTAGAAAAATTTCAGCCTCAGAAATCAGTTTTCCGGGCTGGATTTCCTCTTGATTTTCGTTATCAAAACGTGTTCAAAATTAAACAAAAATACATCTAGGATGCTTACCTTGCTTCCTAGTTTCCCTTTCAAGTGACTCTTGGCCAAGAAAACCAAGAAATTGTCCTCTGGGAGCACGTAGAAGTTGGTTCCTTCAAACTGAAAGTGAGATCTGCAGAAGAAAAAGTGACAACGAAGGTTTTCGTTGGCTTCCAAAATTAGACTTCCAAACCTCCTTTGTTGGCCAAGTTAAAATCAACCCAAGCTATATGTATACTAGTTTGGGCTGCAATTCATGGCTTTCCTCATTCGTCTCTCACGTTTCTCAAAAACACTCGCTTTTCCTCACTCGTGACCAACCGGGCTCAACACTTAGAAAAATTTTCGGAATTTCTTGGCCCGCCAGGAGGGTGGTTTTCGGGGGCTTTAGGAGACCTTCCCGAACTCCATTTGGGACGTGCAACCTATGGATGGAAAGCCCTTTGAGTGAAGTTTCACTCTCTAGTTGAAGGTTTTGGCTAATTTTGGCCGCAGGTGGGTGAAAATTTCATTTTTTTCTCTCTCAAGGTCGGTCTGGAATTTCTGGGTTTGGCCTTCTGGAGTTGCTTCTGAAGGTGTCTTTGGGGAACGATCCCGAGCTCTCTCTCTCTCTCTCGTCTCCTCTCTCTCTTCCCTCAAAAGAGCATGCTTCGTAGATGTTATCCACTGAAATCATCAATCCCTTGGTCAGCTTTTTGTCCACCTGCCAAGCCCACCAACTGAGCAGTCTACCCACTTTCTGACTTAGCCAAAATTTTGAAGTTTTGCAGCTGTTGAGTGTGCGGGTTTTGCTGCGACTTTCCCGTGCATTCAGCAGCTTATCCCTGGCCAATTTCCGTCCACTGGCACTACTCATTATGGTCTTCAATCACGTGCAAAGATCAGGCTGGATGGGCGGCTGAGTGGGATATGGTGGGGCCACCAAGTTGCTTACTCAGCAACTCCGAAATGAGACCAATTCGTGGACTAGGTTTTGGTAGCTCGTTTGAGTGCTTTAATCCATCAATTTGGCTGCGATTTTTGATCAATTAGCAAGCTCATGTATAGTAGTTTAAGATCTTGGCTAGATTTCATAATTTTACTCACTCAATATTGCAAGAAAATCCCTCAAAGTTGGCCATTTTCTTAGCCGAAAATACCCATTCCAATGCAAATTTGGTCCTTTTCGCCCGATTTGATTGATTCGAGTTGGCCCAAGTTCAATTTCAACTTAATTGGTGACCAAGATGATGATTTAAGGGTTCGGGCAAAATTTTGCAAAATTTGCGAATTGGTCCCTCAACTTTTGGAAATTGCAATTTGGCCCCCAATTTGCCATTTTAATTCCAATCTGACATCCTGGGCTTGGCTAGTCACATTTAGATCATTGGCCCCAACTTTTTTTTTTTTTTTTTGGTTTTTTTTTTTTTTTATTTTTTTATATTTTTTATTTTTTATATATTTTCAATTTTTTTTTTTTTTTAGTAAAAATATCTTCCATTTAAAACACCATATTAAATGCCTAGATAACCTATATGCAAGAATTTAACTTGAAATATTTTTGTGGAAAAACAAGTTCCCATTTTTTTTATTATTATTATTTTTTTTTTGGAAATGATTTTTTGGGCAAAAATTTAGGTGTCGGCATTTGCCCCTCTTTGGAAGGAAGCTCAAAAAGATTTCTTTCAAAGATAATGTGACATCTAATTTTTGTTTTTTTTTTTGTTTTTGTTTTTGTTTTGTTTTTTTTTTTTTTTTTTTTTTTTTTTTTAAATAGTAAAATGAAAATGCAAGTGAGCTTAATGTAAATAGCGTGGTTTAGGAATGTACCTATGAATACTTTGAAAAGTGTGGTTTAAGGATATACCCACAAACCTTGTGGTTTAAGGCAGTCCCACGAACGCATGTGGTTTAAGGCAAACCCACTAACCGTGTGGTTTAAGGCGGTCCCACTAACCTTGTGGTTTAAGGCGATCCCACGAACCTTGTGGTTTAAGGCGGTCCCACTAACCGTGTGGTTTAAGGCATGCCCACTAACCTTGTGGTTTAAGGCGGTCCCACTAACCGTGTGGTTTAAGGCAGGCCCACTAACCGTGTAGTTTAAGGCGGTCCCACTAACCTTGTGGTTTAAGGCGATCCCACGAACCTTGTGGTTTAAGGCAGTCCCACAAACCGTGTGGTTTAAGGCAGTCCCACAAACCTTTTGAAATTGCAAGATTTAAAGAGGAACCTGTCATTCGAGAATATTCTGAAATAGGTACTGCACGTCAAATAAAATTCATTATGACAAGTATTCTAGTAGCGAAAGCATACTAGAGGAGATCAATTTCAGCATGTGTCATCAGCAACAATATCAAAAGTGTATCAGTGATGAGAAGGCAATGATTGCATAAACAAATCAAATTAATTCCGACCACTTGACAAACTCACAAAACTGTCATTATGCTCGGGTGATATCATTAATCGTCAAATTCTCTTGGGAGAAAAATCCTTGTTGAAATGACCTTGACTTATGAGAAATGTCTGTTAAGTATGCCAAGCAAGGACCCCTAGTCAGAAAGGGCTTCTCGCATATTCTCAAGAAAATGGCTATTTGATCCCATCTATTCATGTGGGAAATAAACCGATCACTCAATCTCACTCTTCCAGTGTGCAAGGCTTTGAATCATTCGCAATAAGTACACATTGACCAATCTAAGAGGTCTTTTAGAAGGACCGTAGTGCGGGTTTGGTCATGGTTTTAGCAATGGATAAGCATCATTGGCTATGAAATGAATTAATCACCGATCAACATCTTCGCCGGGTTTACAAGTCAAGAAACCTTAAGATGAGATAAGACAACCTTGCCCTCACTTCTTCAAGCGGCATCTTCTTTAGAAATCCTAATTTCCACTCGAATTATCCCAATCGAAGAGACTTTGGGAATAGGTTGTAATGTTGGTTCGGTGAAAGGCTCAAAAGGCTTAGCTCAAAAGGCTTAGATCTTTTTGTTGATGGAGGATTTGAGAGTTGGTGATTATCATGGCATCATTACCATATCATCCATTTTTTTTTTTTTTTAAAAGCACTCGACTTTTAAAATTCAAATTGTTTCGATAGTCCTTTGACTAATCATCTTAACATAATGGCTTTTGCATTTGCAATGATTATCTTTTCAATGCAAGCATTTTTTTTTTTTGCCATTTTTGCTTTCATAGAGATATTTCTCTTGATGCAATTGTTTTTCTTCCACACTCTCTCCCTTTATTTTATTTTATTTTTTTTTTTTGGGCATTGGCCTTGCTTTTACGGGCACCTTTGCTTTTTTCATGCCCCTTAATTTTCACTTGACTTTTGTTCTTTTGAACTTTTTGAGCTCTTGGGACTTTCAAGATGCTTTCCATATTCTCATGTAAACACCAATTGCATTGGTAAATCATGTGCCTTGCCCCCAATGTGGGGAGATAATCACCACTCGGGTTTTAGAAATGAATAGTTAGGCTCAATATGGTTTAAGCAAAGGGTATCGGTGTTTGGGTAGAGAAAAGAATGCTCTTCTTCACTTTGGGATGTTTCGAGCTTCCATAAGAACTCACCTGAAGTTACCACAAAAAGATTTATGCAAGTGAGAGCAAAGAAACCTTTCTCATCTTTCCTCTCCAACTAATATCAACCCAAACCTCCATAATTGCCCCATCGTGGGGTGGTTCTTGACAGGGGTATTTTGTAGAAAATTCTTCACATTAAAAGGCTCAAATGGGCTAACTATTGTCACATGTAGTGTGTATGATAAAGGAAAGAAATGCCTCTTATCATCTTGATCTATGTACCACTTGCGAATGAATTCATTGACCTCAAACGACATGGGTTTTCTTTTTCACTCGAATCTCAGAGTGCTTAAAGGACATGTTTGGAAATGGGTTGCCTTTCCTCATCCTAAGTGTTTCTCGCTTGGCATAAGTAACATCACCTTTTCATTTTTGTTGAGATCATCTGAGTGGATTAATCTCCACAGAGAACTTTGATTCGAAATGAGTGATCCGTCAAGTGGATGGACAATTTAAAGGTAAAGAAGATTTTTGCAAACTTTGTGGAAAACTTGTTTCTTCATTTTCCATTTTTTGTGCTTGTTTCTAGAAAAACACTAAATGTTCTTTCTTGCAATGAAAATTCTCCATTTGTTTTGCATTTGATTTTGAGAAGAAGGGTATTTACCTGTGCCTTAGTAGTCATGCGACCCTACGAAGAACAAAAGGGAATGTGTTAGTACATGAATCCTCGGGGATCATAAAACGGAGACGATACAACATTACCCTTGGTCGGTTTCACCATTTGGCGGCAAAAAAGCAGCATGAACCTATTGTTTTAAGACTTGAAGAGATTCTCGGGTCTTTGGTCTCATTAGTTCAAGCATTTTCCTCATTTTGCAAAAGTAAGAGATGCAAAAAGTTTTTATTTTTTTTTTTTATTTTATTTTTTTACATGGCAACCTTGTTGCCGTTTCCGAGATCGAACCCCGGACCTCTCGGACCCGTTCATTCATTCCCCATACCACCAGGCCGAAGCGCCGGTAGTGTCCATGGGGCGCTTTTTTTATTTAATTGAACGGGCTCTAGAACTCCACATCTTTTAAACCAAGTTAGGTGAATTTGACATGTGTTACCTCCGTATGCTTGCTTGGTTGATATAGATTATGCTTAAACAATTTCTCGAGTTTGCTCCTCGAATACTAATGTTCCTGCCAAATAGGGGAACTACGTCAAAAAAGAGTTTAGGGAGGTATGTTGGAAACGATACCAAATTACCCTTCTTCGAGTTTGCGTTTGACAATTCTGGGAATATCTCGAACGTGGACCATCGTCATTTCGTTTTGTCCTTTTTAATTTTCTTCGTTTTACAATCTTTCCACCAAAGCAACTAGATGCACATAACACAAATACATATGCATGTATAGAATGTATGCATGAAATGCATGAAATGCATGATGCAAGTGCTAAGTGACTCGGGAAATGGCTCTACGGCCTTGATTTCATTCATGGAAAGTATTTCTTGACTGCATCAGCGTTTACAGGCTTTGGTAACTCACGGCCGTCCATTTCTACCAGAATTAAAGCCCCACCGGGTAATATCTTCTTAATGACGTAAGGGCCTTCATAATTTGGAGTGAATTTTCCGCGTGGGTCCGGTATGATAGGCAATACCTTCCTCAACACAAGTTCATCCACTTGGAAATGTCTCGGTCGAACTTTGCGATTAAAGGACTTCGCAACTCGCTTCGGTAGCATTGACCATGGCATAGTGCACTAAGTCTCTTCTCATCAATCATATTTAGCTGTTCATATCTCTGTTGCACCCACTCAGCTTCTGAGAGTTTAATCTGCGAGAGAATTCTTAACGAGGGAATTTCCACCTCCACGGGTAAGACCGCCTCCACACCATATACAAGTGAGTAAGGCGTTGCCCCGTCGAAGTGCGTATCGAGGTTCGATATGCCAACAACGCATATGGCAATCGTTCGTGCCAATCACGATAATTGTCCGCTGTCTTAGACAAGATCTTCTTTATGTTTTTGTTAGCTGCCTCCATTGCTCCATTCATTTGCGGGCGATAAGGTGACGAGTTCAAATGGCGAATTTGGAATTCATGAAGCAACTCGTCCACAATCTTGTTATTCAGATTCAAGCCGTTATTAGTAACAATGGCTTCTGGTACACCATAACGGGCAATGATGTCACGACGAATGAATTTGGCTACGTTTTTTGCGGTGACGTTGACATATGAACTCGCTTCGATCCATTTTGTGAAATAATCAATAGCTACCAAAATGAAGCGATGCCCATTAGAAGCTTTGGGGTTAATTGGCCCGATTATATCGATTCCCCACATGGAAAATGGCCACGGCTGAGACATCAAGTGCAGTTCGTTAGGTGGGGCATTGATGTTGTCTCCATAAACCTGACACCGATGACAAGTAGCGAACATGCTTGATACTGGTCAGTTTCCATGCTTAACCAAAAATATCCGAGCCTCATGATCTTTTTTGCTAAAAGGTGGCCATTCATGTGTGGTCCACATTCTCCTTCGTGTATTTCTTTCATCAGCTGGTTGGCTTCTCTAGCATCGACACATTTCAACAAGACTGAATCAAATGATCTTTTGTAGAGCACACCGCCAGAAACAAAGAATTTCAGCGCTAACTTCTTGAGATATTTCTTGTCAGCTACCTCATATCCTTGAGGAAATTCTCCCAGTTGGAGGTAATTCAAGATGTCATGGTACCATGGCCTTCCGTCTAGCTCGCCTTCAACCGACATACGATAAGCCGGGTGTTTGAGAATCTCGATCTTTAATGGCTCAATATCCAATCCCTCCATCACATGCAACATTGATGACAATGTGGCCAATGCGTCAAAGACAAATTGATTTTGGGACCTTGGCAAATATTCAAAGGATATTTCCTCGAATTCCTTCGTTAATTTTTCAAGGAATTCATGATACGGGATCAACTTAAGATCGCGTGTTCGCTGTGAGACCCTCTGTTTGCCGAATAATAAGTATAGAATCGCCATATACCTGTAAATTCTTAACATTCATGTCAATGGCTAATTGCAAGCCGATGATGCACGCTTCGTATTCTGAGATATTATTAGTGCAAGGGAACATCAATTTTGCAGCTACGGGATAATGTTGGCCAGCTGGAGAGATCAAAACTGCCCCAGTCCCAGAGCCAGATAAATTTACAGCCCCGTCGAAGTACATGGTCCATTTATCATTTGATACTGCCAAAATACGTTCATCCAAGAAGTCCATTTGTGTCGAAAAATTCTGCTTCTCTAGGATTTTCAGCCAACATATCGGCTATGGCTCTCCCTTTGACTGATTTCTGTGCTATGCTTTGTATATCAAATTCGGAAATGAGGACTTGCCATTTGGCCATCTTTCCAACTAAAGCTGGCTTCTCTAGCAGATACTTGATTGGGTCATTCTGTCACAAGCAAAATCTGATGGTGGAGAGTGTATTGGCGCAGTCGATGCAATACCCAAATCAATGCTACACATGTTTTTCCACTTCCAAGTAATTCATCTCGAGACGGTGAATTTCTTGCTGAGATAATATATCGCGCATTCTTTTTTATCGCTTGGCCTCTTCTGGGCAAGCATGGCCCCTAGTGACTCTTTATGGATGGTTAAGTAAAGGACCAGTGGTATTCTTGGGACTGGTGGTACCAACACTGGTGGTTGAAGAAGGTATTGCTTTATCTCTTCAAAGGCTTTTTGGCATTCGGTGTCCCACTCAATCTTAGTATTCTTCCTCGGGAGTTTGAAGAATGGTTTTGCTGTCTCCGACAATTGAGAAATGAATCTTGCGATATAGTTCAATCTACCCCGGAGACTCGAACTTCCTTGACGGTAGAGGGAGCTTTGAGGTCACAAATGGCTTTAACTTTCGACGGATCAATTTCAATGCCTCGGCTACTAACCATAAAACCTAATAGCTTCCCAGACTTTGCCCCAAATATGCATTTGGTGGGATTAAGTCTCAGCTTAAATTTCCGAGCCGGTCAAATAACTTCTTTAGGACCCTAATATGATCTTCTCCATGCTTTGATTTGGCAATCATATCATCGACATATACCTCTATTTCCTCATGCATCATGTCATGGAATAAGGTGACCATTGCTCTTTGATATGTGGCTCCCGCATTCTTTAGGCCAAACGGCATCACCCCGTAACAAAAGGTCCCCCATGGTGTAATAAAGGATGTTTTACTCTTATCCTCCTCTTTCATCCTAATCTGGTTGTATCCAGAGAACCCATCCATGAAGGAGAATAGTTCAAATCCTGCGGTGCTATCAACCAAAACATCAATATGCGGTAGCGGGAAATCATCCTTTGGGCTTGCCGGTTTAAATCCCGATAGTCTATGCAAACTCTGACCCGTCCATCCTTCTTCATGACCGGAACGATATTAGCAATCCAATCAGTATAATGGGATACTTCGATGAATTCCACTTTTAATAGCTTCATAACTTCTTCCTCAATCTTCTTAGAAAGTTCTGGTTTCGTTCTTGAAGTTTTTGCTTTTTGGTGGCATATTTGGGTCAGTTGGCAGAGTGTGCTCCACGATTTCTGGGTCTAGTCCCGGCATATCTGCGTAGGACCATGCGAATATATCTTGATATTCCTTTAAGAAGTCAACCATTCTTTTTGCCTCGATCTCCGAAAGGCCCGCCCCAATCTTGGTTTCCTTAACATTTTCTGTGTCGCCAAGATTTACAGTAACCGTTTGCTCGGCTGTCAAGGGTTTAGATTCTTCATGACGAATCCAATCTCTTTCGACGTCTTTCTGGATATCATTATCCTCATCAGATTCGAAGAGATTTTCATCAGGCAACTCCGAGTCACATACACATGTATCATGATTATGCCGAATGACATGCCTGAGATGCAAATGAGGGGGTCAGTAAAATCACTTAACGAATGCCATGCATGATGCACATTCAAAAACTCTTTTTGAATAACTATTTGAAAAGAATACGAGTTAGGAGATTGCCCTCATATCCTCAGACATCTTTTCCAAAAACTTTGAAAACCAGGAGTCATGAGGAAGTCCAAGCCTCAAAGCATCATCATAGGATTGGTGGAATACTTCCTTACGCCCTTAATAAAACATGGATGCATTGGTATTAACATGATAAGGCCGTTTTACAAGGTTCATGATCTTGGACCACGGCTCACAGTCCAATACCTTGATTACATACGAAAATAACAAAAGTAGCTAAACAACACTTCCCATGTAAGGGAATACATAAAGGAAATGACATAAAACTAAACAGGATAGGTAAGTAGCATCCCTACTCCGAAAGCTGGAAGAAGCTCGCAGAAGGCTCTGCGTTGTCATCATCAAAGGTGGCACACATATAGTTGGCACCAAATAGGTCTGCTATGTCCAAGATTGCTCCCTCCTCTTCTTGTAGCAGCTCGGATGACTTGATAAAGGTCTTCTCCAGTGGTGGATAAAGATCCTTTAGTGATGGGAGGAGCAAGCCTTGCTGATTCTGTATTGCATTAGTGCAACTTCCATATTCATTTCGTCCCCAACGGCTAGTTTGGCCCATGTGTCCGCCACGCATACTTCGGCCTCCACGATCGCCTCGGCCCATACAGCCTCCATGGTAACCTCGGCCTCTACCTTTCGCCATGTACGCCCTGACTAGCAAGTTCTTCACATTTCACATGACTTTCCAGATCTTTTTGGTAGCCTAAACCTACTCTTTTATGATTCCTAGGGGCTTTAATGGGCTTGACAATACCTTGTGCATACGCTCCCAATCCTAGTCCGGGAATATGACCGTACTCCGGTAGCACTCTACTTGACATGATAGACGGGCCAGACATTTCCGGACTCTTAACGGATGGTCCCAATGGGAACATGGACCATTAAGACTAGCTCGAAAGTATGGTAGCTAGATTCCTCCTTCTCCTCGGGCTCCACGTACGGGATGGCTGTGTCTTGAAAGATCTTAAAATCGGTTTCCGCACGAACGGTTATGATTTTCCCCTACGAAATGAACTTAACCATCGATGTAGAGAGGAAGGTATAGCTTCGGCGGCATGGATCCAGGGTCGACCCAACAGGAAATTAAAAGCGCTAGGGATATCCAACACTTGAAATTTTGTCAGGAATGAGGTAGGGCCGATCAAAAGGTTGAGCTCAACTTCCCCTATTGTCTCCTTCTTTATACCGTCAAAAGCTCGAACGGTATAGTTGGATGGTTTAATTTGCTCTTTACCAACCCCGAGATGACGAAGGGTGGCTAATGGACAAATATTCAGAGCGGACCCATTATCAATTAAGACCCGAGCTACCATCATATCACAACACTTGACCGATATGAGTAAGGCCTTGTTATGATCGTGTCCCTCCTCCGGAAGATCCTCGTCGAAAACGAGATTTGGTCCTTCAAGAGAATGGACCCAATGAACTCCTCCAATTGCCTGTCCCCAATGGTCTCGGTACATGTATCTCATTTAAAACCTTCAATAGTGCATTTTTGTGTTTCTCGGAGGTCTTGAACAACTCCAAGAGCGAAATCTGGGCGGGCATCTTCCTTAGCTGCTCTACTACATCAAACTCACTAGATTTGATCATTGCCAAAAATTGCTTCGCTTCCTCATCGGTGATGCTTTCTTTTCTATAGCTTCTGCGGGTGCATAAATGCGACGATCGGGTAACAGCATCGACATCATTTGTCCCATAATCCCATGGGACTGCCTTAGGATCAAAACTAGCGACAGGGCTTTTTGAGATCTCATCCTGATCGTATGGCGGCAACTCAATTACCATCCGTTTAGGCTCATCCTCTCCTAGCTCTATGTTCGCGAACTCCTCGACTGCCAAATCAATAACCACATGTTTAAGCTCGTATTCATTAGAGTCCCATTGCTCTTCATCAACGAGATAAATCGATGATTACTTGGTGTCATCATGGCGACGGTTTCTTCCTTGAGCTCGGCTAAGTCGTCCATGCCTCCCCACCCATCAGGGACGGTTTCTTTAGGATCCATGAAAAAACTTGGAGGAGGTGAGTATTTGACGAGATAGTCATACTTCCCACTTGGTTGGCCTAGTGTATCTACCACCTCGCCCTTTTCTAGTGCCATCTTCAAAAATTCACGATCTCTGCAAACTCTTTTAGCTTTTAGCTTGGATTCGACATCTAAGGCTTCTTCTTCATTTATGATTAACGGTTCGGTTTCCTTGGCCATGTTGACATCATTCAGTATTTCGACAGTGCCTACCTCCTCGACCGGCATATCCACGACCGTCCCAAATTCACAACAAGAATTCTTGGGAGAGAAATCAACTACGGCTGTCATCGTCTCATTTGCTTGGCCTCCTCCTCGATTTTGGATTATGCCCATGTTGATCATCTTGGTGACACGCTCTAATTTCTTCTTAGTGGGACACCTTCATCACTCCTTTTGTAATAGCCACTTAAAATCAAATCTTCATACGGTTTGTGGACATCACCCACGACCATTTGCACGTTCCTATCCTCTCCTTCAGCAATCATATTAACATCCCCGACATGAACGGGTAAAGGGTTTTGCTTGACATTAGGCTGTGTCTCCTTAAATGACAAGATATCTTTGTCCAATAGGCTCTGGACCTTGTTGGAGTGTTCGGCAATTATCCACATCATGGCCTTTCTCACCCATATGGTACTCACAAGACTTTGTTAGGTCGAACCACGGGAATTTAGGAGGGTTGTCACGAGGAATCTCCTTAGCTACCAACCCTTTCTGCAGCAACATGGGTAATAATTTGGACAATGGCCTAGGCAAAGGTGTGAATTGCCTTGGCGTCCACCTTCTGGGCTCGTAATTCTGGTATCTCCCTCGTGATGCAGAAGGATTTTGAGGATTCGAAAATTGTTTTGATTCATTTGGGGCTTGCACGTAAGCTACTTCCACTTCTTTCTCCTTCTTACTAGTAAATTTCTTGTTTGTGCCTTCAGTTATCCGACCTTCATGCATGGCTTCTTCAATTCTCTCTCCAATGGCAACCAAACGGGTAAAGTTCCCACGGTCGAGCTAATCATTTTGTTGTAAAAGTCGGAGGAAGGGTATTAAGGAACAACTCCACCATTTCGGCGTCGTCTAGTGGTGGTCGAACTTGAGCAGCCAAGGCGCGCCACCTTTGCGCGAACGACCTGAAGGACTCATTTCTCCTTTTCTCCGTGCGCGTTAACACTTTGCGCGTCGGGGCAATCTCGGTATTATATTTATATTGTAGCACAAATGCCTCCGCCAATTCCTCCCATTTTTCCATCTTTTAAGGTTCCAACAGGATGTACCATTGCAAGGCCGGGCCGGATAGACTCTCTGAAAAGTTTGAATCAATAATGGGGTGTTGTGTACATAGCGCCCCATCCTGTTCAAATAGTACTTCAAATGGACTTTTGGATCGCCGGTACCATCATACTTAGCGAAATCGGGGACTTTAAACTTCTCAGGAAAGTCCATTTTGGCATATCGAGACAGATCCTCGATCATGTTAGTTTCATATCCCTGTATGGCTTTAAGCTTCTCCTCAAGCTTAGCAAATCTTTTGTTGTTCTCCTCCTCCATTCGAGCTGAGATGGCTTCTGAGATGGGGTCCAGTTCTGCCACTATAGGTGCTTGACGGGGAATCTCTTCAGCAACGTTCTCCCTAACGTTGGCATTGCTAGCCTCAGGAGTAGGCCCGAGCGTGTCTCTATTGGGGGCTGCAGCCACTAGACTAGCTCGAATCTCATTCGCGAATTGGGCAAATTGGGTTGCCAAGTCGGTGATTCTATTATCTAAGGCGTTAAAACGGGCGTTTTGTTCTCGTATTCATCCTTGCGGCTACGAACGGGTCCCGATGGGCGATCGTCTTAAAGCCGTGTTGTCAGTACCTATGTTTAGTACAAAAGAACAAACAAATCAGCATACAAAAGATGAGAAAGAAAATGAAATACAATAAAATAAAAAACTTAAAACCCTTCAATTTTATATTTTCTTATAACAAAATAGAAATAAGAAACCCCTTGCATAAGCCGAATCTCACATAAGTGGCTTCTTATCAATATTTTGTCATAGGAAGTTATACAATTAAAGGGGTAACACGTGATGATTGATCAAAATGCCCATCTCATATTCCATTAGAATCAAAGTAATTATAAGAGAGGGAAAAACATCACTAATTACATCAAAAATTGTGAAGGAAAATCCCTATACATCCGCTAAAGTAAAGGAACTCCTAAACATTGCTACTAATATTTCAAATAAGGAAAATCTTATACAACTTTTCTAAGAACACAACTCTAATGGAATATGACTAATCCTTTAATTTTCCCCTCAAAGCAACTTGCGGATGCGTTTGTTTGTTTCGGTCAAACGCTCCACCTTAGCTAAGGCTTCATCCCTTTCCCTTATAATTCGCCCCATTTGGATTTCCTTCGGAGTTGGTTTCGTAGGAAACTTTGGAATGACGACGGCAACATCAGGTTCAATACGGCGATCAATATATCCTCTTGATGCGTGGTGCTCCCTCATTTCTCCTTTCAACTCAGTAACCCACTCAATATCCCTTGGTGGGCAATGATGTAGGATGTTGACGATGTTTTCCACTTCTTTTTCATGTCTTCGATTTGGTTCCCCTTGACAACCTTATCGCGAAAGTCAAAATGAAACAACTCTAACTTTAGAGGAGGAGGGATTTCTTGAAGTACTCGATATTGACGAACTACTCTTAAAGGGTAATAAGACGTAGATCCTGTCAAACCTAAGAGTGGAATCGGGTCATTGTGACCGCTCATAAGTCGTGCTTTAGGGAAACGAATCCAAGGGGCTTGCCATAAAATTTGGTTTGGGGTGATATTTTCAAAAGTTCTACCCAACCACGGAATGTCCAAGCATGGAGGAATTTTTCTATATCCTTAAGTTTGGTGAGAGGGTTTTTATCTTTATCAATGTTGGTAATAGCCAAATTCCCTCCAAATACTTTTAAGTGAGAGAGAATCCAAACTTGAAGGATGCCTATAGGTGCTCTAAGGATCGAACCTTTGGCCTTTTTGAAACGGTTGAGAGAGGAACATTTCGGCAAGAAGCATATGTGTAAATCCCCTAAGGTGAAGGACTCTATAGACAACATGAGCAAGGCTAGGATCCATTGTCTTTTGGGTGAACGGGAAAAGAACGAATCCGAAGAATGCTAGAAGGAAAATTTTAGCATTTTGAGGATTGGGGCTTGGGAGAAGACTATGGAATCTTTGTTTGATGAAAGACAAAGGGAGGCCTTTTGAATTCCTATTAAGAAGTTCTTTAATTTCAAGAGGAGGAACTCCTAGGAGTTGACTCAATAGCGGGATAGGATCTATTCCTAAAGGAGGGTCGACAAGACCGAATGCGGGGACATTGCCAACAATGATTTCTAACTCCTCTAAAGTTGGGGTCAATTCATGATGACCAAACACGAACGTTGAAGTCTTGGGGTTCCAAAAATGAGCCATGGCCTTCACCAATGGCACGTGGGACTCTCGGTATAAGAGAAAAATAAGATAGCCAAGTTTCTTCTCTACAAAAGTCTTCTTGCTCGCATCAAGTGCATCCCACATGTCTAACAACGCCTTCTTTGGGATTGGGATGATACGAAGCTCAGGGAAACCCATAGTATCTAAACCTAAATAGGCATTTTGATCAATCACCATATGTCACAAAACAAGCTAAACTTAATGATAAAACATTATATGCACAAAAAGCATTATTTACATCGGGGAATAAAATACCAGTACCTTCGGTAGAAAAAAAAGAAAATGCGGCAACCACAAAGACACATCGCATGTCGACTCGCGAGGCTCACTAAGAGGTATGATTCTAAAGGCTAAAGGCTCCCATTTCAATTAGATCAAAAGAGTTTTCCCCACTCCGCACTTACGTCGGACAGTTCTCTTTATCATTAATCAAAATGAGCGGGACCAAAAGTGGATAACCATGGGTCATTCCCGCACGGGTTCCATCTTTTGCTACCTCCTATAGGCTTCCTAGTGCGATCGGGGTTTTAGATCGCGGGTTGTGTATGTAAATGTGTAGTGCTAAGGTAAGCATAAAGGCACACACAACAATTGATATCCAAACAACACTTCAATTTCATCTATATTGACATACATTCCTACACCTTCCTACAAAAGAAATGGGTTAACATACACTCCACCCCTTATTACTCCAAACCTACAAAAACAATTAGCACGTTGTTAGTGGACTAACCTTGTCTTCCACGTGGCTTTGACACGCGCTATTAAATGAAGACCATGTTAGTGAAC
This sequence comes from Eucalyptus sp. ANBG9806169, assembly GCA_014182395.1. Classification (NCBI taxonomy): domain Eukaryota; kingdom Viridiplantae; phylum Streptophyta; class Magnoliopsida; order Myrtales; family Myrtaceae; genus Eucalyptus; species Eucalyptus sp. ANBG9806169. The sequence continues at coordinate 6,622,765 of CM024580.1, forward strand.
AACCAACCAAATTATTACGGCCTAAGTCCTCTAGGGTTTGTAACCAAGTCCCCAGTGGAGTCGCCAAGCTGTCACGACCTCTCTTTTTCCGTCCCGGGGGAAAAGAAAGAATGGTTTAGGGGTATTTGCCTAAAGAGGCGGACCAATGGCCCTAAATTAGGCGCGGGCTCTCCCAAGCCCATACCTCGCGCGACGTTGGATTTTGTTTTTTCTGTTCTTAACAACCTAAATATTTCTAGGAGTCGCCACTAGCCTATTGGGGTCGGCTAGAAACCAATCGAGGCACGGGAGTGTTGTCTCGATTCCTACACAACCAGAGATTTCTATGAACGGGGACTTGTTTACGCCAATGTTTCTATTAGCGCCCTTGCGGTACCACTAACTTGGAAGGTTTTAATCTAAATGGCCACACAATCTTGATTACCAATTATAATCTTTAAGAAACCGCTAAGTGTCCATGCAAATGTTTTTGTAGTTTTTTTTTTTTTTTTAATGTCTAGACTAATCCTAACATAATTTAGGAGAGAAATTTACACTCAAATTAATGAAAAGCGGTGCGTAAGTAAACATCCAAGAAATTGAAATAACTTGAGAATAAATGCGAAAAATGAAAACCCGATACAAGTCGGGCAAATAATATTACATGGCCTTGTTATCACGCCCGGGACAGGACCCCGTGAGCAAAATGGGAATTTAAATATGCATGAAATTATTCTAAATGCATGAAGTTACTCTAATTGATTTTAATCTACGCAAAATAGATTATTTACAAAAATGGTTCTAAAATAACAAAATATCATTAAATTAAGAAAATGACCTTTTAAAAATGGGAAAATTTCCTAGATGTCATTTCTATCATAACTTGATAACATCCATCATTTTTACAATTTTTTTGAAATTTTCATTTTTTTTTTTTTTTTTTTTTTTTATTAAAAAAAAATCCCTAAACCGATATATGCCAATTTACACTAATATGGGACTGCCTAGTACATGAATATAACAAGAACCAAGCTCAAATTGACCGTTTCAAAACCGAAACTCGATTTGAACATTTCATCGAACACTTAGCTTGCATCAAACACCTCAAAACGGCTTCTTCGGGCTATGTTCGTGGTCTTCAATCTCGGCTCATAAGCAATCTCATGTGAAAGAAAAGTATCAAGGATATACTATTACATGTAAAGAACCGGTTTAGCTAGAAATCACAGCCTAGAACTTGTAAGAACCAAACTGAAAACGGCCTCCAATATGCGGGTTGGAGCCGTTTTGCAAATCTGGTATGGAACCAAGTCAAACAGCCATGTCAAATGCCCGGATTGAAGCCCCGACAACCATCACATGCAACATCCATATGAAATATTATTCCACTCAGATGAAAATAGGTAACATGTAATCTCACATGCAACAAACATCACCGAAAACGATCAACCGGACGCATCAAAACGGACTCTCCAAGAAGCCCACATGCAAAACTCTACACTGACCAGCCAAGAACTAATGTGAATAGGCTTGGTTTTTGACGATCTCATAGTTCACACGAGGATTTAAAGACCAAACCAAGCTGACCTATGTATCATTTGTACTCCCATATAACATTAATCAAGCTCGTGAAGATAGAAAACACATGTAAAGGGGAGTAGCAAGTCAAACATGTATGGCTCTTGAAGAGGTTTCAAACACTTAGAAAAATTTCAGCCTCAGAAATCAGTTTTCCGGGCTGGATTTCCTCTTGATTTTCGTTATCAAAACGTGTTCAAAATTAAACAAAAATACATCTAGGATGCTTACCTTGCTTCCTAGTTTCCCTTTCAAGTGACTCTTGGCCAAGAAAACCAAGAAATTGTCCTCTGGGAGCACGTAGAAGTTGGTTCCTTCAAACTGAAAGTGAGATCTGCAGAAGAAAAAGTGACAACGAAGGTTTTCGTTGGCTTCCAAAATTAGACTTCCAAACCTCCTTTGTTGGCCAAGTTAAAATCAACCCAAGCTATATGTATACTAGTTTGGGCTGCAATTCATGGCTTTCCTCATTCGTCTCTCACGTTTCTCAAAAACACTCGCTTTTCCTCACTCGTGACCAACCGGGCTCAACACTTAGAAAAATTTTCGGAATTTCTTGGCCCGCCAGGAGGGTGGTTTTCGGGGGCTTTAGGAGACCTTCCCGAACTCCATTTGGGACGTGCAACCTATGGATGGAAAGCCCTTTGAGTGAAGTTTCACTCTCTAGTTGAAGGTTTTGGCTAATTTTGGCCGCAGGTGGGTGAAAATTTCATTTTTCTCTCTCAAGGTCGGTCTGGAATTTCTGGGTTTGGCCTTCTGGAGTTGCTTCTGAAGGTGTCTTTGGGGAACGATCCCGAGCTCTCTCCTCTCTCTCTCGTCTCCTCTCTCTCTTCCCTCAAAAGAGCATGCTTCGTAGATGTTATCCACTGAAATCATCAATCCCTTGGTCAGCTTTTTGTCCACCTGCCAAGCCCACCAACTGAGCAGTCTACCCACTTTCTGACTTAGCCAAAATTTTGAAGTTTTGCAGCTGTTGAGTGTGCGGGTTTTGCTGCGACTTTCCCGTGCATTCAGCAGCTTATCCCTGGCCAATTTCCGTCCACTGGCACTACTCATTATGGTCTTCAATCACGTGCAAAGATCAGGCTGGATGGGCGGCTGAGTGGGATATGGTGGGGCCACCAAGTTGCTTACTCAGCAACTCCGAAATGAGACCAATTCGTGGACTAGGTTTTGGTAGCTCGTTTGAGTGCTTTAATCCATCAATTTGGCTGCGATTTTTGATCAATTAGCAAGCTCATGTATAGTAGTTTAAGATCTTGGCTAGATTTCATAATTTTACTCACTCAATATTGCAAGAAAATCCCTCAAAGTTGGCCATTTTCTTAGCCGAAAATACCCATTCAATGCAAATTTGGTCCTTTTCGCCCGATTTGATTGATTCGAGTTGGCCCAAGTTCAATTTCAACTTAATTGGTGACCAAGATGATGATTTAAGGGTTCGGGCAAAATTTTGCAAAATTTGCGAATTGGTCCCTCAACTTTTGGAAATTGCAATTTGGCCCCCAATTTGCCATTTTAATTCCAATCTGACATCCTGGGCTTGGCTAGTCACATTTAGATCATTGGCCCCAACTTTTTTCTTTTTTTTTGGTTTTTTTTATTTTTTTATTTTTTTTATTTTTTATTTTTTATATATTTTCAATTTTTTTTTTTTTTTTTAGTAAAAATATCTTCCATTTAAAACACCATATTAAATGCCTAGATAACCTATATGCAAGAATTTAACTTGAAATATTTTTGTGGAAAAACAAGTTCCCATTTTTTTTTATTATTATTATTTTTTTTTTGGAAATGATTTTTGGGCAAAAATTTAGGTGTCGACATACAATTCTTAATAAGTTATCCTAAACTGATGCATTCCTAAGATTCTCTCTCTCTCTCTCTCTCTCTCTCTCTCTCTCTCTCTGTTTTTAGTGATTCTCTCGCATGACCTAATCTCTCCCTAATAATAAATGAAGTATCAAATCTAAAATAATTTCCTTAATTAGGAAAATAAACATAAGTTTGTGTCCCAATTTCCCGGACCGATTATCCCCAGTGGTTGAGAATCATATCAAACTTAAAATAAAAGATAGGAAACGTGCATTTTTCAGATTAATGTGAATTTCACATGATAAGTGTGCTTTGTTTTAATAAAGACATTTGATCAGCCAAATAAAAAATAATTAGAGCGCACCGTGCCACTATAGTCGGCTATTATTACATGCTGTTGTTAAACCTAATTTTACACGATGTTCATGTAAATGTATAGTGCACGTGTCACTGACAAGATCCCACAAAACTTTCAATTTGATTAGTAAAATTTGTTCATTTAATAATTTATTTATTCGATGGCTATAAGGGTAAAAAGGGTACAAAATCAATGGTTGTAGCAGTTTGTCAGCCCATGTGCACTGCCGGAGTTTTGTTGTGTTCTTGCATAACCAAATGTCAATAATAATCACAATGAAGTACATCCGCCATCTTAGCTGTATTTAAGAAAAATATATAATTTTCACCTCTAAAATGACAATTTTTTTTTTTTTGTAGTAATAATAATTTTTTTGTCTTTTCTTTTCTTTTCTTTTTTTTTTTTTTTTTTTTGGGGGAGGGGGGTCCATAATTACCATTGTGTTGATGGATCATGTTGACCAATTGGCAAAGTGGTGGCATTTCGCATCTTCGTCATCGTATTTGTATTTCATTATTGGCAAAGTGTTTATAGGACATGCATAATGCATTTCCGACAAGATATTGAAAGGGCATGCATAATGCATATTAGTTGTAAATAATATTACTAGAAATGTTTCTCAAACTAATGAAATACAAACACAACAGAGAAGATGCGAAATGCAACCCACGTAATTGATGGAACAAATTGCTCAAATAGGCTTTGCAAGCTGCTCAAGTTTTAGATATTTCAAGTCTACTAGAAGTTCAATTCAATTCAATTGCATTGAACTCAATAAAAATCACATGATTTAGACATTTTTTTAGGGTTAATATCACGAAAAACCTTAAACTGATACGTTTGTAATAAATTTACCTTGAAAGAAACATTTAAACTGGTACACACATGACAAATTTACATTCCATTAGTTTCGATTAAATCTTATGTCAAATTACCGAGTTTAATGACACGCGATAGTTTACGAGTGTACTAGTTTAGAGTTTTACCCTCCGTTTTTCATATGTGTAATAGTTTATGGTTTTTTATATTATTAATCAAATTTAATTTTAATACTACTTGAAAGACGTTCGGTGATAAGATATCACCACAGCTACAATAAAATTAGTGAGAAGCGAAATATAAATTCATTTACGTCAATGTCCTAAATGTTGAATCGTTTATACTTAATGGTATACGATATCAAAATCATGTCGTATTGTAAACCACACTTGAATATTTGTCATGGAATCACTAAACAATTCAGTGGGTTAAATTAAAATACATTGACTTAAATTATATATTTTTCTTTAATTGAAAAGTACGGTACATTACATTGATCGATGTGTATCTATGTTAACTACAAAGTACCCTTTTAGTTTTAAATATTGCTAATCGTAAGTTTTTGTGCTTATCACTACAACTTGCCACGTGCCAATTTCACGAAAAAGTAAGCGTTCACTTTGCTTGTGAAAATTTGCCCACAAAGTTTAAGAAAAACATCATTTAATTAAACTAAAAATAATAAATCAAAATGATAATAACTCACTTAACAAATGACAACTGGGCAGTTAATTATTTCTTGAAATTATAAGAAATAAATTTTACTCGACAGATTAGCATTGATTAAAGTTAAAATTAAAGTTAAGTTAAAATTTTACTTGTGCAATTTGTCACCCTCTTTTTCAAAAGAAAATCGACTTTTCCTTTTCGTTGGCATCCCTCGGCTTTATTCATTGCCAACACATTTTAATCTTTGTTGTCAAATTGTATTTAAATTTTTAGAATGTTCTTCATTTTTTTTTCTGCTATAATGTACATATGGCTATAACAACCTGCTATGAAACTTAAATTGTTTAAAAATCAAGGATGCATTGATTTTAAATGCATATATTGGTGACTCTATGTGGAATTGAAAATGTAAATCAATTATATTAAACGCTCATAAATATTAGATTGACTCACAACTTAAATGATGCAGATAAAGGTCGCTCGAGTTCGTCTATGAAAGAAGTTAGATTGATTATTAATTACATATCATTGATTATCAATTACATATGCATTATCTAGAGAATATTTAAAAATCTATGTAATTTTAATGAAAAAAACTTAATACGACATAATCTACCCTTGGCGAGTCCAATATAGACAAATATATCCCCTTTAAGGTAAGGTGCAAATAAGGTAGATCTTTTGAGCTTATCTATATAGTTCATGACCCTCTACTAATTCAGATAAATCACACTAATGTCATTATAGAGAATATATAAACTTATAAACTCACAATGATCCATTTAATCCGTTAAGCTCACACAGAAAGTACTATTTGGAGCCATTATAAAGTTAACTAAACTATACGGACACATAGAACTAGTGAATCTACTCATAAATCTAATAAAATAGATGCAATTTGGGATTATAGTCCATTCGTGGAGTAACCATTTTTAAAGTTCATAATATTAAGATAAGCTCACGTATTGAATAAGGCCGACAAATGTTTGGCATTCTCAATTTATCAATTGAGTAAATGTAATCCACATTATATTTAGATAGATTTTGTTGTAACCATTGTACCCTTAAAATTGATTAGTGAATTAGTAGAGCGCATACACCAGATCTCCCAAGAATCATCATTAAGACACTGTTTGATGTATTAAGCTGTATGAATTGATGAATTAAAACTGCCCAAATTCATTTATTTTCTTGAACTTATTCTTTGTAAGATTTCATTGAGCATATCATAGAATTCAGTAAAGTCAAGAAAATCTAATGCTAACATTGAAAAAGATACCAGGACGTAATATGTGCAACTCCTTCACTGGTCAAATTACATCAATGGGACATGTAGTAGACAATATCTCCACATCCCAAGCACCAAACACTCTCATAAGCAGAGACTAGACAAAAGCTTGCGACACATAAACACCGTTTGTGTCATCCTCACTAAGAACGATAATCAGATGGGAAAACCCAAAGCGGAGGAGAATCGATCCTGTCCGAGCCCAGTTCGCAAATCTCCTTCACCTTCCCGCTCTTCAAGCTGTACACCCCCATGTCGTGCCCAGCGTACGAGTCGCCGTGCTCCTCCAGATCCCAGTTATCATCGGTGAAGTACACCGAGTTTGCCTCGAGCTCTGGGAAGTCCCGGGCCGACACCGATCTCGAGTGGCTCCTGCCCACAAAGATGGCCCGGTCGCCGATCGAGTACAGCCACACCCATTCCTCGCTGTTCATGCCCAGCACGTAAACATGAAAATACAGGGTTCTGGAGGGACAGACCGAAGTGTCCATGTCCTCCTCTGTCAGGCAGTCATCTTCTTCGACCGGGACACCGTGCCTGTTCACGAAATACCCTGTGAACCTCACGAGAAGCAAAAGCTCACTCGCCGCCTCGACTAAGTACGTGTTCGTGAAACAAACATTCCTGAGAGCACGTTCAGCCTCGGCTGATTTCCGGGGGAAGGAGGACTTAATCTCCGTGATTTTCATGGGGTGATCCCTGTTGAAGTCCCACGCTTCGACGAATCCGCTGTCGCGGAGGGCAAAGAGCGTGCCCTGGTAGAATGTGACGTCGCTATAAGGACCACCGTCACCAGCTAGCTCCGTCCACATGCCAACTCCGCCGAAGCCTTTGCAGCTGCAAACGCAAGCTTCGACTCAATGCCAAAGATCGCAACGACCCAGCAGCTCTTGCCCTCAGCAGCGTCATTAGGGTTTGCTGATAACACGGCCTTCGAAATGACAAAGTCGCGAAGCGGCAGGACAGGAAGTAGGGTCGTGCGCCGGCCACTCCCCAGATGGTTCGTCTCGTAAAAGGTGGCCGGACTGCAGCTGTTGTCGTGGATGCTCTGAAGCACTTGGAGCACGCTGGGGAACGTCTTGGCGGGAGGGAGGCGGAGGACCTGGCCGCTGCGAAGCGGGTCGAAGAGATAAGGCTCCGAGTCCTTGTCCAAGAGCACGAGCCAACCTTGCGAAGACCCGACGCAGCGGCTGTCGGAAAGGGCCTCCGGGAAGCTGCGGAGGGCGAGGACGGTCTTGTCCTTGAGACTGAAGAAGCGCCAGCCATGGCCCTCCTCGTCTTTGTCTCTGTCTTTGTCCAGTGGAAGCATCAGTACGGGAGATCGAGAAAGAGGAGGGCAGGGAGAGAGGAAGTCGCAAGCATTGATGATCATTGTTGATGGAGGAACACAATGACCCATCAGAGAGAGAGAGAAATCACAACGATTTAAACGATTGAAGAGGCACTATGGATCCGGTTATTTTATGGAGTTCGGAGAAAGACGAGTGATTTTCTTGTTTTTTAGTAAACGGGTTGATTTGTTAAGTTTGGAATTTTTATTTCCTAATATGAAATTGCCTGTTTCAAATTGGGAACGTTGGAATTGGATGCTAATTAGGAAACTTGATGGCCAAGAGTTGTTTCCTTGTTGCAGTCTTCGAAAAAAGAAAAAAATCCCATTAGGGTCTATAGGAAACAAACGGGAAAAACAGAGGTAGGTGGTGAATTTTCCATTTCTGCAAGTATTGAAATAAGCTATATTTCACACTATGAATATTATTTATGCAATGCGACGTATTTCTACATTCAAAATTAGCAATCGAGCGTATGCCACGTGGCAATAATATGTGCACAGGAAAATGTTTAAATTGGAAATATTATATTCAATCTTTATCCAATATTTTCCAAATCTAAAATCATAAAACGGAAAGAGATAAATGTTGATAAGTGACCAACAGGTGAATTAAAACTTATTTATCGAACAGGTGCCATGTAGAAGATTTGTCACATGCCGATGACAAACGTGAAATAAAGTCACCAAACACATTTAGAATAATTAGATAATTCATGGGCTTCAAATTTCAATGTAAAGTCCGATTGACATGCTTGCGACTCGTGAAAACATTATTAATGGCATGGTCAGATTGGGGAGGAATATCGTCAAATTCATTTACTCGGCCTCGGAGCTTCTCGATCACGACGCTTCCATGTTTTTGCCACTTTTTCTTTGCTGCAATATGTAACCCATGAAATTGGCGTTTCGTGTGTCTGTGTTTTGTCAGAAAGTTGGGTGAGAGGGTGATGCGGTACCCATGGAAGTGCGCGGAAAGCGCCGAGCTGGAACCACGGTAAAGAATAAGTTGTTGCGCCAGAAAAAGGACGAGAAAGTGCAGGAGACAACATTTTAGCTATTACAAATTTTTATGATCATGGTAGATGACTATACTCCAACCAAATACGCTTATTAAATAGAGATTAAGCGAAAAACAAGATTAGCTATCACAAATTTTTGCATATTAATATAGAAAATTAAATCAATACTAAAGACGTGTCAGTATCTTGAAATCTATTAACTAATACAAAAATTAGAGAGTATTTTCACAATGATAGAAATATCTTCCGATCACATGATTAACATGAATGAGGGATAAGAGAAGATGAGTGAGGAAGATATTTTTCTCAACTTGAATAGTGGAAAACAATTTTCCCTATTTTAGAAGACTTTTTTCCGCTTATTGAAAATGTTTTCTACAACTAGTTCATTTTTAGTGAAATAAATACCAGAAAATCCGGAAAACGTTTTCGTGAAATTTGTTTTATGTGAAACGAAAAATTCAAAAGATTTTTTCGGATGGGATGTGTCTATTTATCTATCTCTTGACTCAAAATGGAAGCAGGTTTGGGTTATGAACTTATAATCTATAATCTAATGATCGAGTCGATTCCATGATTATAAGTTCATTCCATACCGGACCGGGCCGGAATAGGGTTCTATACATTCTCATTATGAGAAGGGGTCATTTGAGCGTATCGAAATAGATACTATGTTTACATATGGATCCGTACGTCTTCGATCGAATAAATACCTTGTGTCAGAATTGAGAAATTCTATGGCTCGAATCTTTAGTATTCTCTTATTTATTACCTGTGTTTACTATTTAGGCAGAATACCGTCACCCATTGTTACTAAAAAATTCAAAGAAACCTCATAAACGAAAGAAAGGGGATGGACCACGATTTGCTTTCATTAGTTGGCCAATATCGATCCACTTTAGAAAAAACATGAGAGCCTTTTTTTTAGCCTTTAGAAAAAGAAAAAGGCTCTTATCAGTCAGCTCGGCCTAGAGATGGCTTAGAACCAATAGTTCATTATCTAATGGATTTTTCCGTTCTAATACTCCATCTGAGAGTTATCAGTATTTATCAAATCTGTTCCTATCGAACGGAAGGCTATTAATATTATATCAAATCAAAAAGATGGACAATCAAACCTATTTCTCGATTCAATAGAAGCTAAAAGAGTTGAATAGGGTCCCAAATAAGGAGAGATACTAAGTCCCCGTACCCTTAGTCTCTGGTTCGTAGGAGTAAAATAATTCTCTAATTATTTTACTTATATATTTAATCGATCTACCGTAAACTGATTAGTGGCAACTCCTAAAGAATAATCATTTGCATGTTAAATATGTGAACCTTAAGTCGCGAATTGGTATGTGATTGGGAAAGCTCGAGCTAAGTTTAAAGATTTAGTAGTCCATTAGCCTAAACTCTAGGTGATGCACCCGAAATTTAGATTGCGACAGTCTCAACACCACTCGTCGGGAAAGGTAATTATTTCTCAACAAGCAGCTTCGCATGGGTCCAATAGGATTAGCCAACTCTTGGGTCATGCCCGTCAACATCCCATTCTGAGAAAGGTAAGTGAATTTCCAAATTCTCTTTATTGGTTATGATTTCTTACGAGTATTGAACGTGCAAAAACTCGAAAAGTAGGCAAGGATCCGCAATCTTTAAAACTAACCTTCTTTATTTTAACTAAACTTGAGTGAGATCTTCAAGATGTCTTTTTTGTTCCGGCTAACGTTGTCCCTTTTTTTTTTTTTTTTTTTTAAAAAGTTAGGCATTTTCTCCATGTACTTTCTTTTTATAAAATAAATAAATTAAATCCCAATATTTTTAATCGTCAATCCAATTTCTCAAGCGTAAAATCCGACTAAATTCAATCAATGCTCAAAGGGCATCAGAGTACAACTTGGATTAAAAATGCTGCAGTGCATAGATTTAGCTTTTCGCAGATTACTTTTTTTTTTTTTTTCTCTGCCCGCGCGCTATACAAAATGGATTGGATTTGATTGGATTTGACGTCGGGGGGATTTCGTTGGATAGGAAAAAATTTAGATAATTCCATTAGATAATGACCATCAATGTGGGTCGGGTTTCCGCACATCTCTTCGCAGCACTACTACACGTGTCCTCGCCCATCCACGCAACCCCACTTGTGTGGACTCTCTCCGCAGCTCCAGTGATCCCCTGTTTCGCACAACGACGCATCTACCTTTTAAGCAAGCACTAAGCATCATCGTCGTAACCATCGTCGTCGTCATCATCGTCATCATCATCATCGGATTTAAAGCAAACGCAAACCGTTTCTTTCCGCGCACAGATAAGCAAGCTCTCCCTTTATAAAGCCAACTTCCCCTTATCTCCCTCCGCAGCGTGCTCGTTTCTCTCTCGTTCGGTTTCTTGTTTTCGTGGGCGAGAGTGGGAGGAAGAGAGAGGAGGAAGAATGGTGGTCACGACGACGGTATCAGACTCCGATGAGCACCTGCACTGCACTCCACTCCACTTTCGCCTCCAGATACGTCCGTGACCCTCCTCCCAAGTAGGCACTCGCTCCTGATTTCGTGCGTTGTCCATTTGATGTGGAGTCTTGGAGTTCCTTCTTTCTGGTTGCTTTCGTTGGTCGCCATGAAAACGTTTCAGTTTCTTTCTTTTCTGGTTGATTGCTGCTTTCAAGTTGTTAGACGAGTCGGATTTCTCCACGATTTTGAAGGCTTGCGTACGAATGTCCACAGCGTGTGTTCAATGTCTGTGCTATCACGGAGGTGGTGGGGGAAAATATCGAGAGTTTTATGATAAGCCGATTATTGTTACCGGGGCCAATGTGCAGGCATGCCTCCCATTCTCTATGTAAAAATTGCTTTTTATGTATGTTTGAGGCAGACTTGTTCTTAAATTGATCATTATCTACTCCGCAGTCTTTTTTAGAACTGGGTTAGTACGTTTTGAGCATTTGATTTGGAGATGCAGCTCATTCAATTTGCGATCTGATCCCAGTTGTTTGATCTTGTTGATCTTGTAGACATTGCATGTAGACTAGAAATTGATATTTATATGGTCTAGCAGCGGATCACAGCACGAATGTGCATAATTATGCGACTCCATCATGTACTAGTAGATCAACATTCTAACGACCATACCGATCTAAGGTCCACTGCACTTTAGGTACTTGTACATTGTTAGTGGGATGGTTAAGCTATTTCTCTTGTATTTCATAAATTTCGGTCTGTTGGTTCAAAACAGGTTTGCTAGGAGAAGTTCGCTAGGTAATTTGAGGTCGTGCTGAAGGAAGTGAAACTGGAGGAGGGTTATTATGTGATGGACCCAATGGAAGCTGTTGAGATGATGGATGAGACTACGATATGTATGCAGTGATCCTTGGCTCCACCTTTAACTGGAGAATTCAAGGATGTGAAACTCCTTAATGATATCTATTACATTATGTCTCGAATTTGCACCCGTGTCTAAGACTCGACCCGTTTTGTTTTATCACGCGTGGAGAAATTAAATGCATCGCACAAGACTGACCAAGAATTGGATTATTCTTTGACTGTGGAGGGTAATAAATGAAGTTTGACAAATCCTTCTGCACATCGATTTATATAAGTCAAAGAAAGAGGAAAGTAGCCATGCACATGTTTCTCGCCACCATTCTTCGTCCATCTCATTAAATGCATGCGCATGACCATGTGCCATGAAAATTGGAGGCGCCGCCGTGATTCAGAGATTTGTCTTGTGGGCTTCCATTGTCTTTTGTTAATAAATGAAGGAGAAAAGGCAGAAGCTATATCCATTTTCTTAGGTCGGTCCATGATGGTCGTGCACACATACTATCATTCATTGCATGTAAAAGGAGGACATAGAAGGCGGTAGTGAAGCAAGCAAGCGAGAAATGAGACCGAGAGAGAGAGAGGCGTGAGCCCGGAGAAAATTGTGCATACAGTCAAGTCCATGGAGTTGAGTTGATATTAGGATTGGGAACACTCGAGTAAGTGAGCGTATATAACCTTGAAATTCTCAGTTTAAACTATGTTCTTTTCACAAAAAATATGGTGTTTTAAGAAAATATTTTATAATAAGCCATTTTCAAAGAAAATGATAATATTTTATGGTATTCGGCTAAAACTTAAAAATGAGATAGAAAATATTTTGCACAATTAAGTGTGGAAAATTTAACTTGATTTTCCTATCCTTTTAATAATTTTTCATATTTAAATTTTTTTTTTAATTGTTTTATTTTAATTCTTCTTTCTAACTTTTTCTTGTTCTTTTTTTTCCATCTTCTTCTTCATTTGACCGCCAGCCACGATGATTGGCCTAAGGCGAGCTCTAGGCTTGCTAGATTTCGGCTCGCCACTCGCCAAAGGCTGGTGCTCATTGATCACGTGAGCCTCGAGCCTTGCCTACTTGGCAAGCGGCCACCTTGAGGCCTCGAGCCTCACCAAATTGGCAAGCGGTGAGCTTGAGACCTCGGGGCTCACCAACTCAAGGTCACCATGGACGGCAACCAACCTTGATAGAAGGCAAAAAAAGATAGAAAAGGAGGAAGAGAGAGAGAAAAAGGGACTAGTAAGGTTGTGAGATAAGAGAAAGTAAGTGAGCAAAATGTTTTCCCTTATTTGAAAAGTGAAAAATATTTTCCTTCATTTTAGAAGGCTTTTTTTTTTTTTTTTAACTTTTTATGGAAAATGTTTTTCTCAATCAATTCATTTTCCAAGAAACGAACGTTGGAAAATCCAAAAAACATTTTTCTAAAAAATGTTGAAAACGTTTTCCGCGAAACGAGCAAAACCTTATCAGTGGATTATTTGTTGGCTCTCCCTAAGGAAGTAAATTCCGACATTCGAACCGACTCACATAAATTTCATGTGTCTTTTTATTTCTCTTCATTTTATTTTTGTCAAATTCTATAGCTTCCAATATAATTACAAAGATACTATCTGTTTCCACCACGCCGCCAATTACAACAATCTCCTTACTAAGAAGAACAAGGAAACCGGATGGGACATTCCCATTCACGTCAATGCTGTAAGCGGACGGTTCATAGCCCGATTCTGTACCCGCATCTGAAATGGGATTTCTGCCTACCGCTAGTTAAGAGTATTAACATTAGCGGTCACAGGGATCGCCTTGTCTATGCCGTTGTCGGATGGGTTGTTTGGAGGAGCAAAGAAGAGTTGCCCGAGGAGCTCATCTTTCCTATTAATTACCTTGAATCTGATGGACCCACTTTCACACTCAACTTTTGGAAAGGTAATGCCAAGAACTTTAACATGTAATATAACTTGTCTTACTGCAAATTTTGCTCTTTCCGGGTTGCGATGCAGTCGATATTGTACGTGGACTCGATACCTTCGGTGAAGCTTTAGAGGAGTGATCTTTGACGACGGAAGATGTTCTTTTTTCCGCATGTCTATGAGGTGGTGACTTGCTGTCCTGTACTAATTTGTGGCTCTTGATCTTTCTACTTGGTTATTCTGGCAGGTTCGAGTCAAATTATAGCTTAGTATCATGAGTTTATAAGGCTGGGGTTCGAGGTGAGTTTGCATGTTCTTTTCATTTGATGCTCCAAATGACTACATTAAAAAATGGAAATGTCTGCTGTGAGAATGTTATCATAAAACCGGCATGAATGAAGTCGACCTTAGTTAGTGAGCACTGAAGTCAGTCATAGGATCAGTTGGCTGTTTTTGAAAGCTGTGGAGTTCTTGTTGGACTACTTTAACATGTCAAAGAATCTTTTTCTGTCTGACTTGAATTTTGAAATGTCTCGACTCTGCATCTGCAAGGGATACAAAAACATCATGCAGAACTGCATGGCGAACGCTCGCACGCTGCGCGAGGGGATCGTCAAGACAGGCCGGTTCAACATACTGTCCAAGGAAGACAGCGTGCCGCTCGTCGCCCCTCCACAGAAGCAAACTCAGTTTCATATCATTTACGATATTAACAAGAAAAAAAAAGTAAATGAACATGCTAAGCAAACGCAGTATACCCATATTAACGAGAGGGAAAAAAAAGAAGAAAAAACAGCAACGAACGTTGATCTGCACCACCGTGGTCGTGAGGTAAGTCGACCCTCCACAGAAACGTGCTCAGTTTCATATCATATGACCATCTTTACAAGAAAAGAAAGAGAAAGAACATGCTAAGCGACTAAGGGCCTGTTTGTTTGTGTTCTTTATTTCTGTATTTTTGTTCGCGGGAACAAAAAAGAGAACAGAAACGCGTTTGTTTACGTTTTTGTTCCAAATCTGTTCTTTTGTTCCCGGGAACAAAAAAAGAACAGAAACAATAAACAAATTTTTGTTTTTTGGTAAAGCGAAACAAAAAAAAGTTGTTTATTGTTTCTGGAACAAAAATAAAGAACAATTTTTATCTCTCTTCTCTTCTCTTTTTTTTTTTTTTTTTTTTCTTGTTCTTCTTGCTTTGGCCGGTCGCCGGCCTCAGCCATGGCCGGCGACCGGCCGACGAGGGCTGGCGGTCTCGCCCAGCCACAAAAAAAGAACATAAATTTACCAAACATGTTTTTGTTCTTTTATTTATTTATTTTAGGAACAAGTTTACCAAACGCGCATTTTTGTTGAAAAAGGAACAGAAACACAAATAAACGCACCCTAAGCAAACACCCTATACCCATATTAACAAGCCAAAAAAACAAAAAAAAAAAGAACAGCAACAAATGCGGATCGGCCGCTGCGGGTGGTCGCCGCATCAATGATGGCGGCAACCCTTATTTACCTGGCCGATTTAGAAATCACTTTTTAGCGGATGAGCGCCGCCATGGTTGCCACCATCAATGATGGCTGGCCATTCTTATTTACTAGCCGATTTAAGTACGAGAAGTGGATGTCACTTCTCGTACGTTGAACCACTTCCAGTTCCACCGCCCTCACCGCTCTTGGTGGCTTCACCGCCGTGGCAGTTGCGGGCTGCCCGGTGCTTCTGAAGCTCTGAGTCGAGCTTGAAGACAGCACTACACCGCCCACATTTGAAGGTAGCTTTGAGGTGGACAGCATTGGTGTGGTGCTTCAATCCTTCCTTAGTGAATTTCTTCCCGCAGCCGGGGTAATTGCATGCCGAAGTCTCCGTGGTCTTCGGCATGATGGAGGAGAAAAGGAATCGAGGGTTGAGGGCAGAATTCATATGGGTTATATAGCAGAGGATAAGAGGAGAATTAGAGGTGACCGTAGAGAAAGAGGAGAATGACGACCTGCATTTATAGGGAGAGGGAGTTGGGCTCGCAGAGTTCGAAATCTCTGCATGAGGCGCTTTTGCCTGTCAATTATGGAAAAAACCCACGTCCCACACGGAGTTCGTTTTTGTATTTTTCGGTATTAAGGTTCTTAAATGTATTTGTTCTTAAATGTATCTTTCCTGGGAACAACGTCAAAAGAGCTTGAAGTCTCTGCACTCTGAGGGGGTGCGGCTCTTTTCTCTTGGAGGCTCTCGCGGGTTTTTTTTTTTTTTTTTTTTACAAAAAGTCACCAAAAATCTCAAATTTTGTCTAAAATGACAAATTTACCCCAAACTTTTTTATGTGACGTAAAAAATCTGAAAGTTTATTAACCGTAACACATTTATATCAAACTTTTTTTGCAATACAAAAAATCTTAAACTTGTATTCTTGTGACAGATTTACCACAAATTATAAGATATTTGCATTTTTTACTTTTTAAATTTTTTTTTCTTTTTTTCTTCTTTTTCTCTCTTTCCTCCACCGGTTGGCAAAGGGAAGCTGAACTAAGGTGAGGGCTGCCCTCACTGGCGTCTGGCGAGGGTTGCCCTCGCTTGGGCTGTCGAGGGCTGGGGCACCCCTCCCTTGACATAGGCGAGGGGGGCCCTCCTCGGAGTTGGGTGAGGGCGCCCTCTCCAGATTTGGCTAGGGCTGTCCTTGCCTAGGCTAGTGAGGGCTACACCTTGGCAAGGGCCACCCTCGCCCGACGTCAATGAGGGCTGCCCGTGCTTGAATCTGGCTTCCCTCCGTCAGCCATGGCGGAGGAAAGAGAGAAGAAGAAAAAAATTAAAAAATAAAAAATAATAAGATGAAAATGCCATTGACAATAGAGTTTGGGGTAAATTATTAGCAAATTTTAGAGTTTTTATGTCACGAAAAAAAAAATTTGAGGTAAATTTATCACTTTGGGCAAAGTTTGAGATTTTTGGTAACTTTTTCCTTTTTTTTCCTTTTCTTTTATTTTCTTGAATTTCTTCAATTTGCCGGAAATTTTTTTTTTTTAATTATAGTAAGATTAATATATATAAAGATGGTATAACAAGTGATGCGGGGAATTGTTAGTTCATATTTAAATAAAGGTTAATATCACAAAAAAGCTCGAACTAATACATTTATAATAAATTTATTTCAAACTACTTTTTTGTTTTTATCAATAGAGGTCCTAAAATGGTATACACATAACACATTTACCGTCCATTAATTTCTGTTGAATTTAACTTTTAAATTACTAAGTTTGATGACACGTGACAATTGATGGTATACCAAAATGGGGTTCTATTTTCAGTTAGCTTGTGATTTTTTGTAATATTAATCCAATTTGATGGAAATAAATTGAGGTTAAATTTGTTACAAATGCACAAATTTATTTAATTTTGAATGAAAAGGGAAGAAAAAAAAAACCGGACTAAACCGACCCGGACCCTATGGGTCCGCGTTAGACTAAAAAATCGGGACGGTTCTAAGGCCCCAATCGGAATTAACTAAATTGGCCCATTTTTTTTTAAAGAAAAACCTCAACCCCCTTCCATTTTCTATTCTCAGCCCAATCTTCCAGCCCAAAACGACAATCGGCCCGAAACCTTAGAAGAACCTAGCCCACAACAAGTAAGCCCGAAACCCCCTTTTCCCTTTTTTATTCTATTTTTCTATTTTTTCTATTTTTGCCTTTTTCTCTTTCTCCTTTCTCTTTTTTGTCTTTTTCCCTCTTGTCTTCTTCTGTCCGTCTTCTTCAACCTCACGCCTTCTTCTTCACCAAAGCATCCACGCTTGCAACTTCTCTTTTCTTCTTCCCGAACCGGGAATTCCTCAACGCACCACTCAAACATGTTATCACCGCCGCCGGACCACCCCCAACCGCCGTTATCTACCCCGACTGGCATCAACACTTCCAGCCACTCCCTCTAGCGACCATAAAACAGTAGAAAAATATTCATACCGAAGCTACACCTCTAAAACCAACAATCCCAGCAAACCAACGAGCATAAATACATTAAATGAGAAGAAATAGTCTAACTCGTGGGATATCTCTTCTCCGGCGACTTGAAAAAAAAATGGTGGATATGCCATAAAATCGCAGAGGAAAAAAAAAAGATATTAGACTTAGCTCAAGAATATAGGAACGATCAAGCATTAAAGTAAACTCCTAACGTATGGAATGGATTTCGGTATTTCATTTACGTATTTTTTTCGAACATGTGGTGTGCGTTACTGAAAAAGGGTTTCCGGCCCAACTCAGGGTCTGAACCTAGGCCGGTGAGCTCGCCGCACGACGTAGGAGACTAAGGAGACGAAATAAAGGGGCTGCAAGGGCTGGAGCTCATCCGAGCCGCAAGGCAGTGTGTTGGGAAAATACTGCTTCGAATTGGGTAGAACAATGAAGACGGATCTTTTGAGTACTCGAGTCGGACTTTGAGGCGTGATATCACTTTCTTTAAGGATTTATTTGCCCCACAAAGTTGCTAATGGTCACCGGCAAAATATCCTCCGGGATACAACAAAGTCTCAATTTGAGAATACTAGAAGCAATTAGTATTTCTCCAGGGATCTCTCTAGGAAACAATTAAAAGAATGGTCGTCGTATTTTCGGAAAGAAAAACTCGAAAAGAAGAAAAGATCACTGGGACTTCTTTCTCAATCGACAAGTATATATATAAACTAGTCTTAGAAAAACAAAGACAACTCTTCGTGAAAAGTTGCGAAATGAAAAAACACATCCTTTCGAAATTTGTTCAATTGAACAAAGGTGTCTATTCGTAAGAAATTAAAACCGAACCAATGCAACCCTTCGTGAAAGATTGCAAACCGAACGGGTATCATATGCAAATGAAAAGACACGAATAAATTCGGAATAATAATTGATAATTAATTAATTATTTATTTAATAAATAAAATTTCGAATTTTCATTTTATATTTTATTTAGGGAATTCTCAAAACAAAAATAAAATAAATAATAGAGGGATTAGTGCTAAGTGCGCCTAATAATCGCGCACCGCACGCGGGTATGGTGGGGTCTAGCCCCACCCAATCATTACTTTAAATGTACAAAAAGTAAATCCCACATTTTTAAAGCGGTTTTTCTTCCCACCTTTCCCATGTGGACAAGGTAAAAGGCACTTATTTTTTTGTTTTAACAAACAAAACTCCAACACAGTGAGCTCCGCTTTATTGTGCCCAACACAGGACAAAAGGGGCGGAGCAGGACCTACCTACTCGGATCGGTCTTATCGCCAGGAGAGTCGCTGGACAGATTGACGCGCGGCCGGAGCTTCCCTTGAGGCATTTGAACCTCTCTTCTCTCAGACGGCTTCCTCTGGGTCTTCCGCTTTCTCTCTGTAACTCGTATCTTCAATGGCCGACGCCCCTCCTCTATCTCTCAAACCTTTTTTTTTTTTTCTAGAAATGTCTTGGTTCGAAGCTCTCTGTCTCTCTTTGGCCGAAAGCGCTCTCTCTCTCTCTCTCCTTCAAAGCTTTTTTTTTTTTTTTTTTTTTTTTTTTTTTTTTTTTTTTTTTTTTCTGGAAATGTCTTGATCGAAGATCTCTATTTCTCTCTCTCTCTCTCGCAGAATGCTCTCTCTGTCTTTCAAAGTTTTTTTTTTTTTTTTGATAAATGTATTAGAAGTCCTAAAACTTATTATGAAAATATAATTGAGTTCTAAAACTTTCAAAAAGTACAATTAAGTCTTAAAATTTGCCACGAAAGTTCAATCAACTCTTAAAACTTTCAAAATGTTCAATAAAATCCTAAAACTTGTCTTGAAAATGCAATCAAGTCCTAAAACTTTCAAAAAATGCAATCAATAGAATGACTTAAATTGAACCACTTTGATAAATTTTAGGACTTGATCACACTTTTTGAAAGTTTTAGGACTTATGTACTTTGTGACAAATTTTAAGATTTAATTGCAATTTTTTAAAATTTTAGGACTTAATTACATTTTCATGATAAATTTTAAAACTTGCAATGCACTTATTGTCTTTTTTTTTTTTTTTTTTTTTTTTTTTTTTTTTCCCTTTTCTGGAAATGTCTTGGTCGAAGCTCTATTTCTCTCTCTGGCTGAATGCTCTCTCTGTCTTTGCTTGCTCGACACCCTCCTTTTTTCTTTTTCCCTCGCCCAAGCATGTGTGGAAGAGGGACGCGTAACAAAAAAATCATCCCCATTTACCGTATGGGTTTGCAAGTACAGAATGGTTCCACCAAAGTGACAACTTTGGTGGAACAGGAAACTTTGAATACTACAAATTTGATCAAATGTGACAACATTTTGAATAGACCAAGAGAGAAATATCCGGTATTTTTATATATAGTGC
Source organism: Eucalyptus sp. ANBG9806169 (assembly GCA_014182395.1). NCBI lineage: Eukaryota > Viridiplantae > Streptophyta > Magnoliopsida > Myrtales > Myrtaceae > Eucalyptus > Eucalyptus sp. ANBG9806169. The sequence continues at coordinate 6,643,136 of CM024580.1, forward strand.
TTTGTGAGGGGAAAATAATATGTCGATGACACATTATATGACTAGAAAATAACGAACATACGATGAAGAATACAAATTAATTGAAATGTCAACCATATTGAACGTTGACTTGAGTAGTCAAACACCTTCTTCCCTTTGAAATTCTTCCATGCGTTGAAATAAGAGTTGATAAGAATAAGGAACATTAAATGCACTCGCATAAATTTTTCTAGATTACTAATATCAGAAAAAAATAATTAATGGTAGAGACTTTAGGGGAAAGTCTTCGATTGCGCCATAATTAAAGATAAATTATATTTTTAATTGAATTGAAATCATGATACTCTTAATGATTACCAAATTTATAGTTGTCTTGTTTAAGTAGAGAATCTTTTAAATTCAATTAAAAATATACTTTATCTTTAATTATGGCGCAATCAAAGACTTTCCCCTTTTAGTATCCTTGCGATTGCTCCACTTTAGTTATATATATATATATATATATATATATATATATAGACCATTACAAAAGGTGATGCGGTTATTCCTAATATCTATTCGTTAATTACAGTTGTTTACGGTATATAATTAAAAATTTCCTTAAAAAATAATTATGTTTAAAGTAGGCAAATCACTAGAAAGTTGATAAAATTTCACTGCATGAAAATTATTGGATCTCTTCTTTTTATGAAATGTGTCAACGTATTTGATCACAATTAAATCAATTATTTTTTATCAATCCAAAAACATATTATCTAAAAAAAATTTATATAATGAACGGTTTTTTCCCCTCTATTTTCTCACTTTTACTCAAACCTTCGCCATACACATCCATTTGTTTGCAATTTTCCTCACTTCATGATATCAAAAATCTGACAAGAATTACTTTACCAAAAAAAAAAAAAAAAAATCCTGATAAGAATTATATTAATTGATTTTCTCTTTTGGCTCAACGATATATTCATTGCTTATCCATTTTAGCAATGCATATCCATAAAGATACTCATTTCCTATTTGGTATGAGTCTATGATAAATTTTTTTATCAGTGGCAAATAAATAGATATTCTCTCCCTGTATGGAATTCCGCATCATATAAATCCTCCTCTCTCTCTCCCCCCAACCCACCGATCTGCGGCTTTCTCTCAAATCCGGGAATCCACAACTATGGCGGAGAATTGGTCCAATCTCCTCCCGGAGCTGCTAGAACTGTGCTCAAGACGACTTCTTCTTGAGGACTGGTTTGCATTCCGATCCGTGTGCTCGACGTGGCGTGCTGCCGCATTCGAAGAGAGGTTCGACTACCCATGGTGGATGCTCGAGGACGATAAGAACACCATGACAGAGTGGGCTGAGTTCTACAGCCCTTCAGTTCACAAATTCACAGAGTTGTGTTGCCGGAAGTGAAGGGGAAGAGGTGCTTCTCTTCACGGGGTTGGATCTTGACTATCGGTAAAGATTGGAAAATCCACATGCTGAATCCTCTGTCACGTGCCGCCAGTCGTTATCGCGACGACGTCATTGAGCTCCCTAGTGCGGACAAATTCCCCAGCTGGGATCCCGTAGATGCAGCACAGTCGGATGTCCTGGACAGGACTTTCCTTCAAAAATTTGTCTTGTCTGCAAGCCCCGCTTCTTCTCCAAACTATACGGTCATGGTCATTCGCGAGACCGCCAAACCATTAGGCTTTTGGAAACCTGGCAACGAGGAGTGGAAAGAGTTGACTCCCCCGGACCCATTTAATGGTGGTTTGGATGTCATACATTACCGGGGGCAATTTGTTGCGGTTATTTCCAAGGGTACTATATTCACTTGTGATGTGGATGGACCAGATCCAACAACTCAAGTAATATCGGAGGCACTGGAGATGCCTCCGGAATTTCAAGATAGCATATATCGTTGCTTGCGCCAATACCTGGTGGAGTCGGCGGGCCGTCTGTTGCTGATCTTAGGATTTGGACAACAAGAGCATGGAATGGCCAGTTTTGAAGTTGTAGACATTGATTTAGATGCTAGAAAGTGGACGAAGCTTGAGAGGATGGGGAACGTGTCCCTCTTCGTGGGTTTCAACTCTTCCTTTTCAGTACAGGTTGATGAGATCAAGCAGTCTATCAAGCCAAACTGTATTTACTTTACCTAGTGCGAGGATATCGGAACATACCACATGGAAGATGGAAGAATTGAGTTTGACAAAGAAGCTGATTTTGATGTTTATCCGCCAATATTTATTGAATCTCCACCTCTATGGATTGAACCAAGATTTTGAGGTTAGATTTTGAGGTAGCACTAAATCGATCTTCTTCTAGACATATAGAAGTAGCCTTCTATTAGTAACTATTTGTAGTAAGATTTACTTATGACTCGAATTTTAAGTTGAGGTAGCACTAAATCGATCTTCTTCTAGACATATAGAAGTAGCCTTCTATTAGTAACTATTTGTAGTAAGATTTACTTATGACTCGAATTTTAAGTTGGTTACAGAACCGTGCATGTTTTGTTAATCTTTCCATGCAGTGTAGAGTTGCTTTTGAGATTACACAGTCCATAGAAATTGTGTTCTTGACATTTTTTATGAAAATATTATCTAAATTTTATTCAATTCTAGTCAATAAAGTCATTTTTAATAAAAATGAATGAGCTCGATCGACATGACTTTGCCACAATATATGGACATATTAAATTGGACTAGATATACAATAAAGGAAGAAACTTTTTTTAAAGGAACCTTTTTAATGGCATAAAAGATTTAAATATTATATGACAAGATGGCCAAAATTAGCTATCCATTTTGGGACATCATCTGATTTTATCTCAAAACCGCATTAGTGACAAGGCGACACTCGGAGAAAGGGTAAAAAAATAATATAAAAAATTGGGAAACTATAATAAGAATTTCTCGCCCTAGATATTTGACTCCGGGTTGGCCTTCTCCTTAAAACAACCACCATCGGTTGCATCAGCCCTCGGTGCTTGTTGATGTGATTTCAAGTACCAATTTTTATTTAATTTCCAATAGTATCCAAATTATTTTAAATGCAATTATTAAGATAGTGGTTGGAACCATCATATGCGCTGAGGTACACAAATATTGTTTAGCCCTCACTTCCAACGAATAATTCATCATCACTTGTAATTATCATTTTATTTAATCTTTATTTATTCTAGCATACTGTATACATTAATCATAGTTATAATTATCAGCACACTCATCAACCTAATTTCTTCTAGAAGGTCTCTACTGTTTTACTTTGGTGAAATAAAAAAATTTGTAACATTTTATGCATGCGCATTGAATGTTCCTTAATCTTGTCAAAACTCTAATTTCAACATTCATTTTAATTGATATTTTAATTGAATCGATATTTTATATTCATAGGAAATGTGATACACGAAAGTAAAATAACTAAAAATAAATTCTTATTGGGGTTGATCGATTTTGTTTGTTCAAATTGCTTCTAAGGCACGAACATTGTATAGCTTTGACTTAACTTCATATATCATAAGATCACACTAAAACATGAACTCGTATCTCTTTTACATCATTAGAACCATCTCCTATAAATGATAATGACTTGATTCATTTATCGATTTTTTTCCTATGATCCAATAGCTTGTTTTATCAGTAAGGGGTCATCTATAGTTAATTGATTGGCATCGAGCCAACCAAATTCAAATCACCAAGAGTCCCACCTAATAGTAACTTTGGAAGTCACCCTCCATATTCTCGTGAATGCGACTACACTTAGATCGATGCACGTAGTTCGGGCAATTTGCGTACAAACATAGAAAGTGGATTTAAAAAGTCGAAATACCTCATTTTATTTGAAGGAAAAAAAAGGTAATACTCGAGCAAGGTCGAGTTTGTTTTTCCTACCAAACCTAGCAAGTCAATTACCTCCTATAATTTCTTTGATCTTTTTTTTTTTTTCAAAAGATCTTAAAAAACTGCTCTTTATAATGTAAAAAATTGTTACATCAATTGAAATGACACCTCATCAAACCTTGCAGATTTATTATTCAATAAAATGAAGCAATTGTAATAAGAACTACTACAACGAGTTGCACGACTCGGAATCAGAGAAGTTGATGATATCATGAGGAGGGCAACTGAAAAAATTGAATATCTTATCATGGGATTGCTAAAAGTATAATCCATTTTAGGAAATCATTTGATTTTCTCTTGAGATGGCATGCATGACACAATACGTCACAACTAGTGAAGAATTTAAGCTGTCCAAGGCGGCAAATTTTGTAAATTAAAAACACTGGTCGGAAAAACGAAGCCACCAAATTTGGCTTAGAAACGGTCAAAAAATGATATAAGAAAAAAAAGGAAAAAACTGAAAAAACTATTAAAATTTCTCGCCCTCGCCCTTAGATTGTCGATTCCAGGTTGGCCTTTTCTTAAATGACGACAACATGGATTGCATTACACCTTGGTGCTTCTTGATGTGAATTCAAGTACCAATTTTAATTTAATTTCTATAGTTATCCAAATTATTTTAAAAAAAAATCAATTTTTCATATGTTGATTGCAACCATCATATGAGCTCAGGTACACAAATGTCGTTTAGCCCTCGTTTCCAAATATTAATGTATCATCGCTATGAATTATCATTTTAAATTATTATTTTATTTTTGTCTATTATTAATGACCTTTTTTTTTTCTCTTCTTGGCGGCAAAAGGATCGTTCTAAAAAATAACATCAAAATCCATGAATTAGTGCCTAAGGGCTGTTTTGACCCAGATAACAAATTAAAATTTTAATAAAAGATATTTTTATTCCAGCTTTTTTAATGTTAATTGCAATTATTTGTGGTTATAATTATCAGCATGTCATCAATCTAAAGTCTCTACCATTAATTCTTTTTTCTTAGTAATCTAGAAAATTGACGTGAGTGCATTGAATGTTCCTTATTCTCATCAACTCTCCTTTCAACGCATGGAAGAATTTCAAAGGGAAGAAGGTGTTTGACTGCTCAATTCAACGTTCAATATGGTTGACATTTCAATTAATTTGTTTTCTTCATCGTATCTTCGTTATTTTCTAGTCATATAATGTGTCATCGACATATTATTTTCCCCTCACAAAGCACTATAATGAAACTTTACACTATACAAAATTGATAAACTCGTGCATGCCCAAACAATGTTGGCAAAACGCAATTGAAGAACCTTTTTACATTGATCTTAATGACTATATATAATGAAACAAGAAATTTCTCTCTTGGTCTATTCAAAATGTTGACACATTTGATCAAATTAGTAGTATTCAAAGTTTTTTGTTCTTATCCTATAATTGATCGCAAAAGGTCACCATGTCAACCATAGGTCATTCATGTAACTGTTGCCAAATATTCCACCCTTCCTCTGTATATTAAACACATAATGATCGAAATTGGAAAAATTCAAAGTTTGCTGTTTTTACCATGCAAATGGCTACAAAACATTGTTATTGCCCTCTTTTTTTGTCATATTGAGGTTGATAGGTGAAGCTCCGATTTCTGATTTTAAGTTTGATATGATTAAGGTTGTTCGACCACCTTGGATATTCAGTTCGGGAAATCGGGACACAAAGTTACGTTTTATTTTTTTAATTGAGATAAGTATTTTAGGTTTAGTACTTTATTTATCTTTCGGGGTGAGATTAGGTCACAACGGGGAGAGAGAGAGTGAGCCTGTTAGTTGTATTAGGGGAATTAAAGTTGTACGTGTGAGTAGTGCATTATTTTAATTGTTAAAAAAAAAATTATTCCGATAACTTTTTTAATCTAGATATTTCCAATAGGGAATGCCTACTCTAAAGAGCAAATTACTTCAATATGTTTTAAGACGAGAAAAAATCAAAGCCGTATTTTTAGCGTTCACTAAAACTAGTATAAAAATTCTTAACGAGAAGGTTTCTAGATTAAAACTTGACAAAACACATCGATTTGAACGAAGATGTATGCGTAAGCCATCAATGCGAAAAGTGCCCATACTTGCAAAATGTCTCAAAATTTGTGGGCCTTGAATATTTAATAATCGAGAAAGTGTTTGAGGATTTTAACGATAAAAAAAATTAGTTTGGAGTAAATTCATCATAAGTATATCGGTTTGCGATTTTTAATAGTTAAAAAATTAATTTTTAGTAAATTTGTCACAGGGGTACCGGATTAAATTTTTCCGTGATATTAACCCAAATTTAAAAGACCCACTTTGCACATATTCACAATACCTATGAATATGGAATGCCAAATAAATTAATGAGGAACTGCCTTGACTATGTTGAATAAAATCGGTTTTTGTAATATTGACTCAAGAAGTTTACATATATCACAATTATTTCAAAGTATAAGGGGTTTCTTAATGCAAAATAGAAGGTAAAAATTAGGGGTGAGCATGGTTTGGGTTGGGCCGGCCCACCCCCTAATCCTAGGACCAACCTGCATAGTGCTGGTCCTCAATTTTTGGGACTGATGATCGACCCTATTGAGCTTGGGATCGAGGACCAGACCAACAACTATATAGTCTGAATGAAATAATAATAAGGTAATCTACAAAACTAACTTGCATTAATCATTATTTCCACTTTCCTTTTTAGGATAATTACACAAACGGTCAAAAAAACTTTTAAGTTGTTAATACCAAATTAAATCAAAATGTCCAAATATTGTCTTTGAAATTGAATTATTGGAATGCCAACAATGAATATTTTAATATAGTTTAGAGATTAGATTGAACAACTATTAAAAATTCAATGATTGCATTGAACAAATTAAAAAATTTAGCGATGACATTACATATTGTGATTGAATAAAATTAAAAGTTCATGAACTATATTACACATTGAGTCAAAGTTCTCATAGTTCATGAACTATTTGTGTCATTTTCCTTTTTTTTTTTTTTTTTTTTTTTTTTTTTTTTTATTGTCATAGACATAACTGATATATTAAAATGAACAGATGATGATTCAATGAGAGACATGTTGATTTGTATTAAAATCTTATATATATATATATATATATATATATATATATATATATATATATATATATATATATATATATATATATATATATATTGTGGGACACACATTTTAAGTCATAGATACTAAGGACGCGCTTGGTAACCATTCCGTTATTGGGAACAATTTTTGATCAGAAATGATTCTTTTTTATTTTGTTCCCGGGAACAATTTTTGAGCAAAAGAAAGCGTTTGGTAACCACACAAAATTTCTGATTTTGGAATAGAAAAAGAACAGAAATGTGTTTGATAATTGCATAAAATTTTTATTCCAATTCTTTTTCAATTACCTTTTTAGATGAATGTAAATTTGATATTGAATTCTCATGGACCACTCACCAATATAATTGTCTTCTTATGAGTGAAGAAATCATATTATATTATATTATATTATATTATATTATATTATATTTTCAATTTCAAAAGAATTCGAATTTAGAATTCTATTCCATTCTAAAATTCTATCAAATCATAGAAATTATATTGATTAATTATATTTATACTAAGTAATAAAATATTAACTAATCAATTTTTTATTAAATAGTAAATAATAAACTATAGTATAAACTATAAATATAAATACTAAATAATAAATTAAAATACAAAATTATATATATATTCTATATATAGCAAAATTTCAATTCCTACTTCAAACCATTTTTTTTTAATTTTTTAAATAATTTTATGATTTTTTTTCCTTCTTTTCCTTTCTTTCTCCCCTTCTTCTTCTTCTTCTTCTTCTTCTTCGCAGCGGCGGCGGCAGCACTTGAAGAACAAGGGAGAGGGAAGAAGAACAAAAAGAAAGAAGAGGAAAAAGAAAAAATAAGTTGACTTGATTCTAGAATTGTTTCCGGGAGCAAAGAATCAAAATTTTTTTTTATTCTCGATTCTGTTCCAAATCTATTTTCGAGAACAAAAAAATAGAAATTTGTTTCCAGGAACAAAATTTTTACCAAATGTATTTTTGTTTCAAATTTACTTCCGGAAACAAAAAAAACAGAAACAAGCATTGTTTTGCAAGTTGCCAAACAGGCCCTAAATGCCATCACTTTTCACCTACTCTAAAGCAAATTAAATTATGCACAAATGCATCATAAAATTAAATTGTTTGAATAGTAAATGGTAGAGTTAGAAATTTATAAATTCACTTTGTATTTTTTGACAATTAATTTAGACCCTTGAGTTCCTAATGGAAATGCTGGCTTCGTCCGCCTACAATGAAGTCTAGCTCCCTCGACCTCACTCCTCCTCCCACCGTCCACTAAAATTAGGGCTGTGCAAAAAGACTGAGAACTGCCTAGATCGCCTAGAATTGGACCGGACCAAATCGGAATCGACGGTTCCTAGGTATGGAACCATCCGCTTACTTACCCAGATTGAACTAATATATATTAAAGAAATTTCATTATGTCCAGAAGAGCCAATGGCTCATTTTAAGAGTATAATTAGGTCTTTCCTTAACTATCCCATGATTAAATTAGGTTGATATTGAAAAAAGATGAATCGAGCGATTAATGTTTTAACTTTTGTGAGGTTAGAACTTTTAACGTGGAGTCTATTTCTCCACTTGTTTCCGGCGTTGGGAAATTGTAAGAGGACCTAACACTATGACTTTCGAATAAATTAAGTTTTTAACTAACGGGTATTGTCTATTCATTTTGCTTTATAGTTTTCAAATTTTAATCAAAATAAATGGCTCGCAATTCAACCCGAATATAAGGCCGAACAAGCTTTATAGGGATTGGGGACCAGTTCCATAGATCTATTCAGGAACCAGACCGCCAGGTTTCGATTCCAATTTTTCAGAACCGATCCTTAGTAGGTGGTTCCCGATTCCAAGATGAGAACTTCCCACTCAGACCATACTCATCCCTAATTGGAAAATACCTTCTTTGCAACTTCCCAACGCCATTGGAGTACTCTTGCCCGCGACGAACCATCATTGATTCAAGCACAGGCCTAAGCGTGGTGGAGTCCAAAGAAAGCAGCGACGGCATTGATGGCGTCCTCACGAAGAAGCCCTACTCAACTCCTCCCTAGGCTTCTCACCTCAGCCCGATCCCTTCTCATGTCTTCTCTCTTGGTCATGTACGTGGTTTCTCTGTTTTTACTAGACAGTGTGATTTTTTGTGTGTTTTGCTGAGTTTCGGTGATTTTCAATTACGTTTTGCTTTCCTTCCGCTGCCGATTCGCCGTGTTCATGATATCGTGATTTCATCTTGTTTCGAAGACATGGTGAGTTTATATTAGCTCCTGTACTCAATACTGGCCAGTATGTTGTTGCTCTGCTTTTACTTCGCGTGTCGGTGCCTCTGTGTGTGGGATAGGTACAGAGGCGGTGTAATTGTTAGCGTGTTTTGCTGAGTTCTGATGATCTTCATTTACTTTGACCTTTGCTTTTGCCGCCGATTCTCCATGTTCATGATCTCGTGATTCCATCTTGTTTTGAAGACATAGTGAGTGTATAGTAGCTCTTATACACTATGATGGCCAAAGCATGCTTCCTTTTTAATCTTCTTTCACGATAATCAATGATTTGACGGTAATGTCTTGTTGCGTTGTTCTCTTGACAGTCACCTACTCCAATTCACAGATGGAACCTTCCGAATTTACCAAAAAAGGCACCGAGGTTTGGTTAAAGGCAATTTCTGGGTCCTTCTACTTCCTCCTATTAAGTTTGATCTTCATGAATCATTAGATTTCGCAACTGATCTGGTCAAAATGGGTTTCTCAGCGCATGAAATGAAATGTGATGAACATCTGCGCAAACATTTAATCCCTGTATCGAACATTTTACGATGGCCATGTGAATTACTTTAGTTCAGCATTGCATTGTGGTTGACATCATATGGCTCAAGCTTTGGCTCGGATAAGGTGTCTATGCATATCATTATCTGTTTGATGGAATGCCTTTGAAACTCAGACGATGCAAGTTTCTTTGGTTGCAGTTATACAGTTTCTCTTTGGTTGTTGTTTCGTGGATTTGTCATTGTTCCTCTTTCTTTTCTCTCTGTGTATAGATTTTGAAGGTTTTCATGATACATAATCTAGAGCGAGACATCTTATACCAACAATGTTGCATATGAACATTTGCCTGTTTTTTCATCTATGGGCCACTTGAGGTCTGGCCTCTGTTGACTTTTACTTTTGACTTTTAACACAGAGAAACTTGCGATTTCCAGCGGGATGATCTTTCGGGCGTGCAATTGAATGGTAACAAAGTCCGGATATCGAAATTCCTGCTTGCTGAATTTCGATTGTCATCTTATCCTACGTAGCTCCAAGGTCAGGTTTCTTTTTCTGCGCCCAACATCAGCCAGGAGAAAAATTGCTACCACAATTGATTTCTTGCAGGTTCTTGTAGGTTCTTGTAGACAATTCAACAATTTTACTCTCGCAGGTTCTTGTAGACAAAAATCCTGGACTTACAGGTAATCTCCTGGTTGAGAGATTCGTGGGAGCTCATATTCAACTTATTTCAAAAGAGAAATATGCCAAACTAGGAAGTGCGGTTTGTACCTGCTTCTAATTGTCTTTTGCTTGTAATATCTCATCTTTTTCAAGATAATATTTAATTGGTTAACCGGAAAGTGGCACATCTAAGCATCTCTTGGATATTGCCACACACAGAAAATATTGCCCGGCTAACATGCGGATTTGCTTTTATTATTTATGTTTGTGGATGGCATTTTTATAATGTTTTGACACTCGAGTGAAACTGCAAGAATCTTATGCTAATAAGTTAATAAAACTTGATAGAGTGAACCATGCTCGGCCGTGTTCGGAAAAGGTTTGATACTTTCGTTTGCCTCACTGAATTTGATTTCAGACTCTGACTGAACTCCTAAAAGAAAAGTTGCTTGAGGAAGAAAGCCATATGTTATTCTTGTCAGCGGATCAAATTCGCTAGGGACATGGTGAGCATAATTATTGGTGGCTGTATGTTTCTTCTTCATTCTATATGCATCTTGTGCTTTAAATGGATATATTGACCATCTAGATTATCAGTCACAGTCAATTTTTAATTTCAGTTGACTCGTTCCTTCCAGCATTTTCGTGAGGTAGTTTTGCTTACTTCTCAAATTTACTTGTTTGTCGATTTCTCATGTTTGACATGACCGAGATTTTCTTCAACCGTAATATATAAATATGGTGCTTAATGAATACCATTGTGGTGCCTATCTTTCCATCTCATTGCAAAAAGTTCAATTGATCAATGAGATGTTGCATAATGTTGTGCCTAATAACTAGAGGGGTGCCTAGTAAAAGAGGTTCTAGAATCAATGAGATGTCGCATAGTTGCTAGAAAGTAGCACATTCAAGGTATTATTGCAAAAAGTTAAACTGATCGTACTCTGTTTTATTCTTAATTTTTTGGCAATTTTGTATACCAATGCTATTGCGATCTATTCAATTTAGCTGATCTTTTGCTACATCATCAAAATGTGTTTAGTTGAGCGACTCTAAAATTTGAAAAATGTTCTATTACACTGGGTTATAGAAATGGGAGAATTTTTCAGGATTCTTACTAATTGATCTTCACCATGGTAATATGGTCCACAAAATGTAATCTCTAGGCCGCAATTGAGTTTGCCACTGGCTTGATTCGTTCTTGCCTAATATACTCTACAGTTGGTTGAGTGATTCAACATTTGTTTTTCAATGTGGAAGATCTGAGTTTGAATCATGCCATCTCCTACTCATAGTAATTTTAGTGGCTACATCCCTTATCTTGAGGGTGGAGCCTTTCTCAATATACATGGGTAGGGTGGTCTGCGCCATTTTTTTTTTTTTTTTTTTTTTTTGGTCGTAATATAAAATTCCATTCAAGATAAAGGAATAGAACAACCCGTTGGAATAGCGTCCGAGTAAAGAAGATCCAACAAAAATGGGGGAGGGGAAACGGCTCAATTAGGAAGTAAAGTGCCACTACCATGGGCCTTTGCGGCCCAATTAGCCACAAAATTTGCTTCACGTCTGCAATGCCTAACGCGAAGGTGAGGGAAATAGGGGAGTAGTGCGGCGGCTTCAGTGAACAACACTCGAACCTCCCACGTTGTCGATCTGGGATCGTGCATAGCTTCAACCAGAACAAGGCAGTCATATTTTGTTTTTTCAAATTGCTTCTAAGGCACGAGCATTATATAGCTTTGACTTAGCTTCATCACACTGAAACGTGAAGTTAGTATCTCTTTTACATTGTGAGAACCATCTCCAATAAATGATAATGACTTGATTCATTTATTGATTTTTTTTTTTTTTTGGTATGATCCAATAGCTTGTTTTACCGGTAAGGGATTGTCCAACCAAATTCAAATCACCGAGACTCCCACCTAATAGTAACTTTGGTAGTCACCCTCCACATTCTCGTGAATGGTACTAAACTCGATCAAATCACGTAGATAAGGTAATTTGCATACATACATAGAAACTAGGTGATTTGAGAATCCAAATACCTCATATTATCCGAAGAAAAAAAAAAGTAATGCACGAGCAAGGTTGAGTCTCTTTTTCCTACAAACCCTAGCAAGTTAATTAGCTCGCGGATTTATTATTCAATAAAAATGAAGCAATTGTAATAAGAGCTACTACAACAAGTTGCGCCACTCAGAATGAGAAAAGTTGACAATGTCATGAGGAGAGGACAACTAAAAAAATTGAATATCTTATTGAGACCGTTGACATCTAAATTTTGACTAGATATTTAGGATTAAATTGTATAAGAAAATTAGGAACACATTTGGTCCTGACAAAAAATGATTTTCGCATCATCTAAGTCTTAGTTTTTATTTGCATCCATCAAGTTTCATTTCCTTTATTTTACATTTTTTTTGGATAAATTAATTATATTTAAAGAAAAATAAGAGGGCCCACGGGGGCTGGGCTTTCACGCCCAGACTTTCCTTCCTCTCCTTTCTCCCCTACGCAGGCCCGAGGCCTATTTCCCTTTTGTTCTGCAGCGGAAAGGAGACCTATTTCTCTATTTTGAGTATCTCATTAGCCGCTAGGCCAAGCCGGGTTAGCTTTTGTTTTATTGTTTCTTATTTTAAAAAAAAAAAAACCAAAAAAAAAAAAAAAAAAATCTAAAAAATCAGAAAAATTCTCAAAATGGTTGCTTCTTTTTTTTTTTGGGTGACCAAGGAACCGCCGTCGGGGTCAATCAAAATGGTTGTCATTCTTCATAAATGCATGAAAAATCCTTGAAAAATCCAAAAAAAGCCTTGAGATTTAAACAATATTATGTATCGGAAGAGTATTAGTAGTTAATTAGTGTAATCAAGTCCTCGATCATAGTTTCTCTTGTTGCACATGAATGAAATATTTCTCTTAATGTTTCTCCGATTTGATGACTCTTATTTGAAATTAATTTGCAAATTAAAAACTCGAACTATAACTCGTGAGTTGAAGGGCTTAGAAGAGGTTGGGCTAACTCTACTACTTAGCTTTCGACTAAAAAAAAAAAAAAAAAAAAAACTCTACTACTTAGCCAACTATTAGCCTCCGTATGCACCCGCGCGTGAGGACACTTGAAAGGGAGCTTGCAACTAGCGAAGAATTTAAGCTGCCCGAGGCAGCAAATTTTGTAAATTGAAAACACTGGTTGGAAAACGAAGCCACAAAATTTGGCTTACAAAGGGTCAAAAAATGATGTAAAAAAATGGAAAAAACTGAAAAAACTACTAAAATTTGTCGCCCTCAGATTGTTGATTCCAGGTTGGCCTTTTCTTAAACGATGACGAAATGGATTGCATCGCAGCTTGGTGCTTCTTGATGTGATTTCAAGTACCAATTTTAATTTAATTTCTATAGTTATCCAAATTATTTTTTAAAAAATTTAATTTTTCATACGGTGATTGCCATCATATGAGCTCAGGTACACAAATGTCGTTTAGCCCTCATTTCCAAAGATTAATGTATCATCACTATGAATTATCATTTTTCATTATTATTTTGATTTTTGTCTATTGTTAATGACCTTTTTTTTTTCCTCTTCTTCACGGCAAAAGCGGAGTTGGCATGTGGACGGAGCTAGCTGGTGACGGTGGTCCTTATAGCGACGTCACATTCTACCAGGGCATGCTCTTTGCCCTCCGCGACAGCGGATTCGTCGAAGCGTGGGACTTCAACAGGGATCACCCCATGAAAATCACGGAGATTAAGTCCTCCTTCCCCCGGAAATCAGCCGAGGCTAAACGTGCTCTCAGGAATGTTTGTTTCACGAACACGTACTTAGTCGAGGCGGCGAGTGAGCTTTTGCTTCTCGTGAGGTTCACAGGGTATTTCGTGAACAGGCACGGTGTCCCGGTCGAAGAAGATGACTTCCTGACAGAGGAGGACATGGACACTTCGGTCTGTCCCTCCAGAACCCTGTATTTTCATGTTTACGTGCTGGGCATGAACAGCGAGGAATGGGTGTGGCTGGACTCGATCGGCGACCGGGCCATCTTTGTGGGCAGGAGCCGCTCGAGATCGGTGTCGGCCCGGGACTTCCCAGAGCTCGAGGCAAACTCGGTGTACTTCACCGATGATAACTGGGATCTGGAGGAGCACGGCGACTCGTACGCTGGGCACGACATGGGGGTGTACAGCTTGAAGAGCGGGAAGGTGAAGGAGATTTGCGAACTGGGCTCGGACAGGATCGATTCTCCTCCGCTTTGGGTTTTCCCATCTGATTATCGTTCTTAGTGAGGATGACACAAACCGTGTTTATGTGTCGCAAGCTTTTGTCTAGTCTCTGCTTATGAGAGTGTTTGGTGCTTGGGATGTGGAGATATTGTCTACTACATGCCCCATTGATGTAATTTGACCAGTAAAGGAGTTGCACATATTACGTCCTGGTATCTTTTTCAATGTTAGCATTAGATTTTCTTGACTTTACTGAATTCTATGATATGCTCAATGAAATCTTACAAAGAATAAGTTCAAGAAAATAAATGAATTTGGGCAGTTTTAATTCATCAATTCATATAGCTTAATACATCAAACAGTGTCTTAATGATGATTCTTGGGAGATCTGGTGTATGCGCTCTACTAATTCACTAATCAATTTTAAGGGTACAATGGTTACAACAAAATCTATCTAAATATAATGTGGATTACATTTACTCAATTGATAAATTGAGAATACCAAACATTTGTCGGCCTTATAAAACAATACGTGAGCTTATCTTAATATTATGAACTTTAAAAATGGTTACTCCACAAATGGACTATAATCCCAAATTGCATCTCTTTTATTACTTGAAGTCACATCAACAAGCACCAAGGGCTGATGCAACCGACGGTGGTTGTTTTAAGGGAAAGACCAACCTGGAGTCAAATATCTAGGGCGAGAAATTCTTATCCTAGTTTCCCGATTTTTCATATTATTTTTTGACCCTTTCTCCGAGTGTCGTCATGCATCTTGTCACACATGCGGTTTTGAGATAAAATCAGATGATGTTCCAAAATGGATTATTAATTTTGGCCATCTTCCCATATAATATTCAAATTTTGTGGCCACTCTCTTCATGATATCTTCAAATTCTTTGGTTCAAGGCACGCATATCATATAAGATATTTTCATCCTTATCGATGAATAAACCCGCAAGACCTAACGAGACGTCATTTCAATTGATAAAACTAATCTTTTATGCCATAAACAATGTTTCTTCCTTTATCGTATATCTAGTCAAATTTAATTTGTCACTGGTCATATATTGTGGCAAAGTCATGTCGTGCTGATCAAGCTCATTAATTTTTATTGAAAATGACTTTATCAATTTGAATTGAATAAAATTTGGATAATATTTTCATAAAACACATCAAGAACACAATTTCTATGGACTATGCGTAATCTCAAAAGCAACCCTACCCTACATCAAAAGATTGACAAAATATGCACATTTCTATAACCAAATTCAAATTCAAGTCATAAGCAAATCTTACTACAAATAGCTACTAATAGAAGGCTACTTCTATATGTCTAGAAGAAGGTCAATTTAGTGCTACCTCAAAATCTTGGTTCAATCCATAGAGGTGGAGATTCAATAAATATAGGCGGATAAACATCAAAATCAGCTTCTTTGTCAAACTCAATTCTTCCATCTTCCATGTGGTATGTTCCGATATCCTCGCACCAGGTAAAGTAAATACAGTTTGGCTTGATAGATTGCTTGATCTCATCAACCTTACTGAAAAGGAAGAGTTGAAACCCACGAAGAGGGACACATTGCCCATCCTCTCAAGCTTTGTCCACTTTCTAGCATCTAAATCAATGTCTAAAACTTCAAAACTGGCCATTCCACTCGCTTGTTATCCAAATCCTAAGATTAGCAACAGACGGCCCGCCGACTCCACCAAGTATTGCCGCAAAAAACGATATATGCTATCTTGAAATTCCAGAGGCATCTCTAGTGCCTCCGATATTACTTGAGCTGTTGGATCTGGTCCATCCACATCACAAGTGAATATAGTACCCTTGGAATTAACCGCAACAAATTGCCCCCGGTAATGTATGACATCCAAACCACCACTATATGGGCCCGGGGTAGTCAACTCTTTCCACTCCTCGTTGCCAGGTTTCCAAAAGCCTAATGTTTTGGCGGTCTCGCGAATGACCATGACCGTATAGTTTGGAGAAGAAGCGGGGCTTGGAGACAAGACAAATTTTTTTAGGAAAGTCCTGTCCAGGACATCCGACTGTGCTGCATCTACGGGATCCCAGCTGGGGAATTTGTCCGCACTAGGGAGCTCAATGACGTCGTCGCGATAATTTTATGGATATGCATCGCTAAAATGGATAAGCAATGAATATATCGTTGAGCCAAAAAAGAAAATCAAGTAATATAATTCTTGTCAGATTTTTTATATCATGAAGTGAGGAAAATTGCAAACAAATGGATGTGTATGGTGAAGGTTTGAGTAAAAGTGAGAAAATTGAGGGGAAAAAACCGTTCATTTTAGTAATTTTTTTTTTTTATAGATAATATGCTTTTGGACAGGTAAAAAATAATTGATTTAATTGTGATCAAATATGTTGACACATTTTTTGAAAAAGAAGAGATCCAATAATTTTCATGTAGTGAAATTTTATCAACTTGCCAGTGGTTTGTCTACTTTAGACAATTAGTTTTTTAAGGAAATTTTTAATTATATACCGTAAACAACTGTAATTAACGAATAGGTGTTAGAAATAACCGCATCACCTTTTTTTTAATGGTCTCTAATAGTGGAGCAATCCAAGGATACTAAAAGGGGAAAGTCTTAGATTGCGCCATAATTAAAGATAAAGTATATTTTTAATTGAATTGAATATCATGATACTCTTAATGATTACCAAATATATAGTTGTCTTGTTTAAGCAGAGAATCTTTTAAGTTTAAATATTTATAGTTAGGAATACTTAGTTTATCATTTTTATTTGTTTAGGGGATTCCTTTTGTATTCAAGATTTCGTGACTATAAATAGATTATTTTGATATAAATGGAGAAAGAGTTTTCCTTTTATTTATCGAGTTCGATAATTGGGTTTTCCCTTCCATAAAACCTCTAGCTCTAGAATTTCCCCCAAATTGTGGCTCTCATGGCGGTGCTAGCTGGTGTCATGGCTGATGTCTCTACTTCATCTTCTATGTTTTGCTCAAATAGCGACTGTCTCCAGATTTTGCTCAAATAGAATTTCCCCCAAATTTCCCTCTCTTTTTTTTTTTTGGCTTTATCGTTTTTATTTTATTCACTATTGCTTTTTTTTTGTTTTTCGCCTTCTTTAGGCATGGCATGACATCAGTGCCGTATTTAATAAGTGACACATTGAAAAGACACGTCGGATTTCCGACAAGTCCAATTTTACAACATTTGTAAAAGGGGATAAGAAGTTGATTGAAGGAAAAATCGCATTAAATATGAAATATTTAGGATTCATGACACTTTCACAAGTTTTTGTAGATCGATTGCTTTTTGGGCTAAAAGTTTTTAAAATTCATGGTGTGATATTGCGTAGAGTTCCCAAAGAAAATCAATGATGTTAGCAAGATAGGGAGAATAGTTTAACTAAAAATTTGTTGATAACCGACTTCTTCGACCAAAGAAAAAAAAGAAGTGATGAACTTCGGTGTAGGGCACCGGCAGCGCTAGATCCAGAGCAATAAAGACAAGCCAAGGATTGAGGACATCATTTCTCATTGGTTAAGCTAAGGGTAAAAGTGTTGTTTAGATTAATCGTATGGTTTATGAAGACGGATGTGAGCATCATTTGATTAGACAACATCTTACAGCATGTTAACGATATTTCGCTTGGATTTGCTCGAATCCACCCAAAGTGAAGTTAATGATACTTCACTTTGAGAGAATTTCTCGCCTACATTGGATCTTGAGATCGGGCCCTCACAGCTTTTAATCACATCAATTCTATGTGAGCCCCTCATAATCACCTATAGAGATAGACGATTAGACATGGTTGAGTGAATCAAAATCCACACAAATAGTTAATCGATTGTAATGCTACCATATGTTTACTATCATCCATTCAAGCCATCAAGCTTTATGATGTATCTACACATAATTTTATTTGTTTTGGACTAGGTTGAAATTGAAGGCATTCGTGATATAAAAATGCCAGGGACTCAAAATGTGCTTCTAACAAGGAAAAAATGAATCAATTATGATTTCAAAATGTGCTTCTCACAAGGAAAAAATGAATCAATTATAATTTAAATCATTGTGCGTGCAAAATAGATGGGAATTGCCCAGAACTAAATCAAACTAGGGATTCCTATGAGGATTGGCGTCGCCGCCAATTTCAATTTCTTGGGATTATTGAGTACTGGTCCAATACCAAGTTTCAGGTGTGGAGTTGTCCAACCTGAACAGCCCACCTGAGCATATATATATATAATTTTAATGTTTTCAAAAAACCTTAATTCCTAAAATTAGGAATTCCTCTCATGCTGCTCGACCACAGTCCTCACACTCTCGCGCCAGTTTTCATTTCTTCCTCCTTCTCCACCTCTTCGGTTGGAGAAATTGGTAATCCCCACGCCTCTTCAAGCTTCTTCTTTTGCCGCTGGCGTGCCGTCCTTCGCACCGCCGCCTCTTTGCCGCTCCAGTCCCGGTCCTGTCATTCGAGCCAAAGGTATGGGCCTTGTTGTCGCTCTCTTCGTTTTCTGTTTAGGCAGTTTGGGATCAGCGAAGGGGAGAGTAATTGTCGATTTTATGCTCGGAGCGTCAGTTTTCTTGTGATTCGTCTACGCAGTTCAGTTTGTGTGTTGCCGTGTTGCACCGTGTTCATTCGGATAGTTATCTGCAGAAGATGAGCTTCGTAGTTTCACTATTTTTCGGTTGCAATTGGCACATCTGTGCTTTGAGCTTCGTTTTTATATAGTGTGAGTCTCTAAATTCGGAACATTAGCCTTATGACCCGAAGACGCATCGCTTTGTCGCATGGATTACTAATAGTCGAATATCGTCGAAGAAATCGGTCTGTTTGCTTCATCACGTTTGGCTTGGGTCAAACATGTGTTGGAAGGACATCAAGCTCGCTTCGGGGAGGAGTTCCAGCTTTGCTTTTGATGTGGATGGATCTTTCCGTCACGACGTCCCTTCTTGGCATTGATTCGTTATCGGGAAGAAAGTGCAAAGCCTCGAGCTAGCTCTCACGCCCTCCCAGCCCTCCCTAGTGTTGGAGAAATGCCTTGATACGATCTAGGATTTGGGTCGATTGATTGGGTCAATTTGTGATTACAATCGATACTGTATTTTTCATTATTTTCCTTCATTTAAATTCATACACCCTATAAATACATATAAAGAATGAAACAAAATCATCAAGCGAGAATCCAAAGAAAATTCTCTTCTTCAACTCATTTCATGTCACTCGGCGCTAGACCCATCAAATAGGTGGCTCGGGTTTGAATCGGGTCAAAAATGATTCAACTCATATTGACCCATTTAATCCCATGCACTGTAGATTAAGTGACCTATACTTGACCCAACCCATACTCGATCCATACTCGGCCCAACATGGATCAAACTCATTAATATTCTAGGAAAACCCACACATTTTAAACTCTATGCTAATTGAATAAAAACTTCAAATCAAATTAAAAAAGAAAAGTAAACAATTAAAAATAGTAAATAAAATAAAAATAAAATGTAAAAAAACCCTATAAATTGAAACATTTATAAAGAATTTGACTAATTAAATATATATTTATAAAACATGCTTAGATTTTGGCTCACATCTTACTTGATTCAATTTAGGAGAAAATTGTTCAAAAAGTCCTAAATCTTTTCTTTTTTTTATCAATCGAGTCCATCCAGATGTTGACAAATTTTATTAATTTGTTAATATTTTTTCGTAATTTGCAAATTACCTTTATATTTTTATTTATTTTTGTCTTTTTAAATATATTTTCCCTTTTCTTTGGTGGCCTATCGCTAGCCTTCAGCGACTGGCCAAAGGCCATGACAAGCGAGGGTCGGCCTCACCAGCCTCTAGTGAGGTTTGCCCTTGCCAAATCCAACGAGATTGAGCCTTGCCAGAGGCTAGCTAGGGTCGACCTTAGGCAAGGTCACTCTCACTGCCTTGGGCGAGGCCAACCTCATCGGGATCTAGCAAGGAGCGACTTCTTCAACAGTCGGTGAGGGTTAGCCTCTCTGAAGGCCAACAAGGGCGACCTCACTGAAGGCTGGTAAGGTCGTCCCTTGCCAGATCTCGGAGAGGGCAACCTTGCTTGAGGCCAGCAAGGCTAGGCCTTGTCGATTGTGGCCTCTGGCCGATCACCGAACATTGGGCAACCAGCTAAAGAAGAAAAGGGAAATAAAATAGGGGGAAAAATAAGAGAAGAAAAGGAAAAAAGATGTGACTAAGACGAGCAGTGGACGCGAGTGGCCGGTTGCTTGCATTGCAGAGGAGACGGAAGGAGCCTATTAGGTCACCCTTAGTGCATGCACAATGAGGAGGAAAATGGGCCAGACGTTTTACATGCACTTCTATTAAGTGGGCCACTTGATATTTTAATTGTCCGACCCATTTTTGACCCAAGAAGCTTGAGACTACCATCAATCACATGAGCCACTATGTTTTAGCTTTCGTGCCTTCAAATGATGTTCCTCCATCAAGCCCTTCGTTCAAGACCCAAACTAGCCTTCCACGTCAAACTAATCTTTTCAATTTTATTTTTTTTCGAAAATTTTGAAGATAATTTCGTTTGTATTGGCTCGTTTTCCTGTTTGAATCATCGGTTTGATCGAGGTGTGTTTTGTGTTTGCTTTGACTGGTTGTTACTCGTCATTGAACTTATTGTGCTGTTATGGTTTGATATTATATTACTATTATTACCTTTTGTGCTGTTAACAAAAAAGGAGGAGAATTTGACCAAAATTTCAAGGATATTTTCAACAAGGATAGAACTTCGTGAAATCTTTCAAAAGATTTTGATGCATTGCGTTACTATTCTGAAGATCAAATTTTCCACAAGACTGATTAAATCTTTTCTATCCTTATTTAAAACATCTGATTATAGATGTTCAACTTTTTATCATTCATTCTTATAGATTTGATTTGCACTCAAACTCTAGATTTTGCTATTTTTAGAGCTTTATCAAAATCATCTCTTTACTCGGTTCTATTGTGAAAAGTTTTGTCATAATAAAAAAGGAGGAGACTATTGAGGAAAATTCCCTTACTAGTTTTGATGATTAACAAAACTTTCTTTGAGTATGATGAAAAGCGTTTTTCAAGTGGAAACTCTTATGAGTATCATCAGAACTTAGTCATCAGACTCAAAGGATCAAACTCTAAGTCTTAAAGTAATTAATATCTTTGATATTTGATTGCCACGATATTTTTCTAGAAGATAATCTCGTGCAACGGTCAGAAATTGGTGGATTTCTTTCGATAATTAATAAACTTATTTATGAAGGAAAACATATCAAATCCAATCTCCTAAGATGGATCTTAGCGAATTGTAGATGAATCTTTCTTCGGAGGACGAAAAACTCTTTCCAAATGAAGTACTTTACTTAAGGAAACTCCATTTGCTATATGGGCAGCAGAATTTTCAAGAGACTTCAATCTCGGCAACCTTAAAGCAATTAACTCTCCTGACAACATTCAAGACCATTGGGAAGAGTGGCTAAGCGAAACTCTAAGGAAATATCCAATGGTCAGATTGAACATAGAGGTTTTTATGAGAAGGTCGAGAAGCTATAAAGAAAAAAATACATAAAGTTGAAATTCTAAAGTCTATAATTCCTAAGTTCTAATTTATCTCTAAGAGCTATACTCTGTAATCTTTAGAGGTTAAGAGTGTACGAGGAATTATTCACACGAGCTTGAGTATTTGACACTCAGATCTTGTAACCCCTGGCAAATTAATCTAATAAAATCCAGCCAATCGACTGTCGGCAAGGAAGAGTGTGACATCCTGAAATTCG
This sequence comes from Eucalyptus sp. ANBG9806169, assembly GCA_014182395.1. Taxonomy (NCBI): domain Eukaryota; kingdom Viridiplantae; phylum Streptophyta; class Magnoliopsida; order Myrtales; family Myrtaceae; genus Eucalyptus; species Eucalyptus sp. ANBG9806169. Next base: position 6,665,538 of record CM024580.1, read on the forward strand.
AGTCCTCTGAAGGATGGATGAATGTGAATTTTGTCAATGCATTGTTGGTTGATCTCACTCGGAATTGATCAATCCTGAGATACTGACATTGAGGGGAAGGGCTAATGAGGACAGAACTCGTATGGCTAAAGGACTCGACCTGGGAAAACGACTTGACCATGAGACTTGCGTGAGGAAGATCCTGTAGATAGGCAGGTCGATTTCAAGGATGATTGGGAGTCGATTAGCGGACAGAACATAATGGAACGACGGGTGATTCCGTTTGCCATTATCGAATCCGCGAACGACCCTATGTCGATCCTTAGTGATCGTGTACTTTGAAATAAGAATCTAGCCTCCGTAATTTCATGCAGTCAATGACGTCGTACATGAGTCGAGATGTCTTGAACGTGGTTTGGCACGAGCCGGTTACGCGTAAATCCTCAGAGCCGACCGTCAGTCTGAGTGGTAACCGAAATGGCATTAGGGCGAAATTGACATGGCAAGAGAACTTAGGATTGGACTTCGAATTATCGGGAATGTCCGAGACGGACGTTAGATGAAGCTGCTTCAAACAGTTGACAGAGCCAATTAAGCCGAGCAATTGGAAGAAAAGGGATTTTCGGACCGAGAAAGCAAGCCCATGAGGACGTGGGCTGAGCCAAGCCAGTGTGGGCCTAGGCCCAAGGTGGGAAAGCCACCATGGTGGGCCTAAGAAAATCAAATGAGCCCATTGGGCCTAAATCAAATGTTCATCTTCTAAGCCCATTGGGCCAATTCTTATTTATTTCAAGCCCAATTAATTTCCAAGCCCACTACTATTCATGGCCAAGCCCAATCCTTAGGCCCATCCACTAATTTCAGCCCAAGGTCATATTTGTAATTTGTGAGAGGTGAAATGACCAAAATGCCCCTAGCGCTTGTGGATAAGGGCAAAAGAGAAGAGAGAGAAGATGATGTCATGCATGGGGAATTGAAGTGGCCATTTAATGGCTTTAATGAGGAGTGCAACAGCTCTCCCATCACTCTCTCTCTCCCCCATTCGGCCTCCAAACGGACGAGCTCCTTTCTCCCTCGTTCTCCCTCTCTTCCAGTTTCTGCTCCAGCTGACCCTTCGGTGAAGAATCGAGTCAAAAGTGGTCTTCCCGGTTGAATCACAGAACGAGCCACCTATCACCGTAACCGGGAGAGACAGAACGTTCCAACGAATCCAATTTCGTCCCGAACGGAGCCGCCATCCGTCCTGTACGGCCGTCACAAGCCGCCGGTCGCCGGTCCGTCGGTCCTCCTGCAGCCTGCACTGTTTCGAGTTTTCGGCCATTTTTCTTCCATTCCAGCCGTTCCTCCGCCCATCCCAACCTCTAGCAAGACCCCCAAGACCTCCTGGTGCCGCCGGTTGTCGGCCACCCCCTCGCCGGAGCTCCGGCCAAGCCGTTCAACTTGTTTTCTCCTCCGGCAGGGCTGTTTTTCAGAATTTCAGAGGGAGACAGAGGCTGTGGTTGCTGTGTTGAGCTTGGGATTGTCTTGGATCGTCGTTGTCGAGGTCCCGGTGCGTAGCCACCGTCGCCGCCGCCGCGTCGGTGTGTCCGGCCCGCTTAACGGGTGAGTTTAGCTCATAATCCTTCAATTAGTGCCTAAACTTGCTTAGGGTTGGTTTAGTTAGATTTAATTATAGTTTAAGTGATTTAATTAAGTTGTATTAGTCCTAAGATAGGTGGTTAGATTAATGGATTCGATTAGTTTAGCTTAATCTTGTTTTATTTACTTAATGTGGTTTATGTGGTTAATTAAGCATGCTTATCTTAATTGATTGGTTTCCTTAATTTAATCATTGTTTTAATGATTTTTGAATATAATTTATTGTTTATTGAATTCTGGAAATTTACTGTTCACGCGACACTATTCACAAAATACTGTTCACGAGCACTGTTCGCAAGTACTGTTCATGTGTACTGTTCACGTGCACTGTTCATCCAGAATGCAAAAAGTTGTCTAAATTCATGTGTGTTGATTTTATGAAGTGAATGGATGTGTAAATGCATGGGCATCCGCATGAATTGATTGTTGAATGGTGTAATTGTGTGACGATTGTGAAATATAGGTATTTTAAGTGGAAAATACCGGGCGTCGATTTACAATGCCAAGAATGTGTTTATGAATTATTGGAATTAGTGGGATTTTCAAAAGTGAAAATATGGTATTTTGGTTAAGGCCGATCGTGTACCCACACACGGCTATTTTATCGAGAAGGATAAAAGATGGAATGGATTGAATGGTCAGGATAGTATACTATATCATCCTACGGGCTCTGATATGTCAGCTTAGCGAGAGCAGTATACTAGTGTACTATATCAACCTACGGGTGATATGTCAGCTTAGCGCGAGCAGTACACTTTATCAGCTTAGAGTGAGCATCAGGAGTATACTATATCAGCCTGCGGGCGATATGTCAGCTTAGCGAGAGCAGTATACTAGTATACTATATCAACCTACGGGTGATATGTCAGCTTAGCGCGAGCAGTACACTTTATCAGCTTAGAATGAGCATCATGGGTATACTATATCAGCCTGCGGGCGATATGTCAGCTTAGCGAGAGCAGTATACCGGTATACTATATCAGCCTGCGGGTGATATGTCAGCTTAGCGAGAGCAGTATACCTTAACCTTATCAGCTTAGTGTGAGCTATACTATCTATATATCAACTTAGAGTGAGCAGTCCTGGACCATGGTCGGACTTATAGATAGTATTTATTGTACCGACCGAAGAAAAGGTCGTGGTAACATGTAATCGACTGGGTCGATTGATCGATGACTCGATCTGAATTGATGAATTGATGTGTGAAATTGTTATATGCATTAATTATATGCATGAGTGAATCACATCATTTATGGTACGCACGCGTGAATCGATAACGTGCAGGGTGTGGCAATGGCCAGGTGAGATCGCTTGTGGTGCGACTCGTATGTGATTGATGAGATGCATCATCTAATGGCCATGTGCATTGCGTGTATCGTGCTAAACTATAATGTGCAGGGTATGGCATACCAGGTAAGGTTGTATGCGAATCGACTATTGATTGTTGGTTGTTAGTTGTGGGTCGTTGGTTGTTTGTGGTGTGATTCTGGAGAGATACCCTGAGTTGAGTTGGTGTACTAACCGGGGCTTAGGGGTGGAACTCGCTAAGATTTATATCTCACTGGTTATTGAATAACCATTTTCAGGTCCCTAGTGTGAAGAACCAGGAGCTTGAAGCAGAAGGGTCAAGAGCATAGGTGGCTCAGTAGTTTTTGGTGGAGATAGGTCTCCTGTACTTGGACCTTAGAGATGGACTTTGTTTTATAAACTGGCTTGTTTATGAAAGTGTGGCTTGTAATGAAATTGTCGTCTTGCTTTTCTATCCCATGTTTGTTATTGTTAGGGGATTAGTGAATTCGCTTCCGCATGTGCAATAAAATCAAAAGGGTCGGCGACAAGTCCTGGGAACGTCGCAAAATTCTATCGACCACCGAGGGATGTGCGCGCGCTCGAGGTTCGGGGCGTGACAAAGAGTGGACATAAGCTTGTAGAAGCCGAACCACTATAATTGTTTGTGTGCAATTCTCTTTCCTTTACTCTCTTTATTTTATCTATTTTAAGGGTTATTTGCACATCGGTAAAATCTAACAATTATTCAATTAGTGGTCAGACATTGTTCTATTGCAATATTGTTTTACATTTATTTTATTCCGCATTATTATCTATTCATCCCCTCTAGATGATCCATCTAGCCCTAACACTTTAATGCGTACAAAGACGGGTGTTTCAAGAAATAATCGATAGGGAAAAGACGTGAGGATCGCTAACTTTTGCGATGTTTTCTTGTGGTGTAGGTCTATTGTTTTCCCTTTTCGGATGTTTTCTTGTGGTTGGGCTCTTCGAGAAGAAACTTGAATGGGTACGGCACTTGGGGCACCATCAAACTTGTTTGGCCTATGCCATTGTTCCTTATTAGGGTTGATTTTTCTTTATTCGTTCAAATTGCCTCTAAGACAGGATGATTATGTAGTTTTCACTTAACTTCATATATCATAAGATTACACGAAAACTTGTGACTCGGTGTCTTTTTACATTATTGAAGCACATCCAACGAGTTAAAACTATCTCCATCAAATAAGAACGACTTGGTTCATTATTGATTTTTTTCTTATGATCCCATAGCTTGTTTTATTTGTAAACATTGATCAAGTAGTTAATTCTTTGGCTGCAAACGAACAAATTCCACATTCAACTTAAAGTGACTCGCAACATCCAGCTAAGAGTAACTTTAGGAGTCACTCCTCAATGCTCTCATGAGTGGTAGCCTTATTACACTCGATCGATGTACGTGAATTAGGTAGCGTGCTTACATGCGTAGAAAGTGGGTAGTGGGTAATTTGAGAAGCTCGTATATCTTATGTAATAAAATAAAAAAAACAAAACTCGAGCAAAGTCGAGTCCCTTTTTTACAGCAAACGCTGGCAAGTTAATTGCCACTTTTATAGAGACCAAAAAGAAAATTGCCACCTTCAACTTCTTTGTTCTTTTTTTTTTTTTTTTTTTTTGGAGAAATATTGTAGAAACCTTTCGTAATAACATAAAGGAGGGTTACGTCAATTGAAGTAATAGATTATCAAATTTATCCTTCAATAAAGGTGAACATATTTTATATAACAATACTCCAATAAGTTGCATGACTCGGAACTAAGGAAATGATAATTCATAAGAGGGTGATTGCAAAATTTGAATATTTCATCACGGGATGGTCGAAATATATATAGGACGTCATTTCATTTTCTCACAAAACCGTATGCATGGCACAACACTTCATGACAATTGAAGAATTTAAGCTGTCGAAATATTACAAATTAAAAAAGCACGTCGGAAAACGAAGCCACAAAATTGGCTTAGGAAAGGCCCAAAAAATAATAATAGAAAATGGAAAAAATTATATTTGACTCCAGGTTGGCCTTTATCTTAAACAACCGGCATCGATTGCATCACACTTTGGTGGTCTTGCTGAAGTGATTTCAAGTACAGATTTTAATTTAATTTCCACGATCATCGATTTATTTTTTAAAATTTATTTAAATTATTTAGATGGTGGTTTCGACCATTACATGAATTTATCGTTTATCGTTTTTTCTTTTCAAATTTTGTCTACTGTTAGTAATCTATTTTTTCTCTTCTTGGCAGCAAAAGGGTCATTCTCAAAAATAGCATCAAGATCCATGAATTAGTGCTCAGCAAACGGCGCGAACACCAAGATAACAACTAAACGATTTAATATAAGAATTATTATAATTATTCCAGCTTTTTTTATTTAATGTAAATTGTAATTGGGATTTGGAATTGGATGCACCATCAGCTTTAAATCTTTATTTATTCCGGCAATTTGGAAGTTTTTTTTTTTTTTTTTGGTCGATCCTACGCTAATCCTACTCTAACACTCACTCTTAGACTTTTGCCATGCCTCTTTGCAGGGCGTGGGAGTTGAAACCCACTCCTGAAAATGAAATCGTCTCCACCCCAATCCCCCCTGAGAATGTGGGGATTTGAACCCCCCAACCTCTCACTTCCAAAATGGAAGGGTGGCCACTGAGGCGAACCTCCAGTAGTTTAATTTGGAAGTTAGAAAATGAGTGATTTGGAAGTTAGAAAAATATGATCAAGATGCTCATGCTTATATAATTAGCTAGGGGAAAAAAAGCATATCGTAAAGATTGGTCAAAAAATAAATGTAAGCATGTGCTCATCGATCTAAGGGCTTCTAGAGCGAGTCTATTACTATATTTTTTTTTTCACTTAAATAATAAGAATTATAAGCAAAATTATGGGTGGCGCATTTAGGACGCGAATTATGACCATTTTGACCAAAAATTGATTTTCGAAATATAAATATATTTTTCTATTTCTATTCCTAGATGAACTTATGAGCAAAAATGGATCGCTGCGAGAGGACCTGAAGTTTCGCTCCTCCCCTGCAATCCGCGCTCCGCCGCCGACGACGGCGGAGGCAGGAGCTCCTCCGCCACCGCCACCTCCTCCTCCTCCGCTCGCGGATCGATCGACTTCCCCTCGCGCTCGCGCCAAAGCTTTTTCGCTCTCAAGCCTGGTGCCGAGTTACTGTAGCTACGTTTCTGCAGAGGCTGATTCACGGCGTTTTAGTCGTTCGTTGGAGCTGATTTTCGGCGTGCTGGGGCGCCTTCTACTCCTCTACAAACCCCTGAAGTCTGGCCCTGGTACGTTAGCTCCTCTAGGACCGATCATGGGCTTTCTGTTTTAGGGTTTTCGCTTGGTTCTGGTGAGAGTTGCTGTCATGGCTTCGGTCATGGACGAAGCAGCTCCTTCGGTTGTTGAGCCGAGTGCTTGTGTTCCTTCCCCTTCGGTGGTGCTTTGAGAACCCCAAGGAGGAACCCAGGTCTTGAATAGGGCACGTACTTCTTCTCGCTCACCAGGTCCGAGACAGGCGGGTCGCTCGCGCTCTGCTCGTGCCCGAGCTGGCCGAAGGGGGAGTCGAGGTAGATCTCGACCGAACCGCCCACCTCCAAGGGGAGATGCGAACCTCAATCGCTCTTGGGCTGCAGTTGCTAGCGTTGATTGGAAAGGATATGATCTAGAATTTACGCCGCTTTGGGTTGTTGGATGATAAACCAATGGTGCAAATGACGGACTACGATCCGCAAGCTGCTGACCCTAAGCTGTTTGAATGTCTGATTGGTTATTTTCTGGGTAGAAAAATTCCTTTTAAAGTGACTGAGGAAGCTCTAATGAAGGCTTGGAGTCCCAATCTCACCGGAGTAATGGCTGATGGTCAGGGATTCTTTGTTCTGCACATTCCCGACCAATAATTCAGGAATAAGCTCATTGATGGAGGCCCAATCACAGTAGCTAAGGTTCCTTTTATCCTACAACAATGGAGGCCAGGTCTAGAGCTTAAACGTGATATTCACTTATCTGTTCCTGTTTGGGTTAAGCTGCGAAATCTACCATTTTCCTTTTGGTCTGCTCAGGGCATTGGAAAGGTAGCAAGCGCCATCGGTAAGCCTTTGTATGTAGACCATCGTACAAAGAGAATGGACATGCTAGCCTTCGCACGTGTGTGTATTGAAATCTCGGCAGACCAAGTTGCTTGTGATTCTATAGTGCTGGTTCACAATGAAAATTCTTGTATTGTGACAGTGGAATATGAATGGCGCCCTCGGGTGTGTTCCAAATGCAGAGTGTTTGGCCATAATTGCCTTTCCTCAGCCCCCGTGCTGTGAACTCTCGCAATAGTTCCAGGAAACCGGTGGCCAAGGCTCCAGAATCGTTGATCCCTGCTGATCAATCTCCTCGGGTGAGGCGAACCTCCCCTGTTTCCCATGTTTCCCCTATTTTGGAAACTGCTCTTGCACCGACGTTGCAGCAATTATCCGGCAAGCTCAAAGGGACTATCGATGCAGGAAGAGCAGGTGAATCTCTTCAACCTCGGGAGAAAGACCTTGGTACCGAAGTGCCTTCCTCGAGTGCCCCTCATCTTCCTAGAAGTGTTACTATTCGAGAAGCATATTCTGGTCTTCCCTCTAAAAAGTCTGCTGCTCCGCTGGAAGAGGAATGGCATGAAGTGGTTGCCAAGAAAAAAAAGAATGCCAAGAAAGCAGCCGCCTCTTTCAATCTTGCAGGTGCTGCTGATGGAGGACAGCAATTAAAGCTGAAATCTGGTTTGGCCAAACTGCCTAAGCCTCCTGTCGTGCCCCCACTTCGATTATCTAAAGGATTGATATCGGCCTCTTCAAACTCTGCAAAGACTCCTCAATCTTCTCATGATTCGATGATATAGCAAATTCGAGTATCCGAGCTATCTCTGAAGATGATGATCTGCTATCCTCAAGCTCTTCGCCGAGAGGGAAGGCAATTCGTGCGAAGCCTGTTCCGATTCTGGACCAATTGGAGTCTCTCCAAGCTGATCATCCTCCCCTTGCGTCTTCTAAGGCTAACCCCTCCGGACGTAAGATATCTTCTAAGAGGTAACTTTGCATTTTTTACTATGTTTTTTGGATTCTGGAATGTTAGAGGTATCCTTAACCCGGTTAGACGGGCTGAAGTAAGAAAGTTGGTTTCCTCGAATAAGCTTTGCCTTCTTGGCATTTTTGAGACCAAGGTGCCTCAGGACCTTTTTTATTCGGTTTCCTCCTCGCTTTTACAAGGCTGGATTTGGACGGCCAATTATGATTATGCTCCTCGTGGTAGAATTTGGGTCGGATGGGACCCTTCTCTTGTTCATTTTGAGCCTATATCTTCGAACAAGCAAGCTATCCATGGCCTCCTTTCTTTTAAGTCATCTTCTTTGTCTTGTTGTGTTTCTGCGGTATATGGCGATCACACCTTTATCAGCCGAAGACCACTATGGGATGACCTTATCCATTATAATGAAGTCTTCCAGGACTCTCATTGGATTGTTGCCGGGGATTTCAATGCAATCAAAGGGCCATCTGATAGAGTGGGGCGTTCAACCTCCTGGATCCCCTATTTTGATGAGTTTCGCCTTTGTTTAGATCAAACGGAGCTGGTGGATCTTCGGTACATAGGTTTTCGGTTTACCTGGTCAACCTCGTCTGGCAGTGCGAGGAAGATGCGGAAAATAGATCGAGTTCTTATCAACTCGCTTTGGAATCACCGGTTTTCCTTTTCTGAGGTGGCCTTTATCAATCCCGGAATATCTGACCATACTCCCATGATTGTAAGAGTGCTGGAACCGATTGCTAAGATCAAGCCCTTTAAGTATTTCCACTTCTGGGCTGAGCACCCAGATTATTTGTCCTGCATCAATCAAGCTTGGAATTGCTCCATTGAGGGAAGACCTATGTTTTGTCTGGTATCTAAACTGAAAAGGTAAAAGCTCGCCTTAAAGCGCTCAACAAGGATTCGTTCTCGGATATTTCCGTAAGAACGCCGAAGCTAGGGAAGCTCTCCGCACTACTCAAGTTGCTCTTCATGATGATCCTTCTAATGTGTCTCTTGCTGACCTAGAAAGAAGTCAGCGACGTGCCTTCATTGAATTGAGGAACCATGAGGAATCTTTCTATCGCCAAAAGTCCCGAGTTAATTGGCTTAAAGAGGGGGATCGTAATACCAGATTCTTTCACAGCTCGGTTAAGAATCGTCAGACCAGAAACCATATTCTCTCGGTAAGGGATCCTTCGGGTGTCATGGTAAATGATACTTCCTTAGTTCCACAGATTTTTGTGAACTTCTTCTCTGAGCTTCTAAAGGCTCGTACTGCGTATCCTTTGCCTTCCGTTCCTTTTTTGAAGGAGTTTATTAGTCATCCTCTCTCGGATGGACATTGTACTTCCATCTCATCTCCGATCTCGGAATTGGAAATCAAGGAGACTTTATTCTCCCTTGCTAGAGGCAAAGCCCCAGGCCCCGATGGGTTCCCGGTTGAATTTTATAAGACTAATTGGGATACTGTTGGCCCTTTGGTGCTAGAAGCGGTTCAAGATTTCTTCAGCTCGGGTTGCCTTCTCAAAGAGGTAAACACTACTATTCTAACTTTGATTCCCAAAGTTCAGAACGCTTGTGCTGTTACGGATTTTAGACCCATTGCATGATGTAACACCATCTATAAGGTGATTACAAAGCTTTTGGCTAATCGTATAACACCTGTCTTGAATACGTTAATTGGCCCCTACCAAAATGCATTTATCAAGGGTAGAAGAATTAGAGACAATATTCTTCTGGCTCAAGAACTCTTCTCAGGTTTTCATCTTGATCCTTACTTACCAAAGTGTGCAGTTAAGGTTGATTTTCAAAAGGCCTATGACACGGTTGATTGGGATTTTCTAGAACTGACACTCCGTGCCTTTAAATTCCCGGAATGGACTATCCATTTGATTATGGTATGTGTAAGGACTCCTAAGTTCTCGGTTTCCATCAATGGTGAGCTTCATGGGTTTTTCTCTAGTGGCCGTGGCTGCGTCGGGAGATCCTTTGTCGCCTTACTTGTTTACTCTTCTCATGGAGGTGTTCTCTCGGGATTTTAGCCTCTCGTACATCGGTCAAAGACTTTCATTACTTCGGAGATGCAAAAAGTCAAATTATCCCATCTCTTCTTTGCCGATGATGTGTTCTTGTTTTGCCAAGCTGATTGGGATTCCGCTACTATCCTCAAGAAAAGCTTGGACTTATTTTCGAATTGGAGTGGACTCTTTCCGAATAAAAACAAGAGTGAGGTATTTCTCTCTGGAGGCCTATCTTCCCTGAGAGAAAATATTACGCTGGCGTTTGGATTTCAGGAAGGTCGATTACCTATTCGTTACTTAGGGGTGCCGATCATCACCTCAAGACTCGGGAAGGCTGATTGTGTCTCCTTGATTGACCGTATCACTTCTTGAATTCAATCTTGGACGCACCGGTTTCTTTCTTTTTTCGAGACTTCAATTAATAAGGTCAGTCCTGCATTCTATACAAGCTTTTTGGGCTAGTGTTTTCTCCTTGCCTGCCTCTGTTATTGATAGGATTGAACAGCTTCTAAGACAGTTCTTGTGGAAAGGCACCGATTTGGGACGTGGTGGTGCCAAAGTTTCTTGGGATGACGTTTGTCGCCCTAAAGAAGAGGGCGGTCTCGGCTTACGGAAACTGAGAGATTGCAATACCGCCTCGCTCCTTAAATATATATGGTTCCTCTTTGTGGATGGAGAGTCCCTATGGTGCCGTTGGATCCATTCCTACTTTTTAAAGAAGGATAGTTTTTGGAACTCTTCCACACCAACCCGGTGTTCGTGGGCGTGGAAGAAGATCCTCCGATTTACGAAGACATTTTAGACATTCCTTTTTCGGAAGATTGGCCATGGGTACTCTGTCTCCTTATGGCATGATAATTGGCTCGACTACGGACCTCTTTCCCTTGTCATTCCGTCGGATCTGTTTGACAGCTGTCTCCCTCTCTATTCGGCAGTTGCGGACCTATACTCTTCCGCGGGTAACACTATGAGAGCTATCCTGTCCACTTTGGGAATTGCTATTCCGTTGCCTAATGGAGACCGTGACCGTTTCTTGTGGCGAGAAGATCCGACCGGTAAGTTCTCGCCTGCCTCTCGCTTGGAATTTCATTAGGACCAAGAAAGACCCGGTAGAGTGGGCTTCTCTTATTTGGGATAATAGTTTGGCTTCAGATTTCAGTTTCATTTGTGGCTTCTCGCAAAAAGGAGCGCCAACACAATCTTTCCTTCTTTCCTATGGAAGGATCGAATTCTCCGTTTGCTCCTTTTGTGGTTCAGTCCCGGACTCTCTGGATCATCTGTTCTTTCAGTGTGAAACAACGGCTACTTTGGCATTCTTTTGGGCTACGAGATGTAATTTGCCTTGGAAAAACAGATCGTGGAATGACAACCTTTCATGGGCTATCAAATTCCTTCCCGGCAAAGACTTCTTTCATAGCATTGCTCGGTTCGGATTTGGTGCCTTATGCCATTTCATTTGGAAAAAAAGGAATGCTATCATATTTCGTGGAGACTGCTCGGCCATTCCAGCCTTGAAGAACCACTTGATCAAGGTGGTTAGAGATAAAGCTTTACTTTTCTCTAACATTCCGCCTACTCCAAGAAACAAGCGACTTCGAGAGAAGTTGGGGTTCGACCCTTCTATCTTCAGCTCTGCTCCTTGCGAGGTCCCTTCCGCCCGTGTGCCTACTCCGTTTTTAGTATAGTGGGTCGGCTTTGGGTTTGTCCAGCCGTGTGGCTGTTTTTGCTTTTTTCTTTCTAGTTTTCTTGTTGCTTCTGCTTCATTCTCTCAGCTTATGTTCTCCTCTGGTCTTTGATTCGGTGCTCTCTCACTATTCCTGCGCCTTGCAGCCATAGTGGGAGTTTTGGTTCCGTTTTTTTGTACATTTGTCCGTAGCTTATATAAATTCTTACCTTTAACCAAAAAAAACTTATGAGCAAAAATAATGAGAGGACCTATGCTTGGAATAAGGAAAAATTGAGTTAGTTGATGTAGGTATGCCTTCCCCTAGTGGGCGAACCTCTTGTTCAAGCCCTTTAGGGAGAGCATTTTAGCAACAAACTACTAAGAGATTTAGTTCAGAACATTGAGATACTCATGAGTGCCAGGATAGTGACGTTTCTAACTAGCCGAGCTATATTCTTTAGAGGATCATATCAGGCTGGAGAAGAAGATGTGTTTAGAGAGACATTTAGAGTTTTTACAAACAAACACTTTACTTCAAGGGATTTTGCCCAATACATTACATCCGCTTTGCCTTTTCTAAGCATTAAGAGGTTACAAACACATAAGAAAACAAACAAGGACCATGTTCACGAGTCTGAAACAAACATAGGCTTTGAAAAATCTGGTCGGGAATTATTCTAGGTGGTATAAATAGTAATTATGAACAGTGATTTCCTTAACATATTGCAACAGTACTTTGCTATAGTGACCCATGCTATAGTAACATAGCTATTGGCCTATCTCTCGTCGGGGGTTATAGTCATAGTCTAAATCATCAGAGCTATGCATTGTGAGTTGTTCTTCCATGTGTCTTTGTTCAAGTTCTACAAGTCTAATATCAAAGAGGCTATGGGTGACTTCTCTTTGTACTATCAAGGCATTCCACATTACTATTTCACTTGAGGAGGATGCTTTTTCACGAATCCTGGAGAATCCTAGAGTGTCGGCAGGTATGCTTGGCTGAGACCAATTTGTTGATTGAGCATAGTAAAATGTGTCTAGCCGAAGGGATAAGGACAAAAGTCCTTGATCGTAGGGGTCTTGAGAGAGAGGGCCTCCCTATTGGGCATAGAATGCTTGAACATAAGATTCTTGAAATGACTGTGCGGGATCATTCGTGTATGCCATTTCTTGCTCTTGTGATGGAGGTGTCCTTACCTAGTCCTATGCTTGTTGGAATTCTCCGAGTGCTTGTTTGGCTTATGGTGCAAGGCTGTAGTAATCCCATGGGACAAGTGTGAAGTAATTCCATACTTCTTGAGGATGGTCTTGTTTTCTTGACATAAGGCTCTCTAGAGTTCCCTGTAATTGTATTCAACAGATCTAACATAATCAAGGAAGGATTCGTAAATACGAGCTTCTGTAAGGTGTGGTTAGGGCTTGGAGATTGTGGTTCTTACTCCTTCTAGTGCATTGGCAATGGTGCCATTGTTTCATAGCTCATGGACGTCAGAAAAACACAACAGTGTGTATTTCTACTTCTAGTCAGACAATTCTCAATTCTTATTGGAAGAGATGCTTCAAATGAGTGAAGGGATAAAACTAGTTGAGTACGGCTAGAAAGTTCCTACACTTTCATTCACAATAGTACAGCCAAGTGCAAATATCCTAGTTAAGTTAGTGATGAACTTTTTGGTTGGAAACTCAATAGCTATTAAGTACTTATTAGTTAAGTACCATAACAACCATTGGAGTTTATCAAAGAAATCATCTTCCTTCCAAATTAAAGGATGTATAAATGGATACCTATAGTTTAATCCAAAAGGATAAAGAATTAAGCCTCCATGAAATTTGAATAGATCCGTGTGGCATTGCCACATGAGGTTCTCTAAAATTTCTATTTTTGGAATAGAAATTAGTGATAATGACAAAAAATTTTCCCCTTTTGAGCAGCAGTAGATGGCGAGCGACCAATGGCGGCAATGGGTGGACAATCGGCAATGGCCAGCGGCAGCAACGACAGCGGGTGGACAATCGGTTAATAGTGAGGATGAGCAATAATATAGGTTTTTATTTCCCATTTCTATTCTAGAAATAGAGAGGTAAAAAAATTTTACTTCTCATTTATGTTCCAAATTTATTTTTGGACTAAAAATTTGTTCCAGAAATAGAAAAATGATATTATTTTGCCAAACAGATTTCTATTCTAAAAATAATTCTGAAAAAGAAAAACAGTTTTGGAGTAGAAATATAATAGTTATCATTTGCGTTATAACTTCTTCTTTTTTTAATTCTTATTAATTCTCACGTCAACACCAAGAAGAATTTTGAGGGGAATTGGAGGTGGTGGTGTTTGACTGGTCAAGTCAACGTTCAATTTGGTTGACATTTAAATTAATTTCCTTTTGCACCACATGAAAGTCATGCATTACCCGGATAGCATTGGCCGACCACAATTCAAGTGCCTTTTTTTCATTAATCTTAAAAAGGACAAAAAAATAAAGAAAATATAAACAAGAAATCTCTAATTTTCTTTCTCAATCTCTCGAAAACGTCGATAAACATTCGACAAAATTTATAAAGTTCAAAGGTTACTTCTCTTACGGTATAAATAAACCTGCAAAATGTCATGATCACCATCATACGCCATTCGACGTAGCTGTTGCTTAATGTTCCATCATTTCTCTGTAAGTCAAACGCGTAACGAGCGAAATTGGTAAAGTTCAAAGTTTGCCGTTCTTACTATGTAATCGACCGCAAAATGTCAATCCGTGTGTGATCAAATTTAATAGCCTTCCCAGCTCCACGTTCTTACCATGTAAATGGTCGCAAGAAGTCACTGCCGTTGCATCATACGCGCTCTCCTTGGATGTAATCGTCGTTGGATATTCTAAGCCTCGCCGCACGTGTCAAATGCATAATGATTGGAAAACGGGTAAAGTCCATGAGGTCGCCATTCTCGCCCCGTAGATGGCAGCTAAAATACGTCGTTATCGCCATCATTATCGTCGTATTAGCTAAGAACGGAAATGCGATGGGCAAGTGGCAAAGAAAGAGGGGCATCGTTTTGTCATCAATCCATTCACACAACACATGGAACGGGATCATGAAATCGACTCTTTGATCGCACTTAGTCCCGCACGATGACAGAAAAAAAAAAAGGAAGCCCTAATCGACTGCCCCTTTTTCAAAACCCTCCCCACCACCGCCCCCCCCCCCCCTTCTTTTCTCGTGGCCCCATCACAATTCTAATCGCGATTGCCACCTTTGAATAGGAACAAAATTGAAATGAATTTGAATGTACAATTTGATGGTGGCAAAATGATGACAAGTAGAACTTTTGAATATGGTACTTAGGTAAAAGTGTATTAGGACCAAAAAATGCTCAATTATTATATTTCAACGCTAGGAAAGAGAGAAAGAGAGAGTATAACTTATTCTTGAGATTAAAAAAAAATAAAAATATCACGAAGAATTCTAAACTTGTACACCAAACCCACAACTAATTTTTTTAATCACAAAAAACCCCCCCAAACTAACCTGTGACAAATTTACACCAAAAACTTTAAACTGATATATTTATGAAAAATTTACTTTTCATTAATTTCCGTTAAATTATATTAGTACCATGGAAATCCTAAATTTGTACATATGTGACAAACGGAGGGTAAACCCCAAACATATACACCTATAAATTATCTATATCATCAAGCTCAACAATTTAATATAAAATTTAACAAAAATTAATTTATGGTAAATTTATCATAGGCGCATCGATTTGAGGTTTTTTGTGATATTAATCCTAAAAAAATATCTAGATCACATGATTCTTATTGAGTTTGATACAATCGAATTGAACTAAACTTAACTCAAGTGGCCCACAAAGCGTACTCAAGCAATTTGTTTCGACAATCAAGTGGGTTGCGTTTTGCATCTTCATCGTTGTATTTGTATTTCATTAGTTTGAGAAGCATTTCTAGTAATATTATTTACAACTAATATGCATTACGCACGTGCTTTCAATATAGAGATTATGATATTTGTTTATTTATTTTGTTTCTCTTGCATTTATTCAACAAAAAGATCGTGAGGATATGGATGTCCAAAAAAAATATATAATGGCTATATTGACCCGCCATGTCCTGCAAACACTTTGCCAATCCGTCGACATGAACCATCAACACAGTGGTAATTATGGACCCCTCCCCTCCCCCCAAAAAAAAAATATATTATTATTATTATTATTATTATTATTATTATTATTATTATTATTATTATTATTACTACAAAAGAACTGTCAATTTAGAGGTGAAAATTATATATTTTCCTTAAATGCAGCTAAGATGGCAGATGTACTTTATCGTGGCCATTATTGAGATTTGGCTCTGCAAGAACCAAACAAAACTCCGGCACTTCACATGGCCTGACCCAACTGCTCCAACCATTGATTTTGTACCTTCTTTTTTTTTCCTTGATAGCAATCGATTAAATAAATTAATTAAATTAACAAATTGTACTAATCAAATCAAAATTTTTATGGGTTCTCGTCAGTGACACATGTACTATACATTAACACGAGCATCGTGTAAAATTTGGCGTAATAAAAGCAAGAAATAATACCCGACTGTAGTGGGATTGCGCTCTAATTATTTTTAATTTGGCTGATCAAAGGTGTTTATTCAAACAAAGCACACTTATCATGAAAAGTCCACATTACGCGAGAGAATTACTAATAACATGGAGAGAATCTTAGGAATCCATCAATTTCAGTATAACTTGTTATGAAAAGTTAAATTTGTTTAAATGGCCAATTCGTGTGATTAAAAAAGTAAATATCTTTGGCAAATTTTAAAACTCGACAAAAGTCGCAATTTTTAATGTTCTCAAAAGCTACTATGGAAACCCTTCACAAGAATGTCGCTGATATTTTAATTTAACATAATGGATCGATCTGATGGGATGCGCATGCAGATTCATCTCACCAACTGCAATCGAGACGATAAAAACCATGAGGAAACAGGCAGCATTGGGAAATTTCAAAGGATGAAAACAAAATTAGGCAAAAATAGGAAATTCATTTGCTCATGACACTCTTAATCACGTCGGTTCACACAAGTTTACCATCGTAATTAATTGAAAGATTTAAGGAGATACACGCCCATCAAGATCCCCATGCATGTATATTGCAAAAAGATATATAATACTTTCGTTTGCTACTCCTGTTGATCTTTTTAGTGCCCTTACTACAGATATTACTCCTTTTACCTTTATCAAAGCCACATTTTAACTTGTATAACTTTTTTCTTTGTTGGGGTTTACAGAAAATTAAATTAAAAATTAGGTCACTAAAAATATTACTTGGGGCCAGAATTTAAAAATCACATATTTATTTATTTTTTATAAATGCATGTCAATTTGCAAGATGAGGCAAAAGGTGACGGGCATGTGAGCACTAAAGCAAGGAGTGCTTTTTATTTTTATTTTATTTTTTTGTCGAAAGCTAGGAGCATTGATAAGGGCTCCTTTGCCATATCCTCAGTGATGATAATACTGTCTAACTAAAGCTAGGAGTGCTTTTTATTTTTATTTATTTTTTTGTCGAAAGCTAGGAGCATTGATAAGGGCTCCTTTGCCATATCCTCAGTGACGATAATACTGTCTAAAAGTTATATTCTACTACTAAAAGTGCCTCACCCTTGCAAAATGCGCCAAAATTTTATGCTATCCGAAAATTTAGTAGTTGATGAAGGGTTTTGGATATTGATTGCTTAGCTAGTTAAGTTTTATATTTTAAATGGTAAAATACAATTTTTGTACTTTTTCATCAAAATTTAAAATATTATTCAAAATTTTGAAAATTATGAAAAATATATGCATATGAATCTAGGTATTGACTTTTGTATAAAAGAAAGAAGTCAAAATGCACTTATTGCAAATGACTTGGAAGGGTGTAGTCTTTTTTCATAACATTAAAGAGTGAGAAATTTGTCCAACAAAAAAAAAAAAAAAAAAGGGAAGCGAAAAGGAACGAATTGGTGGAGAGAAATGTTGTATGGTCTATATCTCAACCATTTATCAAAATCTTGCCTTGCCGTTTTCCCTTTTTTACATGCTTCCATCTTTTGCATGGCCACCCAAAAACCAAAAAAGATTGACTTGATATAAAAAAATCTTCAAAAAAAGATAAAATTATGAAAAGAGCTCTTTGTATTCTCGATATCTTGGAATAGGTGGCCATCGCACTTTTCCATGAATTAATAAAAAGAAAAATCTCATAAATAAAAAACCCTTACATATTTAGAAGAGATTATTACCACCAATCGTAAAATCACCATTTATGGACATTTTATCAGTCAATTTGAGTGATTGATCTTTAGAATTTTGTAGTAGTGATTTTTTTTTAGTCAGTCCTACTCTATTCCTATTCTACACTCACTCTCAGACTTTTTGCCCTGCCTCTTGCAGGGCGTGGGAGTCGAAACCCACTCTTGAAACTTACGCATCCTCACCCCATCCCCCCGTGAGAAGGTAGGAATTTGAACCCCTCACCTCCCCATTCTATGTTAGAAGGGTGGCCACTAGGGCGAATCCCAGTGGTTTTGTAGTAGTGAGCTAGCTAGTCCAAAAATTGAAAAATTTTAAAGCCGAATTTATTTGAATACATTTAAACGCCATTAATTCGAAAGGTTCCTATTAAGTTATTGCCGCTTCAATGCACGATTCTCATCAACGAATGATGCAGTATGCAACCTGGAAGACTGGAATTGAGCATTTTTAGATACCCTATTGATAAATTTATATTTGTAAAAAAGGGTCAAGATTTCATCATTGGACACTTAGCTATGAGTCAAAGGTGGTATTATTACCTTTCTATAGAACTAAAGATAGTCATAATATAATAAATCGACCTTGAGGAAAAGACAATTTGGGTGCAAAAGTAATACAACAGTGAAGAAGAGAGAGAAATGAAGGAGAGTGAGACACTTGCAGCTTTTCTTAAATGTGAATTCGTGAGCGGTACTAATGCATTATTAAGATGGCCACCCTAGCGGCACCCCATATTTTCTCATTAGGAACTATCGAGGGAAGGTTGACATGGTATTTGTCAATTATTATTACATAATTATCATTGTTATTTTTTTTCGAGGGAAATTGTTATGAATAGAATAAAGAAAAAACCACCAAAGCCTCCAAGCTATACATTTTATGATATCTTTATCATAATTTTTTTCTATGACACTAAAAATCTCAAACTTGTACTTACGTGACAAATTTACTATCCATTAGGATTCCATCAATAAACATTATTTATAATCTGCCTACATTGACGATGAAAGGCGAATGATGTTGCGTGGAGACACTGGTCTCATGATCAAGACAACAAGATGGTGAAGATTGTAAAACCAAGGGATTCCAGATTTTCACTGTTAATTTTTAAACACTTGAAGCCTTTTTTTTTTCCTTAAAAAAATTCTAAAATTGAGGATATGTATGTGCACGGCCTATTGTCATTGCATTCACTATCAATTCGAATAGGGAGATAACTAATGTAAACAATCGCAACCAACAGGGAATAATAACTAGTGTAATAACTATATTATGATGAACAATGTCGTATAAGTATGATAAAAAGACATAAAATAGTCCATCAACACTATATTAGAGTTTGTTCTTATTTTCAACAGTATTTTTAAACAAAATGAAACAAAACAAAACAAATTATTCATGTCCTCTGTCTAAGGAGAGGTTGAATCTTTCTTTGAGCTTTGATTTATTCACAAACGTCACGTTCTTTCTTTAGTTTAAAATGACATATGATGTGTCTACTAAAGTAATTATGTCATACTCATTTTGTATTGTACATTTATTCGTGCATGGGGTCTCGATAAATATATAATACTCCATCCTTGCAATAAAAAAAGCCACGCCCAGTGCGCCATCAACCTCTATATTTAGCCAAATAGGATATGACCAATAATCAATATAAATCTACATATGTCTCCATCACATTAATTCGACAAACGGAATGGAAATATATTGTGAGAAAGCGAGTAAATCACACTATGATAAAGTAAATCATGTAAAAAAAAAATTAACAAGCTATGCACGTGAGAAATCCAAGAAGCGGATCGGCTGCCACCGTGGGTCTCGCCATCAGTGATGGCGGCCACCATTATTTATTAGCCGATATCTAAAACTAAAGAAAATGTTGTTATCTTCCTCCCTTGCTGCTGCCTTCTGTGCCGCCGCCGCTGCCTTCTGTGCCGCCACCGCTAGTGCTGCCTTCTGCGCTGCCACCATTGCCGACGCACTTTCTGCCGAATGCAGCCTGGTGCATCTGCAAGTCAGAGTCCAGCTTGAAAACTGAGCCACAGAGGCCACATGTCTTTTCAAACCGTCGGTGCGCCATACGAGCATGATCCTTCAGCCCATTCGGGCTGAAGATTTTCCCGCAGCCAGGGGTATGACACCTCTACATGTTTTGAGGAGGGAGAGGAGAATTCGAGGTGAGCGTAGAGAAAGAGGAGAATGGCGGCCAGCATTTATAGGGAGAGGGAGTTGGACTGGTAGAGTTCGAAGTCTCTGCATGAGGCGCTTTTGCCTGCCAATTATGAAAAAACCCACGTCCCACACGAAATTCGTTTTTGCATTTTTCGATATTAAAGTCCTCAAATGTATCTTTCTTGGGGACGACGTCAATAGGAGCTTGAAGTCTCTGCATGAGGCGCTTTCACCTGCCAATTATGGAAAAAACCCACGTCCGGTATTAAGATTCTTAAATGTATCTTCCTTGGGGACGACATCAAAAGAGGCGGAGTTAAGGCAAGCCCTGTCATAATAAGTTGAACAAACATGGAAATGCATTAAACGGACGTAAACTTTCATGGGAAGACATTGACGGATGTTGTCCAATCCGAATCTTAGTGGGACCTTCTCCGTAGTACCCAAAAGCGTGTTCGTTCTGGGTCACATCTTTAGGGCCCCACCAAATCAGTCATTTAAGAACTAAATACTAGGCATATAAATAATTCCCATTGTTCCGGTGAACCTTATTGACCAATTGCCAAAGTGTTGATAAGTTATGTGTCCAAAAACCCAATTGCAATTATCATTAATAATAATAATAATGATAATAATATTGTACTTAATCATTTTGCTGTTATTTTGGTCTCCACGCCGTTGGCTAAGCATTGCTAATTCTTGGATCATGATCTTATTTTTTGGGAATGACCCAAAAAAAAATAAGGCCTAATTGGGCAATTGGCCAATTCCTCACTATCATGCTCTTTTATTCCACGATAAAAAAAAAAAGAATAAAAATATATTTAGTAATGTCGGAAAATTTATAGTTTACTTGCAATGTCTACAAGATCAACAAGACCTTGAAAAAGGTCCTTGATATCAAACGACTTGGATTAGACTGCAAATTGAATGAATGGCGTCACCAAATCAAATACTTAAGACGTAAGGACCCAGTTCTTAAAAAGATAATGTGTGGACTAGATAATAAACAATTTAAGAACAAGTCTGCCTCAAACATACATAAAAAGCTATTTTTACGGGGAGAATGTGAGGCATACCTGCACATTGGTTTCCCTTCGGACTATCTCCTTTTCTGCCACATCCTCTTCATTGCCAACCCTGCCAACATTATAACCTCTGACGACCCCACTGTCCCGACACCGAGAGCGGTCTCTCCATCGCCCATAGGAGCATGGAACAGGTAGTGGGCCAATCGTATGACTGATATAATAGAAGCCTCCCCATGCTATAGGTCGTATGTGATCAAACCATAGTCTACTTCCCTTCCCAAGAGCCACCATCTTTTAGCTGTCGATATTTCTTCCCTTATGCCTGCGCTTCGGGGGGCCAATGCTTCCGCGACATGTGTAATAAGCCAGGAGCCGACCGCTTCATCGGAAACACATAGGTGCGCTAAATCGTGGCTTAGCATGAGCACGACTCTAGCGAATCGAGCCCTCCGTCAAAGAGCGAGGGCAAGGTCTGGTTCATGGTTTTGGTTTTGGTTCGGTTCTTGGCCTTGTAAGTCTGTAAGTGAAGATGCATCAATCTTTACTTCTTAAAACCAAATCCCGTGTCTTTGCAGGGTTTTCTTTCCAATCATCAACTGGGCATCTTTGCCTTGATACATTATCGTTGGTTGTTGCAATCTTCCCAATGGCAACTACGGCTTCTTCAGCGTCTGCATATTTTAGGTACTAAAAAGTCTCTATCTTGATGCTCGTCCTTTGACTTGATGATTCGAACTTGACTAGTGTTGGTACAACTTGCTTTCTAGTTCGCGAACCGGGGGGTTCCCTCTGTGGAATGGACCCCCATTCGCTAACGGTCAACCCAGCGTCAAGCTCGAGAGGACTCCATGCACAAGCACCATGTTCAGCACAGACGGGTCCAGGCTGATGGTGATAAGGAAGGTCCGACTTCATGGTTGGCGTGTATGACTGCAGCAACTTTAAGGAAATCAGGAATTTCGAGATCCCCAATTTGGCCACGGCAGCATTGTCCCCGTGCGGGACCTATCTCCAGACTTTCCAGAAATCCTCAACGCCACAGGAGAAGAATGTGATCTTGTGGAAAGTTGAGTCTGGGGAGTCTGTTTATCAGCTACTCCAGAAGAACATAACTAAAACGACATGGTACATGATAGTAGTCAGGATCATCAGTTGGTCAATGATAGATTAGTCATGATAGTGCGCATGCATTAGCTAGCATTGCACCATTAATTTCCTCATTTATGTGCATTGCCTCTCCATATTTTCACTACTTAATGGTTTGTGTGCTGCTCTCCAGGCCCTCCATCCGATCTAGTTCTGATGAAGCTGTTGCGTGTCGACTTGTGACAAATGAGATACAATTTTTTTATGGTTGTGACTTTTCAAAAGGTTTCAAATATAGGCTGAGAGTTCCTGGAGTTGCTGCAGTTGAGCTCTCTAAAACTCCAGGGTCCCACATTGCAGCATTTGTTCCAGAATCTAAGGTTTGTGTTTCATGGCTATCTTGAATTAGTAAGGGACTGGTTCATAACCTTGACTAATGTGGCAACTCACAAAAAGTTCTACGACCAGGCCAGAGCAAACAACAATGTGATGAACAGTATAAGTAGCTATAATGTCTAGTTGCTTTCCTTTTTTATTAGACATTAGTTTCAAGCTGACTGTATGACCTGGAACCTATTAATAACAAACTCTTAGATTGGTTGGTTTGGTATCTGATGCTGATTCGAATAACTAGTAGAGATTCTGGTTCTCAAAGGATGACACAGGTGCTTTTAACTGCTCCTTTTGGTGTTTAATGAATACAGAGATCACTTGTATTACATGATTGCAAAGAGCATGATGACTTAGGAAGATCCATGTTTCGCACCGTGTATTGTAGAGAAAAATAGTCTTTATTTGCAGTGACCTAACGTTTAGTGTATTTTACGGTCAGCCATTACTGCTTTAAAGAATGCAGGTTTTATAATTTTGAATGGTGTTTCCTTCTTGTCTGGAGAGAAATGAGTTTGGTGCTTAAAAGTAGGCTTTTAGAAAGTTTTGTCCCTTGTTATTATATACGAATGGTCCTTTATGTATGTCAAGTAACTTAGACCTTGATAAGATTTTTGTGGTATATAGGGTGTCCCTGCCAGTGTCCAGATATTTGCGTGTAGGGAGGATCCGCAGAGTCAACCTGTTGTGCAGCGAAGTTTCTTCTGCTGCTCATCAGTGCAGCTGCACTGGAATTATGGGTCTACTGGACTTCTGGTTGTGGTGCAGTCTGATGTTGATAAAACCGACCAGAGTTACTATGGATAATCGAAGTTAAGCTACCTGACAACAGATGGGACTCATGAAGGGCTCGTGCCTCTTCGTAAGTCTTTATTTGTTTTCTTACTAAAACTGCCTATGTAATTATTTTCTTGAAACTTATCTTTTGCAGTTTTGGTGCTTTATCAGGTAAAGAGGGACCTATTCATGATGTTCAATGGTCATACTCTGGTTCAGAGTTTGCTGTTGTTTATGGCTGTATCCTTCACTGTTTTCAACTAGTATCATCACATTTATCACGTGGGAGTATGATGGACAAACATCCATCTTCTTATTAAGTTTGTATCCTCAAGGATCTCTGCTAGTGTTATTCAGCTGGTGGAACTTTGTAATGATTGTTCTTACTCTTCAGTAGTTAATTTGAGCTCTAGAAGGTACTAGTCTGTGTGATCTCAGTTGGATCTTTGGCCTGTGATAGAAGATTAGGATGCTCAACTAATATGAGGTTAGGTAAATTGTGATTAACTCTAAATTCGTTGTGTTATGGTTCAGAAGTTTCTTGTAGTGACACTTCATTATCTACATTAGACATGTAGGCATCACTTACTTCTAATGCATTATTGGAACTTTGTCCTTGCAACTGTTAGCTTTCATTTTGACTTTTCCTTGATGTGATCTAGTCATGCCTGCAAAGGCAACCATTTTTGACAGGAAGTGCAATCCACTTCTTGAGCTTGGAACAGGCCCTATAATGCCATCAGATGGAATCCGAAGGGGAAGTGTATCCTTATGAAACATTATTTGCTATGAGTTGATACCGAATCTAGTTTTCCATTTTGGTCAATTATTTTCTTTTATTACTTTCTTTATCCTTTTCCATTATTATTAGAGTGGTTTTTTTGGTTGTTTTTTTTTTTTTTTTGGGGGGGGCGCAGGGGGATGGTTTGTTTGGATGAGAGTCAGCTGCATTGCCACCTTAATGTTGTGACCTTAATTCACTGGTTTACAGTTATATGTTTGGCAGGTTTTGGTATCTTACCTGGTGACATGGTAGGCTATTTTCTTTTTCACTATTGCTTTCCTTTTCGAATTTTTTTGTTTCAGAATTATTTTTCAGCTGAAGTGACAATTTTGTATATTCCCTTTTATTAGTACTGAGGATGAAGGTTTCTTCCTCAACACCCTAATTTTTGGTTCTATCCCTGTTGGTTGTTCTTTTATTGAGGAAACCAATAGACAGGTTTTCCTTATTTATTGTTCTGCCCTTTTGCCGTTACTCATGTGCGTCTTCAGTTGTTTACAACTATTCTTGCAAATTTCATGTAGGCACTGCGGCTTTGTATTGTTGGAAGGATCCGGGTATGGTTTTTTGTTTTCTTTTTAAAAAGAAAAAATATGTTGAAATGCTCGTTCAGGGAAGGTTAGGAAATCTGTTGCTTTTCTGTAAGAGCATCGTTTGCATTTGGAAAACAGTTTTCCCACATTAGTACTTCTAATAGTGTGTGAGGTTATCGGGATTGGACTCTTGGTTGGTTAGTATTTGTAGACCGAGAAGTTGGAACACCATAATATATGTCTCATGATAAAGGAAAGTAAAGCTTTTAAAGTTCTGCTGATTTACTGATGAGTAGAAGCTAGTCTGGCCTCTGGGCTCAGGCCCCTAATGAAGTCAACTTAGTAGATTGAGAGCATTTGGAAGAAATAGGATGGCCGAAAACTTGAAGGGGGGGCAAAGTTTAATATTTTTGACATAACTGAGCCAATAATGTTATAGAATCTGCGTTATTATTGTTAAAGCTTAGAGGGCTTCAACGCAGATGGTGTAGCAAGAAATTTAAGCTGCAGGAAGCATCTCTTCTGTTAGAGCAAGAGAAGCTTTCATTTAATCACTCTCGTCATCAGTTGATGCCATCTGAAGAGAGATAGATGAGGCCTTTTACTATTTTAATTTGATGGTTATGTTATGAATGGTACTCGAAATAACCAATGTCAGCACACTTACTATTTATTGAAGTTTCTTCATTGTTAATGACTTTGTATCCCATATAAAAAAGCAGTGATTGTAGCTTTCTGGATTTTATTTTCTCCATTTACTTTCACTTTAACGTAGCTCCTACAACTTTGGTCTGTGTCCAATCAAGCATGCTTCCTCATCATAAGTAGTTACTTTTTTTGAATTTTTAGGCATTTTGGGATTACAGGGAGAAGAAACAGCTGGGAACAACAAAAGCTGAATTCTCTGTGACCAGTGAGTGGTCTCCAAATGGCTGCTATTTCATGACTGCCACAACAGCTCCAAGACTACAAATTGACAATTGGTATGTTGGTTCTTCATCAACAGATCAGTCGACTTACTATGTGGCTACAACATGATAGGAATTTGTCCTCTTGGTCTTATGGGAATGAGTTCTGTTGTACTTGGTAAGAACTTTGGATAGCTTTAGTAGTTGAATAAATGGTGGGATTATCATTGATAGCAAATTATAAGTTGTATAATTTTAGTCTAAAGAACCATTCATAGTTCAAACAAGGTCTGTTTGGCAAATCTTTTCTTTGAGCAAACGGTTCAATTCACTGTAGGTTTTGATTCTTATACCTTCTACCTCTGGTATTAGTGTCAGTCAAACTACTTGATAGTTAAAAATATTCTTGCTCATTCTACATTTTAGATGGTCCTAGGAGAGATGTGAGACCTTATCTAGTGCCCAACGATACGATAATCCGTTAAGCGCCACTTAGTAATGTGCTGCTAGTTTTGGTGAGATAGTGTCATGGGAGTATTTTTTGTCTTTTGATTGATTTGTCTTTCTTGTGGTAGTATTAAAATTTCCCACCACGACGGATCACTACTCTTTAAGAAGATGTTTGACAAGTTATACCAGGTTAGCCTTCTCTGCATGATCTCGTATGAATTGTACTAAATCAGCCCAATCCTTGGTGTGATAGAAATGGCTAACAACTTGCACAGGCTGAATGGAAACCAGAATCAGCCGAGAGATTTTGTGAAGTTGCTGAACTGATAAAGTCTGTTGACTGTCTAAAGGTGGAAGAACGAAAACCACAAGGTGTTGATTTGTTTTGGTAATCAGAGAGTGCTTAAGAAGACACTCCTTTCTAGAGCTATGTATATTTTAGGATCTGCTGAAGAACTTTTGCCACTTAAACAGGACAAACAGCAAAATCATCTCAAAAATCTGCAAAGGTAACTTCTACCAACATGCCCGTGCAGAAACCTGCTGCCTATTGTCCACCACATGCTAAGAATGCAGCCGCTGTCCAGGTGGAGGTGATGATCAAATACTTATAACATGTTCAATCTATACCATAGCAATGTGGGATACTTGCCTGATGATTGGTTTTTCTATTAGTCCAGTAATAGCATCGTCTGAACTAGTTGGCTGTTTATATGGAACATTTAGGTGGAATTTGCTTTAAAACTTAGAAATTGTTTAAGGCTTTCACTTTTGTTATTCTGGCTCATGGTCTGGCTGTAGTTCCACAAGATGGTTGTTCGACTCTAATGGTTCTCCCTCATTTGAATTTTCTGCAATGAGATGTTGCAACACTATAAGAGATTATCTCCATTTCTATTAGGAAAAAGCACAACAAAACTTTGTGGAACTCATGCAGGATTTGTTACATTTAAACTCAAGTAAGATTGAAAGGCATAAGACGGGCAAGGCTATTGCACATGTTTTGCTAGTACTATCATCTGTATGATGCTCAGTTTGAATGTGCTGCTAGACATTTTTGGCTCATGTAAAAAATGCTTAGCCTTACTGCCTCCATTTTAGCTACAGTTGAAGCCATCATAGTCCTCTCCATGTCAGATTGGCTGTTAATTTGATATAACACGAAATGTTTATCATGTGGTTGCAGTCAGCTGAGACATTATGAAGGAATTAAACTAAAGTGCAATGTTCTTGTTCTTCTTCTACTCTTCCCCTATTGAAGTCAAGTGTGGAACTCAGTAGTTCTACTTATTCCTATAATTTTTTTTTTCACCCCGGGTGGGAGGGGGAAGTGTTAGGGGGATTATTGTACTGTTTGATTTTAACTTTTGTCTATGAAAGTCTGATTTCCTTTGCTTGTGCGTGCAGCTGTTCGGAGAGAGCTCTTCGGAGTAAGTTTTCTGTTACATGTTTCATTCCATTGCTACATCGTCCTTTAACTAATTCTGGCCCCTAACTCACAATGCTGGTTGATATTTGATAACAGAACACTGAGCAAGAATGCTCTGAGAAACAAGAAGAAAAGGGAGAAACAAAGAGAGAAAAAAGCTGCGGAGGCTGGTTCTGCCTCAGTGATTCCTGATATTATACTTAGTGTGAGTTCCATGTCTAGAATCTTGGTCACCGGTTTAATTTCCCTCACATAACAAAGCGGCCATAGGGAAAAGCAGCAGCGGAGTGCCTTCTGGCATTTCCTTTGGAGTGGAGCTACTCCACTGATGCTGGAATATTAGGCTTTTGAGTGAAGATTGGAAGACATACTTTTGAGGGGACGATCAGAATACTTCTTTGCTCTCTATTTACTGTTCTTTAAATTCATTGGATGAGGAGTAACATGGTATGAAACTAGGAACTTCTTTTTTCAAATAATGTTCGAATTTCAGCAAGTACCTTATCTGTGAAATAGCAAAAGAATTTCAATCACTTAGCATCTACTGATTTGGCAAATGAGTCTTGTTCCCATGTGTCTTGGTCTATAAATCTATACATGACGAAAGCTATTGCAGAGAAAGCATTCTCAGAGCTTGGGTGCTACTTTTTGCCAATCTGCTTGGTTGGAAATGTTGGGTGGGTTCCTCACGCCGAGGCAGCTCCTCTATATTACCCCTTCATTATTTCACTATTTAATTGTAAATTCTTATATTAAAGAAATGATTTTCAGTTTAACAAATAATTTAATATCGGTGGGAGACAAACCATTATTTTGAAATTAGCGTACTCAATCAAGATACTATCAGGAGTACATGGAATATATAGGTTAGACCATAATTGCTCCAAATTAAATGATTACTCATATTTTCATTTGTGCAGCCCAATTTTCTTAAAAAGCTCCAAAGTTGACAAATTTCTTTCGAAGGGCATTATCTTTTGGAGTAGGGAAAATTTGGTGTTTAATTTGACTTCAACCAATGTAAAGCGTTACCTTGCATTTGATGTTCTTACGTTGTAGCAAAGTGAGAATTTGCTTTGGCTCCGTTTGGTTCAAATTTTGAGAAATGTTTTCGAAAAAATGTAAATATTTTAAGTTAAAAGAATTTTCTAAAATACTTTTCCTAAGTTTTTTTTTAAAAGTTATAAATATGTCTCTTATTTTGCAACAAAAAAATATTTCATGATAGCACGCACTAAATGACATATCTTGTTCATTCGGAATATGGAGCTCAAAAATCACTAAGAATGGACCGAACAACATAACACTTCTTGGAGATTGATTGTAGAGCGAGCACCCCTGAACACATTCGTGATGGCAATAATAATGAGCTTCTGCTCATGTTGTACCATCACAATGTCTCAATTCACAAGCCAATGCACGTATCGATATACAAGTCATGAATATGCCAAAGAACTTAGAAGAGAAGACAACTCCTAATAACTGCTGGATACAATGAAAATGCCAAAAAATCCCGGGAAAAAGTCTTCAAGTAAGAATGACATAACAAATGAATTAAAGCATTGTCCCGTAGTATTCTATTAGCACTAGCAGCTTCTACAACCTCGTTTAGGGTTGCACGACTCATGCTACAACAGAAAATGAAAATTGCCTAGTTCAAGCAATTTAGGTGATGCTTGAGGTCAATTTAGGTGATGCAAGCCCGCCGTGCTCTTGCTTGGTGGTCATAGACCTCCGTTTGGCTTCTCCGAGCGAAGCATGGAGAAGTTAAACAGTAAATGAACAGTATGGACGAGATTAAGACTTATGTTTAAGACTTATGTTTCAAGAATGCTACTTTCTAAAGGACCTCCGAACCTTTGAATCCACGAATTAGACGCTTTTCTTGCTCTTTTACAAGGAGAGAGAAGAGAGAGATAAAAATGAAGCACAAAAAGAAAAATATTTGCACCGCCTAAATTCATCCTGCTGTAACGCCTTGGTCACAACTTGGGTGTATCTTCTGTGCAAACGTGGCAAACAAGATGGGTTCTGATTATCAACACGTGTCCAAGTAGGGCCCAAGTCTCCAAGTGGTTAGACGATTTTGAATTCTCTAATCTCTCTTTCTCTCTCCTCTGCAGGCTCTCTCTCCCATCTCCTTTCGCCCAACTCTCTCTCTCGAGAAAATCTTCGTTGCCCCCTCTCTCCCACCAAGCCCTCGGCCGACCGACGAACTTTGCGATGGTGGAGGCGACCTTTCGAGGCGGAGGCCGCACGATGGTTCGTTGGACGAGGGCTCAGTTTGACTCGGAGAGAGAGAGGGCATAGCCGGAATCTCTCCAGAGAACCCGCTGTACGGCAGGTTCAGCGTCCCGGAGAGGCCCCCAAGCTCCGCGAACGCTTCGGGGAGTGACCCATTGAGCGAGTTGGAGAGACAGGTCCAAGTGGGCGAGGTTACGGAGGTTCTTGATCCGGGTCGGGATCGGACCACACAGCCAGTTTCGGGAGAGGTCGCACTGAAGAGGCGGGAGGGGATGGGCTTGGAGGAGTCGTCGCCGGCGAGGTTAAGCCGTCTGAGCGAGCCGAGAAGGCCAAGCTCGGACGGGATGTAGCCGGAGAGGTTCTTGCCAGCGAAGAAGAGGGAGGCAACTCGGGCGCGAGCGCAAGCGACGCCAGAGCCGAAGGAGCGGCGCGGTGAAAATATTTATATGCCATGACACGCACTTGATGTGATGCGACCAATCATACTATCACCAAATTCAATTTTGCAATTGCAAAAGTTGGACAGGAAGTTCATGCAATTAATTGGAAGTTAATTCATTAAAAAAACTCATTTAATATTCTTAACCTAAAAGCGAGAAACATTTCTTAAATCAAGTAAGTCCTTCCATTAGAATCTCATATGTAAACTAGTGAAAGACTAATCCAAGAAAGCGGAGTTCACGTCATTAAAAAAGAGTAAAAAAGAGTAAGAGAAAGTTCAGTTCTAATCATTTGTAACTCATAGCGATCCTCGTTAAGTCCCTCCTACTCTGAGTCCTTATGAAGGACACCAGAAAAAAAAAGAAGAAAATTGAGTTGGTGTGAAGCTAATGAAATTCATGGGTGAGTAAATTGACTTAGTTTCTCCTCTGAAGGGATCCCATAATCTCTCGTCTGTTTAAATTGATTTCGTAATATTTTAGGTCCATGTACATGTTCTTTACTAATTCATTATTTTTATCTTGATTTTCATAATCGATATTACTTATTTTAATTTTAGGCAACCGGACAATCCTTTCTAGAGTAGTTTAATTTGAGCGAAATGAATAAGAAATCATTTCATTGCACAATGATTTCGTTATTAGTTACAAAGCCAACAATTTAAGTGTTGTTTCATCTTTTAAATTTAATAGATTTGTATAATGATTGATGTCTTAACATTTCCTACTTGTATCAAATTTAATTTTTTTCTGCGTATTTAAGAAAATCAGTTATGTGGGTTCTCTATTGATATTTTTGTCTCCCAATTTGAGCTTGTAATAAGGAAACATAGAAATAATATATATTTGAGTCAAAATTGAAACCGGTTTATTAGTTCCCTTCAAAATATTTTGTGGTTGGCCTTTGACCGTCCTCTGAGAACGACAGTAGGACGATCGGGCTAGCAAAATCCAATACGGAAAAACCTTAGGTGTGAGGCACGTGTTGAGGCCAAAGGTGCTAAGCCTGTGCCAGGTTATTGTAGAAAAAAAATTAAAAACATGCACTCTTTACAAGGTAGACTAGGAGAGATGCACGATGCCTCTAGAGCAGCAAAAACACGGTGAGGAGAAACCCAAACACGGCGTCGGCCGATCCGATCCCTCCCCTTGTTGAGCTTCCACGCAGTTTGCCTCCAATAGCAAATAAAAACCCAACAACAATCACAACGACCCGAACCAGCACATCCTTAATTGGAGAAGAAGCGTTGCTCGTCTTGAGACCCACAAGAGCAAAAGTTCCCTGAACGACCATGTCCCACAACGAATCTCCTAGGATCGTCCATCTCGGCCCGCCATGACCTTGCTGCGTTCGATCCAAGGGCTGCACGTAACTGCCTTCCATCTCGACATCACCGTGTTCATGAGCAAGACCATCAAACTCGCCGCTTGGGGATGCGCGGCCAGAGACGTGATTGAGCATTGTGCCAGTGCCTTCGCCAGAATTATTCTGAGGAAGCCTGTGCGACCTGTGTGGTCTTGCCGGTGCCACGCACATTTCTCCCTCCTCAAGAATATCGATAGCAGTGTGTTCATCAGCATTCTCATGGGCTACAAATGCATGTTGCCTTGAAGCCAACACCAGTTCGAAGGAGTTGCTGTCTGTGGAGTCTCGAGTAGTAACGCTCTTCAACCGGCCTATGTGGATCTGAGCGTTGAACAAGTTGTGTGAAGTAGATTTCAAATGAAAGATGAGAAGACACTGAAGGTCACGTCGTCCAATTAACTCACTAATTTCATAGGTCATGTCGTCCAATTAACTCATTAATTTCATATTGGGAGGGTGCAATTTTTTAGAATGACGATACATATCCGAAATGATGATACATTCTTTAATTTTAAGCTGCGTTTGACAGTTGGGATAAAATTTAAGATATGATATGATTTCTCATATCTTATGTTTGGTGCTCACTCAGGACAGGATAAAATCGGATATAATGGGAATATAGACATTATAAAATTATCCCATGGGGGGTGGGATAAATGTGGATATGATTTCTAATGTCTATACTAGGAAAGTTATTTTTCTCGAATAATAAACTTATTAAATTAACAAAATTGAAATTATATTTCAATATAAATAATATTTTAATTATAATTTAAGAAATTAAAAATAAAAAATAAAAAATCATTTTTAATTAATCCTATTTTAATTTATATATTCAACTTTAATTCTATCTTATAAAAAACATTCAATCTATAAATTAAATATTTATATTTATTATACATTTTAGGTATTTTTGTATTTTAGGTATGTTAGTACAATTTACTATTTGATAAAATTTTATTAAAGAATGATGAAAGGGGAAAAAAGAAATAATAAAGAAAATAATATAAAAAATAGGAAAAATAAAATAAAAATAAATTAAGGAATAGTGTTAGAGAGATTTTCACAATCTCCGTTTATGAACATTTATGTTCATTTATAATGATATGCCGTTTATATAAAAAAAAAAATGTACATGATATAATGTAAACATATCCGAGTTTAATACTTCAATTCACCAAATAATTGATAGGATATAAAAAAAAATCCCAGAATTTCATATCCCATCATATCTAGTCCTATCCCGATTAGAAATCCGGACGACCAAACGTAGAGTTATCCATAGGAATTCTATAAACTGTTAAAAAATTTACCATAAATTAATTTTTTGATTACTAAATATTCCGGGTTATGTGAGCTATTATGGCTTAAGAAGTTGATGACAGAACTTGATTTCCCACTGAAGTTTGAGATGAGATTATTCTGTGATAATAAAGCAACAATTAACCACTGGGATTTGCCCTAGTGGCCATTCTTCCAACATGGAAGTGGGAGGTGAGGGGTTCAAATCCCCACCTTCTCAGGGGAGATGGGGTAGGGACGCGTAAATTTCAAGAGTGGGTTTCAACTCCCACGCCCTGCAAGAGGCAGGGCACAAGTCTAAGAGTGAGTGTAGAATAGGCATAGCGGACTGACAAAAAAAAAAAAAAAAAAAGCAACAATTAATATTTCCCACAATCCAGTTCAACATGATCGGACCAAGCACATTGAGATTGACAGATATTTTGCCAAGCAAAATTTAGAGGCTAAGGTGATTCAATTTCCTTTTGTTAGGTTTGAAAATCAATTGGCAAACATACTTACTAAGGCTATGTCAAGCAGGCTTTTCACAGCTCACTTGTTAAGTCGGGTATTAAAGATATTTTTTCATCCACTTGAGGGGGAGTGTTGGCATGAGTTGTCAATTAGAGATAATACACGGATCCAAGTCAATCTTTGGTATGAGCTGTCAATTAGAGATAATACATGAATCCAAGTCAATCTATTTCTTATTTTGTCTTCTGATTAGGATGATTGTTAGGATTGATTACCTTCACACACTCAAAAGCATTGTAAAACAAATGATGTAAAAAATATAGATAATATAAAAACTTTCTCCAAAAAGATATACGTGTTTCTTCATTAAATATGATTACCTTCACTTATTTATCCCCTATAAATGCAAGAAATGTTGATTAATGGTGTAATAGAGAGTTTTTGCATTATTAGGAGTTCTTAGAACGATAAAGAGGCTTTTGTCTTTGGTTTATCAAGATCGTGATTTGGCCGTACTAACTCTAGTCTTCAACCTTGACAAGCTTGAAAAGTCAGTTTTTCGACTAGCACATACCAGTGCTATTGCTTTAGAATCGAGTTGGAAGATGGTTGGGTAAAATTCAGCAATTTCCAAATGAAGTTCATTAGCTGCAAGAGGAAGAAGAATCTTGGGATTGAGTAGTATTTCACTCGTGCTCGGACGAGAAAGCTTTAGGTTTATCGGTTGGGGAATTTCTCAAGAACCCTTCAAGGTATGAATCTTTTCCGAAGAGGACGTAAGAATTATTCATTGGGATGAGGAAAAAGTTATGGTTCATTTTTAGGTATTTTACTTGGCATGATCCATACAAGATTATCCTATGACATGAAAACAAGTAAAACAAAGTATTAACATGTGAAAACAAAGTATTGACATGTGTTAGCCTTTTTTACCCTAATTGTAGCCCATGATGATTTTCTTTTTCTTTTTTGCAATGTCTTAGTTAGGTATATAACTGACATGGTTAGTTCCATCTATACTAGATCATCCTAACAAGTTCGTCCATTCATGGTCAATACGTTATGCCAGTGTATCGAATTCTCCCATACTAATCTTCCCAGCAAAAGATATTAAGCTCTTGTTACTTTCAGTTGAAATTCCATAATTAATAGCAACACATCAACCACAACAGCTTTTAATTCACTTTAAGAAAGGAAATACCTATATACAACATCCATTTGCTCCTCCTTTGACAGTGCATTCAAATCCTTTTTTACCTCCTCAAAAGCTGTCACAATATCATCTCCAATGCCTTCGTGTATGCCAGATTCAAATTTACCTTTTCCTCCAACCATAATTTCCTATAGAATCATGAATAACTTGCAATTGAAATAGCACTATTACTTTGAAACTCCACCTACCTCTATAGGGAAAACATTTCACAACAACTTTAAATCTACAAAGTTAACAAGGGCATCAGAAAACGCTACCCCTAAAGTTGGTTCCACAGTGGCCTCATCTAGACTAATATCTTCAAGCCCAAAGTCCTCCATTGTTAATGATTTTGCTTTCTCCTTCTGCAATCTTAACACCTCTACCTCTTCCTCCGCTGGAATTTCCTCATCGCTAGAGGTTGCCTGTAGTTCGAATGAAGAATCACAGAATTTAAGCCCGCTCAAAAGCCAAATATGAAGGGTTCAGGTTCTTAAGAAAAATATTTTACAAGTGAAATCACAATCAATTTGTAGTTTAACATAGAACCCTTGTATCAACTTGATAAAGCGTAAAGAG
Source organism: Eucalyptus sp. ANBG9806169 (assembly GCA_014182395.1). Classification (NCBI taxonomy): domain Eukaryota; kingdom Viridiplantae; phylum Streptophyta; class Magnoliopsida; order Myrtales; family Myrtaceae; genus Eucalyptus; species Eucalyptus sp. ANBG9806169. The sequence continues at coordinate 6,700,653 of CM024580.1, forward strand.
GGATGAAGTCAAATTTCCAACTCAACGTACCTCATTGGCATTATAGTACCGTTTCTTAATTTTGCCCCAAACGGCCTTTGTGTCTTCATCTTCTTCCTCCTCATCGTGCATTTCATCTTCCACCCCACCAATTTTCGTCCGCAAAAACTTTTGCTATCTTACAACTACAAACAACACAGACAACAATATGGAAACTTAACTTTAAAAGTGGAAGTCAACATCACCAACAAAAACCAAGCATTTGTCCACCACATGAGGTAATTACACTTTTAAGAAGTAGTGAATGATAAATAGGGCAAAATGAACTAACACATGGCGTACAAGATATTTTACTCTCTCATTTTCTCACAGGCTATGAAGAGGATGAAGAAGTAAAGAATTGAATGCACGACTTCTTGAGTTTGATAAATTGATCACCACAAGGCCAATCACCTTACTCATATCAAGCAATACGCTGAATGGTTGCCCATTATTACAATAGGTCACTCATAGGAGACATAATACATGTTGAGCTACAAGTTATGAACAAAAATGACTTCTCTTACAGATAACTGTAACCATTGTCATCCATCTAATTATCATAAAAAAGGATAGATGTAGCGTCCCTAGCATGGCAGCACGTGAAATTGATAACAGAAGAACATACTACTATTGGCTGCTTCACTTGTACATTCTACTATGGCAAGCTTGGTGGAATTATAGGATGTTTTTCCTCTCCACACAAATTCATAAGAAGATTATGAAAAGATAGCAAAGCTCCCTAAAAACGTTCCACTACATCATATTCAAGTAAGATCAAATTCCATCACTTTTATTTGATGTTACAACATCACAAATTCACCTGAAAAGGTTTTAACGTTGAAATGATAAAAAAAAAAAAAAAAAAAAAAAAAAAAAGGGAAACAAGAGGGTAATGCAAAGCAAACTAACTCTTAGAGACTGGATAAAAATTAAACAGCTATTTTTAGGCCATTCTCATCAATAAATACCACCTAATTCCCATAAAACCAAACTCAACAAAAGTGAACATGCACTTAGACTGCAATTTCAGAGTTCTTCATCTATTAGTAGTTAACACATTTACTCTTAAGGACTTCATGGCTAACAAGACTTCCGATTTTCTACCCATAATTATTGACTGCCGAGCTTAGGCCAACTTAACTTCAAATATTAAATGTTGAGCAAGTATGACAACTTAAGAGATATGTATGAAGTAAGTTATACTACATTGAATGGATTTCTAAGTTACAAGGAAAAGGAAATATGTATGTAGTCTATGTACGGTGGGTTCGTCTCGTTTTCCTTGAATTTCGTGGCCCCTTCATTCAATTAGAGTCGGTTCAATTTTCCTTCTGTGTGTTTCTGATGCTTTTAGTGGTGGGATAATGCATGATAGCCGTTGAAGATTTCACATTTCGTTCTAGTTCTGCATTGTTTTATCAATCATTTGTAATTGGGTCTGCCACCGAAAGTTTCGTCTTATTCGTTTGTGCTGCAGTAAGAATATGAAGGACTTGAGCTAGAAGGTCCATGGGGAAGAGGTCCAGGAGTCAGAAAAGGGAGAAAATGGGCTCTAAGATGAGGGCTATCGATGAAGACGCGGCCTCGAAAGACGTTGATGACGAAATCGATAACTCTCAGTTATCTCCCTCGGCTGAGTATTTGCTTACTAGCGTCGCATGCTTTCTGTTTGTGACAATTTCAGCATTAACTAAATAGATATTGAGTTTTGACAACTTTTGAGGAGGTAAAAAACGATTTGAATGCACTATCAAAGGAGGAGCAAATGGATGTTGTATATATGTATTTTCTCTCTTCGAGTGAACTTTAGTTGATGTGTTGGTATTGGTTATGGAAGTTCAACTGAAAGTAGCAAGAACTTAATATCTTTTGCTAGGAAGATCAGCATGGGAGAATTCGATACACCAGCACAATGTATTGACTATGAACATACAATTGATATTGACTATGACCTGTTTTGTATATGGCTTTACCTTTCATGGGCTCTTTTTGTGCATGGGTTTTCACCCCATGTTGCTCTACGGTTCAACTTCTTATCTATGAAAAACAAAACAAAAAAAGATCACCAAAGATAGATCTTCCAATGCACGTTTGTAATTGGTCAAGGTACATTAAAGTGATATACTATATTTTCTCATAATTCTTCATGGTGCTTCCTGCAATTCGACTGTGGAAGCTTATGCAATTCGCATAATCCTTTTTGCATAAGACTGGATAATTTGTTGTCTATGATTCCACTCTACATCTTAGCTATTCCTATCCATCAAATGGTGATTGTCGGTCCTTTCAGGTTCATGAGAACTATGCGCTGAAATTTCTGGCAGCAATCAAGCCAAATGTTCATAAAAAGAACCTGGTAATGTTTTTCTTCCTCGATTAGAAAACCTACTAGAAAGCCTAAGGATTGTTTGGCAATGGTTTTGAAGAAACAAATAAAGCCAATTCGATGAATTATTCTCTGGATTTTACTCATAAAAGCAAACATTGGATGAGAATTCAACGGGAAATATAATGAGCAGATTTCTCCTTGTATATCTCAAAATGTTTTCCTCCTGTAGTGTGGTTGTTCAGAGAAGATGTTCCACTTTTTCATTTCATAGGATTTTTATGGTTGGGAAAATAATTTGTCAAGCTAGAGGAGCAAGACATCTTAGTGGTAAAGGCTAATGGAGACTACCACACCTGATAAGAGGAAATAGGTGGGATTGTTAAGACATGGTAGATTTTGCAATAATTGGAACAATGTTAAATGAGAAAAATTATTGTCCATGAGAGAGAGGCAAATAAAGAAGTGGTTGGAGTTATGGATTACGTAGAATTAATAACTCATATGTAATATAGTCATCAATTCAAAGATTTTATTCCTAGTCATACTTGATCTCATAATATATGGTATTTTCCGTCAGAAGCTATCTGCATCCAATCCTACTTCTTAAGTTAACAAATGATATATATGGGATATGTATGAAGTAAGTTACCCTACATTGAATGAATTTCTAAGTTACGAGGAAAAGGAAATATGTATGTAGTCTATGAACGGTGGGTTCGTCTCGTTTTCCTTGAATTTCATGGCCCCATCATTCAATTAGAGTTGATTCAATTTTGCTTTTGTGTGTTTCTGATGCTTTTAGTGGTGGGATAAAGCATGATACCCGTTGAGGATTTCACATTTCGTTCTAGTTCTGCATTGTTTTATCAATCATTTGTAATTGGGTCTGCCACCGAAAGTTTCGTCTTATTGGTTTGTGCTGCAGTAAGAATTCGAAGGACTTGAGCTAGAAGGTCCATGGGGAAGAGGTCCAGGAGTAAGAAAAGGGAGAAGAGGGCCTCTAAGAAGAGGGCTATCAATGAAGACGCGGCCTCGGAAGACGTTGATGACGAAATGAATGCCTCTGAGTTATCTCCCTCGGCTGAGTATCTGCTTACTGGCGCCACGTGCCTGCTCTTTGTGATAATTTTAGCATTAACTATATAGATATTGAGTTTTGACAACTTTTGAGGAGGTAAAAAAAGATTTGAATGCACCGTCAAAGGAGGAGCAAATGGATGTTGTATATAGATATTTTCACTCTTCGAGTGAACTAAAAGCTACTTTGGTTGATGTGTTGCTACTGGTTACGGAATTTCAACTGAGAGTAGCAAGAACTTAATATATTTTGCTGGGAAGATCAACATGGGAGAATTCGATGCACCGGCACAATGTATTGACTATGAACATACAATTGATATTGACTATGACCTGTTTTTTCTATGGCTTTACCTTTCTTGGCTCTTTTTGTGCATGGGTTTTTCACCCCCGGTGCCCTACGGTTCAACTTATTATCTATGAAAAACAAAACAAAAAGAGATCACCAAAGATAGATCTTCCAATGCATGTTTGTAATTGGTCAAGCTACATTAAAGCGCTGCACTATATTTTCTGATAATTCTTCATGGTGCTTCCTGCAATTAGACTGTGGAAGCTTATGCAATTCGCATGATCATTTATGCATAAAACTGGATAATTTGTTGTCTATAATTCCACTCTGCATCTTAGCTATTCCTATCCATCAAATGGTGATTGTCGGTTCTTTTAGGTTCATGAGAACTATGCACTGAAATTTCTGGCAAGATAAACCAATCAAGCCAAATGTTCAGAAGAAGAACCTGGCAATGTTTTTCTTCCTCGATTAGAAAACCTACTAGAAAGCCTAAGGATTGTTTGGCAGTGGTTTTGAGGAAACAAATAAAGCCAATTCGATGAATTGATTCTCTAGATTTTACTCATAAAAGAAAACATTGGATGAGAATTAGAAGGGGAATATAATCAGCAGATTTCTCCTTGTATATCTCACAATGTTTTCCTCCTGTAGTGTGGTCGTTTAGAGAAGATGTTCCACTTTTTCATTTCATAGGATTTTTATAAGCCACCTCCTTGTTGGGAAAATAATTTGTCAAGCTAGAGGAGCAAGACATCTTAGTGGTAAAGGCTAATGGAGACGACCGCACCTGATAAGAGGAAATAGGTGGGATTGTTGAGTCATGGTAGATTTTGCAATAATTGGAACAATGTTAAATGAGAAAAATTATTGTCCATGAGAGAGAGGCAAATAAAGAAGTGGTTGGAGTTATGGATTGCGTAGAAATTAATAACTCATATGTATTATAGTCATCAATTCAAAGATTTTATTCCTAGTCATATTTGGTCTCATAATATATGGTATTTTCCGTCAGAAGTTATCTGCATCCAATCCTACTTCTTAAGTTAACAAATGATATATAAGGGATATGTATGAAGTAAGTTACCCTGCAGTGAATGAATTTCTATGTTACGAGGAAAAGGAAATATGTATGTAATCTATGTACAGTGGGTTCGTCTCGTTTTCCTTGAATTCCGTGGCCCCTTCATTCAATTAGAATTGGTTCAATTTTGCTTCTGTGTGTTTGTGATGCTTTGAGTGGTGGGATAATGCATGATAGCCGTTGAGGATTTCACATTTCGTTCTAGTACTGCATTGTTTTATCAATCATTTATAATTGGATCTGCCACCGAAAGTTTGGTCTTATTCGTTTGTGCTGCAGTAAAAATTCGAAGGACTTGAGCTAGAAGGTCCATGGGGAAGAGGTCCAAGAGTCAGAAATGGGAGAAGAGGGGCTCTAAGAGGAGGGCTATCGATGAAGACGCGGCCTCGGAAGACGTTGATGACGAAATCGATGCCTCTGAGTTATCTCTCTCGGCTGAGTATCTGCTTACTAGCACCGCGTGCTTTCTGTTTGTGATAATTTCAGCATTAACTATATAGATATTGAGTTTTGACAACTTTTGGGGAGGTAAAAAACGATTTGAATGCACTATCAAAGGAGGAGCAAATGGATGTTGTATATATGTATTTTCTCTCTTCGAGTGAACTAAAAGCTGCTTTGGTAGATGTGTTGCTACTGGTTATGGAATTTCAACTGAAAGTAGCAAGAACTTAATATCTTTTGCTGGGAAGATCAACATGGGAGAATTTGATACACCCGCACAATGTATTGACTATGAACATACAATTGATATCGACTATGACCTATTTTGTATATGGCTTTACCTTTCTTGGGCTCTTTTTATGCATGGGTTTTCCCCTCTGGTGCAGTACGGTTCAACTTCTTCTCTATGAAAAACAAAACAAAAAAAGATCACCAAAGACAGATCTTCTAATGCACGTTTGTAATTGGTCAAGGTACATTAAAGTGCTGCACTATATTTTCTCATAATTCTTCATGGTGCTTCCTACAATTCGCATGATCCTTTTTCCATAAAAGTGGATAATTTGTTATCTATGATTCCACTCTGCATCTTAGCTATTCCTATCCATCAATTGGTGATTGTCGGTCCATTCAGGTTCATGAGAACTATGCGTTGAAATTTCTGGCATGATAAACCAATCAAGCCAAATGTTCAGAACAAGAACCTGGTAATGTTTTTCTTCCTCGATTAGAAAACCTACTAGAAAGCCCAAGGATTGTTTGGCAGTGGTTTTGAGGAGACAAATAAAGCCAATTCGATGAATTGATTCTTTGGATTTTACTTATAAAAGCAAACATTGGATGAGAATTAAAAGGGGAATATAATCAGCAGATTTCTCCTTGTATATCTCACAAAGTTTTCCTCCTGTAGTGTGGTCGTTCAAAGAAGACGTTCCACTTTTTGATTTCATAGGATTTTTATAAGCCACCTCCTTGTTGGGAAAATAATTTGTCACGCTACAGGAGCATGACATCTTAGTGGTAAAGGCTAATGGAGACGACCGCACCTGATAAGAGGAAATAGGTGGGATTGTTGAGACATGGTAGATTTTGCAATAATTGGAACAATGTTAAATGAGATAAATTATTGTCCATGAGAGAGAAGCAAATAAAGAAGTGGTTGGAGTTATGGATTACGTAGAAATTAATAACTCATATGTAATATAGTCATCAATTCAAAGATTTTAATCCTAGTCATTCTTGGTCACATAATATATGGTATTTTCCGTCAGAAGTTATCTACATCCAATCCTACTTCTTAGGTTAACAAATGATATATAAGGGATATGTATGAAGTAAGTTACCCTACATTGAATGAATTTCTATGTTACGAGGAAAAGGAAATTTGTGTGTAGTCTATGTACAGTGGGTTCGTCTCGTTTTCCTTGAATTTCGTGGCCCCTTCATTCAATTAGAGTTGGTTCAATTTTGCTTATGTGTGTTTCTGATGCTTTTAGTGGTGGGATAATGCATGATAGCCGTTGAAGATTTCACATTTCGTTCTAGTTCTGCATTGTTTTATCAATCATTTGTAATTGGGTTTGCCACCGAAAGTTTCGTCTTATTCGTTTGTGCTGCAGTAAGAATATGAAGGACTTGAGCTAGAAGGTCCATGGGGAAGAGGTCCGGGAGTCAGAAAAGGGAGAAAATGGGCTCTAAGAGGAGGGCTATCGATGAAGACGCGGCCACGAAAGACGTTGATGACGAAATCGATAACTCTCAGTGATCTCCCTCAGCTGAGTATCTGCTCACTAGTGTCGCATGCTTTCTGTTTGTGACAATTTCAGCATTAACTATATAGATATTGAGTTTTGACAACTTTTGAGGAGGTAAAAAACGATTTGAATGCACTGTCAAAGGAGGAGCAAATGGATGTCGTATATATGTATTTTCTCTCTTCGAGTGAACTAAAAGTTGCTTTAGTTGATGTGTTGCTACTAGTTAGGGAATTTCAACTGAAAGTAGCAAGAACTTAATATCTTTTGCTGGGAAGATCAACATGGGAGAATTCGATACACCCGCATAATGTATTGACTATGAACATACAATTGATATTGACTATGACCTATTTTGTATATCGCTTTACCTTTCTTGGGCTCTTTTTATGCACGTGTTTTTCCCCCTGGTGCCCTACGGTTCAACTTATTCTCTATGAAAAACAAAACAAAAGAAGATCACCAAAGATAGATCTTCCAATGCACGTTTGTAATTGGTCAAGGTACATTAAAGCGCTGCACTATATTTTCTCATAATTCTTCATGGTGCTTCCTGCAATTAGACTGTGGAAGCTTATGCAATTCGCATGATCCTTTTTGCATAAAAGTGGATAATTTGTTGTCTATGATTCCACTCTGCATCTTAGCTATTCATATACATCAATTGGTGATTGTCGGTCCATTCAGGTTCATGAGAACTATGCGCTGAAATTTTTGGCAGGATAAACCAATCAAGCCAAATGTTCAGAACAAGAACCTGGCAATGTTTTTCTTCCTCGATTAGAAAACCTACTAGAAAGCCTAAGGATTGTTTGGCAGTGGTTTTGAGGAAACAAATAAAGCCAATTCGATGAATTGATTCTTTGGATTTTACTTATAAAAGCAAACATTGGATGAGAATTAAAAGGGGAATATAATCAGCAGATTTCTCCTTGTATATCTCACAATGTTTTCCTCCTGTAGTGTGGTCATTCAAAGAAGACGTTCCACTTTTTGATTTCATAGGATTTTTATAAGCCACCTCCTTGTTGGGAAAATAATTTGTCACGCTACAGGAGCATGACATCTTAGTGGTAAAGGCTAATGGAGACGACCGCACCTAATAAGAGGAAATAGGTGGGATTGTTGAGACATGGTAGATTTTGCAATAATTGGAACAATGTTAAATAAGAGAAATTATTGTCCATGAGAGAGAAGCAAATAAAAAAGTGGTTGGAGTTATGGATTACGTAGAAATTAATAACTCATATGTAATATAGTCATCAATTCAAAGATTTTATTCCTAGTCATTCTTGGTCTCATAATATACGGTATTTTCCGTCAGAAGTTATCTGCATCCAATCCTACTTCTTAGGTTAACAAATGATATATATGGGATATGTATGAAGTAAGTTACCCTACATTGAATGAATTTCTATGTTACGAGGAAAAGGAAATATGTATGTAGTCTATGTACGGTGGGTTCGTCTCATTTTCCTTGAATTTCGTGGCCCCTTCATTCAATTAGAGTCGGTTCAATTTTGCTTCTGTGTGTTTCTAATGCTTTTAGTGGTGGGATAATGCATGATAGCCGTTGAAGATTTCACATTTCGTTCTAGTTCTGCATTGTTTTATCAATCATTTGTAATTGGGTATGCCACCGAAAGTTTCGTCTTATTCGTTTGTGCTGCAGTAAGAATTCGAAGGACTTAAGCTAGAAGGTCCATGGGGAAGAGGTCCAGGAGTCAGAAAACGGAGAAAATGGGCTCTAAAAGGAGGGCTATCGATGAAGACGCGGCCTCGGAAGACGTTGATGACGAAATCGATGCCTCTGAGTTATCTCCCTCGGCTGAGTATCTGGTTACTGGCGCCATGTGCTTTCTGTTTGTGATAATTTCAGCATTAACTATATAGTTATTGGGTTTTCACAACTTTTGAGGAGGTAAAAAAAGATTTGAATGCACTGTCAAAGAAGGTGAAAATGGATGTTGTATATAGGTATTTTCTCTCTTCCAGTGAACTAAAAGCTGCTTTGGTTGATGTGTTGGTACAGGTTATGGAAGTTCAACTGAAAGTAGCAAGAACTTAATATCTTTTGCTAGGAAGATCACATTGGAGAAATCGATACACCAGCACAATGTATTGACTATGAACATACAATTGATATTGACTATGACATGTTTCGTATATGGCTTTACCTTTCTTGGGCTCTTTTTGTGCATGGGTTTTCACTCCCTTGCTGTCCTACGGTTCAACTTCTTATCTATGAAAAACAAAACAAAAAAAGATCACCAAAGATAGATCTTCCATTGCATGTTTGTAATTGGTCAAGGTACATTAAAGTGCTATATTATATTTTCTCATAATTCTTCATGGTGCTTCCTGCAATTAGACTGTGGAAGCTTATGCAATTCGCATAATCCTTTTTGCATAAGACTGGATAATTTGTTGTCTATGATTCCACTCTACATCTTAGCTATTCATATCCATCAAATGGTGATTGTCAGTCCTTTCAGGTTCATGAGAACTATGCGCTGAAATTTCTGGCAGCAATCAAGCCAAATGTTCAGAAGAAGAACCTGGCAATGTTTTTCTTCCTCGATTAGAAAACCTACTAGAAAGCCTAAGGATTGTTTGGCAATGGTTTTGAAGAAACAAATAAAGCCAATTCGATGAATTATTCTCTAGATTTTACTCATAAAAGCAAACATTGGATGAGAATTCAACGGGAAATATAATGAGCAGATTTCTCCTTGTATATCTCAAAATGTTTTCCTCCTGTAGTGTGGTTGTTCAGAGAAGATGTTCCACTTTTTCATTTCATAGGATTTTTATGGTTGGGAAAATAATTTGTCAAGCTAGAGGAGCAAGACATCTTAGTGGTAAAGGCTAATGGAGACTACCACACCTGATAAGAGGAAATAGGTGGGATTGTTAAGACATGGTAGATTTTGCAATAATTGGAACAATGTTAAATGAGAAAAATTATTGTCCATGAGAGAGAGCAAATAAAGAAGTGGTTGGAGTTATGGATTACGTAGAAATTATTAACTCATATGTAATATAGTCATCAATTCAAAGATTTTATTCCTAGTCATACTTGATCTCATAATATATGGTATTTTCCGTCAGAAGCTATCTGCATCCAATCCTACTTCTTAAGTTAACAAATGATATATATGGGATATGTATGAAGTAAGTTACCCTGCATTGAATGAATTTCTATATTACGAGGAAAAGGAAATATGTATGTAGTCTATGTACGGTGGGTTCGTCTCGTTTTCCTTGAATTTCATGGCCCGATCATTCAATTAGAGTCGATTCAATTTTGCTTCTGTGTGTTTCTGATGCTTTTAGTGGTGGGATAATGCATGATACCCGTTGAGGATTTCACATTTGGTTCTAGTTCTGCATTGTTTTATCAATCATTTGTAATTAGGTCTGCCACCGAAAGTTTCGTCTTATTCGTTGGTGCTACAGTAAGAATTCGAAGGACTTGAGCTAGAAGATCCATGGGGAAGAGGTCCAAGAGTCAGAAAAGGGAGAAGAGGGGCTCTAAGAGGAGGGCTATCGATGAAGACGCGGCCTCGGAAGACGTTGATGACGAAATCGATGCCTCTGAGTTATGTCCCTCGATTGAGTATCTGCTTACTAGCGCCACGTGCCTGCTGTTTGTGATAATTTCAGCATTAACTATATAGATATTGAGTTTTGACAACTTTTGAGGAGGTAAAAAAAGATTTGAATGCACCATCAAAGGAGGAGCAAATGGATGTTGTATATAGATATTTTCACTCTTCGAGTGAACTAAAAGCTGCTTTGGTTGATGTGTTGCTACTGGTTATGGAATTTCAACTGAGAGTAGCAAGAACTTAATATCTTTTGCTGGGAAGATCAACATGGGAGAATTCGATGCACCGGCACAATGTATTGACTATGAACATACAATTTATATTGACTATGACCTGTTTTTTCTATGGCTTTACCTTTCTTGGGCTCTATTTTTGGATGGGTTTTTCACCCCCTGGTGCCCTACGGTTGAACTTCTTATCTATGAAAAAAAAAAAAAAAAAAAAAAAAAGATCACCAAAGATAGATCTTCCAATGCACGTTTGTAATTGGTCATGGTACATTAAAGCGCTGCACTATATTTTCTCATAATTCTTCATGGTGCTTCCTGCAATTAGACTATGGAAGCTTATGCAATTCGCATAATCCTTTTTGCATAAAACTGGATAATTTGTTGTTTATGATTCCACTCTGCATCTTAGCTATTCCTATCCATCAAATGACGATTGTCGGTCCTTTCAGGTTCATGAGAACTATGCGCTGAAATTTCTGGCAAGATAAACCAATCACGCCAAATGTTCAGAACAACAACCTGGCAATGTTTTTCTTCCTCGATTAGAAAACCTACTAGAAAGCCTAAGGATTGTTTGCCAGTGGTTTTGAAGAAACAAATAAAGCCAAGTCGATGAATTGATTCTCTGGATTTTACTCATAAAAGCAAACATTGGATGAGAATTAAAAGGGAAATATAATGAGCAGATTTCTCCTTGTATATCTCACAATGTTTTCCTCCGTAGTGTGGTCATTCAGAGAAGACGTTCCACTTTTTGATTTCATAGGATTTTTATAAGCCACCTCATTGTTGGGAAAATAATTTGTCAAGCTAGAGGAGCAAGACATCTTAGTGGTAAAGGCTAATGGAGACGACCGCACCTGATAAGAGGAAATAGGTGGGATTGTTGAGACATGGTAGATTTTGCAATAATTGGAACAATGTTAAATGAGAAAAATTATTGTCCATGAGAGAGAAGCAAATAAAGAAGTGGTTGGAGTTATGGATTACGTCGAAATTAATAACTCATATGTAATATAATCATCAATTCAAAGATTTTATTCCTAGTCATACTTGATATCATAATATATGGTATTTTCTGTCAGAAGTTATCTGCATCCAATCCTACTTCTTAAGTTAACAAATGATATATATGGGATATGTATGAAGTAAGTAACCCTGCAGTGAATGAATTTCTAAGTTACGAGGAAAAGGTAATATGTACGTAGTCTATGTACGGTGGGTTCGTCTCGTTTTCCTTGAATTTCGTGGCCGCTTCATTCAATTAGAGTCGGTTCAATTTTGCTTATGTGTGTTTCTGATGCTTTTAGTGGTTGGATAATGCATGATAGCCGTTGAGGATTTCACATTTCATTCTAGTTCTGCATTGTTTTATCAATCATTTGTAATTGGGTCTGCCACCGAAAGTTTCGTCTTATTCGTTTGTGCTGCAGTAAGAATTCGAAGGACTTTAGCTAGAAGGTCCATAGGGAAGAGGTCCAGGAGTCAGAAAAGGGAGAAGAGGGGCTCTTAGAGGAGGGCTATCGATGAAGATGCGGCCTCGGAAGGCGTTGATGACGAAATCGATGCCTCTGAGTTATCTCCCTCGGCCGAGTATCTGCTTACTGGCGCTACTAGCTTTCTGTTTGTGATAATTTCAGCATTAACTATATAGATATTGAGTTTTGACAACTTTTGAGGAAGTAAAAAACGATTTAAATGCACTGTCAAAGGAGGAGCAAATAGATGTTGTATATAGGTATTTTCTCTCTTCGATTGAACTAAAAGCTACTTTGGTTGATGTGTTGCTACTGGTTATGGAATTTCAACTGAAAGTAGCAAGAACTTAATATCTTTTGCTGGAAAGATCAGCATGGGAGAATTCGATACACCAGCACAATGTATTGACTACGAACATACAATTGATATTCACTATGACCTGTTTTGTATATGGCTTTACCTTTCTTGGGCTCTTTTTGTGCATGGGTTTTTCACCCCCTGGTGCCCTACGGTTCAACTTCTTATCTATGAAAAACAAAACAAAAAAAGATCACCAAAGATAGATCTTCCAATGCACGTTTGTAATTGGTCAAGGTACATTAAAGCGCTGCACTATATTTTCTCATAATTCTTCATGGTGCTTCTTGCAATTAGATTGTGGAAGCTTATGCAATTCGCATGATCCTTTTTGCATAAAACAGGATAATTTGTTGTCTATGATTCCACTCTGCATCTTAGTTATTCCTATCCATCAAATGGTGATTGTCGGTCTAGTTTCATGAGAACTATGCGTTGAAATTTCTGTCAAGATAAACCAATCAAGCCAAATGTTCTAAACAAGAACCTGGCAATGTTTTTCTTCCTCGATTAGAAAACCTACTAGAAAACCTAAGGATTGTTTGGCAGTGGTTTTGAAGAAACTAATAAAGGCAATTCGATGAATTGATTCTCTGGATTTTACTCATAAAAGCAAACATTGGATGAGAATTAAAAGGGAAATATAATGAGCAGATTTCTCCTTGTATATCTCACAATGTTTTCCTCCTGTAGTGTGGTCGTTCAAAGAAGACGTTCCACTTTTTGATTTCATAGGATGTTTATAAGCCACCTTCTTGTTGGGAAAATAATTTGTCAAGCTAGAGGAGCAAGACATCTTAGTGGGAAAGGCTAATGGAGACGACCGCACCTGATAAGAGGAAATAGGTGGGATTGTTGAGACATGGTAGATTTTGCAATAATTGGAACAATGTTAAATGAGAAAAATTATTGTCCATGAGGGAGAAGCAAATAAAGAAGTGGTTGGAGTTATGGATTACGTAGAAATTAATAACTCATATGTAATATAGTCATCAATTCAAAGATTTTATTCCTAGTCATACTTGATCTCATAATATATGGTATTTTCCGTCAGAAGTTATCTGCATCAAATCCTACTTCTTAAGTTAACAGATGATATATATATGGGATATGTACGAAGTAAGTTACCCTGCATTGAATAAATTTCTAAGTTACGAGGAAAAGGAAATATGTATGTAGTGTATGTACTTTATGTTCCTGCCTCTTTATTTAATAGAATGTTTTTCTTGCAGTTCTGCTCCAGAATTGATGGGACTGCTGTCCGAGCTGAATGATGCAGTTGAAGAACTTGAAAGCAGTATCAATCCGCTTCTAAGCAAGGTATTTATCCCGCTGTCAAAGAGGCATGTGCTAACACATGACTTGTTTTTTGAATCTCTGTAGTATGGAATCATTTTATTCACCATTTTTTTTAGTTTTCTTGGCAGAAATTTATATCTCTATAAATATTGCTTTGAAGGTCCCTTGGAAGGATCTCACTGAAGGGATGAATTTTAGCTACCCAATATTTTCTGTTATGCTTTTGGTAGAATGCTTTGGTGTCTCGCTTTGAAGTTTTCTTGTCTTGCATCTTGAATATTTTTTATTCTTTCAGCTTATTACTATAATGTTTTAAGGGTGCGTTTGGTTCAGTGTTTTAAAAGCTTATTGGGAAAATGCAAAACAGTTTAGTCTAAAGGACTTTAGGTAAATGCCAAAGCCGTCTGGTAAACTATGTTTTGAAACGCAACGTTGAGAGAAATGTCGTTTGGTAGAAAATACATTTCAAAAGCTCTTTAGAGGATTAATATTAGTATTTTAAATTTTATTTGTTTAAAATTGAAAAAAAAAAAATAATGTATTCAACTTTTTAAATATGAATTTTGACAATAATACTAAAAAAATTGAATACATATATAATTTTTTTAAAAGACCAAACTATTCATTGGAATTTTTTAATTTTTAATTGTTTAAATTTGAAAAAAAAAATGATATATGCAACTTTTTAAATATAAATTCTCACAATAATGCTAAAAAAATCAAATACATATATAATTAATTAAAAAAAAGCAAATCCTTCGTGGTAATTTTTTATTTTTTATATGTTTAAAATTGCAAAAACAAAATGTATACAAATTTGTAAATATAAATTTGATAATAATTCTAAAAAAATCAAATACATATATATATATATATTTTTTTAAAAAAAAAAAGACCAAACCCTTCATCAGAATTTTTAAATTTTTAATTGTTTAAAATTGAAAAAAATAATGTATGCAACTTTTTAAATATAAATTTGAAAATAATACTAAGAAATCAAATACATACATATATATATATATATATAATGTTTTTTAAAAAGACCAAACCTTTTGTTTGAATTTTTAAATTTTATTTGTTGAAAATTGAAAAAAAAAATAATATATGCAACTTTGTAAATATGAATTTTTACAATAATACTAAAAAAATAAAAAATATATAATTTTTAAAAAAGACCAAAATATATAAAAAGTTTTTTTTTAGGATTTATATATATTTGATTTTTTTAGCATTATTTTGGTATTTAAAAAAAATAATGAGGGCAAAATCAAAAATTTAAAGAATGAGTGAGGATAGTTTTGGAATAAAAAACTAAGTTTCAGCATTTGGCCAAATGTTGAAAGCGCAAAGCTAGTCCCTACTAGCATTGGGCTTTCAGCCTTCCGAATGCTGACTTTCACTTGAAAGTTACTTCAAAATAAATGCCAAACAGTCAAGCATTTCTCCAAAGGGCTTTGGAGGCTGAAAGCCCCTTGGGAATACTGAACCAAACGGTGCGTTTGGGAAGACTTTTAGGGAAAGTCCTTGAGGAAATGTAAAAGCCCTTGAGGTAAAGAGGTTTTTCAAAATACAAAGTTTTTTTGGTAAATCGTATTTGTGAAAATCCTTTGTGAAGTATCTTTGAGCAAAATACAGTTTGGATAAATTAAATTTGCAAAAGACTTTTGTTATTTAAAAAAAAAAAAAAGGAAAACAATGAGAGTTAGTCGGCCAAGGGTTTCGCCGATTATTGTCGGTAACTTTGCCAGCGAAGGGTAGGCGGTCCGGCAAGGGGAGGCGGTGCAGCGAGGGTCGCCGCCCACCGCACCACAGAGGTCGTCGGCGCCCACGATCTGGTCGCCGCGACCTAGATCCATGCGACCAGATCTACACGCGATTTGGGTTGCCGACGTCCTCCGCACGACGACCCTCATCGAAGGGTCATGGGACCCTAGTCGGACCACCTGTCCTTCGTCGCACTGCTTGCCTTTCGCCGGACCACCTACACTTCACCGGCAACCGAGCGAAGATGTTGGTCGCGTAGATCTACAGAGAGAAGCGGAAGATGAAGATGATGAATAGTTGTCAGGGTAAAGCCCAAGGCAGCCCCTAACCTGCCTTGGGCTTTCAGCTTTGAGAAGGCTGGCCTTTCACAAAGGCAAGTAAAAAAACCCTTGCCAAACACTAAATATTTGGCCCAAAGGCCTTTAGCCCCCCAAAGATACTTGGAAAGTGGTTCCCAAACGCAGCCTCCATTTGGCTCGTACAGTATTGTTTCTCTATTACTTGCTGTCTATGGTTTATGTTGAATGTGGAATTTGCAGGTCATATTCTCTTGTTGTTCATCATGTGTCTTTTATTCTATGAAGGTTAAAAAGAGGGAAAGTACAATGAAAGGAGGATCACGCTATTTGAAGTAAAGCAAGTTCTACTGCTGGCCTATTGCCAAGCAATTACCTTTTATCTCCTCCTTAAGTCTGAGGGACAACCAGTTCGTGATCATCCTGTTCTAGCTCGCCTTGTGGAGATCAAAAGCTTATTGGAGAAGGTATTTAAAGAAGCTATATAATTTATGTTAGTGATTTTATCTATAAATCTGCACATGCATGCTACGTGGCATGCTAATGAATATCGCTGTTAACTTTATGGGTAATATGCTACTCAAGGAGTGTGTGGACGTACTTTTTAGCCTATCCCTTTTTGTCCCCTTATGTTCAGTGATTTGCTAAATGTTGTTGTAGTTGTCTCTATTTGTAAGTATGGCTGTTTGGTTCAGTCTATGCTGCTAGTTGAACATCTTTACTAAAATTCCATTGAATTTTACATTTCCATTTAGTGACGACTAATGAACCATTTGGTCGAGCTGTGTAAGCCATTTATTTGTGGTGTCTCCTTATTCATTATGCTGGAATTGACTTTAACTGGCACCTGATCCTTATGAAATCATGATCTTTCTTCTGTAATCCCTAATATTAGTGTGGTGTAGTATTTTGAGGGTAGAAGGGGATGACTGGAAGGTTGTCAGGATTATGCACATGCATATTTGTTCGTCAACATCTTTTGCAGTTAGCTTTTGGTTTCCTTGAGTGTTGACTGACTATGCAAGTGCCCGAAGACTTTTTTTTTTTTTTTAAATCCTCCAGTGAGTCATGTGTATGACTGTACTACTGAATCACTCAATGTTTGTGAGCATATTGCTATACTGCTTTGCATAGGGTTTTGTCTACTGTCACAAATCTTAGACGTACTACCTTTGGTAGATGAAACAACATGATGAAAATCTTCCGTCTCACCTCGAGGAGATTCTAAAACAAAGTACTTCAGATAAAATGCCCGAAAAGTTGGTGAAAGATGAAAATTTGTTGCAATATGATGATTCTGATGAAGATGACGAGTCCATTCCACTACCTATTGATGTTCAAGATCAAGAGGCAAAAGATGTATGTTTCACCTTAATCAAGATTGTATATTTGCCTCCTTGTGTCTTTGGTATGAACATAAACGTTGGTTTTG
This sequence comes from Eucalyptus sp. ANBG9806169, assembly GCA_014182395.1. Lineage (NCBI taxonomy): Eukaryota > Viridiplantae > Streptophyta > Magnoliopsida > Myrtales > Myrtaceae > Eucalyptus > Eucalyptus sp. ANBG9806169. Next base: position 6,718,122 of record CM024580.1, read on the forward strand.
CAGCCTCATGAACCCATTCAGGACGATGAGAAAAATGGAGAGAAACATAAACCTCAAGTGAGTCTAGCTCAATTGACAGCGCCAGATTTGTCAGTTCCTCTCTCTCCTAGCTGTATAAAATAGTTTAAGTATTCTTGTATTTGATATCACAAAATTTGGTAGAAGGAACAATTTTGGGTGCAAAGCTTGAAGATGTTAAATGTCAAGGCTACCCTTGATGAAAAATTGAGGCACAAGTATGTTTTTAGTTCAAATGCTTCAAAAGGGGAGAAAAACCAAAAAACATCGAAACCAGTGAACAGGTACTGCTTTAATTGCCCACACCTGCTCTTTGTTTTAATTCAAGGCGTTTACTTAGGTTCCTTCTTCAACAGGCAGCTAGAGACCTATGCAGATTTCGATGATCATGCTACTGAAGATGTAGCATCTTGTCATGGGTTGATGAATGGGCATGCAGGATCATTAGAATTAACTAAACTCTCCAATCTTCTGTAGGTTGAAAACAAGAGACAAAAGGTTTGGATCTTGGCATGATTATGTTCAATTTTTTTCTTTAAAGTGCAAGAGGTTATGTGATTGATCAAAATGTGTTTGCAACAACTAGACTACTTCCTACCAAGGGGATATATGGGTTAAAAATTCAAAATGAAAGTAAATTTCCAGTTGGTGCAATCCTTCAACAATGTTCCTATAAGATGTTTCTGATGATTCAAGAATTAGTTGCTCCAGAATGGATGAGACTGTTAGGATAATCTAGTATGGATGGAACTAACCATGTCAGTAATATACCTAAAACATTGCAAAAAAGAAAAGATCATGGGCTACAATTAGAGTATATGGCTAACACGTGTTAACACTTTGTTTTTGCTTATTTTCATGTCATACAATAATCTTGTATGGATTATGTCAAATAAAATACCTAAATATGGGGAAAAAATATTCTACTTTCCTGTCCCTTGAAGTTTTGGAGGAACTGTTTTCAGATTTTGATGTTGTCTCATACCTCTCTCTGTCCTAGCTCTTTTTTATTGTTGGATATGATAGATGAAAGATGATAGATTGATATACCTTCCATTTAGATGATGTTAAATTACCTAGGGTTATAAGTCGACTTAAGTACAATTTTTTATGGATTAGACTTGCGTTGAATTTCTACTAAATTTTTAAACAAATCAAGTGATAGTATGGTATTAGTTCCGGAAGGATTCAAAGGAAGCTCTAAGTGACATTACCATATTAATCCTGAAATGAATATTACAAATAAAAAGCTTTTCATCTTGCTCCTGGAAGGTCATATCGGGTGATGATGATTTGCCAAGGAGGGATGATATTGGAGAAAGGCGGAGGAAACATGAGCTTCAAGTATTGGCTGGAGTTGGAGTTAAGTCAGAGGATGATCTCGGTGACGTAGATGGGAATCTTGAGGCTAATGGAGGTGCTGACTCTGAGGAAAGTGAATTTGAAGAGTCAACCGATGAGTTTTATAAGCAAGTGAAGCAGCAACGAGCTACAAAACTCGCCGCCAAAGCAAAGATGTATACATGGTCTGTTTTCTGTTGCTCGTCCCATATTTTCCATATTAATCTTAACGTAGTCCCAGAAGAGTGATATTAGGCACCCATTTTCATCAATCAATTACAACTTATGCTTTGAAAAGTGAATTAATAGTTACATGCTGGGTATAGAACAAGGAGATCCTAGAAATTTCTCCAGTCATTTATGAGCTCCATGACTGTACCTATTTAAGATTTGTTTTCTTTTTTCCTCCATTTCTTGAAAATTTTTCTTAGACATTTGATATCAAGGGTTGAGACCTTTACTTACATGGAAAAGTCTTAACATTGAATAATCTTTTGGAATGAAGACAAAATTTTATTACCAAGTACAAAGCGCAAAATAAGGTGGTGCAAGTGTATAATGTGTCTTTGTATAAACAAATCATTTATTTCTTTTTAAAGGATAATGAACCTTTACGAGGAGCTGGATTAAGCTAAAACTTGAACTTACATTTCTACGAGTTTTTTTTTTTTCGCTATCATGAAATAAGAAAGATGTTATATCAATATTTTTGCTACTTTATCCTATGGAAAGGGAAGAGAACTTTTGAGGAGGGTGAATGGCATTCTGGATCTAATTAAAAAGTAGAAGTGAAATGAAGATTAAAGAAAAGACGTGAGAGAGCTAACAATGCATCAAAATCAAGGACCTATGGCTTTCAAAATGCACGAGTTTTCTTTTGTTTTTGTGACACATGAAATCTCAATGGAAATATTTAGTGCCATGTCATGGTAAAATTGCTCTCAGAATGTATTCAATTTGTGGTTGACTTTGATGCGCCTACAGGGATCTGGCAATTCCATCTTTGCCCGAAACAGTCGATGGAAAGCGCCACATCACTTATCAGGTGAGCCTGCGTGCAATGGTTCTGGTCAGTTCCGTTAATGGTCTTAGCTACTCGTTGCCATAGTCAAAGATTTAACATTTGCTGTGCAAATGCTTTAGATGGAGAAAAATAGAGGATTCACCCGTAATCGGAAGAAACAAACGAAAAATCCAAGGAAGAAGTACCGGGTGAGTCAAGAGAATCAGATTGTTGATGTATATTCTCACGTCGACTTTCAATATTGCCTGAAATTATTTATGTTCATGTCACGTGCAGAGTAAGCATGAGAAGGCAGTGGTCCGACGAAAAGGGCAAGTTCGGGAGATCAGGAAGCCTTCTGGACCTTATGGTGGGGAAGCATCTGGTATTAATGCAGGAATCAGTCGAAGCATAAGATTCAAGAGCTAAGTGCTACTACTTTGGATGAAAATCTGTCGTGCGGACCTTGGAGAAACCTGCCGGTGATTTGGGTGATAGGAGTATATATACATAGTCGAGCTTCTACAGTTGCACAAGCATCAGTTGGAGTCTAACGGGGATGTAAGGGGACGACTTAGGAGCCCTGGCAGATACGTATTGCCCATCAGTGGCAGGCCATTTTTGTTAGTATCGGAAGACTGGAGTTTCACTTGAGTAGAGATTGCTTTCCATGTGGAAGGCCTTGTATTATTAGCAAGAAACCTTGTCGGAACTTGGTTACTAAAGATTGTGACTTCATCCATTTTTTATTTTCCGTTTCTCTCTGAGGAGCTGATTCCGTATGTTCAGTTTTAACTCCCCGCCCAAAGGGGTTTTTCTCTTCAGCTAGAAGGACTGAATATTGTTGAATGAATTTGAGCTGAGGATGGGACTGTGTTCCAATATGTGATCACGAGTCGCAGTATACTTTTAGAACCTGAGGTGCCTGTCTTTGGAAGATTCTGATCTCAGGCCGGAAGGACACATTCCAGGTGAAGTGCTCACATCAGAAATATGCAAGCGATGTCTGGTGTGGTGATACTTTTAAGAGAATGTATAGCAAGCCTTGAAGCTATTTTGAAAGAGCAAACCACAGGGTTCCGAGAAGAACAAAGAGGGAATTACTGGTATATATATTAGTCTTCATTCACGAACAAAAATATCCGATATTCCTGGCTTCTTAGAGATGAGCCTCATTAAATTTTTGTGTCTGAACCGTGCGAAACCATCCGGTGTATCTGGGCTAATGATCAGGGGGCAGTGTTCATTCGAAGATCGCATTTCAGGATGAGGGGGGCTCCGTTCCTTTTAGTTTCCTACCAAGATAAGAACGGAGTAATCTGATGGTTGCGTTTCGATGTAGATGATGACCGAGTTTCTGGATAAACCTCAGGTGGCAGAAACGAAAATGCAGCAGCATTCATCCTTCCTAATTTTAGATCAATCCAAGCCCACTTGCCATAATTCCCGTAACTTCTCTCCACTCATATTATACACAGAAATACGGAAAATCCATAACTGGTTGTAGACAAGAGAGAGAGAGAGACAAGAGAAGAGAAGAGAGAGAATCATACAACACAAGAAGAGATCAAAAGAGAACATATTTTCTTCGAGGGTTGTGCACCTTCAGGTAAATTGTATGCGAGAGAGTTTTCTTCTCTTTATACGCACTAATATGTGTTGGAGATATGATTTCATCGAAGATATGATGTGACATTGAACATACAATCTAGGATTGGATTTGGATCGATTGATTGACTCAATTAGAGATCACAATTGATACCATATATTTTCCTTTATTTTTTACTGTTCATACGTTACACTATAAATACGTGTAAAGAATGCATCTATTTATAGGCCCAAATTAGAAAAAATTATCCAAAAATTTCTAAACCTATTGCAATTTTTCCAATTTAGTTTTAAACTTTCCAATTTTATCAATTGAGTTCTAAATATTTTTATCTTTTGCCAATTAAGTCAATTTGAACAATTTTAGCCGAAAATTGCGGGAGTTACGAAGGGAACTTCGAGCTCATATTGGTTATCAGTTGAGAACAAGAATTGAAGTCGTAGGTTCAAGTCCTACTTGGGAAGATTTGATTCATTTGGAATTAAAGTCATTTTGAATTAAAGAATTCAGAATGAAATGGTTCGTCTACCGTTAAGAGTAGGTAACCTGTCCGTACGTGGACGGCCGGTGCTAATGTGACAATTTTTAAATAATATTTAATGATATTTTAATAGTTTTTTTTCATTAAATTTGTTATAAAAGATTAAGAGGCTGAAATACTCCCCGGATTCACTTTACATTGGACGTCTATATTACTTTTTAAGTTATGAAACCTCAATTTGGTCTCTCGTCCGAAAAGATAAATTTGTCATCATGACAAAAAACCCACAATTTACATGGGTTTTGTATTGATCTTGATTTGAAACTTCTTGCTATCTTCAAAATCCATCACTAGCCATCATCGATTTCATTGTCCGCGACATCATTCTTGCAAGAACTGGATTATTTATTGGTCTCTACAAGGTCTTGATCATTTTATTTGCTGTTTTCAAATTAGTGAATTGCACGGCCCAACCTTATTTTTTATCCCTATTCATAAACACTCTTTTTTCCTTTTTTCATCTCCCTGCTCATCCATATGAAGCAATATAAGGATATGAGAATTAATTCTTGGAAAAATAACACAAATAGTCCATGAACTTTGAGATAACATGCAATGTCGTTCTTAAATTTTAAATTTGTTCAATATAATCCATGAACTTTCGCTTAATGTGCAATATCATTTTTAAAATTATTTTTTATTCAATGTGGCCCATAAATTTTAGATAAATGTTCAATCTAGTCCCCAGACTATATGATGATATCCAATATTATCCTTCAATTTATTCAAGTTAACATAATTTACCGATTTGACTTCCAATCTTGTAAGTTTGAATGGTGGAGAAAAACATAACGTTATATATGGATTATTTATGTAAGATATTCAACAAATAATATGAAGTGGCGATGAAAATTTCAAATAAAGAAATGAACTTGCTGGCCAGCTAAGTATTTTGACCAGTTAAAGGCATTTTTGTCCAAAGACAATTTTAACCTGAATTTTAGTTAGATTAAATTAAACATCAATAAAGCCATAAGTTTTTAAAAAGAAATAAAAATACAAGCAAGAGGGCTGGCCTCAGCCCTCTTGTTGTGGCCACTACCCCATCATCAATAAGGGCCAGCAATGGGGCAGCGGCCATAGGTAGAGGGCCTAGGTTTTTTCTTTGTGTGTGTGTTTATTTATTTTATTCTTTTTCAAGTTTTAGCCTTTTTGTTTCATTTTTGAGTTTATGTTTTTTAAGGAATTTTTTTGGATTTTTAACCTAATTTAATTAAGATTTTGTATAAAAATTAGGATTCGCATCAAAATGATGTCATTTTAGTGCTTTTGTATAATGCAATATGGGAGAGATAAAATATTTATAAAAAAAAAAAAAAAACACGTCAACATGTTCCATTAGTTGAATTGGACGAAATTAATTGAATGACTCGATTTTTACACAAGATTCAATCCTAGGCGAGGGCCTGCAAGCCCTCATTTGCCGGTGGTGAGGGTCGCATTGCCTGAGTCCTTGTTAGGCACCAGCGAGTCGACTCATGCTTAGATCTAGCGAAGGTCAGCCTTGCCTACGGCTAGATGATGCCAGCTCTCCCATGTCGCTTTCGAGGGCAGCTCACCTGTCCTAAAAAAATTAGAGGACAAAATGCCCTTGACTAGCCAGTAAGTCCAACCCTTCTTTAATAGTGACATAGCCACTTTAGCTCTTTATTTGAAACTTTCCTTGGATATTTTAATATTTTGCTTTCTTTAGGGATCAAACCTTCAACCTTAAACTACCCATTAAGATACTTTGTAGTCACAATTATTTTTCCCTAAATTTCAATAGACATTTTGATAATGTAAATGTTATGTATATATTAGCAAAAGATGAGATTAAGAAAACAAAAAAAGATACCGAAGTAATAAAATCAGCGATACAGATGTAGGTGTATTTACGTGAGTTTCCATTTTAAAAATTCTCGACGAGGGTCATGAAATGAAAAGGGAGATGGAATTGATAATTTCAGCACTAACTATATAGATATTGACTTTTGAAACTTTACATCATTATAGGTGAATAAAGTATATTTAAAATATGATTAAAGACATTTGAGGAAGAAAATAAGGAATGAGTGATTTTTATAAATTCAATGAAAAGAAAATTTGTGTGTCGAAGAAAAAGGGCAAAAAAAGAAAGAAAAAGTTTTGAAAATCAAGTCTAAAGCCCATTTCATTACCAAAGCCCAACCCAGCCCATTTGCCCGGTGCAAGGAAGTTAGGCCCAATGTTTGGAGGCGGCAAAAGGCCAACAATTTCTCTTATTTCACTTTCCTTTCAACCCTAAAAAAAAAAGAAGCAAATAACAATAACAAACACACTGCGTGCTTGCCCTATCGCAGTTGCAGCTGTAGGAAGAAGTGGGAGATTAACAGGGAAAGAGCTTCAGCTTCTTGTAGATTGGGCCTCCTCTAATATCAAGGTCTCAATCTTTCTTCATGCCCCCCTCAGCTCTCTCTTTGCTAAACAGTGGGTTCATCGCATTTTCGTTGAATTTCGTGGCCCCTTCATTCAGTTAGAGTCGGTTCAGTTTCGCTTCTGTGTTTCTGATGCTTGTAGGAGAATGCATGATAACTGCTGAAGATTTCACATTTGGTTCTAGTTCTGCGTTGTTTTATCAATCATTTAGAATTTGGTCTGCCATTGAAAGTTTCGTTTCATTCATTTGTGCTACAATAAGAATTCGAAGGACTTGAGCTAGAAGGACCATGGGGAAGAGGTCCAAGAGTCAGAAAATGGAGAAGAAGAGCTCTAAGAGGATGGCTATCGATGAAGACGCGGCCTTAAAAGACATTGATGACGAAATAGATGCCTGTGAGTTATCTCCCTCGGCTAAGTATCTGCTTACTGGCGCCGCGTGCTTTCTGTTTGTGTAAATGCCGATGTGAAGTTTGCTGCTTTATAAATGGTTTCTCTTATTGATGTTTTTATTTATAGTTCACAAACAAATGGATGTTGTGCCGCTGAACATTCACAGTAATGTTGGGGAGTCAGATGATGACAATGAAGAGCATGTCTTTGATTTTAAGGTACTTAAGTTCCCTTTGATGTAGATTTGGTATAGTCCATCCAGTCAACTTGGGTTGGGACAGAGTTGAATTTGGTTTGACGCATGGTAGGGAATGTTTTTAAGGAATTTAGTGATAATTAAATGAATGTTTGCATGAGATTTGCGTTTGAATATTTGTGTGGATCAAGTTGGTGTTGTCTTGTGACAGTTATATTTTTGTAGTGATGTGATCTTGCATAAGGCATTTCTTTTGTGGTTTTTAATTACATTTTTCACATTAGCTGGTGAACTATTGTAAAATTAACATGCATGAGAGACTTCTTTTTTGATGTTCTCATTAAATGATCAGAACTTTTAAAATTCTGGACTTCTGCTGGTCATTTATATATTGGTGCTTCGAAATTATTAGTCAATCCCCAATATTTGTTTATTGGAAAGAGAAATTAATGGAATATGGTGTCTTGGAATTTCTTTTAGGATGAAAAGGATGAAGAGGAGGATGAAGATGATGACACTCAATTGACCGCACTTGCTACAAAAAGTAAGATTGTCTCAAGTTATTTTGCTTTTCTTAAGTTACTACTACTGCCCATTGAAGTTGTCCTTTTCTACATGCCAATTCATTAGATAGTTCCTAATTCTCTGGAGTAAGTTGTCATACTTGCTCAACGTTTAATATTTGAAGCTAAGTTGGCTTAAGCTCGGCAGTCAATAATTCTACTTAGAAAACTAGAAGTCTTGCTGGCCATGAAATCCTCGAGAGTAAATGTGTTAACTGCTAATAGATGAAGAACTCTAAAATTGCAGTCTAAGTGCATGTTCACTTATGTTGAGTCTTGTTTTATGGGAATTAGGTGCTAGTTATTGATGAAATTTGCCTAAAAATACATGTTTAATCTTTAACTAGTCTCCAAGAGTTGGTTTGCTTTGCGTTACACTCTTGTTTGCATGTTTGTCATTTCGAAGGTAAAACCTTTTCGGGTGAATTTATGATGTTGTAACATCAAATAAAAGTGATGGAATTTGATCTTACTTGAATATGATATATTGGAATTTTTTTAGAGAGCTCTGCTATCTTTTCATAATCTCCTTATTAATTTTGTGTGGAGAGGAACATCCTCTGATTTCGCCAAACCTACCAAAGTAGAATATATAGGTAAAGAAGCCAATAGCAGTATGCTCTTCTATTATCAATTTCACGTGTTGCCATGCTGGGGACGCTACATCTATCATCTTTTATGATAATTAGATGGATGATAATTGTTACAGTTATTTGTGAGAGAAGTCATTTTGGTTCATAACTGGTAGCTTCATATGTATTATGTCTCCTAAGTGACCTATTGTAATAGTGGGCAACCATTCAGTGTATTGCTTGATAGGAGCAAGGTGATTGTCCTAGTAATGATCAATTTACCAAATTCAGGAAGTCTTGCATTCAATTATTTACTTCTCCATCCTCTTCATAGCCTGTGACAAACGGAGAGAGTAAAATATCTTGCACATCATGCATTGGTTCATTTTTTCATATTGATCATTGATTGCTTCTTAAAAGTGTAATGACCTCATGTAGTGGCCAAATGCTTGGTTTTTGTTGGTGATGTTGACTTTCAATTTTAAAGTTCAATTTTCATATAGTTGTTTGCATTGTTTGTAGTTGCAAGACAGCAAAAGTTTTTGCGGGCAAAAACTGGTGGGGTGGAAGACCAAATGGATGATGAGGAGGAAGAAGACGAAAACAAGAAGGCCGTTTGGGGAAGAAGTAAGAAACAATACTATAATGTTGATGAGGTACGTTGAGTTGGAAATCTGACTTCATCCCTCTTTACACTTCATCAAGTTGATACAGGGGTTCTCTGTTAAATTACAAACCGATTGTGATTTCACTTGTAAAGTATTTTTCTAAAGAACATGAACCCTTCATATTTGGCTTTTGAGCGGGCTTAAATTATGTGATTCTTTATTCAAATTACAAGCAACCTCTAGCGATAAGGACATTCCAGCAGAGGAAGAGGCAGGGGTGTTAAGATTGTAGAAGGAGAAAGCAAAATCATTATCAATGGAGGACTTCGGGCTTGAAGATATTAGTCCAGATGAGGCCACTGTGGAACCAACTTTAGGGGTAGAGTTTTCTAATAACTCTATTAACTTTGTGGCTTTAAAGTTGTTCTGAAATGTTTTCCCCATAGCAGTAGGTGGAGTTTTGAAGTAATAGTGCTATTTCAATTGCAAGTTATTCATGATTTTGCAGGAAATTATGATTGGAGGAAAAGGTAAATTTAAATCTGGTGTACACGAAGGCACTGGAGATGATATTGTGACAGCTTTTGAGGAGGTAAAAAAAGATTTGAATGCACTGTCAAAGGAGGAGCAAATGGATGTTGTATATAGGTATTTCCTCTCTTCAAGTGAACTAAAAGCTGCTTTGGTTGATGTGTTGCTACTGGTTATGGAATTTCAACTTAAAGTAGCAAGAACTTAATATCTTTTGCTGGGAAGATCAGTATGAGAGAATTCGATACACCGGCACAATGTATTGACTATTAACATACAATTGACATTGACTATGACTTGTTTTGTATGTGGCTTTACCTTTCTTGGGCTCTTTTTGTGCATGGGTTTTCACCCCCCTAGTGCCCTATGGTTCAACTTCTTATCTATGAAAAACAAAAAAAAAAAGATCACCAAAGATAGATCTTCCGATGCATGTTTGTAATTGGTCAAGGTACATCAAAGCGCTGCACTATATTTTCTCATAATTCTTCATGGTGCTTCTTGCAATTAGATTGTGGAAGCTTATGCAATTCGCATAATCCTTTTTGCATAAAACTGGATAATTTGTTGTCTATGATTCCACTCTGCACCTTAGCTATTCCTCTCCACCAAATGGTGATTGTCGGTCCTTTCAGGTTCATGAGAACTATGCGCTGAAATTTCTGGTAGGATAAACCAATCAAGCCAAATGTTCATAAGAAGAACCTGGCAATGTTTTTCTTCCTTGATTAGAAAACCTACTAGAAAGCCTAAGGATTGTTTGGCAGTGGTTTTGAAGAAACAAATAAAGCCAATTCAATGAATTGATTCTCTGGATTTTACTCATAAAAGCCAACTTTGGATAAGAATTAAAAGGGAAAGATAATCAGAAGATTTCTCCTTGTATATCTCACAATGTTTTCGTCCTGTAGTGTGGTCTTTCAGAGAAGACGTTCCACTTCTTTATTTCATAGGATTTTTATAAGCCACCTCCTTGTTGGGAAAATAATTTGTCAAGTTAGAGGAGCAAGACATCTTAGTGGAAAAAGCTAATGGAGACGACCGCACCTAATAAGAGGAAATATGTGGGATTGTTGAGACATGGTAGATTTTGCAATAATTGGAACAATGTTAAATGAGAAAAATTCTTGTCCATGAGAGAGAAGCAAATAAAGAAGTGTTTGTAGTTATGGATTACATAAAAATTAATAATTTATATGTAATATAGTCATCAATTCAAAGATTTTATTCCTAGTCATACTTGATCTCATAATATATGGTATTTTCCATCAGAAGTTATCTGCATCCAATCCTACTTCTTAAGTTAACAAATGAAATATAAGGGATATGTATGAAGTAAATTACCCTGCGTTGAATGAATTTCTAAGTTACGAGGAAAAGGAAATATTTATGTAGTCTATGTACTTCATGTTCCTGTGTCTTTATCTAATATAATGTTTTTCTTGCAGTTCTGCTCCAGAATTGGTGGGACTGATGTCTGAGCTGAATGATGCAATTGAAGAGCTTGAAAGCATAATCAATCCGCTTCTAAGCAAGGTATTTATCCCGCTATCAAAGAGGCATGTGCTAACGGATGACTTGTTTTTTGAATCTCTATAGTATGGAATCATTTTATTCACCATTTTTTTTTTTAGTTTTCTTGGCAGAAATTTATATCTCTATAAAGATCGCTTTGAAGGTCCCTTGGAAAGATCTCACTAAAGGGATGAATTTTAGCTATCCAATAGTTTTTGTTATGCTTTTGGTAGAATGCTTTGGTGTCTCGCTTTTAACAATCATCTAGATGGAAGGTATATCAATCTATCATCTCCAACAATTAAAAAAGAGTTAGGACAGAGAAAGGTTTGAGATATCATCGAAATCTGAATATAATCATGAGAATAAAAAATAGTTCCTCAAAAACTTTAAGGGACAAGTGAGGAGAAATATTTTTTCCCAATTTTTAGGTATTTTACTCAACATGATCCATCCTAGATTATCCTATGACATGAAAATAAGTAAAATAAACTATTAACATGTGTTAGCCATTTACCCTAATTGTAGCCCATGATGATTTTTTTTTTCCTTTTTCGCAATGTTTTAGGTATATTACTAACATGGTTAGTTCCATCTATACTAGATTGTCCGAACAGGCTCGTCCATTCTAGAGCAACTAATTTAGAAACATCTAATAAAAACATTGTTCAAGGACTGTACCAAATGAAAATTTACTTCCATTTTGAATCTTTAACCCATATGTTCCCCTTGGTAGGAAGTTGTCTAGTTGTAGCAAACACATTTTGATCAATCACATAAAGTCTTGCACTTAAAGGAAAAAAATGAATAATCATGCTAAGATCCAAACCTTCCGTCTCTTGGCTTCAACTCGCAGAAGATTGGAGAGTTTAGTTAATTCCAATGATCCCACATGCCCATTCATCAACCCATTTCGAGATGCTACATCTTCAATAACATGATCATCGAAATCTCCATAGGTCTCTAGCTGCCTGTTGAAGAAGGAACTTAAATAAATGCCTTAAATTAATGCAAAGAATAGTAGTGGGCAATTAGAGTAGTACACATTCACTGGTTTCAAATGTTTTTGGTTTTTCTCCCCTATTGAAGCAATTGAACTCAAAACAGTCTTGTGCCTCAATTTTTCCTCAAGGGCAGGCCTCACCTTTAACCTCTTCAAGCTTTGCACCCCAAATTGTTCATTCTGCCAGATTTTGCGATAATCAAATACATGAATAAAGTTACTTAATGCAGCTAGTAGAGAGAGGAATTGACATTTCCGGCCTTTCAATTGAGCCAAATTCACCTGAGGTTTATGTTTCTCTCTATTATTCTCATCATCCTGAATCAGTTCATGAGGCTGCAAAACCAACATCAATGTTCATACCAAAGACATGGGGAGGCAAATATACAATCTTGATTAAGATGAAACATACATTTATTGCCTCTTGAACTCGAACATCAATATGTGGTAGAATGGAATCATCCTCTTCATCTGAATCATCAGATTGCAACAAATTTTCATCATTCACCAACTTCTTTGCCATTTCTTCTGAAGTACTTTGTTTTAGAATCTCTTCAAGGTGAGACGGAAGGTTTTCATCAAGTTGTTTCATCTGTCAAATGTAGTGCATCTAAGATTTGTGACAACTCTAAAATAAATACTGAAAAGTAACAAGACAGTAAACCCCATGCAATGCAGTACAGTGACATGTTCACAAACATCGAGTAAGTCAGTTGTACGACTCAGTGTGGGGGAAAAAAGTAATCTTTGGGCACTTGCATAGTCAGTCAACACTCAAGGAAAGATGTTGAAAAAAAATATGCATGTGCACATTCCTGTCAATCTTCAAGTCATCCCCTTCCACCCTTAGAATACTAAAGATCAAGGATTACAGAAGAAAGATCGTCATTTTATAAGGATCCGGTGCTGGTTAAAGTCGATTCCAACATAATGAAAATGGAGACACCACAAATAAATGGCTTACACAGCTCAACCAAATGGTTCATTAGTCCTCAATAAATGGAAATGTAAAAATCAATGTAGATTTTAGTAAAGATATTTAACTAGCAGCATAGACTGAACCAAACAGCCATACATACTAATAGAGACAACTACAACAACATTTAGCAAATCACTGAACATAAGAAAATAAAAAAATAAAATAAAAAATGGAAAAGGCCAAGTATGTCCACACACTCCTTGAGCAGCATATTACCCATAATCACTAAAATGACAGGAGCAACGACACTGTTCATTGTATTGTGACTTTGCCTATCATGCTTAAGAGTGATTTCTAACATGAATCAACAAGTAGGCTGAAAGTTAACAACGATATTCATCGGCATGCCACTGTTCATTGAGCTCTTGCTTTCAGTTGTGATTCCATAACTGATAGCAACACATCAATCAAAACAGCTTTTACTTCACTTTAAGAGAGGAAATACCTCTATACAACATCCATTTGCTCCTCATTTGACAATGCATTCAAATCTTTTTTGACATCTTCCAAAGCTGTTAAAATATCATTTCCAATGCCCTCGCATATGGCAGATTTAAATTTACCTTTTCATCCAACCATAATTTCCTGTAGAATTACAAATAAGTTGCAATTGAAATGGCATTATCGCTTTGAAACTCCACCTACCTCTATGGGGGAAGCATTTTAGAACAACTATAAAGCTATAGCGTAAACAAGGTTATCAGAAAACACAACCCCTATAGTTGGTTCCACAGTGGCCTCATCCGAACTAATATTTTTAAGCCTAAAGTCCTCATTGATAGTGATTTTGCTTTCTCCCTCTGCAATTTTAAGACCTATGCCTCTTCCTCTGCTGGAATTTCCTCATCGCTAGAGGTTGCCTATAGTTTGAACAAAGAATAATATAATTTAAACCACTCAAAACCATATATAAAGGGGCTTAGGTTATTAAGAGAAAAACTTGATACAAGTGAAATAACAACCAGTTTGTAGTTTATCAAAGAACCCTCCTATCAACTTAATGAAGCGTAATGATGGATGAATTCGGAATGAATTCAGATATCCAACTCAACTCACCTCATCGGCATCATTGTATTGTCTCTTACTTCTGCCCCAAACAGCCTTCTTGTCTTCATCTTCTTCCTCCTCATTGTGCATCTCATCTTCCACCCCACTAATTTTTGCCCGCAAAAACTTTTGTTGTCTTGCAACTACAAACAACACAAAACCAATATGTAAGTTGAACTTCAAAAGTGGCAAGTCAACATCACCAACAAAAACCGAGCATTTTTCCACTACGTGAAGTCATTACGCTTTTAAAAAATGGTGAATCATCTTTAGGGGGAAAATTGAACCAAGGCAATGGCATACAAGATATTTTAGTCTCTTATTCACAGGCAAGGAAGATGGTGATGAAGTAAAGAATTGAAGGCAAGATTTCTTGGGTTTGGTAAGGATGATCATAGGCTAATTACCTTGTTCCTATCACACAATATGCTAAATGGTTGCCCCCTATTAGTATAGGTCATTCTTAGAAGACATAATACATGTGGAGCTACCAATTATGAACTAAAATGACTTCCCCTTACAGATGACTGTAACCATTCCCATCCATCTAATTATCCTAAAAGAGTATACATGTAGAGTCCCTAGCTTGGTAGATGTAAAATTGATAATAGAAGAGCATAATGCTATTGGCTGCTTCACCTATACATTCTATTATGGTTGGCTTGGCAAAATGAGAATGTTTTTCCTCTCTACACAAATTCACAAAGAAATTATGAAAAGTTAGCAGAGCTTCCTCAAAATCATTCCAATGAATCATATTCAAGAAAGATCAAATTCCGTCACTTTTATTTGATGTTATAACATCGCAAATTCACCCTTCAAGGTTTTACCCTTGCAATGACACGAACAGGCAAACAAGAATGTAAAGCATAACAAACCAACTCTTGGAGACTGGTTAAAAATTAAACAACTATTTTTTAGGTTAATCTCATCAATAACTACTGCCTAATCCCCATAAAAACCAGACTTAACTGAAATGAACATGCACTTAAACTATGATTTCATAGTTCTTCATCTATTAGCAGTTAATGCATTTACTCTCAAGGACTTCATGGCAAACAAGACTTCCAGTTTCTTAACCAAAATTATTGACTGCAGAGCTTATGCTAACTAAGCTTTAGATATTAAATGTTGAGCAGCCATGACAACTTACTTCAGAGAATTAGAAACTCTCTGATGAATTGGCATTGTACAAAAGGACAACTTCAGTGGGTAGTAGTAGTGACTCAAGAAAAGCAAAATAACTTGACACAATCTTACTTTTTGCAGCAAGCCCAGTCAATTAAGTGTCATCATCTTCATCCTCGTCTTTATCTTCTTCATCCTAAAAGGAATTCCAAGAAACCATATTCCATTAATTTCTCTTTCCAATAAATAGTTATTGGGGATCAACTAATAATTTCGAAGCACCTATAAATAACTAACCAATAGAATTCCGGAATTTTAAAAGTGCCGATTAGTTAATGAGAACATCAAAAAGGAAGTCTCTCATGCATGTTAATTTCACAACAGCTCACCAGCCAATATGAAAAATATTAAAAAAAAAAAAAAAACCCCACAAAAGAATGCCTTATGAAAGGTCACATCACCACAAAAAGATAACTGTCACAGCACTAGTTTAATCCACATAAATATTCAGACGCAAATCTCATGCAAACATTTATATAATTATCATTAAATTCCTTAAAAACCTTCCCTACCATGCACTAAACAAAATTCAACCTTGTCCCAAACCAAGTTCATTGGATGAACTATACCAAGTTAACATCAAAGGGAACTTATGTACCTTAAAATCAAAGACAGGCTCTTCATTGTCTCATCTGACTCCCCAGCATACTATGAATGTTCAGCGGCACAACATCCCTTTGTTTGTAAACTACAAATAAAAACATCAATAAGAGCAACGCTGTTATAAAGCAGCAAACTTCACGCTGGCATTTACACAAATAGAGAGCATGCGGCACCAATTAGTAGATACTCAGTCGAGGGAGATAACTCATAGGCATTTATTCCGTCATCAATGTCTTCCGAGGCCATGTCTTCATCGATAGCCCTCCTCTTAGAGCCCTTCTTCTCCTTTTTCTGACTCTCGGACCCCTTCCCCATGGTGCTTCTAGCTCAAGTCCTTCCAATTCTTATTGCAGCATAAACGAAAACGAATGAAACAAAACTTTCAGCGGCATACCCAATTACAAATTATTGATAAAACAACGGGGAATTAGGAACAAACGTGAAACCTTTAGCAGCTATTTTGCATTGTCCTACCATTACAAGCATCAGAAACTTAGAAACGAAACTGAATCTAACTCTAATTGAATGAAGGGGCCAGTTGACATCCAATTAACATCCATATGTTTCACCATAGGGTATAGATGATTGCAAGGCGAATCTTATGTGGAGACTATCATATATGACATGGAAAATTCCACATGTGTTGACATGCATGCATTTTAACATAAGGTAGATTTAGATCGAGAGTACAAGTTTAGCATTTTGGTTATAAGAAAATTAGTTTAACGACAAAAGTATACTAGTTAGGCTGAAGAAGTACACCTCAAATGTCAAAACTTGGCACGAATGGACACTTAAGTGCAAAAAGTTAAGATAATAACCCAAAATCGAAACAAAATGAATCACTTAAATGGTGCTAACATGGTAAAAAATTAATAAAATTAAATTTAAAACTAAATTTATTTAAAACATTTAAAAATACAAATACAAATATTAAAAAAAATGGGGGAAGGGAGGCGGGCGGGCGAGCCCTCGCCGCCGCCCAGGAAGGGCGGTGACGAAGGGAGAGGGTCGGTTGAGATCACCGGCCCTTGGCCAATCGGCCACGAGAGCTCGTGAGCCCTCGCCGGATTTGGGTGAGGGTTGCGGCCCTCGTTTAGGTCGGCGACCCACCCTCGCCCGGATCCGGCGACCGCCGGCGGCCTCGCCCAACCAAGCCAAGGGCCGTCAACCATTGAGTCCTCGCCGCCGATTAGCCAGGGTCGCCAGCTCTTGGCTAGGGCCCGACGACCCCGACCGACGCTCCTCCACATCCCTTTGGCCCTTCTCATGACGGCGGGGAGGGCCCGCGAGCCCTTGCCTAGATCAGGGCCAGGGTCGAGGCCCTCCCCCAGATCCAACGAGGGCTCGCGGGCCCTCGCCGTTGGTTGGCCAAGGTCGCCGACCCTTGGCCAGGGCTTGGCGACCCCGGCCGACGCTACCCCCACCGTCACCGACCCTCGTGGGGGCCCATGTTTCAAGTCCAACTCCGACACGACACACCATGGGCTTATCCTTTTGGGCTTTGTCCAATTCCAGACAGCTCCGAAAAGAGGGGACAAAGAAAAATGTCCTTCTTCCCCGTCGTACTCGGCCGCGCTTCGATCCAAAGTTGAACGCTGCGCAGCGTTCCCTCCTCCGACGTCGTTCGGCGGATTTTCCTGGACACTCCAAGTTCGTCTACGTTCAAAGCCCGACACTTCGGGTTCTCTCTCTCTTGCGTAAATTGTCGGCCTCTGTTATTGATCAGGCAGTAATCTCAGTTTGTGAGCTGGTCGTGGAGGTTCCGCATCGTCCTTCATTTAACGCATTAATGGAGTCAATTCGGAAGGCCCTCAAGTTTTTCCTCCCGTATTCGCTTCTCAGATAGAATTTTCATCGCGTGCCTTGCTATTTTACTTCGTCGGGAAGTTTATTGATTGCTAAATCTTGTGCTGAATTGATTCCGAGTGTTAGTGTAGCGAGCGAGGGCAAGGTCTGGTTCATGGTTTTGGTTTTGGTTCGGTTCTTGGCCTTGTAAGTCTGTAAGTGAAGATGCATCAATCTTTACTTCTTAAAACCAAATCCCGTGTCTTTGCAGGGTTTTCTTTCCAATCATCAACTGGGCAATCTTTGCCTTGATACATTATCGTTGGTTGTTGCAATCTTCCCAATGGCAACTACGGCTTCTTCAGCGTCTGCATATTTTAGGTACTAAAAAGTCTCTATCTTGATGCTCGTCCTTTGACTTGATGATTCGAACTTGACTAGTGTTGGTACAACTTGCTTTCTAGTTCGCGAACCGGGGGGTTCCCTCTGTGGAATGGACCCCCATTCGCTAACGGTCAACCCAGCGTCAAGCTCGAGAGGACTCCATGCACAAGCACCATGTTCAGCACAGACGGGTCCAGGCTGATGGTGATAAGGAAGGTCCGACTTCATGGTTGGCGTGTATGACTGCAGCAACTTTAAGGAAATCAGGAATTTCGAGATCCCCAATTTGGCCACGGCAGCATTGTCCCCGTGCGGGACCTATCTCCAGACTTTCCAGAAATCCTCAACGCCACAGGAGAAGAATGTGATCTTGTGGAAAGTTGAGTCTGGGGAGTCTGTTTATCAGCTACTCCAGAAGAACATAACTAAAACGACATGGTACATGATAGTAGTCAGGATCATCAGTTGGTCAATGATAGATTAGTCATGATAGTGCGCATGCATTAGCTAGCATTGCACCATTAATTTCCTCATTTATGTGCATTGCCTCTCCATATTTTCACTACTTAATGGTTTGTGTGCTGCTCTCCAGGCCCTCCATCCGATCTAGTTCTGATGAAGCTGTTGCGTGTCGACTTGCGACAAATGAGATACAATTTTTTTTTATGGTTGTGACTTTTCAAAAGGTTTCAAATATAGGCTGAGAGTTCCTGGAGTTGCTGCAGTTGAGCTCTCTAAAACTCCAGGGTCCCACATTGCAGCATTTGTTCCAGAATCTAAGGTTTGTGTTTCATGGCTATCTTGAATTAGTAAGGGACTGGTTCATAACCTTGACTAATGTGGCAACTCACAAAAAGTTCTACGACCAGGCCAGAGCAAACAACAATGTGATGAACAGTATAAGTAGCTATAATGTCTAGTTGCTTTCCTTTTTTATTAGACATTAGTTTCAAGCTGACTGTATGACCTGGAACCTATTAATAACAAACTCTTAGATTGGTTGGTTTGGTATCTGATGCTGATTCGAATAACTAGTAGAGATTCTGGTTCTCAAAGGATGACACAGGTGCTTTTAACTGCTCCTTTTGGTGTTTAATGAATACAGAGATCACTTGTATTACATGATTGCAAAGAGCATGATGACTTAGGAAGATCCATGTTTCGCACCGTGTATTGTAGAGAAAAATAGTCTTTATTTGCAGTGACCTAACGTTTAGTGTATTTTACGGTCAGCCATTACTGCTTTAAAGAATGCAGGTTTTATAATTTTGAATGGTGTTTCCTTCTTGTCTGGAGAGAAATGAGTTTGGTGCTTAAAAGTAGGCTTTTAGAAAGTTTTGTCCCTTGTTATTATATACGAATGGTCCTTTATGTATGTCAAGTAACTTAGACCTTGATAAGATTTTTGTGGTATATAGGGTGTCCCTGCCAGTGTCCAGATATTTGCGTGTAGGGAGGATCCGCAGAGTCAACCTGTTGTGCGGCGAAGTTTCTTCTGCTGCTCATCAGTGCAGCTGCACTGGAATTATGGGTCTACTGGACTTCTGGTTGTGGTGCAGTCTGATGTTGATAAAACTGACCAGAGTTACTATGGATAATCGAAGTTAAGCTACCTGACAACAGATGGGACTCATGAAGGGCTCGTGCCTCTTCGTAAGTCTTTATTTGTTTTCTTACTAAAACTGCCTATGTAATTATTTTCTTGAAACTTATCTTTTGCAGTTTTGGTGCTTTATCAGGTAAAGAGGGACCTATTCATGATGTTCAATGGTCATACTCTGGTTCAGAGTTTGCTGTTGTTTATGGCTGTATCCTTCACTGTTTTCAACTAGTATCATCACATTTATCACGTGGGAGTATGATGGACAAACATCCATCTTCTTATTAAGTTTGTATCCTCAAGGATCTCTGCTAGTGTTATTCAGCTGGTGGAACTTTGTAATGATTGTTCTTACTCTTCAGTAGTTAATTTGAGCTCTAGAAGGTACTAGTCTGTGTGATCTCAGTTGGATCTTTGGCCTGTGATAGAAGATTAGGATGCTCAACTAATATGAGGTTAGGTAAATTGTGATTAACTCTAAATTCGTTGTGTTATGGTTCAGAAGTTTCTTGTAGTGACACTTCATTATCTACATTAGACATGTAGGCATCACTTACTTCTAATGCATTCTTGGAACTTTGTCCTTGCAACTGTTAGCTTTCATTTTGACTTTTCCTTGATGTGATCTAGTCATGCCTGCAAAGGCAACCATTTTTGACAGGAAGTGCAATCCACTTCTTGAGCTTGGAACGGGCCCTATAATGCCATCAGATGGAATCCGAAGGGGAAGTGTATCCTTATGAAACATTATTTGCTATGAGTTGATACCGAATCTAGTTTTCCATTTTGGTCAATTATTTTCTTTTATTACTTTCTTTATCCTTTTCCATTATTATTAGAGTGGTTTTTTTGTTTTTTTTTTTTTTTTTTTTGGGGGCGGCGCAGGGGGATGGTTTGTTTGGATGAGAGTCAGCTGCATTGCCACCTTAATGTTGTGACCTTAATTCACTGGTTTACAGTTATATGTTTGGCAGGTTTTGGTATCTTACCTGGTGACATGGTAGGCTATTTTCTTTTTCACTATTGCTTTCCTTTTCGAATTTTTTTGTTTCAGAATTATTTTTCAGCTGAAGTGACAATTTTGTATATTCTTTTATTAGTACTGAGGATGAAGGTTTCTTCCTCAACACCCTAATTTTTGGTTCTATCCCTGTTGGTTGTTCTTTTATTGAGGAAACCAATAGACAGGTTTTCCTTATTTATTGTTCTGCCCTTTGCCGTTACTCATGTGCGTCTTCAGTTGTTTACAACTATTCTTGCAAATTTCATGTAGGCACTGCGGCTTTGTATTGTTGGAAGGATCCGGGTATGGTTTTTGTTTTCTTTTTAAAAAGAAAAAATATGTTGAAATGCTCGTTCAGGGAAGGTTAGGAAATCTGTTGCTTTTCTGTAAGAGCATCGTTTGCATTTGGAAAACAGTTTTCCCACATTAGTACTTCTAATAGTGTGTGAGGTTATCGGGATTGGACTCTTGGTTGGTTAGTATTTGTAGACCGAGAAGTTGGAACACCATAATATATGTCTCATGATAAAGGAAAGTAAAGCTTTTAAAGTTCTGCTGATTTACTGATGAGTAGAAGCTAGTCTGGCCTCTGGGCTCAGGCCCCTAATGAAGTCAACTTAGTAGATTGAGAGCATTTGGAAGAAATAGGATGGCCGAAAACTTGAAGGGGGGGCAAAGTTTAATATTTTTGACATAACTGAGCCAATAATGTTATAGAATCTGCGTTATTATTGTTAAAGCTTAGAGGGCTTCAACGCAGATGGTGTAGCAAGAAATTTAAGCTGCAGGAAGCATCTCTTCTGTTAGAGCAAGAGAAGCTTTCATTTAATCACTCTCGTCATCAGTTGATGCCATCTGAAGAGAGATAGATGAGGCCTTTTACTATTTTAATTTGATGGTTATGTTATGAATGGTACTCGAAATAACCAATGTCAGCACACTTACTATTTATTGAAGTTTCTTCATTGTTAATGACTTTGTATCCCATATAAAAAAGCAGTGATTGTAGCTTTCTGGATTTTATTTTCTCCATTTACTTTCACTTTAACGTAGCTCCTACAACTTTGGTCTGTGTCCAATCAAGCATGCTTCCTCATCATAAGTAGTTACTTTTTTTTTGAATTTTTAGGCATTTTGGGATTACAGGGAGAAGAAACAGCTGGGAACAACAAAAGCTGAATGCTCTGTGACCAGTGAGTGGTCTCCAAATGGCTGCTATTTCATGACTGCCACAACAGCTCCAAGACTACAAATTGACAATTGGTATGTTGGTTCTTCATCAACAGATCAGTCGACTTACTATGTGGCTACAACATGATAGGAATTTGTCCTCTTGGTCTTATGGGAATGAGTTCTGTTGTACTTGGTAAGAACTTTGGATAGCTTTAGTAGTTGAATAAATGGTGGGATTATCATTGATAGCAAATTATAAGTTGTATAATTTTAGTCTAAAGAACCATTCATAGTTCAAACAAGGTCTGTTTGGCAAATCTTTTTCTTTGAGCAAACGGTTCAATTCACTGTAGGTTTTGATTCTTATACCTTCTACCTCTGGTATTAGTGTCAGTCAAACTACTTGATAGTTAAAAATATTCTTGCTCATTCTACATTTTAGATGGTCCTAAGAGAGATGTGAGACCTTATCTAGTGCCCAACGATACGATAATCCGTTAAGCGCCACTTAGTAATGTGCTGCTAGTTTTGGTGAGATAGTGTCATGGGAGTATTTTTTGTCTTTTCATTGATTTGTCTTTCTTGTGGTAGTATTAAAATTTCCCACCACGACGGATCACTACTCTTTAAGAAGATGTTTGACAAGTTATACCAGGTTAGCCTTCTCTGCATGATCTCGTATGAATTGTACTAAATCAGCCCAATCCTTGGTGTGATAGAAATGGCTAACAACTTGCACAGGCTGAATGGAAACCAGAATCAGCCGAGAGATTTTGTGAAGTTGCTGAACTGATAAAGTCTGTTGACTGTCTAAAGGTGGAAGAACGAAAACCACAAGGTGTTGATTTGTTTTGGTAATCAGAGAGTGCTTAAGAAGACACTCCTTTCTAGAGCTATGTATATTTTAGGATCTGCTGAAGAACTTTTGCCACTTAAACAGGACAAACAGCAAAATCATCTCAAAAATCTGCAAAGGTAACTTCTACCAACATGCCCGTGCAGAAACCTGCTGCCTATTGTCCACCACATGCTAAGAATGCAGCCGCTGTCCAGGTGGAGGTGATGATCAAATACTTATAACATGTTCAATCTATACCATAGCAATGTGGGATACTTGCCTGATGATTGGTTTTTCTATTAGTCCAGTAATAGCATCGTCTGAACTAGTTGGCTGTTTATATGGAACATTTAGGTGGAATTTGCTTTAAAACTTAGAAATTGTTTAAGGCTTTCACTTTTGTTATTCTGGCTCATGGTCTGGCTGTAGTTCCACAAGATGGTTGTTCGACTCTAATGGTTCTCCCTCATTTGAATTTTCTGCAATGAGAT
This sequence comes from Eucalyptus sp. ANBG9806169, assembly GCA_014182395.1. NCBI lineage: Eukaryota > Viridiplantae > Streptophyta > Magnoliopsida > Myrtales > Myrtaceae > Eucalyptus > Eucalyptus sp. ANBG9806169. The sequence goes on from CM024580.1 coordinate 6,741,506, forward strand.
GTTGCAACACTATAAGAGATTATCTCCATTTCTATTAGGAAAAAGCACAACAAAACTTTGTGGAACTCATGCAGGATTTGTTACATTTAAACTCAAGTAAGATTGAAAGGCATAAGACGGGCAAGGCTATTGCACATGTTTTGCTAGTACTATCATCTGTATGATGCTCAGTTTGAATGTGCTGCTAGACATTTTTGGCTCATGTAAAAAATGCTTAGCCTTACTGCCTCCATTTTAGCTACAGTTGAAGCCATCATAGTCCTCTCCATGTCAGATTGGCTGTTAATTTGATATAACACGAAATGTTTATCATGTGGTTGCAGTCAGCTGAGACATTATGAAGGAATTAAACTAAAGTGCAATGTTCTTGTTCTTCTTCTACTCTTCCCCTATTGAAGTCAAGTGTGGAACTCAGTAGTTCTACTTATTCCTATAATTTTCTTTTTCACCCCGGGGGGGAGGGGGAAGTGTTAGGGGGATTATTGTACTGTTTGATTTTAACTTTTGTCTATGAAAGTCTGATTTCCTTTGCTTGTGCGTGCAGCTGTTCGGAGAGAGCTCTTCGGAGTAAGTTTTCTGTTACATGTTTCATTCATTGCTACATCGTCCTTTAACTAATTCTGGCCCCTAACTCACAATGCTGGTTGATATTTGATAACAGAACACTGAGCAAGAATGCTCTGAGAAACAAGAAGAAAAGGGAGAAACAAAGAGAGAAAAAAGCTGCGGAGGCTGGTTCTGCCTCGAGTGATTCCTGATATTATACTTAGTGTGAGTTCCATGTCTAGAATCTTGGTCACCGGTTTAATTTCCCTCACATAACAAAGCGGCCATAGGGAAAAGCAGCAGCGGAGTGCCTTCTGGCATTTCCTTTGGAGTGGAGCTACTCCACTGATGCTGGAATATTAGGCTTTTGAGTGAAGATTGGAAGACATACTTTTGAGGGGACGATCAGAATACTTCTTTGCTCTCTATTTACTGTTCTTTAAATTCATTGGGATGAGGAGTAACATGGTATGAAACTAGGAACTTCTTTTTTCAAATAATGTTCGAATTTCAGCAAGTACCTTATCTGTGAAATAGCAAAAGAATTTCAATCACTTAGCATCTACTGATTTGGCAAATGAGTCTTGTTCCCATGTGTCTTGGTCTATAAATCTATATATGACGAAAGCTATTGCAGAGAAAGCATTCTCAGAGCTTGGGTGCTACTTTTGCCAATCTGCTTGGTTGGAAATGTTGGGTGGGTTCCTCACGCCGAGGCAGCTCCTCTATATTACCCCTTCATTATTTCACTATTTAATTGTAAATTCTTATATTAAAGAAATGATTTTCAGTTTAACAAATAATTTAATATCGGTGGGAGACAAACCATTATTTTGAAATTAGCGTACTCAATCAAGATACTATCGGAGTACATGGAATATATAGGTTAGACCATAATTGCTCCAAATTAAATGATTACTCATATTTTCATTTGTGCAGCCCAATTTTCTTAAAAAGCTCCAAAGTTGACAAATTTCTTTCGAAGGGCATTATATGGAGTAGGGAAAATTTGGTGTTTAATTTGACTTCAACCAATGTAAAGCGTTACCTTGCATTTGATGTTCTTACGTTGTAGCAAAGTGAGAATTTTCTTTGGCTCCGTTTGGTTCAACTTTTGAGAAATGTTTTCGAAAAAATGTAAATATTTTAAGTTAAAAGAATTTTCTAAAATACTTTTCGAATTTTTTAAAAGTTATAAATATTTCTTTATGGAGGTCGTGCACCATTGGCCAAAATAGTCGTCAGACAACCTCGTTTAGGGTTGCACGACTCATGCTGACGATTGCCTAGTTCAAGCAATTTAGGTGATGCTTGAGGTCCTGCAAGCCCGCCGTGCTCTTGCTTGGTGGTCATAGACCTCCGTTTGGCTTCTCCGAGCGAAGCATGGAGAAGTTGAACATAAATGAACAGTATGGACGAGATTAAGACTTATGTTTAAGACTTATGTTTCAAGAATGCTACTTTCTAAAGGACCTCCGAACCTTTGAATCCACGAATTAGACGCTTTTCTTGCTCTTTTACAAGGAGAGAGAAGAGAGAGATAAAATGAAGCACAAAAAGAAAAATATTTGCACCGCCTAAATTCATCCTGCTGTAACGCCTTGGTCACAACTTGGGTGTATCTTCTGTGCAAACGTGGCAAACAAGATGGGTTCTGATTATCAACACGTGTCCAAGTAGGGCCCAAGTCTCCAAGTGGTTAGACGATTTTGAATTCTCTAATCTCTCTTTCTCTCTCCTCTGCAGGCTCTCTCTCCCATCTCCTCTCGCCCAACTCTCTCTCGAGAAAATCTTCGTTGCCCCCTCTCTCCCACCAAGCCCTCGGCCGACCGACGAACTTTGCGATGGTGGAGGCGACCTTTCGAGGCGGAGGCCGCACGATGGTTCGTTGGACGAGGGCTCAGTTTGACTCGGAGAGAGAGAGGGCATAGCCGGAATCTCTCCAGAGAACCCGCTGTACGGCAGGTTCAGCGTCCCGGAGAGGCCCCCAAGCTCCGCGAACGCTTCGGGGAGTGACCCATTGAGCGAGTTGGAGAGACAGGTCCAAGTGGGCGAGGTTACGGAGGTTCTTGATCCGGGTCGGGATCGGACCACACAGCCAGTTTCGGGAGAGGTCGCACTGAAGAGGCGGGAGGGGATGGGCTTGGAGGAGTCGTCGCCGGCGAGGTTAAGCCGTCTGAGCGAGCCGAGAAGGCCAAGCTCGGACGGGATGTAGCCGGAGAGGTTCTTGCCAGCGAAGAAGAGGGAGGCAACTCGGGCGCGAGCGCAAGCGACGCCAGAGCCGGAGGAGCGGCGCGGTGAAAATATTTATATGCCATGACACGCACTTGATGTGATGCGACCAATCATACTATCACCAAATTCAATTTTGCAATTGCAAAAGTTGGACAGGAAGTTCATGCAATTAATTGGAAGTTAATTCATTAAAAAAACTCATTTAATATTCTTAACCTAAAAGCGAGAAACATTTCTTAAATCAAGTAAGTCCTTCCATTAGAATCTCATATGTAAACTAGTGAAAGACTAATCCAAGAAAGCGGAGTTCATGTCATTAAAAAAGAGTAAAAAAGAGTAAGAGAAAGTTCAGTTCTAATCATTTGTAACTCATAGCGATCCTCGTTAAGTCCCTCCTACTCTGAGTCCTTATGAAGGACACCAGGAAAAAAAGAAGAAAATTGAGTTGGTGTGAAGCTAATGAAATTCATGGGTGAGTAAATTGACTCAGTTTCTCCTCTGAAGGGATCCCATAATCTCTCGTCTGTTTAAATTGATTTCGTAATATTTTAGGTCTATGTACATCTTCTTTACTAATTCATTATTTTTATCTTGATTTTCATAATCGATATTACTTATTTTAATTTAGGCAACCGGACAATCCTTTCTAGAGTAATTTAATTTGAGCGAAATGAATAAGAAATCATTTCATTGCACAATGATTTCGTTATTAGTTACAAAGCCAACAATTTAAGTGTTGTTTCATCTTTTAAATTTAATAGATTTGTATAATGATTGATGGTCTTAACATTTCCTACTTGTATCAAATTTAATTTTTTTCTGCGTATTTAAAAAAATGAGTTATGTGGGTTCTCTATTGATATTTTTGTCTCCCAATTTGAGCTTGTAATAAGGAAACATAGAAATAATATATATTTGAGTCAAAATTGAAACCGGTTTATTAGTTCCCTTCAAAATATTTTGTGGTTGGCCTTTGACCGTCCTCTGAGAACGACAGTAGGACGGTCGGGCTAGCAAAATCCAATACGGAAAAACCTTAGGTGTGAGGCACGTGTTAGGCCAAAGGTGCTAAGCCTGTGCCAGGTTATTGTAGAAAAAAAAAATTAAAAACATGCACTCTTTACAAGGTAGACTAGGAGAGATGCACGATGCCTCTAGAGCAGCAAAAACACGGTGAGGAGAAACCCAAACACGGCGTCGGCCGATCCGATCCCTCCCCTTGTTGAGCTTCCACGCAGTTTGCCTCCAATAGCAAATAAAAACCCAACAACAATCACAACGACCCGAACCAGCACATCCTTAATTGGAGAAGAAGCGTTGCTCGTCTTGAGACCCACAAGAGCAAAAGTTCCCTGAACGATCATGTCCCACAACGAATCTCCTAGGATCGTCCATCTCGGCCCGCCATGACCTTGCTGCGTTCGATCCAAGGGCTGCACGTAACTGCCTTCCATCTCGACATCACCGTGTTCATGAGCAAGACCATCAAACTCGCCGCTTGGGTATGCGCGGCCAGAGACGTGATTGAGCATTGTGCCAGTGCCTTCGCCAGAATTATTCCGAGGAAGCCTGTGAGACCTGTGTGGTCTTGCTGGTGCCACGCACATTTCTCCCTCCTCAAGAATATCGATAGCAATGTGTTCATCAGCATTCTCATGGACTACAAATGCATGTTGCCTCGAAGCCAACACCAGTTCGAAGGAGTTGCTGATCTGTGGAGTCTCGAATAGTAACGCTCTTCAATCGGCCTCTGTGGATCTGAGCGCCGAACAAGTTGTGTGAAATGGATTGCAAATGAAAGATGAGAAACACTAAAGGTCACGTAGTCCAATTAACTCACTAATTTCATGGTCACGTCGTCCAATTAACTCATTAATTTCATGTTAGGAGGGTACAATTTTTTAGAATGATGATACATATCCGAAATGATGATACATTCTTTAATTTTAGAGTTATCCACATGAATTCTCTAAACTTATACACTTATAAAAAATTTACTATAAATTAATTTTTTGATTATTAAGAATCCCAAACTAACACACCTATAACAAATTTTACTTTCTGTTAATTTCTGTTAAATTTTACCGTTAAAATTGTTGAGTTGAATGTTATGTGGCAGTTGAGGATAAGTATAGTACAAGTAGGGGTGAGTGGTCCCGGTTCGGTTTGGTTATAGGTTCATCATTTTTGGAACTGGAACCTACCCTCGGGTATAGGTTCCTCATTTTTGGAACCCTGGAACCTACCCATCGTAACCAATAACCTAGAACCTACCCCTGTCACAAGTTTTGGGGTCGGTTCCGGGTTCCAATGGTTCTTTTTTTTTTTTTTTTTTTTTTTTTTTGCACCTAATCAATGAATTAGACCATAGGATGAAATAGGCAACTAGTAATATTCTTAGCCAATTCAGAAACTACAGGACTTCCTTTCTTGCGTACTTCATGCACCACTTCAACTTACTTGGATGATTTGGTGGAAATGTAATGCTTAAGGTTGCGGACAGCATCAACATCATTTACAAATGACATTGCAATGAAGTCTACGCCTTCATCAATTCCAAAGTTTATGTCAGCCCAGTCCTGCAAATCAACCATATAATACGGTGAAGTAAGAAACTTGAAAGGAATTCGTGGATTTTTTGTATTTGAAATCATCAATTGTAGGCTTGCAGTGCAATTTCTCCATCTACGCACACCAATCAGATTAATTAATGACAATGAGAGGACCAAGGAGCATCAAATTAGAATTTATGACATATGTACTCTGTTGTTTAATTAGTGGGAATCAAGAAGAGAGAACACCAGCTTGGTAATCCTCTCATCTCCAGTCATATACTTCCCAAAGAGATGAGTCCCTTTTCGTATCCATCCTTGTAAAACAAAGCTTACTACTCATTTCTATATTCACCATTGTTTCCATCAAATGTGAAGGTATCAATGATTTAGATGGTAACGGCATCAATACATTACTACGAAGTGCTTTGAGGGCATGTGGTAAGTCTTCAGCCCCATCCCATGCAATAGAAATACTAATATAGTATGTGTAACCCATGGATAACTCTTCAACTGACAATATTATGAATCACCTACTTTAGAAGAAAGGAAATAAGGGGCCGCAGCAAGATTTTATAAATGAAGCTGTGAGGTTCAGGTCTATTAATGGTTTGCCAAAACCAACTTTTGTCCCTTATTTCTTGCAAATTTTAGCACAAATAGAAATGCATGTGGATCTAGGATTTCTCCTGATCTCATGTTTTCTTATGGTCGACTATAATATTCAATGACCCAGCAATGAATGAACACCATGCAGAATGTCCACATTGAAGCAAGAACAAGACACTTAAAGCGTCAAAGAACTACCAAAAGCGAATGTCCGAGGAATATAAACAAGAAACCAGGATTATGAAATCCACCTTTCTTGACAGAGTAGGCAATTTGTAATTCCTCTTAACAAGCTTCCCCTCTCACCAAAAGCTGAACTTTGCGCAAGGTAGAAACAAACCATAATCTATGCACTTGCACTTCAAATCATTCCCAATCTTTTCAATGACTTCAAAACTTGCCATGCCTCCATCAATAACGAGCTCATCACCAACCTCGATACCTGCAGTTCAGGTTTAACATAAAGAGGGATGGTTAGACATCAAATTATGTCAATTACATTAAAAGACTATGTTGTCTATGCAATAGAAAAACCGGAGTGGTTTGCTTGGACAGTGAAAGGGCGGGAACCCTCGAACCCTTTCCTAGTAAATAACCAGATTGATCCTTCCTAATTTTCTCATAGCAAAACAAAGCCACATGAGAATAGCAGTAAGCAAATTAATGTATCTTCCATTAAGATGAAGCTTAAACATAAATGCAGACCAGACCAGACAAAATTTCACAAAAAAGAAGTCCGGAACTATCAACACTTCCTAAACTATGAAGCATTAAGTGATCCCTTTGTCACACACTAACCTCTACTTTGATAGAGGAAGGAGCACCATGATCAACGACATTAATCTTACTACCCTCGGTATCAATCAATGGGGATATGTTGACACGGAAAGGAGCCGTGAGCGGCGTCGGGGGGCGCTTGGGCAAGCGGCGTCGGGGCGAGCGGCGAGTGAAGTCCACCGGGGGGACAAGCGGCGTCCAGCGGCTGAGCGGCGAGTGGCATCCAGCGGCTGAGTGGCAGGGCGAGTGGGGGTGACGGCATCGAGGGAGGCATGGGTGGGGCGAATAGGGGGCGAGTGGCATCTAGCGGAGGGACGAGTGGCGTCCGATGACGACATCGAGTGCGAGCGGTGTTTGGCGGCGGCGTCGAGGGCGAGCGGCATCGGGGACGGGGCAGAGGCAGAGACAGAGGCAGAGGCAGAGAACGACGGGAGAGGAGAACTGAGGCCGGACGGTGTCGAGGGCGAGCGGCATCCGGTGGCGACGTCGAAGGCGAGCGGCATCTCGGCAGCGGGGGGAGGCGAGAGGCGAGAGGCGGAGCGACGGGAGAGGAGGCGAGGGTAAATATTTGGGGGTTTTTACTTTTTAGGAACCCTAACCGGTTCCGGTTCCGAGAACCGCCGGTTCCCAGAAAAAGGAACCGGGAACCGGAACCGGCCTCGTTGGAACCGGGAACCGAACCGGACCCTCCGGTGCGGTTCTCCGGTTCCCGGTTCTACCCGGGAACCGTGCTCACCCCTAAGTACAAGTGCCAATACTTTCATACGATGTTCACTTAAGTGCTAAATCTTTTTTCCACTCACTTGAATGCCAAATGTGAGTAAAATCACTCACTTAAGTTTCATTTCTAGGCAAACATCATGTGGATTTTTTAACATTTTTTTTTGAACTTTTTTCTTTTTTCCTTTAAGGCCAATGAGGGTTGCATGACCCTCGCCGATTGCTAGCGAGACCACTAGGGCCCTCGTTGGCTTTGGGCAGCTGCGAACAAGGGTGCTCGTGGCCTCACTTGCTATCGATGAGGCCCTAATGATGTTGCGTAAGGCCTTTGCTGCGAGAGCGAGGCAGTGAGGGCCCTTGTTGGCTTTGGGTGGCCACAAAGAGGGTCCCCGCGAGCATGCCTGTTGCTGGCGAGGCCCCGATGCCCTCACCCAAAGCCTTCGCGGCAAGAGCGAGGCTGGGAGGGCCCTCGCTAGCTTTAGGCAACCACGAGTGAGGGTCCTCGCGGCCTCACCTGCGACTAGTGAGGCCCCGATGCCATCACTCGAGGCCTTTGCGGCAAGAGCGAGGCAGTGAGGGTCCTCGCCGACCATCAGCAACGCCTCGACGTCCTCACCTAATGCCTTCGCAGTCGAGGGCGAGGTAGCCCTCGCCTATGTTTGTGACATCCTGATTTTCAAATTTGATTTCAACGAGATGAAATGGGCTTTTCATTGATGTGCCTATAGCCTTTTTTCTGAGTTGGCCACTCACGAGTTAACTAGTCTATCAGGTGAAGCCGATAAGGAATCTAAACGCAATAGACTTGAAAATTCGACCAAGAATCGTTGTTTGACCGTGCTAATCTGCAAAGGTCATTATGTCACCATCAAAATCGATCCGAGACCAGAGATAGGTCGATTCAATAGAGGTAGGTGATTAGTGCGTGGCTGATTCCATCTAATTGCAAAAATTTTGTCGAACGGCACTAGACTAATTTTTCTGTCATTTTCGTACCCTGTATGCATATTTGAAATCTCAAGATTTTCACGACAACCGAGAGTTGTCAATGTGTCGAAGATGTACGTTGTGGCTCGAAAATAATCGATGACGGGTCAATTGCATTAAAAATTCATAAAAGCTACCTGGTAGATTATGATGCGCTAAAATCGCGTCGGATTGAAATTAACAGCGAAATTGAACTCGATTTCAAAAATGGAAAGTTCTGTTGTGTCACGGTTCATTTTAGGAACGTTGGCTCATCCTCGAAGAATTTTCGGCGATTCCGGATTTTTTTCGGAAAATCAATTCGGACGATTCGGAAAACGAGCGGAAATTCGGATGGGCCAAGTCGAAGGAATTTGGGCTTCAAGCCGAGCTATTTGATGATGGAAACTTATAGAAATTTTGTGGGCATTTTTTCTTCAACAAAATTCGACGTCGATTTGGGGAATTTCGTGAAGAAATTAGAGTCAAAATGAGGAAATTTGGAGCTAACGAGGAGGGCTGGAATTTTGGCAACAATTATTTTATTTGATGGATTTAATTTCCTAGAATGTAATTGGGGACTTTAGAGATAAGCATGAGGGCTTTAGGGAGACCAAGTTATAAATGGAATGAATAATTCTCATTTACTTCTTCCTCCAAGGCTTCTTCGACACGCCAAAACCAGCTGGCCTCCATCTTCTTCGAGCGATCGTCCATCATTTGCCTGTCTTCTCTATTTCATTTCTCTTCTTCGATCCCAGCTCATCTTCGCGTGGTAGCTCCACCTTGCTGTTCCTTTGGCGTCTGCCCTCCACCAAGAATTAGCCGCTCCCCCTCAATGCCACATGCCCCACCATCTTCGGTCTCTCCTCCACTCCCTCTCTCCCTTGCTACCATTTCCTTCGATCTCCCCTCCATTCTGCTGCCACGTTCCAGTCAACTGTGCATCTCCTCAGTCGGTTTGTTGATCGCAATTCCCCACACATCCAGCAACAATCGAGCTCCCCTCCTGACCCCAGCGAAGCCCCCACCGAGTCAACCTTCAAACCCCCGAAGCCCCATCGTTGACCGAATTAGCTCCTGTTCAACTTCACCGAAGCAGCTCCTCTCGGCCTCGCGTTTCAGCCCAACAACGGCCAACCATCCGCGAGAATTCTTCACCGAATCAAGCTACCCCTTCGTCCGTTTCACCTATCGCCAGCAGCCGCTCACCCCAGCCCGTAAATTGAGCCCAGCAGCCCGGTTTTGCAGCCAAACCAAGCCCGTATCTCAGCTGCAGAAGCCAAGGCCGAAGCTCAGCCTTCCTGAGCTATGTTGGGCCGGTTTTAGCCCGGTCCGAGTCCCCGTTGGTGCTGCCGAAAGTTTGGGTTTGTACCGCCGTTGTGGTAAAATAGTTTTCGCGTTAAACCGGTGAGTTTATGCATTAAACTCTACTTAGTAGGCTAATGGCGTTAAATGAATGTTTAGATTAAATTAAGATTAGATTAGTGTAGTTTTAGTTTATTTAATTAATTTAGGTTAGTTAGATTAGTGAATTAGGTGGTTAGAGCTTGAAATTAGTTAGCATATTAGGTAGCCTTATAGTTAGAATGGTTAGAATAATTTCATTAATTCAATAGGTGGTTAGATTAGCAATTTTTAGCCTAAGTTTATATTTTTGGTATTTAAATTTATTTATTTAATTAATTTTAGAAATTATTTAATTATTAAATATTTTCCGGAAATTAGACTCTGGGAATTTAGGGGTGAGCGGTTCCAGGTTCTTTACGGGTTCCGTCCTGGAACGGAACCTATCCTCGGGTACAGTTCCTCTTTTTTTGGAACTCCGGAACCTACCCGTCGAACCAAGAACTCGGAACCTACCCCGTCACAGGTTCCGGTCGGTTCCAGGTTCCTACGGGTTCTTTTTTTTTTTTTTTTTTTGGTCTCATTTTTTTTGTTTCATTTTCAGGGTAAAGTTTGAACAATTGCTTAGTCCCACCATTGGGTAAGATCATAAGGAAAAGCTGTGTCTAATGTTATAAGCCAGCATTGTGATATTCCAAACCACTCTTAAGTTTACAAGCAAACTTAGTTTTGCTATATCAAATTAAAAAAAAAAAAGGTACCAACAGCATACCCAAAAAAATTCGGATGTCGAACTCACATCTATCTCCTTCTCCGGCCAATCCAGTTGCAAGCATTTGGAGACTTCACAGCTGTAGTCCCCACTTCTATTTGGCGATGCCAAGTCCTCCCTTCGCACAACATTGAGCACGAATCCATCAGGAACCCTTTCTGCCTGTAAAAGATCAGCAGTGTTCCATTAAGTATGTCATTGGATTCTTCTGCTTTCATGGTACAAAGGTTAGAGTAGGGAAAAAGAACACAGCATACCTAAAAAAATTACAAATCCCAAGCGGATGATTTCCAAGCTAGCAATGATTGCAATCAAGGCCTGGAAACTCTCAATAAGTGAATTTATTGAGTCATCCATCTGGTTTCTAGATACTAGACAATTGGTATTATCCAAATCAGCAGACACATCAACATCATATTTAGTCTCATCCTCATTGACAATCTTGTGTTCGGGCCATAGACTCTTGCTTGCAACTTTTGCAGAATTACACCATAGAGAAGTTAACATTTAAAAGTACAGAAAAAAAATACTGGAAGTTAACACATGATGCCAAGTTCAATTTCAACTTCAAGCATAAGACTACAGACCCAAATCATCAGAGCTAAATGACTACATATATCTCTGGCAGTCTACGTACTACGGCATGTTTAAATTACTTTGAAAGGACCTCTACTATACCAACATGACAGAAAGGACAGAACTGCAACTTCAAGCATAAGACCACAGACTAAAATCATCACAGCTAAATGACTACATATATCTTTGGCAGCATACTTACTAAGGCATGTTCAAAATACTCCTATAGGACCTCTACCATGCCAACATGACAAAAAGAACAGAGCTGTGCATGTGAAAAAGGAAAATTCATGAGACCTAATAGGCACATATACCAGCGCCTCCCCTGCAATACTGGTATACTTTATCCAAAGTCTAAAATAGTTGCTCACATTTATGGTCTTTTGCTGATGAGTTTCCTGCATTTCTACTACTATTTTGGCACACCTGAGCGCCAATGCATGGCCTGCAGGTGAAAAACAAAAAGTGTCACGGAAAATATCATACTGACGGGGAATGTGTATAAGGAGTTGAATAACCTAGAACCTGATATTTTTCAGAGCAGTATCGTGCTTCTCTGCAGCTACCACAAATTTTATCTCCTTTCCATGTTCCACACCAGTTACAAAGTGGAGCTGCATAACAACAATACATTTTGGCCAAAAAGAGAAGGATTAATATCATAATTACTGAGAGACTAACACAACAAAACAAGTAGTCAAAAGCCCATCTATGAGTTCAGTCTTTGAAATTAGACCCTTAAAGACAACAACAGAACCAAGTCATTGTATGTGCACTGTCATAAAGTATAAACTGATAAAAAAAGCATAGGATAGCATATTCATCTGCTCAAATGTATGTGCACTGTCATAAAGTATTCCATCCACTTCCAAAGACAAAAATCAGAACATAACTGACTAGGAAAAGACATAAAAAGCTACCTTTGCTCTCTATAGGTTTGTCACTCCCATCATGTCGTGGGGGTTCACTTAAGTATTAGGAATTGTCACGAGGCAATTGGCAACGAAAAACTTTCACACTTGAACACCACCAGACCACCAGAGGACCAAAAGAATGAGACAAATTAGATTAAGACAAGTGCACAAATAATAAATTGAAACATGACTTGCTGAATTAAGACAATTAAAAGTACCTTCGAGATGCATTTACTGTAGGTCGCTTCCATTGTTCATGTTGATCACGAAGAAGACAAGACATCGATGGACACATGAACAAATATATTGTACAATGAAACATGGATTCTCTATCAGAGGTCGGTGCATTCAGAATTAGCGACAGTCCTCTACAGACACTCCTCAAAACCATAATGGCAGAGCAACTAATTCTCCCTAACCATAAAACTTTGCTTTCAGCGAGAACAAAATTGGAACACCATCAAACCCATCAGCCATAACACAATGATAACAAGAATCACCCAGAAAAGAGAACAACCCAACCACAACTCAATCGACTCTAGAGCTGGGTTCCCAAATTTCGAGAGAAAACGTAAAAAAATTTTACCTCCAGAATTCTTCGATGGTAGAGAAAGTGTAGATCGGGCGCATGGAGGCACCCCAAGCCATCTGCTTCAATTTTGTGGCAAGGTTATCGAACCATAAAGTCCACGAGTGCTCAAGGGGATGCGGCTGGTCCGCCTTGGGCTTCTCCTTCGCCGATTGCTCGGCTAAGTCCTCTTCGCCTGCAATCTCTCCCTCCCTACAGCTCCAGGTCGCCACTGCTTGCAATGCCCTTCGAATTAGGGTTAGGGTTCGCGGCGACGGGGTTCTTTTGGTCGTCGGCAGTCGCAGCCGCCACCGCTACCACAGATTTCACCGTCTCTTACACCACCATGTTTTTTTCTTAGGAAAGTTTTTTGCAGCTCTCTCTCTCGCTATTTCTGTTGCATTCGCATTTGATATCAAGGGCGGTGCGAGCACGGGCCGACCCGGCGTCCAGCCGGTGGAACGACCGGCGTCCGGCGGAGGCTGAGCGACAAGGCGAGCGAGGGGTGACGGTGTCGAGGGAGGCAAGGGCGAGGTGAGCGCGGGGCGACTGGCGTCCAACGGCGTCCGGCGGCGGCGTCGCAGGTTAGCAGAGTCTGCCGGCGGCGTCGAGGGCGAGCAACGTCCCCGGCGGTGGCGTCGAGGGCGGCAGCGTCGGCGCGTGGCGAGACAGAGGACGGGAGAGACTGAGAGAACCATGAAAGCGTGAAATGAACTGAAGGCTTGAGTCGAGGCTTTTTTGATTTGGGGCTTTGGAACCCTAACCGGTTCCGGTTCCGGTTCTTTTTCCATAGGAACCGGAACCGCCGGTTCCCAAAAAAAGGGAACCGGGAACCGGAACCGGTCCCTTTAGAACCGGGAACCGAACCGGAACCTCCGGTTCGGTTCTCCGGTTCCGGTTCTATCCGGAACCACGCTCACCCCTAACCGGGGATAGCCGGTGACCAGAATTTTGTGCTGATTGCAATGGTGTGGTTAATTTATGCAATTGGATGTTAATTTGTGCAAATTGAGTGCTGATTGAAATTTTAAGTATTTAATTCCAAAATTTGTGAATTTCGTTATTTATTTAGAAAATCTCAGGTATTGGATTTTAACACCAAAAATAGTTTTATATACTATATAAAACAGTGGGATTTTAAATTGGAGATTATGAATTTTCGGGTCCAATCGATCGTGTACCTACACACGACTATTTTCACCGGGTATTTTTAATACGAAGAAAATAGGCCGGGATCACTATTTTAATTGAGGCGTTTGAGTACAATGCACAGTGTCCTAGGCAGAGAATGATTGGTCGTGTGTTGGTTAAAAGAACCCGTCTCAAGCGATTACGCTGGACATTACTAAATCCCTTTTCGGGTTACCCATGCATTAGGGTATCGGGTTGCAGTAGATTCTGGACCTACGCTCCTTCAAGAATGCTGTCTTTGAAAGATGAAGCCGTGCTCAATAGGAATAGACGATGCCTAGCTATGCTAGTAAACCGCCGAACTTGGGAGTCGGCCGTACCCTTAAGGGGTGTAATTATCAATTGGAACGTATGATTGATTGAGATAGATGCGCTGGGTTATGAGACAAAATTGTGTGGCATGGTATGAGACGTGCCATAACAATTTAGTTCTATAATCGGGATCCCTTGTTTTGTTGAGATAAAGCTGTTGGCGTTCCAATTGTTTGAGTATGAATGCTGTGTATATTTATGATGTGAATTGTACTGACTTGCAGGGAGCATATGAGACGAGGTAAGTCACGCTTCTAGGCGTATTACCCTCCTAATCGGGGTTTAAGGTGTAAACTCGCTGAGATTTATTTCTCGATCATCTTGATCTCTTCCTCCATGGCTTTTATCCAGACTTCTTCTTTGGATGCTTGTTCGTAGTAGGGCTTTTACCCTTAGTACCTGGAGACTCGGAGTGGATTCTTCCTACGTTACTCTTGGAGAGCTTGGTGGAGTTATGTCATGAGTGGCGAATCCGGTACTTCTCCTTCTTCTTGTGACATTGACTCCTCTTGTGCGGGTGATATGTCCGGCAAGGTGATGTACTTCTTCTCGATCTTCTCATCCTCCCAATTCCAGGCAACATTCTCGTCAAACTCAACGTCTCGACTAATCATTAGCTTTTTAGTTCTTAGGTTGTAAATCCAATAGCCTTTTGATTGGTCACTTGTAGCCAAGGAATATTCCATTTTCTGTCTTTTCATCTAGCTTACTCCTTTTTGAGCAGGGATGTGGACGTAGCAAATGCATCCAAACACTTTGAGATGCTTTGTTGAAGGCTTCCGTCCACTCCATGCTTCGACTGGTGTTTTATTTTGAACAGCTTTAGTTGGACACCTGTTTAACAGGTATACTGCAGTATAAACTGCTTCTGCCCAAAAAGTGTTGGAAAGGCCTTTATCCTTTAGCATGGACCTCACCATCTCCGTGACGGTTCTATTCTTCATTTCTGCTACTCCATTTTGCTCTAGAGCGTAGCCAACAGTCAGTTGATGATGGACTCCTTCATCTTCATAGAATTTATTAAACTCCTTTGAATTGTATTCTATGCCTCTGTCACTCCTTAGGACTTTGATTCTTTGGCCACTTTGATTCTCGACGTGGTTCTTGAATTTTCTGAAGATGGAGAAAACCTCGATCTTTCTCGAAGAAAGTATACCCACGTCATTCTTGTGTAATCGTCAATGAATAGGATGAAATATTTATTCTGATTGAGTGTGGGGGTTCTCATTGGACCACACACGTTCGTGTGAACTAGCTCCAATGACTTCTTAGCTCTCCATGCACTTCTAGATGGGAAGGACTGTCTCTGTTGTTTTCCAAGGAGACAACCTTCACAAATATCTGAAATTTCTGAAACAGCTGGAAAGTCTTTCATCATATTTTTCTGATAGAGAGTTTTTAGCCCAGCAAAGTTGAAGTGGCCAAATCTTCGATGCCATAGCCATGAATCATCAAGTTGAGCTTTCATGGCTATATCTTTGACATATTTCCATCGAATAGGAAAATTCTTATTTTCCATCTTAACGAAGGCAATGACAATTTTATATTTATCATAGATAATGCAGGCATCTCCACTAAAATATAGAGAATACCCACTTTGTATCATTTGGCCCACACTTAAGAGATTTTGTGCAAGACGAGGGACTAGATATACATTATGTATATATTTTGGGCCTTTATTTGTTTCACGGCGATGGTGCCTTTTCCTTTGACATCGACTAATGCACCATTGCCCAACTTTACTTGTGATTTCACCCACTTATCAATATTAGTGAATATAGATTTGTCCCCCGTCATGTGATTGTTACACCCACTATCAATGTACCATGTTTCATTTTATTATCATTTGCCGCTTGGCCTGCGTAGAATGTATTCTCTTCACTTTCTTTTTTTTTCCTACATAGTTTGCTCGATTAACTGTTTTCGAGCAACAATCTTTTTCTACGTGGCCATATCTTTTACAAAAGCGGCATTGTTTTTTATTTTTAAACCAACAATCCTTCTCCAAATGATTTGTTTTCTTGCAAATACCACAAGGTGGATAATTTTCCTTTTGTATAGTTTCTCCTCCTTTTTTATTTTTCCATGAGCTCCTTCCACCATTTTTAGATTGATGAGACCGTATATTTACTTTAGACTAAAAGGCACTTTCAACTGAATCTTCATCTTGTGCCATTAGTCTTTTCTCATGTGCTTCTAGAGAGCCAATTAATTCACTCACTGATAGGTCATCAAGTCCTTAGTTCCTTCTATAGTTGTAACTATGGAGTTGTATTTTTTGGTAAGTGACACCAATATTTTCTCAACAATCCTTTGATCAGTTATCTTATCTCCATAGGCTCTCATTTGATTAACTAGTTCCTTTAATTTTCCACAATATTCTTGTACAGTCTCATAATTTTTCATTTTAGAATTCTCAAAATCTCTTCTCAGTGTTTGAAGGCGAATAGTGCGTACCTTTTCCGATCCTTGAAATTCTTCTCGTAGTATATCCCAAGCCCCTTTTGCAGTCCTTGCTCCAATTATTCTTGGAAATACCGTTTCCGAGAGTACTTGCTGGATAAAATATAGCGCCCTTGCATCCTTTTGTAGTTGATCCTTGAAACACTTGCACCTTATAGTGGAGCCTCGAAACCTTTTTCCACGATGTCCCATAAGTCTTGGGCCATCAAGAATGTAGTCATTTTTATGCTCCAAAAGTCATAGTTGTTCCCATCGAAAATGGGGATGGGAAATGAGGATGAGGTAGAGTTGGCCATGGTTTAGTTAGTGGGTATTTGGAAAGTGTAGTTTTAGGAATGGGTAGGTAGGACAAACGCCCAATACCAACCAAAGACGTGGCTCTGATACCACTGTTGGTGTTTTGCGGAAGTGTGTGTGTGTGTGTGTGTGTGTGTGTGTGTGTGTGCAAGTGTGTATGTGTGAAATATGGGTGGATATAAGTGGACTACAACGGCAAGGGAGCATGGGTAAAAACAGGGCTTTTATTATGAAAGTTTGTATTACAAAGGAATGAGTATTTCTGGTTTTTCTGCTACAAGGAACAGACATCCACAACTCCTATTTATAGGCGTGAGTCACCGCCTTACACAACCGACTTTGAGTATTTCTGGTTGCTTCTCCATTATTCTGTATTTTTCTATTCTCTGCAGCTTCACAGCTTTTGTTGACTCTTGTTTACTTTTTCTTTTGCCTTCTTGCTGCCTGCGTGGTCTTGCTGCCCATGTCGTACCAAAAACTTCTTCAACATTTAAGAGTCTTCAAGACTTGCCTTTTCTTGCATGCACGTGCAATGTTGTCAACTTAGAGCAAGTTGTTGCCGCCAACTTTTTCCTTCTCCATTAAGCATGAATAGTCTAGTGTGTTATAGCACTTTCCAAAAATGGATCACATTTTAACAACCACACTAAAGATTAGGGATTACAGCTTGTGATTTCATAAGGATCATGTGCTAGTTAAAGTCGATCCCAACATAATGAAAAGGGAGACACCACAAATAAATGGCTTACACAGCTCGACCAAATGGTTCATTAATCCTCACTAAATGGAAATGTAAAAATTAATGGAATTTCATTAAAGATGTTTAACTAGCAGCATAGACTGAACGAAACAGCCATACATACAAATAGAGACAACTACAACAACATTTAGCAAATCACTTAACATAAGGGGGAAAATGAATAGGCTAAAAGGTACGTCCACGCACTCCTTGAGTAGTATATAACCCATTATCACTACAGCGATAGGAGCAATGACACCGTTCAAAGTGTATTGTGACTTTGCTTATCATGCCCAAGAGTGGTTTCTAACAGGAATTAACAAGGACGTTGAAAGTTAACAATGATCTTAATTGGCATGCCATGCATAGATAAAATCACTAATGGAAATTATATAGCTTCTTTAAATACTTTCTCAAATAAGCTTTTGATATCCACAAGGCAAGCTATAACAGGATGATCACGAGCTGGCTGTCCCTCCGACTTAAGGAGGAGATAAAAGGTAATTCCTTGGCAATAGGCCAGAAGCAGTAACCTCTCGCTTTACTTCCAAGTAGCGTGATCCTCCTTTCATTGTACTTTCCCTCCCTTTAACCTTCATAGAATAGAAGACACATGCTGAAAACAAGAAAATATGAGCTGCAAATTCCATATTCAATAGAAACCATAGACAGCAAGTAATAAAGAAACAACACTTTATGAGCCAAATGGACTAAAACATTTTAATAATAAGCTCAAACAATCCCAAGCCAAGAAAACTTCAAAGCATATTCAATCCAAAAGATTGTTCAATGTTAAGACTTTTCCTTGTAAGTAAAGATCCCAACCCTTGATATCAAATGTCTAAGAAAATTTTTCAAGAAATGAAAATAATAATAATAATAATAATAATAATAATAATAAATAAATAAATAAATAAATAAATAAATCTTAAATAGGTACATTCATGGAGCTCATACATGAGCGGGAAATTTCTAGGATCTCCTTGTTCTATACCGAGCACGTAACTATTAATTTACTCTTCCGGGACCACGATAAGATTAAGATGGAAAATATTGACAAGCAAAGAAAACAGACCATGTATACATCTCTGCTTTGGCGGCAAGTTTTGCAGCTCATTGCTGCTTCACTTCCTTATAAAACTCATCTACCGGCTCTTCAGATTCACTGTCCTCGAGTCGGCACCTCCATTAGCCTCAAGATTCCCATCTTCCTCACCAAGATCATCCACCGGCTTAACTCCAACTCCAGCCAACACTTGAAGCTCATGTTTCCTCCGCCTTTCTCCAATATCATCCCTCCTTGGCAAATCATCATCACCCGACATGACCTTCCAGGAGCAAGATGAAAAGCTTCTCATTCATAATATTCATCTCAGGTTTAACATGGTATTGTCACTTAGAGTTTCCTTTGAATCCTTCCAGAATTATTATCATACTATCACTTGAGCTGTTTTAAAAATATATATAGTAGAAATCTAGCACGAGGCCAATCCATAAAAAGATTGTACTTAGGTCGACTTATAATAATTATTGGCCAAGGGCGAGGTTGCGTGTTGAAATTGGCCGAGAGCCTAAACTCGGCAAAATAATAATAAAAGTGCAGCAGCTTTCTTAGTTGGCAAAGAAAGAAAAGCCTAGTCAAACTTTGCTTCTCCAATTCTCCATATCGTGGATAGACCAGCCTGAACAAAATACCCTTAGCTTGGAAAACAGACCGTGAATCCTTAGTCACATTTTCGAGAATTTTTCTTGGCAATTTCCACATGCTTGCGTTGGAGAAAGAAAATTTTTGAAGCTATCCTTCGACTGTACGGTCACACGGTCAAGCTAGTGTCACAGCCCAAAGAAAACGCATGGTCCAAAATGTTCTCCGAATGAAAGTTGTGACTGATCATTGAACGAGTGACTCTCGACCTATCTCTTGAAGCCCTAGTATTTTACTTGAGCTTCTAGAAGATCTAGTTGTAACTTTTGTAATAAATGTGATAGTTAGGTGGTTGAGGAAATGTAATCTCTGCCATCAAATTGAGGAGAGATCGATGGCTATAGTTGAGCCCGTACTTATATAAATAAGGCCTCCTCCTCTCATTTAAGACACCCAAGTGAAATAAAATCTAGACCTTCTCTCTTTAGAATTTTCTCTCTCTCCACGATATTGTGAGTCGAGTGTGAGTAAGACTAATTTAAGAGAAATCCCAAGACTGCATGGGTTAAAGATTTCTAGATCGATTGGCTTGTGACAATAGCTATTAATCATGAAATTTAAGAAGGACGTGTTCATGAACACATCCTTCTCAAATTTCATGATTAATAGCACAATTGGTAAAACTTAATCTGCAAACGAATGAAAATAGAAACTTTTTACAGTTTTTTGTTTCCGACGACCTTTGGAAGTTTAAGGGGGTGAAAATGACAAAAGTGGAGATGATCACGCCTTGAAAAAAAAAATATAAGTGGAAAAAACTTTTTTCACCAGATTTATTTTTTATAGCAATTTATCTATTTATTTGCTTTGATATTGAGTGTCATTTTCATTGATTGCATACCCACATGATCACCCATTTAATCTAAGTTGCTTGCAAAATATCTTTTTTAAATAAAAAAGAAATTGTAGGGCATTAGAAATTTATAGCGTAATTAAGTTTCTATGCTCATAGTCTTTGGTTCGTAAGAATAATGTACTCTCCTAAACTTTACTTAGGTGCGTAACTGTCCTACCAATAAATGATTAGTGGCGATTCTTAAATGAATTGATTTTGCATGTTAAAACCCAAGTTGCAATGAATAGGGCTTGGAAGAGCGAGCTAAGTTTTCAAACTTAATAATCCACCAGCTTCCTTTTTGAAGGTCATGACAACCAATGGTATTTATAATAATTGTGTGACGGTTGCTCCTTAGTGGTTCCTGGCGGTTGCATTCTTCTCCTGTCGATTACTTGTGTGCTTTCACGATCTCTTGACCTTGTTCTCGGGTGGTCCTTCTGTCAAAATGCGTGTTAATTGCCCCATGACTTTTCCAAGTGGTTGCTCCTTTGCTGCTCCATTCCGGAAATCTTGCACCCACATTCTCACAATCTCATTATCTGGTTCTCAAACAGTTGTTCTCTCAAGAGTTCATGTCAGCTATTCCACAATTTCAATCGCCTAGTACGATGATCTTAAGCTTGAAATTATACCCCTATACTTCTCACGCAAATGCTCAATGACTGCCTCACTGTTTTAATTTCTTTGTCCTCTAGTGTCTTTGAACTCCGAATTGTATAACGGCACTTTTTATGTATTCAATGAGTTATACGTTTGTCTTTTGCTCATCGATAGACTTTTTGATGATTATTAGTAGTTTCATAGTATGTTGAAAATTGATTGGTAGCGTCCATCAACATGTGTCACCGATGCGTGTTAACATCGATGGCTAATATCAATGTGGCCGTTGACAATAAGTCACGTGCACGCATGGCAACATCCATTCATTAGTCATGTGTTAATCACATGGTCGCCTATGTTCATGCATCGATCATGTATTTGTCCATGTCGATGACTCGATATTTTTTGGTATAAACATGAAATAAAAGTGCGAATTTTTTGGTGTAAACAGGGAATAGAAGTGCTGATTTGGCTCCACATAAAGTGACCATTCAATATATGCGATAGGAACTTTGTGTATTAGTGACGTGTCACTAGATTAATTTTGGGGTATCATGAAAAAGTATAATTATTAATTTTTTAACATTAAGCACAAAATAGGCATAGATCATTAAAATGAAAACAGACTTTTTGTGGTACTCCAGCCGTATTTTTTCAAGAACGTTTAAGTCTACGGGAAAAAGAATAACATAACTGGAGATGACGCAAAAGAAAATTTAGCTCTTATAAATCAAAGGGAAGGTTGGATTTTTGAGCAAACAAAAGTCATCAGTTTGATTCCTTAAAAGGCGAAACGATTATAAAAAAAAAAAAAAATTGTATGCTTTTGTTTGCTGTTCCCTTTATTTTCTTGATGAAATTATTCTTATACTTCTTTTGCTTTCACAGATACATTCACAGGAGCATTGCAAGAACTAGAACTACCTCTTGGTTCAAGCTTAGCTGAAAGATCTCAAGATTGAATCTTATTCATTTCACTCTAAGTTCATCTAAATGCTCAAAGGTCTTATTGTTTAGGCTCCTTACGGCTTTGTTTTGTCCATCTGTTCTTCCTTTGAGTATTTTACTAAAACTCGCTAGAGCTTTCAAAATGAGAGAAATAAATGGGAAAGGGTATTATGCACATTGTATTATTAACCTCTATCTATTTTTTCCTATGATTTTGATGAAGAATGAGAATTTTCTTCTTTCGGGATGAACTTAGTAGATATGTAAAATTCATAATCTTGTTTAGTGTAGAAAAATTTCGCATGAACTTAATAATTAGAGGATTCAGATTCCACCAGAAATCGTAAGCTAGGCGCCCTTAAATGATATTGATGAAGCGATCTTGTTGTTATGTTTAATTAGATATATGTTTTAATGGTCAAATGCTGCAGAACTTGTGAAGATCGTGTAAGAAGAGAGGAACGGGGAATCTAGGTTCAAGCGAAAATCTGAATTTTATAAAATAATAAATAAAGAGGAGAAATTTAAGACAAGTTTCGGAATTCAACTTCCCTATTGTGGGTTGGAATCCAAGTTGGAAAAGTCTCACCTTGTGTCAGAAAAGGAAATAAAAGCAAAGGTTATTGTGCAAGTTGTCGCCTCGTGGGAATGAGAAATAAAATAAAATAAAAGGAAAGAAAAGTGTGGTTGAATTTTGTTTCATAATCCCAGTCCGCGATGACTTCTCCGGCGGTGGCATATATCAACGTATTCGAGGGTTTTGCTTGCGCGTGCCTTGCTTCCATGATATATCGTAATTAGCACCGCTGTTGAGAGGTAGAGGCGACTTCATCGTGAGGCTTCAAAGTTCAGATAATTACATCCGTGAAAAAAAGATGAGGCTTTGAATTTTGAATAGTTGTTGGTGTCGTCAGTGGGTGGTTGAACACGCGTCTTCGGTCTTTGAACACACATGGTTAGAAGCAAAGTGATGCCACAGAAATTACTTGGCCTGATTATATATGTAGGTGTAAATTGCAAAATAAGATGGTTTTTAAATGTTTAAAGCACTTGTTTCTGTAGGAGGAATAGTATCTCAAACCCTTTAGTCTTGTAAAGAGTGCCACAGAAATTACTTGGCCTAATTGTGTAGATGTAAATTGCAAAATAAGATGGTTTTGTAAATGTTTATGTCAATTAAACTGATAAAAAGTAGCTGTTTCTCTAGAAGGTATAGTAACTCAAACCCTTTATTCTTCTAATGAGAAATTATCAAATATATTTCAATTGTGAATGAAATACAAATAAAGGGAGGATACCCCTATATATATAAGTATAAGACTAACCATAACCATACATTTCTCTTGATATAACGGTAGAGATTACATCTCTAACTACCATCTACTCAGTTATTATATATGTGTATAAGTAATATATTGCCCACCATAAGAATATTCAAAAACACTCGAAAAACCTTTGTTTTTGAGAGATAGGTTAAGGGTCGCTCAATTATGAATCGATCATAGCATTCGTTCAAAAACTATCTCGATCGTGTCGATTCATTAGGTCGTGACACGATGCTCTATGTTTCTAGGTTGGGATAGTAACAAAGGGATGATATATAAATTGAAACCCTTTTTATTTTTTCACTTTTATCATGGTACTTGTGACGGGTAAATTCTACTTTTTGTCCACTTTCACAATGCTCTATGTTTCTAGGTTGGGATAGTAACAAAGGGATGATATCTAAATGGAAACCTTTTTTTCTTTTCACTTTTATCATGGTACTTGCGATGGATAAATTTTACTTTTGTCCACTTTCATGTTTCTTTTAGTCAAGTTATTTGACTTTTTAATTTGTCTAATAAGATCTTACTTTTACAAATCTCCTAACCAAAAAAAAACATGCAAGTTACAGGCACGATCGGCTGGCTTTGACTTCCATCATAATGTTCAGAACTTTTGGCTATGGAGTAACATGTCAGTAACACATCGTTGTGCTTGTGATATGTTATAATCTTAAGATGCAAATCAAAACTGAAAACTTAAGCTGATGCGTTTTTCTTTAGATAATTAGCCATAATCTTCGTATCTAATTTGCCATCTTCTTTTATCTCCTAAAATTCAGAGGATGGCTACACAAACCCGAACTCCTCGCCTTCATCTACTCGAAAAGGTGCAGAGAAGTCGGTAAATCGCCCCAACATCCGAACACGTGAATACAAATGTTATAACCCCAAGCATCCAAGTCAAACCCATCCTTCCATCTGCTCTCAATTTGTCAAACACCTCCCCGAACTCCGCTCTCATATCCGCCTTCCTAAGTGCGACAAGCAGCTCATTGCCTGCGACCGTGCTCCAGACTGAAACCGCCCCGTTCGAACCGTCCAAAAGCTTATAGAAAATCGACAGTGCCAGACCTACCTGCCCTTCCTGACGAGCGCGGTGAGCACCAAAGTATACGTAAGGGAATTTAGTCTCATGCCGAGCTCTTCCATGTGAATGTCAAAAGGAGTAATGGGTTCTTAAGAAACAATTCTTTTGGTAAAAAAAAAAAAAAAAAAAAAAGACTATTAAGTGCTTTAGACATGGATCCCATCTTCAAGACTTCCTAGATTCGCCGGCGGGAAATTGGCCGGTTTGGCCATTTTGCGGTGAGCCTTTGGCTCTTTGAGAATAAAAGAGGCAGCACTAACTAATCTCCTGTTGGGGGCTTGTGGTGTAAATACAAACGTGGAAAGGTAATGGAAGAAGAAATCCACAATGGTCATGTCTGAAGGACCACTTTATCGTCATCACGCCCAAGATCTCCCGTTAAATCTCCTTCATTGCACAAAAGAAAAATATCCGAAGTCTTACGTATCAAATTAATAATTATAATGATTTAAAAGTTAAAATATTATCCATGTGCCAAGAAAATCAACATAATTAAAAAAGTAACAATGAGAAATTCACCAGAATCAAATTCAGTGGCCAGAACACAGCTCTGAACAAAACGGAAACCAAAAGCAACCACTCCCGGTGTATTGATGCCCATGGTCGACCCTCACCTTGGCTGGGATCTGGTGACGGTGGCATCATCGTTATCGAGCGAGACTTGACCTCGCCGACCCTCGCCTCTAGCTAGTGCCAGTCGACTAGAGGAATTTCAGATCTAAACTAATGAAACACAATTGTGATCTTGGGGAAAATTTGGCCAAAAAGTCCCAAACCTATTATACTTCTCAATTCAATTTTACATTTTTCAATTTTATCAATTGAATCATAAAACTTTACACATTTTGCTAATTGTGTCCTTCCGGCTAATTTTGGCCGGAAAATACTTACATGGATGGTCTACTTAGCGTTGCAATTTTTAATAATATCTTCCTACTTTTTCCGAATTTTTATGCTTTTATTTATTTATTTATTTATTTATTTGGGAGAGAAGGCCGACCAAGGTAGACACCCTCGCTGGCCTAGGGCGATCGCCAAACGCCCTTGCAAGTGAAAGCGAGGCACGCAAGCTAGGGGTGAGCAGTTCCGGTTCCGATTCGGTTCCGTCGGAACCTGAAACCTACCTTCCTCAAAATGAGGAACCGGAACCTACCCGTCATAATGAAGAACCTGGAATCATCATATCACAGGTTCCAAGGTCAATTTCGAGGTTCCAAAGATTTTTTTTTTTTTTTTTTTTTCAAGATTTGAACTATAATGTAATGCGCGTACGGTAACTTCCCACATCTTAGCAAACATACTAGTGCCAAGAATATGGACATACATAATCAAAACCAATAAGAAATTTCCAGAGAGGAAAGGAGATGCTTGATTAACCATAATTATTGTGCCCACATATGTCAATATATGTGCACTAAAGCTTAAATCGTCACATTTGCCAACTAAAGAACAACATGCAGGAGAGATCAATTAATTACATATCTGAGCCTTGAAGGGTCGATGTGTAGCAGTGTCAGAAAATCCTTCACAGTGTGGATGTTTTCCTGACTGAGGCGTTTGTGGAAAGCTCCATCTTTCCCAATCTTTTCCAATCTCCATACTTCATCAAGCAAGGAGGGAAGGTGGTGGTTCTTGTATACTGTAAGCAGAACCAGACACGGAAAGATTTCCTTTCAATATTAAAAGTTGTATGACACAAAACCAGAAGAAAACATGCATAGAAGCGATAACTTTCTAATCTATGGAATTGGTGCATTAAGATACTCCGTGATTCAATATTCTACAAATCATAGAAAGATGTCATACTATATGCACTTACATTCTCCACGGTGATCCCTGACAATGATGGATTCAGTCCTTGCTTCCCTTGTTCTGATCCCATCAAAGTTATCTATAACTCATGGCCCTATTCTGAATCTACAGCTCCTAGTCCAGCTTGAATTATCAGTGAAAGCAATCTCACCCAAAGAACAGACACCATCTTTAAGATTGAGAATTGATTCTCCTGTAAGAAGAGGCTTCTTTCCTTCCCTTTATCTGACAATGTTGTTCTTGAATTCTTCAACAGTCCAATTCTCGGTCTCATCGCTGTCAAAGTCGCCCTCCAGAACTACAATTTCAACCTTGGCCAATGACTCAGGCCCAGAATCAACGATCTGTCCACTAAGAGCATAAACTAGAGCTATTTTCACAGTGGAACATTCTTCCCCCTCAATTCTGGCACCAGTAAAGAGAGGTAGAGAGAGACTGCTCATAAACTGCAATTGTAAGCTTCTTGTTTCAAAAAATGATGTACCTCTTTCTCATAAGTCCTGGACAGAAAGGTGATCTTGTGTTAGATATACTTATTCGAGAAGGTGCTTAAACTAATGAATAACAGCCTGGAAAAGCAGTTGTTT
Source organism: Eucalyptus sp. ANBG9806169 (assembly GCA_014182395.1). Classification (NCBI taxonomy): domain Eukaryota; kingdom Viridiplantae; phylum Streptophyta; class Magnoliopsida; order Myrtales; family Myrtaceae; genus Eucalyptus; species Eucalyptus sp. ANBG9806169. The sequence continues at coordinate 6,767,995 of CM024580.1, forward strand.
TTAACCCCAGGGGAGACAACTCCTGGATTAAATGGATTTGATTATGCTTACCCTTTCATGGAATTCATGTACTTTTTCAAGGCAATATCAACTTTCTCTTTAACCTGTATTCAATAAAGTCAACTCTAATTGATGTTAAAATATGCAACCAACTACATTATTTGTACATGAAGAACTTAAAGCATCATGCGTTGTTCTGGGTTAACAGGATAGAAAGTTTTCTTCTAGTACAAAAGCATTTAAAAGAACCACAATCACCAGAACGACAATCAGTAGCTTTTCACGTAGGTACTAACCATCGTTTCAAAAGCCCAATGATACCAAAGCTTACAACAAGTACGGATGAGAAAAAACAATACCGAAGCAACTAAACACCCTAAAAGCAAAAATGGACAGATTCTTAACATGATTAGATAAAGATCCCACTAAAAAACACAAGTAAAGTTAAGCATGAACTGCTACAGTTGGAAAACAAATTAAAGTTGCCAGCATGTTCCATCATCATTAAGTTGAAGCAAGGTCAAATGCAATTTAAATCAGACAATAACTCGAAATGAGTAACAAATGCTGTTGGTTACTTTCCACCAAAAAACAAAAACAAACTTACCACATTTCGAATTAAAGGCTCTAGAATTGGCTCCAGCAGATGCTGAACAGGTTGCATCTTCATCACTTCAAGAACCACACTGGACAAAGCAAATATCAATGAATACACTGCAATCAATGGTTATGGTCCAGTTCACACTGGAGCAAGATGGGTATGCACAAACTTCTTTTACATATGTATATGTATATATATATATATACACACATTTCGTATTATCGCGCATGCAGTTCAAATGGTAAGCCTTTATTTGTAGATGACTACTCTTTTGACTAAAGTTCTGTTATTTTCTCAAACTTTACAAGTTCAATGACATGATCAATGTTCCCGTCTTCGGAACCATTTATCGTGGGCTGTTTGGCATATTTCCTGGATAATACATTGCTTAAGAAGGATGGTCAAATCAGAAAAGACGGGTAAGGAGTGGTGGGAAAAGTTCAAGTCATTTAAAGGTGATACAAGAAGTGAAGAGTTCTACTCACTGCCCTTCAACCTAAACAAATATTTCCCATCCATGTAACTGGCATCACTCTGATTGACCACATGCTGTATCATCGTTCTGCACTCAACAACTGATTTCTAGTGTGTATTTAGCATGATACAGGCCTATTTGCTTATAAGAAGTAAGAACCACTATCTTTCTGTTCTATTATAGACCAAATGATGAATATTCAGCAGTGGAGATCCACTGAATAAACAATAAAGCTATTTTCTTCTCTCACATGTTCTTGAGTTCTGATGTTCCACCACATTTCATTTTTTGCATCTTTATACGCAGAATTGCTTCTCAGCAGCTCGATTACGAGTTGATTTTATGCAGGACAAAACTGTTATGAAACTGTTATGAAGCTGATGGAGAAGAGTTTGTTTCTTATACATTAATATGCATAAGTAGACTAAATTGTGAACTAGTCACATTTGATCAGAATCTGTCATGTGCAAACCTTTACATTTTAATCAGATCAGATCATGTACATAATTTCATGAAAACTATAGACTTGGAAAATGGAAAGTGAAAATAACAAACTAGATAAGTCTGTGTTGGCCTCAGAGAGTTGATTTCACACTGGCAGAAAACAAAACCGCTTCACACTACAATAATACACAAACCTCGAATCTATAATATAAAGATCTCAATACTGTCTCCCTGATCATTGTCTTTTCCAAACCTCACTGGCCTTGCCCAAATTCTCAAACCAAAAGATTAGGCCACAAACTGAAAAACCTGTAAGTAAAAAGATAATGATGTGGTTTGTGTTTTAGAAGGAAATAATGCCCATTCATCATCTCTTCTGGGACCCCTAACTAATCAATCATCCACACATCAATTGAGACATACCATCAGACTTAGTTGCTCAGAGGAGCGTATTAAAGAATATAAGTGGAGTTTACTCTGCAACTTTGGCAACTGGCAACTTAGGTACCTCTTCTATTTTTGCATGCTTGTCTAGCTGGCTAAAGTTCCCTTTACCTTAAAAAAGTTGGTTATGGTGGTGCTTACAGTAGAGGCGATTCAGATGAGTGATGTAGTTTGATGGGCTAATAACACAACCTCCATGGCTGCACCTGAAACAAGCTTTTATGATATGATGTTCCATCAACTGCCACCTGAAAGAATCAATAGCCAACAGATTAATTTAAGAAGCTACAAGATGAACAAGAATGAACTCCTGAGATAAATTATGCTCAGACGTAGATTGCATCAAATAACCAATCCTTCTAAAAAACAATTAAGTATACTGCCAAATTACCGTGATTCATCAAAGTTTTTCATTTTGTACTTTGTGCGAACAATGTGAATGACATTAATTATACTGCCAAATGACTCCTGCTTACTCTAAATTTGGTGGATAATTGTGCTGTACTAATTCCACATCACTTAAACAAGGGTAGATCAATCATTGATTAACACAATGATGACCCTCAGTCACAACCACTTATTTTTTTGGTTGAGGCTTAATGTTCAGTTGATGCCAAAAAATGGCTCCATAAAAAGTAGTAGCTTGCTAGCATGTTTCTGACATTTACCTTTTCAATTGATAAACAGTCTTTTTGCATGCAACACACTTCTCTTGGGTTCCAGAAAAGAATCTCGAGACTTTGCTGTTTGTTTGTACCTGTCAAAAATCGACCATCATAAGCATCTTAGCATATTCTTAAGAACTCGGTATGTTGCAGAAGCAACTGATTTAGCTAAATCTAGCTCATATATTGAAGCTAGTCGTATAGGGACTTGGCAACCAAGGGTTACCTGATCAGCAGATTTATTGACAGTTCTCGAAGTACCTACATAGACATGCAAAATGGACTGTCAAAAAGTGAATCATTGAGAGATTAAAGTCTATGCTAGTGACTTTCGATCACCTTCAAAACTTTTATCCAGGCTGCCAGTCATCTTAAACAGTTGATCAAAGTGGGGCTTGCAATATAATACGCCCTCAAAGGAGGAGTAGTTACTCAGCTGCAGGAAATGAGAAGAATATTAGAGATTTACAGACGAAATCATCACAGAAGCAAAAGATAAGATAAAGATGAGCAAAACTTGATCCAATCTTGAAAGATAGGCACTTCGGGGGAGGCTCGGCGAAGGGCGTCGGGGGTGACTGGGTGAGCGGCGTCGACGGCAGCTGGGCGAGCGGCTTCGGGGACGACTGGGCGAGCAACGTCAAGGGCGGCTGGGTGAGCGGCGAGCGTCGTCGGCTGGCGAGCAGCGTCGGGCGGGGCCAGCTGGGCGAGCGACGAGCGTCGTCGACTGGTGAGAGCAGCGTCAAGGGCCGACTGGGCCAGCGGCGTTGGGGGCGGCTGGCCGAGCGGCGTCGGGGTGAGCAGCGTCGAGGGCGACCGAGCGAGCAGCGTTGGGGCGGCTGCGCGAGCGGCGAGCGGCCTCCACCGAGGGGACGAGCGGCGTCCACTGGCGGCGTCCACGGCGAGCGGTTGAGCAGCGACGCAAGCGAGGGGGTGACGGCGTCGAGAGAGCAGGACGCAAGGGCGAGACGAGCGCGGGCGACTGGCGTCCAACGGCGTAAGGCGGCGGCGCCGAGGGCGAGCGGCGTCGCCGACAGGCAGAGGCAGAGAACGGGAGAGACAGAACTGTGAGCGTGAAAGCGTCAATGGGCAATTCATTTGGGGCATTTCTATTTGAGGCTTCTTCTGGACTTTGAAGCCCTAACCGATTCCAGTTCCGGATCGCGGGTTCTCAGAAAAAAGGAATCGGAAATCGGAACCGTCCTTTTAGAAGAACTGAGAACCGGAGCGGACCCTCCGATTTGATTCTCTGATTTTCGATTATATCCGAAACCGCACTCACCCCTAGCACAAGCCCTCATTGGCGAAAAGGAGGGCATGTGAGCCCTCACCTAAAGCCAATCACGGCGGTGCCCTCACTCAGATCTGGCCAAGTGAGGCTCCGAGCGAGATCACCACTCGTTGGTTCGGGACGAGGTGAGGGCTCGCCACCGCCCTTGCTTTCGTCGGGAGGGCATGTGCAGTCCCACTAGTGCCCTTGCCTAAAGCGAGGACCATAGTGCCCTCACTCGGGGCCATGAGGGTTAAAGCTACCCTCATCGGCCTTCTCTGCAAACCTTAATAAAAAAAAAAGGGTAAAAAAGAAAAAGATAAAAATTCAACATTAAATATTATTAAAAAAATTACTAAGTTAGAATGACCATTCACATCAATAATTTCAACCAAAAATTGATTAGATTGGCTCAATTAACAAAAAGGTGAAAAATATTTACGACTCAAATTGAAGTAAAATTAGACAGTTTAGTACTAAATGGAAAATGTGTGATAAGTTTATGATTTTTTGAACAATATCTAGGTCTATGGATAGATGCATTATTTACTAATATTTATAGTGTAATATATGAACAGTAAAAAAAGAAAAGAAAAAAATATGGTATCAGTTGTGATCTACGATTTGTGATTTGTGATTGATTCAATCAATCAATCCAAATCCAATCTAGATTGTATCTTCTGATATCAAATCATATCTCAAACATATATTAGTGCATATAAAGAGAAGAAGATTCTCTCACATACAATTTACCAGAAGGGCCAAGCCCTCGAATAAAATATGTTTTCCTTTGGTCTCTTCTTGTGCTGTATGATTCTCCTCTCTCTTGTCTACGATCAGCTATGGATTTTCCGTTTTTCTATATGTAATATGATATGGAGAGAAGTTACAGGAATTACAGTGGGCATGGATTGATAGAAAATTAGGAAGGACGAATGCTTCAGCGTTTTCGTTTCTGCAACCTGAGGTTTATCCAGAAACTCGGTCATCATCTACATCGAAACACAATCATCAGATTCCGTTCTTATCTTAGTGAAACTAAAAGATAGGAGCCCCCTTCTCCTGAAATGCGATCTTCGAATGAACACCGCCGCTTGATTATTAGCCCAGATGCACAGTTGTTTGGCACGGTTCAGGCACAAAATTTGACGAGGCTCATCTCAAGAAACCAGGAATATCGGATATTTTCGTTCTTGAATGAAACTAATATAATACTAGTAGTTCCTTCTTTTTTCTTCTCGGAGCACTGTGGTTTACCCTTTCAAATAGCTTCAAGGCTTGCTATAAATTCTTCTTAAAGGAACACCACACAAGACACCGTTTTTTTGCATATTTCTGAGGAGAGCACTTCAACTGAATGTGTCCTTCCCGGCCTGATTGTGTCTTTGAAAGACGGCACCTCACCTTCTAAAAAAAGTATATTGTGAGTCCTGATCACATATTGGAACTTTGATCCATCCTAGCTCAAATTCATTTCCAAAATATTCAGTCCTTTCAGCTGAAGAGAAAACCCTTTGGGGGGAGTTAAACTGAACATACGGAATCAGCTCCTTAGGAAAGAAACGGGAAAATAAAAAATGGACGAAGTCACAATCTTTAGTAACCAAAGTTCTGACAAGGTTTCTTTAATAATACAAGGCCTTCCACATGGAAAGCAATCTCTACTCAAGTGAAACTCCAGTCTTCCGATACTAACAAAAATGGCTACCACTGATGGGCAATACGTATCTGCCAGGGCTCCTAAGTCGTCCCCTTACATCCCGTTAGACTCCAACTGTTGC